>JARJLF010000036.1:0-684332 GCA_029378395.1 Mycena leptocephala | reverse complement strand
CAGAGGACGGTTCGGACAAACAAAGGCGAGGCCGTGCTGTTATTGCATTCTCCTACTATAACCCAACTCCTCGAAGAAATTTGAGGCAAAATGGTGAAAAAATGCTCAAAATGGCCAACTTGTCTGGTCCATTGTGAGCTCAACTCCCAATCAATTCAAGTGAATATTTTCAGCCTGGTATCACCACTTTTGCATACGGCGTGAATCCACAGAGTCCATTTTTCCGGAATCCCAAATTATTTTATTGCAAAATAACTAAACAGGTGTGGTATAGATTGAATGGTGCCCAAAATCTCGGAACTGCTCAATAGTCGAGGAATGAGCCCATACGACCGCGTGCAGCACCACTGTAGGGAATTGTGGCTGTGTGTGGTCTAGACCGGTCCGCTCAGCTTGGCGAGCACCCCGCGCCTCAGCGGATTCCTAGGGTGTCGAGGTTCCACGCACTCTAAGGTACCACCCGGCCAGCAGTCCTGGCGTGGTAGCAGAACGTCGGATACATGCCCGGAAATGTACTCGATGCGCTGCAACCAATCCCAAACAGGTAGGATTCCCTGTCTCGACCTTAGCGGGGTCATGACAGTTCCTCAACAAATTGCCACAACCATTATAAATTACAATGCTTCTCATTTTAACGGTGCCAATACTGACGGTACAGGTGCAACTAGTTCTATGGCCGGAGGGGGCGTGAGCTCTGCCACCGGTTCGCGCCTCCCCAATAAACGCCGCCTGAATGGAGGGGATTTCGTGGACGGTCGCCCGGAGACGAGTCGGGCTGACCGCACACCCCTTGTGGGCATTGCGCACGCCCGACAAATGGATGATGGACGATCATCCACACAACCTGCTGCCTCAGTCATGCAGGAGAACACGGTGATCAATAGTGTTCAAAGGCAGACCATGCCTCGGATTGACCAAAATCCATCTCACGACCCCAGGGTAGTTGACAAGAACGTTGGTCGTCTACTCCGCACTCAATGGCCCGCCACGTTCATGGAACAGGTGGCCGCAGGAGACGATGAGCCCACGGAGTGTGAATCCTGTTTTGTTTGCGGTTCTCATCAGCCTTCAGTCCACGGCTGGCGCAGACTGTTGAGTGCGGTCCAGGACGCGGTCGCTGGAAACGCCGGTGTTGCGTACCAACCCGCCGTATCCGCAGGACCGGCTCCTACGCGGGTCGCGGTACCGCCGCGGACCTCCATCTGCGCCTCAGTCTCGCACTCGGCTCCAAGCCCGCCGCGCATGTCCCGTGTGAGCGTTGCCGCAGCGCCTTTTATTGTTCTGGGCGGTGCGCATCGTTGGATAGGGAGAGACACTGCTGGGAGGAGCAAGACACGTGTGTCGACTGGCATGCGCTTATCCAGGACGCTCTTGGAAGCATAGACAGCATTGTGTCCATGATCAGGGAGGAGTGGCTCGCGCGGTGGCGCAACGCACTCACCACGTGGGCGCTATTCGGAATGAACCTTGCTCAGCAAGGGCCGAACTACCTGTCGACCCATAGGTACGTTCCTTCTCGTCCATCAGCACTCATAATGACCATGGCGCAGCGTGATGTTCGTGTTGACACTGCGCACAGACATGGCCGAACAGGGTCCGACCAAGGCTTTCTGTGTGAGTGACGAGTATCGCGGCCGGTACCTCGGTTGACCCTGACTGTGACCAGCTGATGAGTGCACGTATCCTGGAGGACAGTGAGCTGGCAGAACGCCTCGTTAACATCGAACTCTATCCTTCCACACAATGACCTGAACCCATCTCACAGAATCCGAAGTGCGCGATGAGAAGGAGTCGAAGGCGTTGAATGTGTACGTGAGAATGCACGAAGTAGTGTGGCGGTGGTTGCTGGACTGGGCCCTCATCGGGCAAGTGGTGGACAAGGACCAACTGCTCCGCGCTCGAACGTGCGTCCGGGTGCTGATGTGCTGGGGGTAGTCGACAGATTCCAACGCTTGCTGGGAGCAGCCGTGACCGCCGCCGGTAGTGAGCGCGTGCCCACTGCCACCCATCCCCAAAACAAGTCGAATGATCCAGCACCAGCATGGTCTAAGTTTAAACCGCATCGTCTCCAACGATAGCCCGGTTTAAACCATCTTGGTTGAAACCACTCCTTTGGATGGCTGGGTTTGAACAAAGGGTGGTTTAAACCACGCGGTTTGAACCCATGGTTTAAGCTGGTTTAAGCCAATGTGCGGGAATCGAACGTCGGACCTCCATGAAAGATGAAAAAGAAGCAGCGTGCTAACAGAAACATGTCAAGAGACGCTTGTAAATTGGATGGAAATATCGGGGAGTAGTGGTCGGGGTAGGGCTGCTATTAATATAGCTATAGAAGTTCCGGGCGCCAGTTCAAATTCCCGCTGATTCATCCTAGTTTGATCACGGGGCAATATACACTCAGCCTCCGCTCCATGGGTCTCTGCGCGCGGGTTGAGTGGTTTCATGGTCGTCGGGGAAACCTTACGGACTCCCCCCTTGCATCCTTTCCTTGAGAACGGTGCCTACGACACGCGGGTTCTTTCCTCGGAAAGAAATTCGAGTTCGAGCTTGTTGTTGCATGCATCTTGCGAAGGGGCGACTTGCAACAGCTTCTGTATGCTGGTGGACTCCGGGGATTTATACCTGGCCAGCCAGGTCCCACAGGGTTTCAACCGGAGGTCCTTCTTTCACGGCCGGGCAGTCCACGGGATGCCAGCGTCTTGCAAACTCTAACCACTGGAATGGATGTCGTGCAGAATATTGAGCAGAGATCAGATGAGGTGACCATATTTCTTCCAGTAGATAGATACAAATAAAGAGAGAGCGTAAGGAGGCGTAAGGAGGTCGTCAACAAAAGAAGGAACGATGATAGCTAGAGTGGACCGACGAAACATCGGTGTGGCGCAGGAGGCGTCACGGACGCAGATTTACAGGGCCTCCTGCCAGGTGGAGCATTTTCCTTCTCGCTCTGCGGAGTCTCGGAGTGATGAATGATCAACGAGCCTGTGAAGGTCGATGCATCTACAAAGTACACCTGGAATCCGGGGTAATGGATGGACTGAGTGTCGGTGGCAGAAGGTCGTGGGGAATTGGAACGTGCCCCGGACGAGACGGGACAGGGTGTGGAAGTGAGGGCTGGTGGGGCTCCGACGTGTAATGTCCTGACCCCGAAGACGAGGCCCTCTTCCGCGAATTGCTCTGTTGAGCTGGAGAAACGCGTCCAACGCGTCAAACGATTATCGCGACCGCAGGGTGGAACGTGTGCGCACCTGAAGGAATCGACGGCGGGGGCACGACAAGCTGGCAGGGCTGCGACGCGTGATGTCCTGGCCCCGGATATGAGTCCATTTTTGCGCTCTATTGGGCTGAAGACGCGCGTCAGACGATTGCCTCGAGCGCTGGGAGGGACGCGTGCGCACCTGAGATCCTCGTCGGCAAGCAACCTGCGCACAGTTGGGCTGAGAAGGCGCGCGCCTGAGGCGGCGCGAATGTTTGGCCTTTGGGGGAGATGGTGGTGGCAGAGAAACAGGTCTAGTGGTAACTCCCTGAGAGGGCCGGGACGGGGGATGGCGGAGGGCGAGGCTTTGGGCATGGTCGTTGCGGCAATGTCGCGGGTCCGAGGATGGCAGCGCGGTCAATGATGTTGGTGTTTGCTTGGTTTTCGTGAATGATGGAAGCTGGTGGAAGGAACACAACACATGCAAATATCGGCAATTGCCGGCCGGGCCGACCATTGGGCCGACGTTTTTTATTTACTTTAATATTTATTTTTTGGAGTTTTAGACAATGAATAGGTCCGAGATACCTTCGACGCGAGGCACGAGCGGCTTGAGGGTATCAGAGGACACGCTAAGATGCGTGAGATTTGTGAGAGCGTGACGCGACCGTGACGTCGTCCATCAGCCTTTTGACATTTCGCTTGCGGCTTGTTACGGCTTGTGGGCTTGGCAACGCTAAGCGACAAGCTGCCAAGCTCGAACAGGGTCATAACTCAGAGATTAACCCCCCTCCGAGAGGAGGGATTGACCTGAAAATAGAGAAACTAACCTCCACAATTCATAAAACATGCCCCGGCACACATAAAAGTACACAGAAGCCCTCGTAGCGCCCAAAAGACATGCCAAATTTGGACGGGATTTTCAAGCTTGTGAAATTCGGACATAGGTTTGTCGCCTTGTGAGCTTGTCCGCGTTTTAGTGGGGCTTGTGACCTTGTTTGGCCTTGTACAAGCTCACAAGTCAAATGTCAAAAGTCTGATGTCACTTCCTCTTTGCGTCCACGCATCCAAATCCCTGGCGCTCTTTCTTTTCTTTTTCCTGTCCTACCGCCCTCAATTTTGGTCCACGACATGCAAGGCCCTCCACCAGCAGGTCCCACTTCAGGTTAGGGTCTAGCACGGGTGGGGTCAACCCGCGGGTTTGACCCACGGGTTTTGATCCGGGTCACCGCCACGGGTTACGGGTCACCCGCCACTTTTACCCGGGCGGGTGCGGGTCTTGGGGTTAAAATTTTGCTGATCCACGGGTCATCCGCGGGTGCCCCATATATTTTATTTATTTATTTTGCTTACTTTCTGTTTTGTTTGCACGTCGGGAATCGATTCTTGAGTGGCTGCATTCGGCCGAATGTCGAATCACGAGGCTACCATTATGACGCGTATGCTCAGCACAGGCTCATCGATCACGACGATCACAAGCTGGGGCAAGAGATGGCATCAATGGAAGACATCAAGTCGCGTCTCGCGACTCGCGAGGTCTTGCTGCACCGGCCTCCCGTCCTGTAGATTATTTCGTCCAGCTCGGTTCTCCAAATGAAGTTCCTTTAACGTCTTTCTTTGAAGCAGCTGGCTGCTTCGTCAACGGCAGGTTCTCAATCTTCAGACTCTAAGCGGTGCTCGATCGTCTCAGTTCATTTTCAAATACCCAAATTTGGGAGATAAGAATGGAGCCGTGTGCGCCATAAAGAGCAGGGGTTTTTTTGTTGGTGACTGCAAATCCCCATGTCGCTGGATCCTGGAATCCCCCGCAAAAATGTCGAGCTATGCGAGCGTAAGCGCTGATTTAGTGCCTTTGATACGCACTCACAGTCGTCAAATAGGTCCTGCTCGATCATACACTCGTGGCATGCTCTCAGCATCTACCAGTCTATCCGTCTCGTCCCGGCCCTTGCTTTCTTGGGTTTTAACTCTTGCTGTGATATTTTTTCTCCCCGTTATAGCCTGGGACATATTCACGAAGGAGTTTGCGACTGCTCTTCGAGCGGTGGAACTCACTAATCTCGAATGGGAGTGTCTTCCCGCTACTCTCGCCATCCTATATGTTCATATCGTTGTCAATTTATTTCTCTATGGTCAGTGATTTTTTCCAGCAACTTTAGCAATAATTTTTACGTTGATTAGTTGTGTTACTTGAGCGGTGGAATATAACTCGGTTTCTGTGCCTTTCCCAACTTCAATGGTTCGAACCGCGGTTGTATCACCGGTCTCATGCTTCCTTCATACGCAAAGACCGCTTCCAGAAGCTCATCCGTGCGGATACATTCACGATCTTTGTGCTTGGTGCTGGGCGAACATCAATGCCGATCCGTATGTTCCATTTTCGACGGAGATATTAGCTCTCTAATATTGTTTACAGTCGTTTCGAGGTCGATGACTGTGGCCGAGGTTCTCGACACTATTTGGAGCCGTGGATATTTGCCCTCGAATTACCATGTATCTCACATGTTTGCGACGATGGGCCGCAATCCACGGTTACTAGCAGGCCCCGAATCGATGGCCCAGCTCGGGCTGACATCCCTTTCCCACCTGCAGCTCCGCGTTCGATTGCCCGGTGGTGCGCGGTCATCCAACTCGCGTACGCAAACTCATTCCTATGATTATTGTTTTCCATTCTGATTATACTCCAAGGCGAACGAACCCCCGAAGCGTCTTCCTCTCGTCAATCCGGCCCTGCTTCCACACCTGATTCACCATCTAAACACACCCGATCCAAAGCCCGGCGTACGACCGATGACGAGGTGCCGGTCATCGTATCTCCTCCGAAAAAGCGAAAGGCGAAGGACAAAGATATCGAGAATTCAGATCTGGCCGTGTGGGATGAATCCGACGAGGCAATAATTGGCAAGAAATTCCCTGTTCTCTTGAGACTCGTAATTAACCATTCTTGCAGAGAAAGCAAAAAAATCCTGGACTTCCCCCGTTTACAAACATTACAATATTTCTCTTGAACGCGAGCTTGACGGGAACGGTGAACCCCACTGCCTTACGTTCATATTCACCTGCATCTACGATCCGAAAAACCACAACGTCCAGCGACGCAAGAGATCGCAAAATGCTCAGGGAACTAAAAACCTTCAACGCTCGATGGAGCAGTGCTGCAAAAAGCGCGGCGTCGCAGCAGATGTCGACTCCAGCAAGGGATCTCAACAGGATCTATTCCGTTCTGTGTCCCGCTATACTCCCGCACACCATCGCGCTCTGGTCGCACTGCGCTGTGCACGTTCGCATCGGCCCTTCAACTCGGTCAAGGACGAGCTTTATCTAGAAGAGGTGGAACTCTTGCGGCCGGGCACGCATGTTTACTCTCCGAGTACGGTCTCGCGTGATGTTCAAACACTGTATCTAGAGGGATCGAAGCAGGTCAAGCAATACTTCAAGGTACAATTCTTTTATTGATTCATCTTGTTTAACTGCTTACACGGTGGTCTAGGACTATCTGGGCTCCATTCACGCCGTTATTGATGGTTGGACGGCTCCGTTTGTTGCCGCGTACCTCGGTATTGTCATCATCTGGTTTAGTGCGGGCAAGATCCACCAACGCTATTCTCGAGTTTATAAGGTATTCGATCTTCAATCATTCCCTCTCTTATTGAAGTTGCAACAGGTTAACCGAGAGACACACGGGCAAATACTTGGCCGAGCAAACAGCCAAATGCTTCAAGCGCTTCGGGTTGGACCACCTGGTACGTTCAGGAATCTCAGATTCAGATGAGACTCACGTCATTTAAAGCTGCATACATTGTGCATGGACAATGCGAACAATTGTGACGCAACATCCGATGCTCTCGCTGAACCAGAACAAATTCCGACTTACCGCGGATCTTTGTCGCGAACACGATGTTTCCCGCATACGGTCAATCTGATAGCTAAGGTGCTTGCGTTCACTATATTGTGATGCCGATATTGAGATTTAGCAGGCCTTCATTTCGTTTTTTTTCAAGCAACCCAAGAAGAAAACCCAGGCGAAAGTGACTCCAGGAAAGCGCAAGCGCAGCCGTCAGTCAGCACCTGTCACCGAGCCAGCCGCTGCCGCTATCGAGCCACAGGAGGAACGAGACGAGCCTGTAGTTGCAGACATCGAAGTTGACGAGGAGGGTGTCATGGACGAAGGAAAGGCTGAGTTCGATGCCGCAACCATCAGATCGGTGCGGGGGCAGGCGCTTGCGGAGGCCGAGGCCGATTTTCTTCACATGACGGTGCAAGAGGAGACGGAAGCCCTGATGCTCTTTCCCAAGGTTAGTCTTTTTTGAGCTCTTGCAATGTTCTTGTATTCAACTCGTTGAGTCAGGTTGCCGGCTTGGCGCGCCGTGTTCATGATTCCGCCACGCTCCAGAACAAGTTCGAAAAACTCGTTGCTGCCAATGCAAGCGCTGGGCAAAAGGTAGCATTGGATCGACGGGTCCCCACTCGATGGAACTCGGACCTCGCATGCCTTGCTGCTCATGTCCAGTTCGAAATCCCGGTAAAACAATTGACGTCTGATGGTCTCACGGAGTACGCATTGTCGGAAAGCCAATGGAAGCTCGCCAGACAACTTTGCGAAGTCCTAGAGGTAATCATTCCGTTACACCTATAAGTGATTTGCTTAAATTGCCTGCAGATATTCGAGGACATTACCAAGCTTTTCTCGCGTGCCGAAGTTCCTCTCATCTACGAGGTCATCCCAATGCTTGAAAATCTCGAAGACCAACTCACCAATATCCGGAACGACGCTTCGTTACCCGATGTCATACGCATAGCGGCAATTGCGGCGCTCATTGTCGTTGGTAAATATTATGCTTTGACGGACGACACTGAAGTCTATCGTATCGCTATCAGTAAGTCCGACACAATATTCTAGGTTTCGCGAGGCTGATCTTCCGCAGTTATGTGTCCAGATAAGAAGATGGAGTGGTTCAACAAAAATCCCGGTTGGCGTCCGGAGGACCGTGCAGAGGCTGATCGAATTGTTCGGCATCGCTGGGCAGAAACGTACGCGCCGAGGCAGTCAACAACGGAGGCTACTTCCTCGGCAGGTCCGTCCACGTCAGCGTCTAAGAAGGTACCTGAATTTCGATAATTCTTGAGTTGTACTGATGTGCAATTTAGGCCAGCAAGTGGGCGAGCAAGCGAGACGCACCTCAGGGGGTTGTCTATCCGCCCGATTCCATTGAAGCTTACCTGGCTTCCCCGCCAATGGCCGAAAGTGAGCTGACGCTCGCAGATGAGGAAGGTGGGTATAGGGCGGGCGTACTCCGCTACTGGGACAATGCATCATCCACTCGCCCTCAACTGGCTCGAATGGCCCTCGATTTTCTCTCGGCACCAGGTATGTTAATATTTATTCGTCTTGCATCACTTTTGCTGATTGTCGCTAGCTTCTTCGGTTGATGCTGAACGTGCTTTCTCAGGAGGCCGCCTCTAGGTTAATCATCTCCAGCATCAAACGAGCTCGCAGACATTCAAGGCTCGCGTTGCGCTTGGCTCGTGGTTTCGTACTCCCTTGATGCCCAGTTCCAAGGAGGCCGTCACAATCATGGAGAAGAAGCGAAGCCGAAAGACAAGGGGAAAGGGAAGCAGAAAGAAGTTATTGATGTTTCTGACGACTCGGGGATGGATTTGGATGAGTAGTATGATTTTGTTTCTATGTAGTGTACATTGGTACAATTATTTAAATTTACTGTTCCACTGTTCGCGAGGACCATACTGTACTATTAAAATCAATTCGTCAAGGGTGTGACGCGTGACCCAAAGTTCTAATTCGTCAATTCGTCAAGGCAGCTCGAGCTGCGTGACATCCCCCAAAATTTCGCCAACCCGTAAAAAATATTCCAGGAGTTGTGGTGAATGCACAGTGACTCAATGGAATAATTTAGGAATTACACAGCAAAAATAGTCTTGTCTGCCATACGAGTCTAGGGTCCGCGTGGGCCGAAAGCTAATATAAGGGGGCCCACACCTGAGGTCAGGTAAATCGACATTTTTATGGCACCTCCGGTGGTAATCTTTGTATTTTAAACCAGTACCAATATTTATTTCCCCTGGATGCTAAAGAAAATTCCAAAGAGGCCCTTGAATGCGTTTATGCTATTTGCTCGTCAAAGACGATCGACTCCAAATTTTGGAACACCGACGACAGAGTTTCCTCTACAACCTCTGGGGGTGGATTACGCCTCGAGGAGTATAAAAACTGGATGAATCCCTACTACAACACACGAGGTACAAGTGAAGAATTGTTGTAGCGTCTGTTTAGAAGAGACTAGTTGAACTCCACCGCTCCGAAAATTCAACTGTAGGTCTCGTACAGCGGCAATTTTCTCACCGGTTTTCCTGTGTGATAGTCCGCTATGCCTAGAATAATGCTCCTATAATACCCATACCAATGGATCGCAGGTTCAGCCTTGCGGCTGATTTTTTTCTCTAGCAGATCGGTGGGTTGATGATGTCCTTTGTGCTGCTTTCCATATTCTATTGTTACACATATTTTAGTCTGATTCATCGAGAGCGAGTGTATTTTGCAGGCCAATGTAATGTTACGCGCCTGGGAGAGGTCAAAGGGATAATTCTATTTGGCAACCCCAATGCCAGCAAATTTGGAGTTGCTAAATAGAGCATTTCTATTTGGCAACCCCCCGCCGCGCATATCTTTCGGCCGGCGCCCCGCAAATCTAATCTCGTTCTAAGATCCTTTGATCCCTCCTTGATGCCATATAACAATTACAGTGGCCTGGCGGCACAAAATGCACTCCCTCTCGGTTCTGACTTTTTTCCCTCCAGATGAATGAAGCTCAAGTATGTGTAACAATGGGATATGAAAAAGTTGATAAGATTCGGATATGTAACCATGCTGTTGCAGCACTCGCCGGACATCAACCTGATCTGCTAGTAGCAAAAAAAATAACTGAGGTTGTACTCTACTTGCTCAGTGGGTCCATGGGTCAAGTGTTATTCTATATATTGAGGGCTATCACGTAGAAAAATGGTGCGAGACCTACAGATGAGTTTGGACAGCGTCGGAGTTCAAGTGTCATAATAGAACTGTGAGTCCGCCATAATTCTTGCAGCAGCTTTTTTTTTGGCGGAGACCCTACATCTGTATGTATTTTGTTGTGTTTGCCGCCATCAAGCGCCGTTTACAGTCGACACAAACATGACCATTTCTCGACCTCGAAATGGTCGTTTTGGCCAAATATTTTTGCGGATCGCATTATTCGATACCCTATTGTGTTCATGTCAATTTCTGGGCTTACCTGCAGCCCGGAATTAGTGGAACAACCGCTGTTGCGCTTCTACATTGTGTTGCGCTTCCCGGTTTAAAACTGTACATGTAGTCGAAATTCGGGATTTTTGAGCGGACGGGGCTAAAAGGTAGTGGGAACTTACCATGACTATGTGGTCAAGCCCGTACTTTGGCTCATTGCAAACATCTCGAGTGAGCCAAGTAATCACCTAGATTAATCCGATTCCAGTACTTACATTAGAGTTAACCAGCAAAGCACACATATTGATGGCTGGGTTCACGTTGTACCTGGCCTGGAATAGGTCACCGGCTTCGATTTGGCTTAAAAAAGTTGAAAACAATTTGCAGAATGCGAGGTTAACGACGCGGCTCAAAACCATCAGAAATGAGAAGAATGACCTAAAGCCATTACATGCCTTTCACAGTCTCCTTGAGACAGAGACAGCTGCCCGAAGCCCACACTTGAAGCTGTAAAGAAGGAACATGGAGGCTTCGGACGAAGTACTGTCATTGGATGGGCCCGAGTTCGAGTTGTTGTATCCGGAGCAAACGAATGAGTTGAATTGATGGTTCAATGCTTTCTCTTCCTCTGTTCCCGGGAACGTGATGCCCTCCGACCCGAGTTCGTTGTCGCACTCAGTCGCTCTACAGAGGTGGTCAGCTATCACAGTGAATGGGATTGAACGACGCCCAGACACAAAAAGAGTGCACATGGAATAGAGGTGCATTCAAATGGCTGGCATTTTGAAAAGCATGACCTGACACAATAGAGGTGCATTCAAATGGCTGGCATTTTGAAAAGCATGACCTGACACAATAGAGGTGCATTCAAAGGGCTGCCATTTTGAAAAGCGTGACCTGGCGTAATGGAGGCGCATTCAAATGGCAGGCATTTTGAAAAGCATGACCTGCTGCAATAGAGGTGCATTCAAACGGCTGGCATTTTGAAAAGCATGACCTGGCGCAATAGAGCTGCATTCTGAAAAGCATGACCTGATGCAATAGAGGTGCATTCAAATGGCTTGCATTTTGAAAAGCATGACCTGGCGCAATAGAGCTGCATTCTGAAAAGCATGACCTGATGCAATAGAGGTGCATTCAAATGGCTGCCATTTTGAAAAGCATGACCTGATGCAATAGAGCTGCATTCAAATGGCTGGCATTTTGAAAAGCATGACTGGTGCAATAGAGGTGCATTCAAATGACTGGCATTTTGAAAAGTGTGACCTGGCGCAATAGAGGTGCATTCAAATGGCTGGCATTTTGAAAAGCGTGACCTGGTGCAATAGAGGTGCATTCAAACGGCCGGCATTTTGAAAAGCATGACCTGGCGCAATAGAGCTGCATTCTGAAAAGCATGACCTGACGCAATAGAGGTGCATTCAAATGGCTTGCATTTTGAAAAGCATGACCTGACGCAATAGAGATGCATTCAATTTCAAATGGCTGCCATTTTTAAAAGCACGACCTAACACAATAGAGCTGCATTCAAATGGCAGGCATTTTGAAAAGCGGTGTATTAGACCTGCATTCAAATGGCTGGCATTTTGAAAAACATGACCTGGTGCAATAGAGGTGCATTCAAATGGCTGCCATTTTGAAAAGCATGACCTGATGCAACAGAGATGCATTCAATTTGAAATGGCTGCCATTTTGAAAAGCGTGACCTGGCACAATAGAGGTGCATTCAAATGGCTGCCATTTTGAAAAGCATGACCTGATGCAATGGAGATGCATTCAATTTCAAATGGCTGCCATTTTGAAAAGCGTGACCTGGCACAATAGAGGTGCATTCAAATGGCTGCCATTTTGAAAAGCATGACCTGATGCAATGGAGATGCATTCAATTTCAAATGGCTGCCATTTTGACAAGCGTGACCTGGCACAATAGAGGTGCATTCAAATGGCTGCCATTTTGAAAAGCATGACCTGATACAATAGAGATGCATTCAATTTCAAATGGCTGCCATTTTGAAAAGCGTGACTTGGCACAATAGAGGTGCATTCAAATGGCTGGAATTTTGAAAAGCATGGGCTGGTGCAATGGAGGTGCATTCAAATGGCTGCCATTTTGAAAAGCATGACCGGACACAATAGAGCTGCATTCAAATGACTGCCATTTTGAAAAGCATGACCTGGTGCAATGGAGGTGCATTCAAATGGCAGGCATTTTGAAAAGCATGACCAGACAGAATAGAGATGCATTCAATTTCAAATGGCTTCTAGACATATTTTGCCAATTGTCTACAAGGAAATTCTGAGGTTCAGGGTTCGAAAACGTTTTCGCACTTCTGCAACTGCATCATTTTGTGCCTATTTAGTCCATGTCCCCAACCATTACCTTCCTGGCGAGAATTGTGCCAGAAATTTGTCCAAACATTTTACAAGCACACACTGACCCATGCCATGCAAAGAAATCATCTCGCCTGTATTTTCTTCGCCGTGGGACACAACGGGTCAGACTGGTTGTTTGAACCGTGTGATAAAGTTCGAATCTTGAATGGCTTGCAGACTGCCAAATTTTCCGAAATTGAGGAAGAAACATCAGAGATCTAATGGTAAAAATATTATCCCAGATCCTTGAGTATCCGTGAAAAATTGTACTCGCAGGAACATGGATAGGGCTCTGTTTATAATTCCCCGGGCACTTATAAACAGTTTTTAAATTTTGGTTTATAAACGCGGTGTTTATAAACGGGTTTATAAACAACGACCCAAATATGCTGGAAACGGCCCAGAATCGAGGTTTCTGTGCTCCTATCTCCGGTCCTTGATGTCCAGAATGCAGCTCCGCTGCTCCCGTAAGGTCAATTTATGAGCCTCTGAACCATGTGCAGGTAAGACCAGCACAATTTTATTAATGTGTACTGTGCTTTCGGAGGATTTTGAGTCTAATTGATCAAAATCCATTAACTGTATCTCAGAAACCAACCCAAATCGCACCGAAAATATTCCTGTTCTGTTCAATATTCAGCAGGATTGGCCTTGCCGAGCACTGCCACCTGAATAAAAACTGGGTGGTTTGGCTCAGGCATTTAAAAACCGGTTTATAAACATCTGTTTAAAACAATGTTTACAAACCAGCTTTATAAACAGAGCCCTAAACATGGACAAGTCGGGGGTCCCCCATCGCCAATTGATGTGCCACGTGATCATCGTAGATCCCCATAAAGCATATGAACGAGGTGAGCTTTGGAGCTCAGAATTCCAATTACTGCCCTGAGCTCCCTGCAAGCAAGGTTGTGACCGAAACCTACGCCCACCGCCGAATGGAATATTATGTCCGGCACGGAGACTTGCACTCCGAAGAGTTCAAGGCGTGTTCATTTTGCTTCTGACTGGTGATCCTGCGTGCCCAGTCCTTTGGAATCTCTTTATTGCCGACCTTATTATGCTCCCAGACCCGGACGATCCAATTCTATCAGAGTTACGCATTGCTATCATGGCCCAAGCAGATGATGTACTACTCATCTCACTTTCCACCACTGGCCTGCAGCGTAAGTTGAACGCACTGTGTGTCTGGTGCTCCAATCTACAACTTTCGGCTGCGACAGTTTAATATGACAAGATAAGTTCGCATTTGCTATTGGCCTTCCCTACTTCGATGTCTACATTCTCTCACAAACTCGCGGCAATGCCTTGCCTGGCATTCAGATGGCCGAAAACTATGAAGAAGACGACGAACAATGCCGAGGAGGAGGAGGCATTTTTAAAAGATAGGAGCAAGTCGGAAGCTTAATCAATGTATTTGACGCGTGAAAATGTACTTTGGGCCGACGCAATGGGACATTTCGCGTCATCTAATTACAGCTAATAACAGTACCGAAGGCGCGAACAAAAAATTACCACTTTTGGCTGTTTTTGATCGTCTCTAAAGAATTGCCCATATCTCACTCAGTTCTGCACGGATTGAGCCGAAAACTAGACGAATCTTCTGGAATAATTCACGCGCAATTAGTCATAGAAAGAAAGTCGCAAAAGTATTTCATTTTGGATGCTCTGGCAGAGGTGGCCTTCTGGAGCATAAATTCGGGCTAACGGGCTCAAATCGGGACCGATGTGGTTGTCCTTTTGGGAGGGAGGAATTATGCATCTTATAATCGATATCACAGAGCCAGAAATACCAACATATGGCCTGGGGGATTCCCTAGGGCACTCAGACACATTTTAGTAACGAAATATTGACTGAGCTCTAAGGACCTGAGTTATGAACACAATGGGCCACAGAAGCAACTCAGACGAACCTACGGCACCCTCCTACCCTGTTATAGAGCGCAAGATGCCAAAAACCTTGGCTTAGAGTAATACACACATCAATGGCCTCCCGAAACGTGAGGGGTGCCCTCCCAGAGCCTGCCCATTGCCAACAAACCTCTCCAATCTCATTCCAGACTCGGCGCACACGCTGGACGACGCGGAGAGGCAAATCAAGAAAGATGGCGATTTCAGTGGAGTTCAGGTGGAGTTTCTGCGACATGTGGATAATGCGTCGTTTGAGATCGTGTGAGTAGTGGTGCCGAAGAGGCACTGCACCCTGTTTTCGTGCCATGGATCGATGTGGTAGTTTGCAAAGCGACGCGTGGCCTGTGTTTGTCACCCGTGACATGACGCGTCGTGATTTCGGCGGTAATACTGCAAAAAGGGGCTTTGCAGTGCCGCACTCACAAGGAATACCGAGACAACATTCAGAATTGTCATGGTTACACTCAGTTATTGTACTGCTACATAGATGCAAGCAACAGGGTTGTAAGTGCCTCATCCGGAGAGCAGTACCGGGTCAGAATGAACGCTTGGTAGTGTTGTTAGGAATATTAGGAAGGAAGGACACCCTGAATAAACTTGAGTCCAGATATTGAGAAACAAGCAAGATTGCACACACTGGGAACCCCGTTGGAAAAAAGCAGGTACATCCCTTGATCCTTTCACTCCAGATTTCCGGGGTGCTCTCCAGGACTGGCTGTCCTTCTCCTGGTGATCCTCTGTTCCACGAGGGTTGGCATCAATGGCAGAATTGATGGTGATAACCTGCGATAGGCAGGGGATTAGTAGCTGAATTGAATAGAACTAGACTGTGAACTTCAGCAGCTTGTTGGGCAAGTTGGGGCATTGTAATAGAGGGATACCACGGGAGCCACTGTGGATAAGAAAGACTTGTGAAAGGGTGCGACGCGCGTCCACAAGTGGTGTGGGTGCTGATGTGATTGCCGCAAATTGATGGTGGCCGAAAGGGACGCGACACGACTTAATTTATGATTCCAAAGCGCGTTTGTGGCATCTTGGGCTCTATAACAGGGTAGGAGGGTGCCGTAGGTTCGTCTGAGTTGCTTCTGTGGCCCACTGTGTTCATAACTCAGGTCCTTAGAGCTCAGTCAATATTTCGTTACTAAAATGTGTCTGAGTGCCCTAGGGAATCCCCCAGGCCATATGTTGGTATTTCTGGCTCTGTGATATCGATTATAAGATGCATAATTCCTCCCTCCCAAAAGGACAACCACATCGGTCCCGATTTGAGCCCGTTAGCCCGAATTTATGCTCCAGAAGGCCACCTCTGCCAGAGCATCCAAAATGAAATACTTTTGCGACTTTCTTTCTATGACTAATTGCGCGTGAATTATTCCAGAAGATTCGTCTAGTTTTCGGCTCAATCCGTGCATAACTGAGTGAGATACGGGCAATTCTTTAGAGACGATCAAAAACAGCCAAAAGTGGTAATTTTTTGTTCGCGCCTTCTGTACTGTTATTAGCTGTAACCCGAGTCACGTCGGAGAATATGCACGTGAGTTCCCCAAACAGATGTTTACACAATAGGCAGGGGGTATTGTATTATTTCGTTCAATTCGGCGGTCACGCATCACGCTGGAAATTTTTGACCCTGGCAATAATTTTTTCTAGATTTATGGGATTTTCTGGCGGAACAAAATAATACAGTAATCAGCGCGGTAATTAACAGACTAAGTCGGACGCCCAGAGCGAGGGTGTTTGGAATTTTAGGGGTCGAAGTAACGAAAAATTGGTTATACAGGAACGTTCGCCGTACAATGAAGACCATCGATAAACACCTTCGAAATGTGCAAGTGAGCGTATGCGCGCCGTGACGGGAGAAACCAACCGCTGGGCGCCAGGGACATAATTTGGAGAGGACCTCAGTCAGCTCGCAACGAGTTTACAGCCCCTACAAAAAACAGTGGATGATCCCCCAATAAGATGCCAATAGACAGGACTTACTCGGCATGCGAGCCTTTCACCCCGCATTCGGCGCAAGTAGCACTTTGGCTTTGACACACAACTAGGTTCAATGCTACAGGTAGTAGGAAGCTTCCATGTCCGGGCTGGATGGTTGAGGTCGGTGGGAACTGCATATCAGAAGTCGATGGGGACGAGACTGGGTCGCCCGCTTTTATGCCTTCACATGTGGAGACAGCGCCATCTGGCCGGTCCTGCAATCGGTCATGAGTCAAATTCTAATAATGATCAGTGACGGCGCAGCGTTTAGACTTCCAAGTTTGTCGATGCTTTCCCACGAGATCCAAAAGTGAGATGGAAACGACCTTCGAGGTGGCTGCCGTGGGTACCTCACATCAGGTCCCTGCTGGGATGTGTGCCGGGTGCCGGCCCATCCAGGTCAACTATCAAGTTGGTACCTTTGTTCAACAAGGCCCGGACTTGTTCAAGCTTGACTCGGAGGGCGGCAGCGGAAGCGGGGACTAGGGAACCGATGCAGACAAGACGGACAAAATGAGGCGTGTTCGAGGTCATCGACCGTCGGGTTATGTACAGTCCCGATAATGATCTGAAACTGAGACCGTCTGGCCTAAGATTCTGATGCTCGAATTCGATTGGTCTTGGAAGTGTGGGTCCACCACCTGGTCCCGCAGTTTGCCGCCTGTAAACATGATTGCGGTCGGTCTTATGGCTTAAACGGCGCATATAAGCTTGAAAACGACCAAAATTGATGCTCCAATTTTATTTGAAGAGATTCGACCCAGAAATGGGCCCAAACCGCCCCGTGCAGAACTTTTGGCCGCCACTGTACCTGCACATCGTGAAATACTTTCTGCCTTCCTCCGTATTTACTTTTTGGCACTCGCGCGCCTCCCGAGGCTCCATGAACGCCGCTCAATATGTTGATATATTGGAGAGGGGACTCCTTGGAACCTTGGACGACCACGACATCGACTGAGCATGGCTCGGGCACGCAGGACGTCGGAGATATGGAAGAACACGTCAACGGAAGTCGATAATCACACTGGATGTAGTGTGTTTTGTAGAGGTTATGTCCGGGTTTGAAAGGATGTATAGAGACCGCATCGGACCTGTCTCCAACTATCTCATCCTCGTCTCCCTCTTCCAGATCATTGTCCAACCAGTCATCGTCGTCTGGAGAGGGTTCTGTCGGAATTTCATAACTCATTCCGTCCGAGGTTGCCTCCGCAAGGCTATTAAAAAATTCCTGGAAATTGATTGTCGATGTTGTTGGGGTTTTCATGTACTATAGCTCGATGTATTAGACAGTATCCAATGGATTCATTTTGGTCAAATATAAAAGTACGAAATAAAAAATTCTATCCTTGAAGTTGAAACGTTGCGAAAATATCTGGCGGACATTGGCAACCAGAATGATTCAAAATTCGGCCAATCCTCTCCTCGACATCATTAATATCTTTCCCGAAAATATCGCATTGACATGATCCTCTTCCATTGGAGATTCATCATCGGACACATCCGAAGAGGGAAGAAAAAGCGGTTGCTGTGCTGCTTATCAGCCATGGAAGCGAAACGCAGGAGTATGGATACCGTTGAATTTTGTGTCTCGACACTGCACTGTGTTGAAATCGGTGCAGAAACAGATTCAGGAGCCCACGAAACTGGGCGGAATGGTTTAGGAAGAATGTGGGACGGATAGGTATGGACTTGCCTTTATCAAAATTGGTGAAGAAAGCACTAGCACCTGTTCGATGTGTATCTTGGGGGATATCCTTAATTGTTTGATTTTTTAGGATACACCGAAGAGACTCGCCAACTATAAATACATACCCTAGCCTCTGAAGGCAGTTTTGACTCCCGCTTCAGATTCTCTGGATGCATATAGTCCTTCAAATGGTGCTCGGAGGCCAAGAGCCTCGATTTTTCGGTGGGCGATGCGAGGATGGACGCCGATGCATGAATCAGGCGATAAGGGAAAGCAGATCTGGAAGACATATGAACAGGTGTTGCCAAGTACTTGCGCTCTGCCACGCTTCGAGCCGGCGAAAATCCTGCACGAGCAACCTAGTTACAGCGTCACATTGTCAGCCACAAGCGAAGGGTTCCTGTCAAAAATACCGCTCCGAGCGGCCCTGTGGGGCTTGTTTATTACGTCCTTTAATATTTGTGTAAAGTAACTGTGACCTCTTATATCCACTCGATACATTCCTCCTCTGCCCCTTTACCTCTTTGGGACGAACACCGCCACTCACTTGTCGGCAGCTCGGCGAACAGGAAGTCAAACAAACCTCATCTCTTTCCCTCCACCTCCATCCTCGTTGCCTTCCTTCCTTCGTCTCTGTTGCCCAACCCCTCCCGCATTCGACACCTCTCTCAAACTCTTCCTGATCAGCTTCCCCGCCGTTCCAGCCTACCGCCCTTGGCGAAATGCGCGCGTCGACACTAATACTTAATAGGTGCTAGGTACACCATTCTTTTGCCTGCAGAGTGTACCCGCCGTCCATAGATCATAGTGCTACCATTTTGGTGGCTGTAGTCGATGCCAAATCCACTCGTTATCACAAAAAGTAACCGGAAATTTAGTCTCTGCAACAGACCAATATACAGGTGACGAACAAGTAACCTGTATATACCGTAAATTCACTTATTAAAGTAGAAGTTTGTAGAATATTTTGGGTCTGGCTACCTGAAGATGTTCATCTGAATATATCCTCACCCCTCAGATTCAGTTTGGCATCAAAAATCACGTGCACACCCTTTGTGACTGACGCCAAGTTTTGCCTTGTGGGAAGGGCTGGGCATCTCGAGAGCTTGTAGTCAACGGATTTTTGACAAAATTGTGCTACTAATATTGAACACAGGTCAAACTCAGATCCACTCAGTTTCGCATTAGTCGTTGCCCCTATTTGTGCCTACTCCGATCCCTCCACCTGCTTCAACCCACGGTGCCTTCTCATTTCGCACAAAGGAAGTAGGAAAGCGGAGGTTTTGTCCTGCTTCGCGAATTGCGTCGACCACGGAATACCTCATTTTGTCATGAATTTCACGAAGACAAAGGTGGTTGATTTGGGGATGGAGAAGTGCCGGGGAGCAGCCCAATGAGTGTTCCGAGATATTGAGAGCCCACAACTTCTTCTCTGATGAGACAGAGCAACTGAAATATTGCAAAGTCGCGAGGAAGATGCTCTCGAGTCAAAAAATCTGCACTCATTCCACTTCTGAATGAACAGGAAGCAAAATACTGCCAAATCCGGAAATATTGCATAACTCAGTTCGCCCGTGGTTAATTTTGGTGTTCAGCACACAGAGGACACCTTTCGAGCACACAAACCCAATCCCCCCAAAAAATCTGCACTCATTCCACTTCTGAATGAACAGGAAGCAAAATACTGCCAAATCTGGGAATATTGCACAACTCAGTTGCCTAGCGAAGAACTGCAGCCTCGTGGTCCCACGCTGCCAGATCGTGGTCGATGGCATCCCCACCTCCTTCAACCCCTCCTCCCCCTCCGCTGTCCAAGAGCTTTATGCCCACAACCGCGCCACCATCACCGACCCTTCCATCATCGCAGAAGTTCGCTGGCTGAACACGAAAGTAGTCCGGAACCCGGAAAAGAAGGCATCCTCCCTCCTTGTCACCCTGACCGACGTCCCCTCGGCCAACCACAGCATCGCGCAAGGCCTCGCGATCGAGTCAACGATCTGCTGCAACCAGCATATGACATATTTAAATGACGTCCAGGGTTTGCCCAGGGTTCAAATTATTGTTAGGGTCACGCGTTTCATAATATACCACTGCCAGCTCATTCTTCGGTTTGAATACCTGATGCACATCAGATTAACAATCTTCACGCGATCAATTTGACCTGACTTCAGCCTTTCGGTGGCAAGAAAATTCTTCAAGTTCAGCTTCGGTCGGATTTCTGCATGTTCCAAAACCCTCCCCGCAGAAATTTGGTGAGTATTTCGGCAAGCACTGGTGAATTATAAACCGGCTGTCTAGCCAAAACCATTTAAAAACTGGTTTATAAACACCTGTTTATAAACATGTTTACAAACTCCCACCCAACCTCGTTGACGAAAGGACGGCAGTTTATAAGACGAGCCAAGTCCTCTAGGGGAGCTTCCGCATAATTCAGGAGGAATTTAGCCAATTTAACTTGATCTTCAATTTTCCGACCCGTCAAAAAACCAGCTTATTGCCTTATACCCGCCCAACTCGGCCGAGATAATTTGTAAGCCGGGATCTGTGCGCTGAATGGTGCTGGCCACCGGTACTTGACCGGTACATCCTGAAACGCGTGACCCTGACAATAATTTGGACACTGGGCGTCATTTCAATACAAACATTTAAAAACAGTTTAAATTCTCAGAAAAAATCCCGCAGCTGCTGGAAGCCCTGGATGGGCTTCCATGTTGTACATTGACGCTCGTAGAGATTCCAATATGTTCTCGGAGTTGTTTGAATTGAATAAGGTCTCAGACCAACGTTCTGGGCAAGAAATGTAGTATATTTTCGGTAACGGAAAGCCACGATACATGGAGAATTACCTGTTAGAATAAAATTCAATTAGAACTCCATCCGCTGACCTCTCGTGGCAGAAAAAAAATGCTCAACTAATGCATGGAGCTTGTGGACGATGTTGAGAGATTGTCGAAATTTTCCTCGTGTCACAGGAGAGACCTTACCGTATTTAAGCTTTCTGGAGGTATTCGTTTAGTCTTTCGGAGCCCGAGAGGTTTGAATCCCGGTTTTCTATATAAACAGCCAAGTAACGCCTCGGCAATTGTGCCATTCGGGACCTGGATTATTGGATCGAGCGCAACCTGGCCAGTTGCGGGCAGTTCATGTATCCGGTTCTAGTGGTACCCAATCTGAACTCTGGATTATTGGATTGAGCCCAACCATTGCAGTTGCGTCGAATTCATGTATCCGCGTCTCGGTGGATTGAGTACAGCTTCGGCTGTCTCATGTTGGGTTCTGGGGGGATTGATGGGCAACCTAGCCAGTTGTCCATTTGGGGTTCTGGGGGATCAAGTCGCAACCTGGCAAGTTGCAACTTCTGTTTGGGTTCTGGGGGATAAGAGTCACAACCTGGCAAGTTGCGACCTCTGTTTGGGTTCTGGGCGATAAGAGTCACAACCTGGCAAGTTGCGACCTCTGTTTGGGTTCTGGGGGATGAAGGTCGTTGCAACCTGGAAAGTTGCAACTTCTGTTTGGGTTCTGGGGGATAAGAGTCGCAACCTGGCAAGTTGCGACCTCTGTTTGGGTTCTGGGGGATCAAGGTCATCACAAACTGGAAAGTTGCAACTTCTGTTTTGGTTCTGGGGGATAAGAGTCGCAACCTGGCAAGTTGCGACCTCTGTTTGGGTTCTGGGGGATCAAGGTCATCGCAAACTGGAAGGTTGCAACTTCTGTTTGGGTTCTGGGGGATAAGAGTCGCAACCTGGCAAGTTACGACCTCTGTTTGGGTTCTGGGGGATCAAGGTCGTCACAAACTGGAAAGTTGCAACTTCTGTTTTGGTTCTGGGGGATAAGAGTCGCAACCTGGCAAGTTGCGACCTCTGTTTGGGTTCTGGGGGATCAAGGTCATCGCAAACTGGAAGGTTGCAACTTCTGTTTGGGTTCTGGGGGATAAGAGTCGCAACCTGGCAAGTTGTGACCTCTGTTTGGGTTCTGGGGGATCAAGGCCGTTGCAAACTGGAAAGTTGCGACTTCTGTTTGGGTTCTGGGGGATCAAGGTCGTCGCAACCTGGCAAGTTGCGACCTCTGTTTGGGTTCTGGGGGATCAAGGTCGTTGCAGCCTGGCAAGTTGCGACCTCTGTTTGGGTTCTGGGGGATCAAGGTCGTTGCAGCCTGGCAAGTTGCGACCTGTGTTTGGGTTCTGGGGAATATGAGTCACAACCTGACAAGGTTGCGACTTCTGTTTGGGTTCTGGCCAGTGGCACAATCTCTTTCTGTCCAGTCGGCCATGCTTGCCCACTGATGGATCCCTGTTCTGGACCAAGAGACGCGAAGCCGATCGTTCGCGGGTATTGTCAATTTCATTGGCAAACCCTGATTCTCATAATTTTTGCCTCCTCCGTCACCTTCGCTCTGACTTCTCGTCCTTACTCAGGCCATACACTGAATGGCACTTTCAGATCCCACTAACGAACACTTGATTCTCCATTGTGGGCGCTGCGAGTACCCGACTCGTTCAGAAATTCATCTATGGGTAAGCTGAGTAGGGATCACAGAGCATTTCAAACATATTTTCGGGCCGCCAAGGCTGCCAAAAGTGAGTCAAATACCCGCGAGTCAGGTAAACATTCCAAAATCCAAACCTGGATCCTCGACTACCCGTGGGCACGGGTACCCGAGCCCACGAGTATTATAGGTAAACTCGCGGGTTTTCACACAGATCAACTCGCCATGACCCACGGGTAACCCGCACTCGTGACATGCCTTAATCTGGAAATGTTCGCAATGATTAGGGTTATCCATTTCTGGGGTGCGCGGCTCAGAAAGGGGCCCTGGGACCAGACAGGTAAGCCTGGTAAGGCAATTACCCTCTTTATAAAAATAAGCCTCTCCATCTGTCTGAAGCATTTTTAAACTCTGCTGATCAGTTGACCTCTTTTGCTCAGTGTTGCGATCCGACAATACCCGTGTTTAATATCCCTTTTCTCACGACGTGACACTGCACCGGGGTTCCGGACCCGAACTATTTTGCAAGCAAATCAAACAGGCGTAGTTCCGCGCAATTTTAATTTTGTGCCCTGGGCTCATTTGAAGCCCGGTCATCAATCTGAATTGCTGAGGGATATCCAGCAAATTCCAAGCAAAACCGTCGCTTCACCGTCTGGCCACTGGGGAATCTCTTTCTTGACAATTCGGGTGACAGTGTCCTGACCTTGAGGAGCTCTCCAGCGAAGCTGAGGCGCCATAAGAATGCTGAGCGGCCAGTCAGCGTCGAGGGATTAGAGGAAGGCGGAATGATGCCTCCAGATGGCCGTGGGAAGTAAATTCAAACTCAGCACTTTACGTAATAAGGTCAACCATTACATCCGCCGCGCGGTAAACTACAGACTATGGGCCATGGCATTATCCCAAGCAGGGACATGTGTATATTTCGTACATTTAGACCCTGCCGCGCCCTTCCATCCCTTGGTCCTCCCTGGTCCTAGTCGCATTCTTCAAATAACACAAAGAGTTGAGTCTTCAACTTTCTGTCAACATCATACTGTACAGATGTAGGGTCTCCCCCAAAAAGATAGTGCAAAATTATGGCGGAACAGTTGTATCATGACACTTGAACTGTGACGCTCCCAAAATCATCTGTAGGTCTCGTTCACTGGTGATTTTGGCACCGTTTTTCTGGGTGATAGCCCTCGAAGCATAGAATAACTCTCCTAAACGACCCATAGACCACCCGAGCAAGTACATTACAACCTCAGTTATTTCTGCTATCAGATTATTGGGTTGATCTCCTGCGAGTGGTGCCACAGTATGGTTAGATATCCGAATCTGCTCCATTTTCTTTCCCATTGTTCCACACATTGTTATACACAGTTGAGCTTTATTAATCTGGAGGAAAAAAGTCAGCGAGTATTTTGCGCCCCAGGTCAATGTCACGACATCAAGGAGGGATTGACCTAGATTAGATTTGTGCGGCGCCAGCCAAAAGATATGCGCGGCGGGGGGTTGCCAAATTGAAATGTTCTACTTAGCAACCCCAAACTTGCTGGCAATAGAGTTGCTCAATAGAATTAGGCCGAGAACTTAAACTTGCCATTGTGAGGCACGTGGTTCAAAATGGCTCTCTTATTCCTGCGGGGTTTCTCAAAACAGTGAAATACATCAATGCCCATGTCAAATGCGATCAAAGAGACCAAAAACTTCCCTGGATGACATCCTTTTGATACCAGTAACCCAAATCCCCATCCAGGTGCCTTGTACAGAATTCATACACCTTAGTATCACTGCTGAGATTGACTCACATGTTCAAAGGAGTATCACCTCAATGGTGGGTGTCACTCATTCATTAAGTACAATAACCTTGAGTATTAGACACAACAAACAGATAACCTTGGTCAAATCATAGACCTAAGTGATTCTTGCCATCTCCCATTGAAATCCAGATATATTTTCCTTTTTTGGAACATCAAGGTAAAAGCACTCGTGGGGATTCCACAGCCACAATTTGAACCCTGGCTGTGATATTCTCGCTCGCGGGGAGTCCACAGCTGCAATTTGAGCCCTGGCTGCGATATTCTCGCTCACAATTAAAGTTTGGTGTTTGCGCATTTTCAATGCCGTGCGAACGAGCCAACTTCCAGGGCAAATGGATGCGAACTGACAGCGGAGGGAGTGTTCTAAAAAAAACGATCAAAAAACGCCCAAAACGGTAAAAAAAATCCATCAGCGCCTGTTGTGCCGCAAACGGCTGTAAATGCAAGGCTATTGAGGCAGGCATTTCAACTGCAAGGTCATTGAAGTACGCATTTCAAAATGAATGGAACACACAATAATGGCTTAAGCGCGCGGCCATTGAAGCACACGTTTCAAAATGAACAGAAACACAATAATGGTGGCGTAAATGCAAGGCCCTTGAGAACGCGTTTCAAAATGAACGGAAAACACAAGAATGGTGGTTTAAACGTAAGGCCATTGAAGCACGTGTTTCAAAATCAACGGAAGACACAATAATGGTGGCTTAAATGCTAGGCCATTGAATCACACATTTAAAAATGAACGGGAAACATAATAGGTGCATTGAAATGGGCGGCATTTTAAAAAGCGCGAATGTGACACTACTGCGGCAAATGTCAAACACGCAGCGGAACTCCTGCTTATGTCTGCGGCAGTCTTCTTTATGCGGCAATCCACGCAATGGCACTCACACTTGCACTTTAATGCTGTGTTTGTCTTCCTTCTTTCGGAACTAATCCTCAGCGTCAATATCCATAGTAGACTTTCAAGTTTCAACGCCTCACGTTGCTCTACCACCCAACTTGTCCTTACCGGTACCCATTCAAAGGCTGAAGTCGTCGACAACCACCATCTTCCCCCCAAAGACTGTTATTTTGACTGAATGTTTTGCCCATCCTCGAGGCTGACCTGACTGAACTAGTTGTGATCGATATCAGGCCACCTCCTACTGTTTATCTAGAGTAAGTTCAAACTCAGTTGTCTCGGATGCGCAGCACCTGCATTGAACCCTACTGGGGATTGAATGCTATGTCCAATGCCTCCTGAATTCAAGACTGATATCACTCACGGTGCCCAAGTCTGTGCCGAACACTTGCGGCACTGGGATGCAGCAACACAGCCACATTGCGGCAATGTTTCGTTGCTGCTGCATGAACCATCCTAAAACGCATTTTGAGACGAGTGGATTAAATGGTTCTCATGTATTCATTGGAAACCCTGACAGTTGCATGAACCACAAATCTTGTCTCCCCAGCCAGTTATTTGAAGAATAGTCATCAAGGCAGACAGTAATAGCGGCAGCGGCACACTGACCACAGAATTTTGATTCAATAAGAAAAAAATACCTACCGACAATCCTGGCAGTCTTTTGGACAACCAAAGCAATAGCACTGGTGATCTGTTGCCTTGTTTCTGGGCACGCATCTTTTGTGCGACTGAAGTTACAATTTATTATCGTGGATTCAATTATAGTAATATTGCTTCAGAACATCGTATAAATACCATAACAATTTATATCCCATCAAAATATGCTCAAACTGTGCTGCTGCGGCAAAGATAATTGATGCTGAAGAATCCTGCAACATGACTAGAACGTGACACAGCGGCAGTGTGACAATGCTGCGGCAATCTGACTTTTTGCAGCGGCAGCAGACAGCACTTACATAGGCACAGCGGCACTTTCCACATGCCCTTTTTGATTTTTACAATCCTACATTTTTAAAAATAAAAGACAAAAAAGTGAATTGATATACAGACTACAGTACATTCTGAAGTTCTACGGGTGTGGATGGTCCCTCACTTGTGAAAGTGGAATGGGTACCGATGTTTTGGGACTGATGCATGGTGATTGAGGGAGTTCGTGTTCCAGGAAAGTTGTCGAGAATTTAACCCCAGCCTTTGGCCAGAATAAATATTTTCCTCGGAGTCACATGAGGGTGGGAACACCGACCTCGGAATCCTGGTCCCTCACTTGTGAAAGTGGAATGGGTACCAATGTTTTGGTGTGGGTGAATGGTGATTGAGGGAATTCGTGTTGCAGGAAAGTTGTAGAGAATTTAACCCCTGCCTTTGGCCAGAATAAATATTTTCCTCGGAGTCATATGGTGGTGGGAACATCGACCTCGGAATTCTGGTCCCTCACTTGTGAAAGTGGAATGGGTACCGATGTTTTAGTGTGGGTGAATGGTGATTGAGGGAATTCATATTCCAGGAAAGTTGTAGAGAATTTAACCCCCGCCTTTGGCCAGAATAAATATTTTCCTCGGAGTCACATGAGGGTGGGAATACCGACCTCGGAATCCTGGTCCCTCACTTGTGAAAGTGGAATGGGTACCGATGTTTTGGCGCAGATGAATGGTGATTGAGGGAATTCGTGTTGCAGGAAAGTTGTAGAGAATTTAACTCCCGCCTTTGGCCAGAATAAATATTTTTCCTCGGAGTCACATGGGGGTGGGAAGATCAACCTCAGAATCCTCGTCCCTCACTTGTGAAAGTGAAATGGGTACCGATGTTCTGGCATTGGTGCATGGTACTTGAGGCCATCTGTGTTCTAGGAAAGTTACAGAGAATTTAACCCCCGCCTTTGGCCAAAATCAATATTTTCCTCGGGGCCACATGGTGGGGGTATGTCCATATGTGTTGTCTACCTCTTCCACAGCTGAGAGCTTCCCAGGAAGCGATCTCGATCTGACCAAGGGCCTCTTCGAGTTCTTCAGTGGGGGGGACCTCAGCATCGGTGCCCTCTCCGCGTCCTGGTCGTACATCGATGGGAACGGTCCCCCAGCCACCACCAACGAGCACCACATCACCCTCGTGGCAAACACTGGCAGATACAGGCTCAACCACCTCTTTGTTCGAGCCTACCGATGCTGGTGGCAATTGCGACGATGACGATGACCGCTCTGCCGATGACGGCGAAGGGAGCTGTGAAGGGAGCTGCGATGAAGACAACGAGACGCCAGCAAATGGCGCCATATCTCGGTCAGTACTGGTCCAATCTCCAGGCTTCCAGTGGCAAATCGATTCAGAAAAATTGCGCTGTTCCAATGCACCTGACCTGGGCCAGATTGAGGCAAAACTGCATGCACAGGGCTCAGCAATCCAATTTGCACGATTCAATTGGTGTGTTGGCTTTAAATGGGCTTCAATTGATGCGCCAGGATCACAGCCACCATTTCGGCTCGTAAACCACACGATTGAATTTTCGGGTCTTCGGATCCAGTCGAAAGTAATTTAGAGGCATGATGCTCTGAAATCTCTCTTTTTCCCTCTTTTTTTCCTGTCCTCTTTCCTTTTGGGGCGCAATTTTTCGTAGTTCTTTTGGCCACACCGGCGCTCGAGTCTCTTCACCACGCTGGGAAACCCAGCAAAGACCTAAATTTCGGATAAAAAAAATGGCCAATTTTTTTACCTCAAAAACCCAAATTTTCTTGACCACTTCCTCTGCATTCCGCCTCTGCAGTGAGAGCCGTGCGATGGCGTATTCTTCGTTGTATGTTTTACCCTGCTCAATAGAATAGTTTTAGTTTTATAATTATTCGTACTGTTGCGTGAATGTAACGGAAACCTGGGGAAATTGAAATTGTCGGGGAAGACCACAGAGACGCTTCAACAAAATAATGCTCGTACCTTGTAAAACTGGGCGCAGTTTGGCCAAAATGCGCAGTTTGCCTCTCACTGATCAAAGTGGTTTCAAATCCCGGTCCGTTTGCGGCCTCAGCAGCGCCGTGGGCTCATATATACTAGCCCGCCAACGGTCAACGGTTAACGGCCACTTCCAACACTCCCTTTTGGGTCGGCAGCTCCGGTTAAATGGATAAACTACGTGTTCCCATAACCTCGTTATGAGAGAAATATTTGTCACTGGAACATTAGTAAAGATCGAATTCGGAACAACGTCTTGTCAATGGGCCCACGTCCTCAAGGGCGTTCAAGATAAAAAGGCGGATTCCTTGTGTGAACATCAGTCAAGTCGTTCTTGCTGAAATGTCCTCCGCATTCGCAGCTACCCGCCCTGTTAACCCTCCTGACGCCCAACTCGTCCTCACCGAGAAACACCTGTGGCGAGGCCTCGAATATCGAGCGCGCAACCCCGCCGTGCGTCTCCCAGCATTCCTAAGGTCGTCTATTTACTTACCTATGGGCTGCAGCTATTCTTACCGAATGTGCCTGCGAGCAAGATGATCACCGACGGCGGCAACAAGGTGTGTCCAGTCGTTCAAATGCGGCCTTGATGTGATTCACGCATAATTTTCAGATCGTGCAAGAGCTCACAGTGGAAAACGAGGACCGGACGGAGACCGAGGTCCTGACAGAGACTGTTCAGGCGCACCCTTCGACTATTGTATGTCCTGTGGTCCATGGTCACCGCTTGCGTCGTTGATCTTGCGGGGCGGCAGATGTACCACGAAGTGAGCAACGGGCTGCACATTGTGACTGTGATGTCCCGCGGAGCTGCCGGTGAGCTGCTGTTGACGTTCTCTTTTGCCAACCGTGGTGCGTCCCGTGGCATTTCACGGTTTTGAATTGCGCTAGGTCCTGATCTTTCTATCTGTCTGGTCACAGAGCTTCCTGCAAGCAAGCCTAAGCCGACCCCGGAAGAAGAGAATGCCAGGATTGGAAAACTATTGGAGAAGACGATTGCGATGTTTAGGGAGATGGTATCCGAGGGGAAGTTGTAGGATCATTCGCTCGCAGATAATTAGTGGAGATCAAACGAATGAGTAGAATTGAAGGCGATGTATTAACAACCACATTGGCACGATCTTCGTATCCCTTGTGATTTCCTGAGACATTGGAACGATTGGGAGGGATAATTTTAAAAACTTCTTCTTCCTGCTTGCTACGGTGTATAATTCACAAAAAGAAGATAAAAGAAACACAGTATATCCTGAGGTTGTACATATCTGGTTGGCAGTCTGCGACGCGTCAGATCACGGGATACTAACGTTAACAAACAGACTGACAGATACGTCAACACTGTCACTTGCCTTTCACCACAACCCTCGCACCTCCTCGTCCGGCCATTTCATCCACGCCCCCGCCACGCCCAGGCATTCCCCACATTCCCAAGGCGTCCGATTTCTCAGCTCGGCGCCTGTCTTCCCCGGGCTTTCACAACGCGCCCTCGTGGCGCTGGCCAAATTGACGAACTCACGACCACGCCGGCGCATTTCGTGCATTTGTACCAGCCACGATACGCATTTCCCAACCTCAGCCATCTCATTATTTTTCCCCTCCATCAATGCCCCTGTTGATAGTCGGGGAGGACTTCGAGGCCATCCTACGTTTTTTGAGTCGCACCGGTGCGCACCGCATCGACTTGGATATCCGAGGCGCATAGATGGCACCGCCTATGGATGGCCTCGCGATCCGGTGTGTATCCCAGTATAATAATATATAATACTCAGTAATCGGTGGATTCGATGCTCGAGCTCGAGTCCTAGGCTAGGCCGCTTGGAGCACGTGCAAATGCGAATGACATCGCTGATCAGCATCGCCTCCAATCGGGTCCCCTTATCTAAAACGTAGCATGTTAGCCAGGCGCCCAGAGAATCTCTGTGGAAAGCAAACCGTCGGATCACCGATGTGTCGTCCACGCGAGGTTCGCTTGGGGGATGTCGATCGGACTTGAGGATTTTATTTGGTTGAGTGGGGAGTCATGTCGCTGACGCGTTGTTTTCCTTCCAGATGTCCCGGCGCCGAAAGCCTGCAAGGTAGATGCTAGTAGAGACTGCCCCCGGGTGTTAGATCTCTTCAAAATATTTTCCGAGTACGAGGCTGTTCGAAGCACTGCGCAACACTTGGACTACGCGGTGGAGTACCTGGGTCCAGCTATTGTCTTGGCAGCACTAATTAACCCCGGTACCAACCCGGGTCCGTCAGAGCTGTGGCAGTCTGGCAGACTCCAAAGCCCACCCGCTCTGGAGCAGGTAAGAAAACAAACTCTTTTGGACATCTGGCTGAGCTAACAGTGATTAGGACGCCTCGTACAATGCATTAACAGGTTTAACTTTAAACATTTTGATTGCTGCCGTTGCTGAAAATCTCAAAGGTCTCTGGGGAAATGTGACCTCAAACTCATACATACGGATTATCAGTGTTGAACGGGTCAATGGTTTGGAGGACTTACAGTTGAGAAAAACTGGAATGTCGACTGGAAAATCGGCGACATTAATATGGGGAAGCAGGGACAGATTGGACTCGGAGTTCACCATCATTTCAGTCAAATTGTTGTGAGCTAAACCGGTCGCGCCCTCTTTCATGCAAGTCGGGGCCAAACGCGGGGGGCGGGGCCTGGGCGTCCCTGCTCAACCGGGGAGCGGGTCGGTTCCTTATGAATGAGCCCTACCTTAGTAGAACACATCACCATACTGCCAGGCAGATGCCGAGCCCATCCGAAGTCCGCCGTGCGAGCCGCTTGTCGGCATTATCTCCGATATTCCCACAGTCTTGATTGGACTCAAAAAACAGGTTTGGTTTGGGTCACAGTAGGCATATAGTTTTTCTGGACACATATTAGAGGTCTATAGAGGTCTAAGAGGCTTCTAGACACACTGATGGGCCAAGCAAAGCTCAAGCAAGGAACTCTGACACTCTCAACATCTCATCCATGCACTTGGAGACCTGAGGCACTGGTTTATCTATGAAGGCAGGATTTCAGTGCCATCAAGAATTGGTACAGTCGACTATCTGACAATGCATACAGTTGGTTCCCCTGCCAAAATTCACCAGGACCCAATGCATTATGACAACTATGCATTATCAGAGTGCATTTTGGGTGGAGGATTGGTCATTTGGTTCCCACCAAATCGAATGCATTATGAGATTTTTTTGGCTGGTATCTCCCTCTTTATAAAATTAAGCCTGTCCGAAGCTTTTTAAGCTGCGCCGGACTTTGCAGCCCCGATTCGGTCCCCGCCTGCTCACGGGTTGATGGGTATGATCCGCTCCCTCAGTGAGAACATCCGGCAACACGGCTTTACCGCAAGTGCCGACATTGCCGCATAACGTGGGACAGCGCCCATCTAATAGACTCAACGCTCTTCCATTAAGGTTTGACGAGCCTCTGAAACGAAGTGCTGGTGGGCGAGGAGCGCCACCGGCGCGCTCTTGTGCGTTATGAGATCATGCATTATGAGATAGTCGACTGTAGATCTTTCCGGGTCTTATGGCCTACAAGGATGCCTTGCTCAAGGCCTTTGAATGTTGTTTCGAACTGCAATTATAACCTGCCCGGGTCCTAATCAAAACATCAATTGATGCGGTGATCCGTGGATGCAAAGAAGCAGTGACCAGGACAAGCGGTGAATATTGTGTGGCCGATGAGGTGTGAAAATACCTGCAGTGATTTTCCACCAGTGCAGTTTTTTTACATGTTGGCCGAGGCAATGAATTTTCTTGGAAAACACATCGAGCGGTGTTGCAAATAATAATGTCTGAAAGGCCGAGGAGCAGCGAAAAGAGCTTATCCCAGGCATTCTTGGTACGGGGAGTGTTGTCAGCGGACGGGCCGTGGATCGCGTCCATCTCGCTGGAGAGGAGGGCGTGGAGATTCTGGATGAGGTGCGCCATGGAGGGGAAAGGGAAGACATCGCGTCTTCTGATAACCAATTAATTTGGCAACTAATTTGGCTTGTTAACCACGGACCTTGTTGCCAAGCATAGCTACTTCGGACTGGTCACAGCGGAATGGCCGACTGCCAGTTCACCGGGCGGAAATTCGCGGAAAGCTGAAATGAGATGTGTTGACTTTTGGAAAAAAACGAATATTTTCGGCACGAGGAAGAGGGAACTAAGATTTGAACATCACCGCGGATTTCTGCATGAAGAATCGTCGAACGGTTGCTCGAGAAAGGGGTGGAATCGATAGCAAGGCAGAGAGATCCAGTGCCAGTTGCGAGGGGATATTGGGAGAAGGGGACAACCATACCCATGAGTAATTCTTCGTGGAAGATGTGTATTGGAGGCAATGAAGGAGAGTGAGTACGTGAGGCAGTGGGACTAGAATCAAAGTATGATGTTCGTATCCAGGTGGCGTGTGGCTGGCAAGCGACGCTAGATCTTCAGGCGAGAGGTGATTCAATGTTGAATGCGATGTATTTCCACCACTCTTGGCTGATTGATTCAAGGGCATCCGAACATCGCACCTGAAGATCCTGTTCGCACGGGATCAACCGGAGGCCCGTTATGCTCGCCCACAGTTTCTACCTTGACAGGCGGGGAGGGCGCACTAGTTTCGACCTTGACGGGTGGGCCAGCGATCGGACGTGCGAGGGACTCCAACGGCATCTCCCGCCCGGCATTCCGTTGATGTAGGACTTCTCTGAGCTCAGAGGTGTCGACCCAGTGGCGATACAGAAAGATCCCCGCGTTCGCACGAATATAGGCCGGGGAGTAAATCTGCCGGCTGTGGGGATGACTGTTAGCATATGGAGTACGAGAAGGTCGCCGCGACGCGACGTACGTGGTTCCTAAATTCGATCAGATCACGTCCAGATACACTGTCGATGAGTTACTGGTCAGCTGATTAAGAATAAAGTCGGGAAAAAACAAAGCACTGATCGGATGCTAGAGAGGTCAATAATGCCTCCAGACACTGCGTTGAGGCCCCCCGTCAGAGGGTGTGACTACAGACGTAGTCGCATGGACATTGGACTACATGCGACTACGTTGTGGCCCCCTTTCCTACCTCTGACTACTCCGTGACTATGTCTGACTACCTGTGCCTACATCTGTAGGCACAGGTTAGCTTTGGCTACCTGGCACTATCGAACTCCAATTTGCATATCCAGTGGCTCTGGAGTTAGTGGAAGTCAGTAATAATGTTTGGTTTGGTGGGAATTTCACAAATTTGGCGTGAGTGATCCGTGACGTTACCCGAAACTTTGCTTCCGCTATCGCCGCAAAGCACCCTCGCTCACTCACTCGCAGATGGCAAAGAGGTTTGGGCAGTGTATTAACGAAGAAATGAGCGAAAAAGTGCAAGGAAAGGTTGGACGAGCTGTGCCTACGCGGGGTAGGCAGAGGTTAGACAAAGTAGTCAGATGTAGGCACAGCCTGACTACGTGTTGTAAGCCGAGCTCCGTGAACGGCGTCAAACCCTTTGACTACTACGTCTGACTACGGCTGTAGTCAGACATAGGTCACAGGTAGTCCGAGCTCCGTGAACGGAGTCAGACTCTGACTACAGAGGGTCTCAACGCAGTGACTCTTGAATATTTATGATCTGTCTTGGTGACTTTGAAAAATTTGTCGTATGTCACAGATGTTCGTTAGACGCCCGTTAGACGCTCATCGGACTTGCAGTTTTCTTTTGGATTTGGATTACATCAGCAGACCGAGACACTCAAGAAGCGCCGGGATCTACGAATACGGCTTCCGCCACCGAGATTAGAAAGACAATTTAGAGAGTAGGTAAAGTATTCATGGCTTACAAAAGACTAACGTGGGAACTACGCAGGGAGGAAAATGCATGTGCCGGAAGGCTGCCGAGCCGTCCCAGTACTGGCTGGAAAATAGTAACATGTCAATATGAGTGAAAGTAAAGCTAGTGTGCTAGCGCTCCGGGGAGATTCATTGAAGTACATGCCCAGTTCACCACCAGAATACAGTACCGACGGAAATACAAGTGCCGGTGCCGAGTTGAGTTTGAGTGCCGAGGAGAACCATTGAAAGGAAACACAGGTCAACAAGTTGGAATTCCACGCGCATTTGCGCATACGAGGAGGGATAGTGTGTTAAAGCAGAGACAAAACACTATTCAGCCCCTAGACGTGTAATTGCCCCAATTTCAGGAGATGAGGGCACCGGCATGAAGGTGCCGAGCAGAGGGCTTGGAACTAAATATATGCAAAGAGCGGCCAATTCGATGATCAAACGGTGCACCAAGAAGCAACAGCAGCCAAACATTGAATTCCAGAGGAGCGACGACCAATTAAATGGCATTCTGAGCTAGATAGAAACAGCTAACGTAGGTAGGAAGGACAGGGAAGGAACGCGCAGGATTGGGGCAGGAGGAGGAATAGGAGCCGAGGAAGGATGCCGGATGGATGGGAGGAAGCGATGCCGGATGGACGGGTGCAAAGAGGCCATATGGATATAGAAATGAAGTGGGGGGGGGGACCGCCAAATGGGTTTGAGGGGGATGCCCATCATTTTTGGAGGTTTACTGTTCTCATCATACTCCAAATACGCGTAAATGTCCCCGAGTCCGTGAGAAACCTCTCTCGGGAATTGCCAGGCCCTTGTGGTTGTGTATAGCCATTTACCCAACCAGTTGGCTAGGTTCGTGCCATGAGAAAGACCTACCGTGGCTAGCACCATGTACTATAGTCTATATATTACAGCTATGGCTCTGTGGGCGCCATGCGGGTGCCGAGGGCGGGTGGCTTGCGAAGGATCAAAGCGGCCGTAGAAGTGAGGGAGCGGAGTTTAAAGGCTTCAAACGGACAAACAGCTTAATTTTATAAAAAGGCAGATGGAGTTCCTTCCATGATTTTGTCTAGACCTGCCGGTTGCTCGTGTCGGAGAACTGAATAATCCCATCAAAAGCCTTTCGACGCTGTATAATAGTGACCACAACGATACTCAAACTCAGTCAGCACTCAAATAGTGTATGTAGGGTCCTATGTGTTCTTCTGAAAATCCCAGAACCTCTGATTTGCAGGTCGAGGGTGTCTAAATGCTCATTTTCACATAAAAGACTTTTTTTAGCCATTCGATAGAGAATGAAAAAATAACCCCACTTTCATTGAGGGACTTTTTTTCAAGATTTTCGTGTTTTCCGACGAAGTCCGCACCTCTTAAATGGCGGGTGGAGATCTCGTCACCAAAACACTCGACGGTGGGGCCCAGCCGGTTCCGGTGCCAACGAGTCAAGGATTTGTCAGCACCAGATCCGGATGGGAACGAGCCTAGGCGTTGCCCGTCCCCAAATATACATATATATAACGGTGTTATCAAGAAGGAGGGGAGCCAGGTTAACGCCAGAACTGGACTGAAATGCAGTTAGTGGGCTCTGCTGCACAGCACGCTACAATTGTTATTGTCATGATTTTTGGGACAATTATTGGGGCGGGCGGCGCGCTCGCGATGCCCAAAAGGGGGGGGGGGGGGGCGATGACGGGAGTGATGGCGCGGTGATGCCAAGTGCGCTTCATGCGGCATGATGAGAGCGGTGATGAGAATACTCCGTCTGACAGTGACGTCATGGAAGCCGGCCCGCCTTTCTCAAGCTCAGAGACTCGAGAGGTAGGTGTCGAGCAGTTTCACCAAGTTCGACCGGATGCATACACACTGCAACGACTCTAACCAGAGTTGATACTATAAGGATGATGGTCCACATCAGGAAAATCTGAAATTGCATCATAGACCTGGATAGACCAACAAAGACATGAAAGACGCCATAGGAAAGGGTCTTCTATATAGAAAGGTAGGAGGGGCGGTTTTTTCCTCATAGACACCATAGTACCACTTGCTTCTATGATAGACCACCCAAACTATATAGTCCCATATACATGATAGACACAATAGCTCTTATACTTCCTCAGGGACCACTCAGACACACAGAAAATGCAATAAACAGATATATTTCAAGTACGGAAAATGAACAAGTATTGTTTACAAAGGGGGATAGGAGATTTTGTAGATTCTGAAGACATGGGGTGGAATGCGAGATAGAGGAACCAGATTGCATAATAATTGTTGAGGCTTTGAGATTTGGGTGCCTGATGGGCTTGACGACACAGCTTGGCGAAAGGAAGACAGCATGTTCTACTTGAAGAAATTTTGACAGCTAGCATGAAGGTTCTTCTACTTGAGAGAGCAATCGAGGGAAGGTAACATATTGATATGAGAACTTGACGGCTCAGAGACTTGACGGCTTGGAGGAGGGAAGAGCTTCTTTTACAACTTGAGACTTGAATGGGGCCGACAGTCCGAGTCAGAGAGGGTAAATTGCAGGATGATCCACGTTGCGACAGGTGTAGCGCATTGAAGACTGCGGATAGGAAAGATTACAATAGTCTTGATGATTTGCTAAAGTTCACTATTGAAGGGTACCAGGGACTGCTGACATTGGCGAGTATCTGGCAAAAGTGAGGGGGAAAGCGAGGTGGGAGGGTGGTGGAAGGAGAGAGAGACATGGCATGATAAACATCTGACTACCGTAACGAGCTGTCAATACTTGGACGGTTGTGGGATTGCCTCTTGGCAAAAGCGTCGCAATGCGGACTTCCGAGACCGAGACCTCGGACGACTTGGACTTGGATTTGCTGGAGCTTGGATCTGGTGTAAGCATTTATGTTGCTTTAATTCATGTACTAAATTTCCACTCTTCCACGAACCATGGGGCCAGCCAAATTTGCACCTACTAGTCCATTTGGTGAAAAGTATTACCTACGATGCCATGTAATTCATATAGACCTTCATAGACTGACATAATTCTCTCTCAAATATTTGAGTGTGATAGTCATCCACCCAAAACATATAGACTGTGGAAGTTCCTGATAGCCCTCCCTAGCGATACATAGACCACAAAAGACAGCCAGAGACACCCATACCCTAATGGGAAATTCGTAGACTGTCAAAGACCATCAATGACACACATAACTGCCGCTTTCTCTTCATAGAATTTCAGATTTTCCTATGCAGTGATGGTGTTAGTCATGGAGTTACGACTCGACTCGGCGGCAACACCGACATAAACCCAAATGCGGTAGAAGTGATGAAAGCCAGCCATCATCCTTGTACAGGTTCTTTCGATCCGAAGGGAATGTCCCGGACATATTTTCGAAATTGGGCTCAGAAAATGTGGTGGATAAGTCCCTTAAAGTATTGGGGCCCCAAATCGAAATACGTTGGGTATTGGTTGCGCTGTGAGCAAAGCAAGTCCTTGCAGTCCCAAACAAGCCTCTCCAACGCGAACAAGGAAACAGAAGCACAAAGCGCTGTGTAAACCAAGGGAGAAACAACAATCGAATTTGGGCGTCGAAGCCAGGCTCGAACATGCCAAACAGTTCGCTCCCAATTCATACATCCTCAGTCCCCCGATCCCTACTAAGGTTGAAGGTCAAAATAGTATATGACTTTCCCCTTTCATCGACGTTCCTCGCCCCATAGGTGGTCTCTCGATTCCAAAATAGTTCGGGCGGACTGCAATCACGTTTGACGAGGAGTGTCACGCTTCGCAAATGTTCGTGAGAGGGAAATAAATTTGATAAGCAGACTATGTACGACTTGAGAATCAGATGGTGTCAAATATCTGAGACAGATGCGCACCGTGCGGGGATAAAATCCGCGAAGCCTTGAAGAACTGAAGTGTTTTCGCTGTCGCCATTATCAATTGTATAGCGCCGGGGGTGTGAGGAAAGAGCTGGTTTCCGAGCGAAAGCGATGTGATGGGTGGCATTGGAGAAAGGGATATAAGCCAGGTAAAAAACTGGTGATCATTGATGTGATCACAGTCCAATGCTTTCAAGTTTTGGAGCGAAGGAAGAGAACTTGATATGGCTCCGGGCAGTGTCCGAGCAAAATGCACATTCAACCTGAGGCTTTCCAACGCCTCCAGATTTGAAATAACCTGCACCAACATCGACAAGTCCATCATGACCACGGAGTCGAGATTCATCTGGGATATGGTCGTCTTTCGTAGGGTAATATCGGGGGGCCAGTGTATTGGCCCCAAGCGCAGCGAGGTGAATTGGGGGATGGCGGTGAGAATTTCTCCCACAGTATTTGCATACTGCAAGTCCTCGCCGGTTGGGGGATAAATGTGAAGCAGGCGAGGAAGTCCTGGGAAGTTGACTGTCCGGATAGAAGCAAGTGTCGCTACCCTTGCCTCGGGCGCTCGCGCGGCCGAGGCCAATAGTTTGGAAAATAAGAGGGTTTTGTTTCGTGAAACAACGACGTCTTTGAAGAGGTGAGGTCGCGCAATTGAGAACCACGCGTGGCAGACCAGAGAGCAGACCATGAGAGTCCTATGGTCTCGGTCTTCCACCAGCCAGTCCATTACGCAAATCGAGATCTCCAAAGGCAAATGGGTTTGCCCAGAGCTGATCGACATGAGAGAGCGAAGTCAAGGTGATAAACCCCATCGTCGTCATAGTGATTCCTATCAACCGGGCGTGGGAATTCGGAACCCGCGACGGAGATTGCCGGCACAGCAACCGGCCCGTAGCGTGGATATCCGGGCATATCTCCCTAGAATGGGCCGGGTCCAATGTGAATCGTGGATTCCATATTCAAGAAGCATTTCCAGAGAGGACATTCAGGCTTCAATCGGAATCCAAGCAACGCCTGAATCAAACGGACTCGTTCAAGTCCGAAGATTGCCGGTGGATTCCCGGATGACAGCCAGCGCACGTGCTGGAAAATTAGAAACTATGGCGGTCCGGATGCACATTTACAGTAGGCTCGTTTCAGCCTCTCTAGTATCCCGGGCGTGAATCTGAAGATAGTCGTTCAGATCACGTATACTAGAGAGGCTGGAGTTTACGAATACAGCTTAGTACGAAGTGCCTCGGAGTTTGAAATTGAAACGCCATGGAAACGCCGAGCCATCACTCACATCAATTACTGCCTGAAAATCGCTGAAAAGAAATGCCCAAGGGTCTTCATCTCTTCAGCTAAAATCCACCGAAAAAGTCAGAGGACATCTTATTGATCCAAACTCGCGTTTGCAAAAAAGAGCGGTGCGAATACATGTCTTGAGAGCGTCGGGACACTCCATCAATTTTTTAAAACTCCGAGGCACTTCGTACTAAGCTGTACTCGTAAATCCAAGCCTACATTTACAGCTGTTCCTGAAAATAATGACAATCACGTTATTGTTTTCCACGTTTCCCGAAAAGGAATTTTGCTTTGAGCTCTGGATCCCGGTAAGCACACACGGTGACACCGGCAACTCCGATCCCGATCATGTGATCGTATTCAACTTCAACAAGCTTTGCTTTGTCCTCCCTCAGAAGTGGAATGGGTATGGATTTCATTTTCTGGGTGGAATCAGGTTCGTGGGCATGAAAGAATAAGGTCGAAAGATAAATGATGGAATCAGGAGACGAGACGACATTAGTAAAAAAGCGGCTTCAAAATGCTGTCGAGCGCGCCTGGGGAGTGGGAACATCTGCCGCTCTGCGCATGGCGCCACACCAGTCGTGAACTTGCAGCCCGACGTGCAGTGGGCGTGCTTCCCACCCTCGGACCCGGACCGCGTGTGGTCGAGTGCCCTGCCGTGGGACCCCAGCTGGGGTGAGCGCGAGATATGGGACGAGGAGTGCTGGCGGGTGTGTTGGGCAGCGCTGAGCCTTGTGATGAGCTTCCGTACAGAGTGTTCGGTGAGTGAGTGGCGCTGAGCATCTGTGACCCAGCTAATGTGCGTCTGCCTCCTTTTCCTCTTACTCATGGGGCTTTGCATCACCAGCAGCACCTCATCTTCGCCGGGAAGCAGCCCGAGGATGGCCGCAAGCTGTCGGGCTATAACATCCAAGCGTACACATCCCCCTGTGTCATGCTCGAGCCAGGCGCAGCAGCACAATGTTGGCCCACGCACATCAAGAGAGAAAAGATATGTATTATGTGCTTGTCTTTTTAAAAGCTTACTCATCTTGGTGCAAGTCGCGAGAGCGAGGAGGCCGGTACTACCTGTTAATGTCGCAAAATCAATGTTCTATAAGTATTATGACCAATACATTGCTGTTGTAAGGCCGCAGTGCACAGTTGTATAGAGACCCATTTACCCTTTGGAAGCGATGGGTGGATAATAGGCGGCAGACACGGCATGAGAGGGAACACAGAGATGGACGAAAGACGTAAGAAGCTGATTGACATATTGCGGAGATGGCCGATATTATGGTGCCGGTCACCTAGCTGCCGCACCCTTGTGTTTGAAATTTTGCGGTCTCAAATTGGGTACCCAATTTTTTATCCCCCTTGCAAATGTGCTCCGTTTGAAGATAGAAGAACAACTGCAAGAGGAATTTTCATTTACTTCAAAACTGAGGGAGCAAAAAAAAAGGTGTCTGCCAAATTGGCCACATGCGCGTAATATATTCAAAAATTGACCGTTAAGGCTGTAAGTAGGCGCAAAATGACAGTACAGAGTTTTTACTGGTCGAGCCTCTGTCCCATAGCTTCAGAAACACGACGATGCGATTTGTATATAGTCGAGCTGAATGCCCTCAAGAACCGCTGAGCCTCTTTCGCACCCAAGTCACTGCGGTAAGCGTCCATCCATCGAATCATACGGTGTTCCCACTTGCGAATTATTGTGCGTGAGACGGAGGCAAGTGTTCAGAGGTAGACTTGATTCTTTTTTTTTTCTCAGACCAAATTGGCCACTAATTTTTGGTAGCGGCAGCTGGGTGACCGGCACCATAGGCGGCAGACACGGCATGAGAGGGAACACAGAGATGGACTAAAGAGGCAAGAAGCTGATTGACAGATGGCGGAGTTTGAAAAGGCTTCAGACGGACAGGCGTAATTTTATAAAGAGGGTAATGACCAACACATTGCATGTTTCGATCTTTTGCTTGATTTGCCAACCCAACGCACACAGCAACGAGTGTTCAACCGTCGCTTTCTTCAATGCTTCAATGCTAAGACTGCAATACATTCTGGGGCCACAATTCCCGCACCGTTGATTGCTGGACCATCGATGGTCGTGCCCGCCTAGCCTGTTCCATCTGCATCCAATAAGGTATGGAAGAAGATGGAGTGTAAGGTTTTCCCGAGGCTCAACAAGGACGGGTATGATTGTTCTGAAGGAGGAGATTGCAAGAGGTGTTCATACTTTGGGACACCGGGCACGCCTGGGGCAAAGTGACTTTTCTAGGGATAGTTGGTGCACTAGAATAGTTAGTGATCCAAGTATATGCTCAGAGATCTACAGAATTGTCGACGTACTTTCTGAAAGTGAAATCTAAGATGAGACGGGGGGAAAAGAAAGTGAGCTGAGAGGTTTGAACGGATCACCTCTTCAAAAATACATTTCAAGAACCAACGCAACAACCAACTAGACTAAGGAATACTTTGCTAGGTCCTCCCATTAGACCCCTTTCCTCTTCTCTCGTTTCTATTTGAAAAAAACTTTTTTTCAAATAGCTGCCAGGACATAGCACCGGCGCCGTGATAAATGCAAAGGCTTTTTCTCTGGGCACCTTCTCGCTCAAAAAGGAAAAGTTCTAATGAATCAGGGTTAGAATGAAAGTACCTTGCCAATTTTTTTTTTCATTTTAGTCCAATACACTGTGATGCAGGGTGAATTTCGAGGCAAGTCAACATAATATATCAGCAGGAGAGGCGGATTTTGCAAGAACAGTAAGCTACTTTTGCGGGAATGGTCATTATATGCGACTTTTACCGCGGAATCGAGGCAATTCACGCAGAATTGAGAAAGCCTATCCATTTCTATCGATTCAAGCCAAAACACCATCCCCTACTGCGGAAAATTTCTCGAAAATCTCCCATGTTGCTGTTTTGAGATCTAGAAGGGCTGATATATACTATTGAAGGCGTTTCACCCTCACCTAGCTTGAGGATAACAACTAACGAGCTGAAAGTGGCCAAAACGACGCGAGCAGCTTGAACTGTGACGGTTGTCACGCATTTGTGACGCATTGTTCTTCAACCAAGCTCGAGCAAGTACATGGTTGCCTCTGCACATATTCAAAAACTTCCGGGACAGTCTATTATACCTTTAAAACACACTTATGTACTCTAATATGTTCTACTGCACTGGAAATGGTTCTCCTAGAATGCCAAAGAGCGATAAAGCTGGGTGGAAAATACAACGAGTTAAACTTTTGTACGGTTGCTAACTATAAATTATCACTCCCAGCTCCAAGCACCTAAATAATTGTTGGAATTTTTGATCCGGCGCTGTTTCCGCCAATGCCTGACTCACAGATCCGATTTGGTTACTTGTCCATAAAAATGTGACGCAAAGCGCGCTACAATTGTTATTCGACATGGCCTTACTGTACTTGCAGTGGGGGAAGCTAGGACTCCGGAAAAAACATTGTTTTGGGGCTCCTGATAACTGTAAAGTGTAGGGAACAGACGGGAGCCCATGATCTTGATCAAACGGGATCATCCCGGATCAGTCACGCGGAGTGTCGTCCCGAAAAAGCATCGGTCTCCGTCACAGTACCCTCGAGCACAAATCGAGTAGGTGTCAAGATTCAGGCACGGTGGACTCTGGAACCTCCTCCGCGTCGACAGCCCCCAGCAACCAAACATCGACCAACTCTTTCGAAGATGCAATCTCGGACGGTGACGGGTCAACGTCGGTGGCAACCTCCTCACCTCCAGGGGAAAGCTCGATATATCCAACATATCGCCCCAGAGGGACACTTCCGGATCTTCATACTCGGACGGGCTGGGCGTCACGATCCCATGCCTTGTAAGTCTATAGCCCAATAATGTTATGCTTCACGCTACTGTCTCCTAGTTAGCTGTGCAGACCTCCGCACTAACCCTCGATAAGATGGGATGCAAGCGTTCAATAACATAAAGCTACTGAAACGAAAATATAATGGGTTTTCATTCTTGGCCAAAATGGCGGCTCATCAGCGCCCCCACACAACCGCCCCTCCCTCGAAACCCGACCCATTACCAAAGTTACAGCTGTCCTCCTTGAAATCGCGATTTTTAGGGTGAAATTTTCATTCGGGGTCCAAAAAGGAAATTCAAGGAGGTTGGTGACTGCGGATTTTGCGCGCGAGTAGAATGGGATAGGTTCCGAGGTAATCTGACAAGATTTGAAGCCGGGGCGGCTGTTCTGCCGAAAATGCCCAGAAAAGGGAAATTTTCGTCCACGCCCTAAGTTCTGCAAAGAGCTGTAAAGTAAGCTTTAGTCTGGAACCTTCTAAATATTAAAACCTTCCATTTCTACCGGTGGACCTTCAAAAAGAAAGAATTTGCCGGAATGAATGGCCCTGGTCATCGGAATCATTTACAACTATTTGGATCCCGCTCGCGTCCTTTATTGCCCCTTCAAAGGGCATTTAATCATTTACATTTTGAAACGCGTGATCACAAAGCTTTACATTTTGACAAGATGTAGGCACCGTGTCTTCGCCACGGGCGGTCAGACACGGCTTTGTCCCAGTTCCATACAACCCCCCTTGGCAACCCCGCTGTTCCCAGGGTGATGGCAAATCGGTCGGAAGGACCGATTAAAACCGAATGTGCCGAGTGCCAAAACGCTGGGCAATCAGGGGCCGTTTCCGGGAAAATCCGACCCTTGGAATGACTGATTTTTCTACATCCCTATTCAACCCCCTCGACATGCGCCGGGGGCAGCCAAAAAAAGATGGGGCAGCCTGTCTGAGGGCACGATTGCGCTGGGACTACACTGAGTCCGAAAAAGTATTGGATCACCTCCTTTAAATTTTTGGGGGCTCTCCTATACCACAAAGACACATGTATTGAGCAAAATTTATACTGCATTAGGGACATCCTAAAGCATCCTATTTACCAGTGAAAAGTTGGGATCAAACGCGCCGCCATTAGAGAGAAATAACATAAACACGCGCACATGTGATCCAATTCTTTTTCCGCATTTGGAAAGCCTCAAGTTTTTCCTCTCAAATCACGACAACACCGCGTCGCACTGCCTTATAACTAGACATACACCTTCCTCTTCAATATTTTCGACACTTCTGATACTCAGAAGGCCACTATAATTGCACTAAAAGGCGTGGAGATGTCAAACTGGCGGATTTCAGAATAAGAGAACATTGCACCCTCCACGGTATCTAGAATGAACGCGCAGTATGTTCCAACTCATGATTGCAACTTCAGAGCACCAAAGGGGAATTTGCATCTCAAATGGAACAAGAGGGATGTCTGCACAGCGTTACAGAGGCTTTCTTTGGGTCATCCCAAATGTGCATCAGACCTACAGCAGGAGTTTTCCCCCTGTGTACAAGTAGATACTATCTGAAATTCCCTCAGAAAACATATTCTCAAGTACTATGTGTGTCAATCTGGATATCCATCCATCGCAGGTCACCGGGGAAAGCGAAATGACGAGGTGGAACACCATTGTTATCGGAGAGAAGAGGATTGGCAGACAGTAATATTTTCCGATGATTCTCATTTCAATATTTTTTATTCTGATGGCTAGGAGTGGTGTTGGAGGAGTAAGTGGGACCTAAATAACCCCATATCCACCAGAAATATCATCAAGTATGGCAAGGGGAGCATAAAAATCCGGGGGTGTGTCACCAGGCGCATGTTGAAAAACTTCATTCGCATCGAAGGCATCATGGACTGTTTCATTTATGCTGTTACCCTCTCCAAATACCTTCTCGGCATCGTCGACCACCATAATCTGGACTGTTGGGCCATTGTTTTCTTCTAGGATGGCGATTCAAGGCAATTCAAAGCATCAGTTCAACCATGCAAAGGGTTGGCCTGACCCCAAAGGCATTGATGTGCATCCCTGGTGGCCCAATTCACCCCATGGGAGCATTATTGAGCATCTCTGGGATCCTCCCAAGTGTATGGTACGTGATAGCGACCCATTGCCGAAGAATAAGGAGGTGCTTTGGCTTGCATTAAAGGAGACGTGGGAAAACATCGATCAGGAGTTTATTGACAGATTATACGACAGCCTGTCCAGTCGAGTGGGAAAACTGTTGGAGGGAAAGGGTGGAGCGACTCACTTTTAACGTTCTGTGATTTTGATCTATTTTATTTCGACGCTTGAGGATTTTTCTGACTTGAATTCTCACAGTCGATCAAAAACAGATTAATAATTGGATCACCTGTCATTTTCAATCCCACATACAACACCAAGTTCTTGGTGTATATGTTTGATATTTTATACGTGTACACTACATCCCTTCTACTACCATTTGAGCATAAAAGACCCAGTCAAAAAACGTTGAACATTGAACACGATGTTAATCTTTTCTGAAATCCACGTGATCCAATACTTTTTCGGACTCAGTGTATCTATCGATCCCAGTACCGCTGCTACATGTTCGTTGGGACCTTGTTTGTGTCGCATGCGATGAGCTACTGTACTATTTCGATCAAATCAACATAGGGTGTGACGCGTGACCCGATTTACCTATTCGACGTCTCGACACCAGCCAAAATTTTGCGTGACACACCCGAAATTTTCGACATTTCGGACCAGAAAATTTCCAAAAATCCGTCTTTTTGGGGTCCTTGGGCCACTTTTTCAGGCAATGTCACGCTCTGGAGGTTCGACAAAGGCTCGCGTGATGCGTGACTTCGACCAAATTTCGATATCGACATAGGGGTGCGTGATGCGTGACTGTCAATTTGATCGAAATGGTACAGTATTGGGAATAGTTGAAGGGCCATATAGCGCTTCAAAGTAATTTATTTTACCCGTTACGATGCACTCGGCACATTTTTTGTGGTATTTAATATGCTTAAACCCTTCAAAAGTAGTTATTGTGGCCTCCTGGGGAACTTTTATGCTTCATGGCGGCTTCGGATGTACACTATGTGGACAAAATGATTGACCGATGGGCTTTCGGTCATTTATGCCCCGAATCACTCCAAATAAAATGTGAGCATGGATTTCTGTCGATTTTATGACGATATGCACGATTTAACCGATACCTTGCATCCTTCGTTCTCTCGGAATAAAATATTTCGGTGATTTCTGAAAAATCGAGTTGGTAGACTCATCTTGCATGCAAAAATGGTCTACACGTATTGGGGGAGGAGCTGGACATGGAGAGGGAATGAGGTCAAAAGAACAAAACTCAGCTGGCCCTTCCAGCCGACATTTTCAGCTGTCAACCGGCTGGAAATTCGTATAGCGCGCCCACAAGTTTGAGATCCTGGAACCATAGTTTCAATGAAAATACAACGTACTTGATAGTTTTTTGAAGGACCCTGCTCCATGCATGTCCATTCTTCTCATTGGTACTCTCCATGAATCCAGATGAATCCCATTTGGCGGGGCCAGACAAGACATTGACATGTTCAACGTCCCGAGTCACTCCTCCATTTATGCGGTGTTGAGCATATTGAATGGATCTTCTCGTCGATACTCTATGGCTGAGCGGGTCCCTCGTCATAAAAAGCGGCGACTGTTCTCCACGGCATCCGATGTGGACGATGATTTTGTGCCCCCTCAAAAAAAAGGTTAAGGGTAAATTATCCGACACCGAGGCATTACTCGTAGAATGGAGAGCTTCCCCGCCTCTGGCTTAATGAGGAGCGCACCAAAAAGAAATCTGAATAGACAGTTTTGCTGCTCAGAATCGCGCTGGCTATCGCGTCGCGCGCGAGGCACCCTGTACAACAGTGGAAAAACAATATACCAGGCTCCAGGTAGAATCCTGAACGAATTTTTTCAAGCCAAGACATCATGCGCACTTTCCAACTACCCTTCCATTCTAGATGGACGGCGCGCATGCCTTGCCAAAAATTATGCCATGGATGATGAATCCGGTTTCTGCCCAGGGGAGCTTTCTTCATTCCCGCCCAAAATAGAGTGGGATGAGGTAGAAAAGCAGTTCATTAGACCTCCCAGTGCCGCTGAAATTTTTTGCTTTCCATCGAGGCCTGGGAGAACATTCGGATAAAAACTCGAACCGAGCGAGGCCTGGGTGGAAGTCGGGCAAAATTTGCCCGATTTGGGGTCCGGCTAAAAAGTGCCCGAGCTTGTCAAATTTTGGACAGGCATCTGAAGGTAAATTCGAAGGTCCTGCGACACTTCGCGCCTTGAAAATTGATGCGCCGAACCCACTGGCACGCGTTTGGGATTGCAAGGAATTGTTTTGCATACAGCGCAACCAATACTCAACGGATTTGGGTATTCTTGCGGGAGAAACTGCTTAGAATTAATCAGCTCCTCGACGGACTCGAGAATGCGATTCAGATGATTATTCGGAAGACCAGCATGTAGAAGGAGGCGAGTTACGAGGGCTGAAAGTCATGAACGTCTCTCACCAACGGACCTCGCTCAAGCGCATCATTACATGGATCGGAGACCAGCTCACGATTGAAAGACTGCGTGGACTTTGGAAATATCGCCACGAGGACCACAATTTTTTCGACAGGCTCGACTATATGATCCCCGTCTTCGGATGGTTTCATTTGGTCATGGCCTTCGCTAACTCAATTCACAAGCATGTTTATCATGTTTCGGACAGCCGCCAGCTCAGGATATCTGGATTCGGTAAGCCGAACCAATATTATACAAGGTTAATTTGCCTGAATTTTATACTGGACGGCCCCTGGTGTTCACGCCGTTGATTCGGACAAAACATCGGCGGGCAGTCCACTCCTGCGGCTCGAACTTGAAAAATTGTGAGAAAGCAGCGCGAAGCACAAAAATATTGTGCAACTTGCTTCGGCGGGGGTTAATTTGCCTGCAATTTATGCTGGGAACCCTCCCGGTGCTCACACCGTCGATGTAAAATTGGGAGAAAGCAAGGCCAAACGCAGAAAATGTTGTGAAACTTGCAGGTTGGCGTAAGATAGGCATCACCCCGATCCAGCACATGGTATGTAAGCATAGGGAATTATACTGTGATACTATGTTTGCATCTACATAGGCTTTTCAAGCTATAGGCACTACAGGAGGAAGCAAATCCGATGCCCATGAGAATTCTTTTGGTGGTCCAAACCACCTCCAAGCCCGACAATAACTGGACGTTGCCATATTTAAAATTCAAAGCACAGTGAATATAAAAATTAGAAATTATGGCATCATCAAAATTTAATGCACAGTGGAGCTTGGGGTAAAAGTCCTCATGAGACACAGGCTGTAAAATATCACTTACAGCTATTTAGATCCCACTATTGCGCTTTCCGGAGGGCAATTATGTACCGGGTTACACTTTGAAACGTGTCACCCTATTGTCTTTTGAATGGTCCACATTTTTAAGCGCGTGACTTGACACCCTGCAAACCAACTCAATTCCAATGAAGTCTCAACCATTTTCTGAGCCACGCGTCTCAGAAATTAGCATGTTTGCGCAAAAGCCATTCAATGGCGAATGACTGCCAAGAGTGGAAATTTTCGACGAACTCTCCACACATTTCCCCTACTTTGAGTAGACTAAATTGACGTTACGGAAGCGCTCTCTTGGTCCCGTCAAAGTCCCGAATCAGATATGCCCCATAGAGCGAAATTGGAAGCCTTTCAATGGCTTGAATTGCTCTGCGCAAACCCTCTATTGATCACTGAACATTTACAGCTATTTAAATCGCGCTCGGAGGCATTATTGCGCTTTTTACCTTTTGAACCGCGTGACCCTACCGTATTGCCTTTTCACTGGTCCACATTTTGAAACGCTTGACTTGACACCCTGCAAACCATTTCAATTTCAATTCCAATGAAGTAGTAGTAGCTATTACTAACTTACTAACTTACTAATAATAAGTTAGTGATGCCCAGGGCCTAGCTTGGCCTGAAAGCCCGGGCTTGGGCCTGGCTTGAGCGGACTTGGCCTGGCCTGGCTTGAGCCTGAGCCCGGGCCTGAGTGGCATTGCTTTGACCGTCTATACCTGTTTTCAAGGTATGTAAGTCTCATAACATGTTCAACAAACCTTCGCAGAGTTACCCTCTTTATAAAATTACGTATGTCTGAAGCCTTTAAACTCCGCTGTCAACATTTACACTCCGTCATCAGCCGAGGGGATGCCGGACCGCACCGCTTGTTAATTCATAAGATTTATGCAGCTCATGCGTCGTTTCTGGATACTTTGGGTTTCGCCTTGAGCTTGAAATCCTTCACACGATGTCAAAAATTGGACGTCGTTTCCCCGGTCGCATTCAACTGGTGGCTTGAATAAGAAACGCAAGAAAACTGGTCAAAACCTTTGATTTGGCTGATTTGCCCGGTGAACTTCCATATTTGGGAATACATGTGACTGTGAGACCTCGGCTAAGGGGGGGTCTCCGAGCCCTTAATTCACTTTGGAGCAATTTTCTAATTGCCGTCGTTCAGTTTGTTCGCGCGAGGACCATATTTTTAGCAGAGGACAGCCTCGGAGAGGCTCGGGAGTCTATTGAGAGACGATGCGGAGTGTCGGAATGGCGAGTACAAGCAGGTACGAGTAAAGTAAAAGTAAGTAAGGGTAGGAATATGTAATAAATGGGAGGGAGAGAAAATTGCAGTCCTCCTCTGGACCTTTTTGTCCTGATTCCGAACAGTTGAACGTTGCAAACGTTATACCATCAGGAGTCCACATTTCGACCGGGGCTTTGCATGCGCATCATGCATGGCAGGACGAGTCTAGTTGGTATTTAAAGTTTCAGTAACAGTTGCCCGTGCTTCGCCATGGGGTCGCGACTCCGATCTACAACCTGTTGGACGTCTTCGAGCTCACACTTCCACCTGCTGGGCTGGAATCCGCGACCGATCTAGTTGGTTATCTGATCTTCGGGCAAGATGTTTCGATGAAGGCCGGTGGGAAACCCGCGCAAGTATCACTGCCCTTTATCGAAAATACAGTGGGTTCCATATACTGACCGCTGGCGGGGAGTGACTGACACCTACCTTATTAATTAATTTTTTGTATTCCTACTTTCACAACGCTGGGTTTCTTTAGTGCTTCAGAACACATTCTTTGAATGTCATATCACTGAAATCATGCGCGGGAGTTAGTCCCCGACGGAGAGCACAGAAGAAAATCCTATCGTCTTTTCAGGAGCAGATGGACGACTTCCTTTCCTACTTCTCTAAATTGTATGTATAGATTTTTTTTTCGGTCTGTAAACGTCTAACTGAATCGGCTGTTAGGACGTTGACACCGTTGAAGGACCTTCCTAGGGCTGCTTGTTCCCGCGGCGATCCATTCATTACACAAGCAGACAATGGAGTTGGTCTTCATGCATGGAGCAAAGGCAGTTGTAGCGACGTCCCAGCTTCACCCCGGACGAAACACCGACTTCTTCTTCTGATTTAGTTGCAATTGAATTTAACCCGGCTAGACCGAGCTGGTGTCCCCATCAAGTCCCCACTCCGTCTCACCTTTCGGACTGCGAATCGAAAATCAAGATAAAAATAGCTCTAATTTCTTCGAAACGAAGTTCAGACGCGTAGGCGCGGGTGTTGAGCAAGAAACAGCAATTTGAAGGCTCGGGTTATATTATCCCCCAGGCCATATATTGGTATTTCAGGCTCAATGACATCGATTATAAGATGCATAATTCCTCCCTCCCAAAAGGACAACCCCATCGGCCCCGATTTGAGCCCGTTAGCCCGAATTTATGCTCCAGAAGGCCACCTCTGCCAGAGCATCCAAAATGAAATATTTTTGCGACTTTCCTTCTATGACTAATTGCACGTGATTTATTCCAGAAGATTCGTCTAGTTTTCGGCTCAATCTGTGCAGAACTGAGTGAGATACGGGCAATTCTTTAGAGACGATCAAAAACAGCCAAAAGTGGTAATTTTTTGTTCGCGCCTTCGGTACTGTTATTAGCTGTGAACAGGGTGTTAATCTCAACACGTTTACAGCTAATAACAAGGGATGTAGCTGCTTTTTTCCAACGGGGTTCCCAGGGTGTGCAATCTTGCTTCTTTCTCAATATCTGGACTCAAGTTTATTCAGGGTGTCCTTCCTTCCTAATATTCCTAACAACACTACCAAGCATTCATTCTGACCCGGTACTGCTCTCCGGATGAGGCACTTACAACCCTGTTGCTTGCATCTATGTAGCAGTACAATAACTGAGTGTAACCATGACAATTCTGAATGTTGTCTCGGTATTCCTCAGAGTATTTCCTGCGAATGTGAAGGGGCCTCATAAGCTGTGGCTAGTATATATTTCCCTCCTGTCGCCGGTCATATATCGGACCGGAGTCCTTTGGAGAGCTTTCAGGCCTCTCTGGCTTAACAACCAGGTGCTACATAAAGGGGTACTGTCCGATACGACTACGGCGACTACATGGCCAATGTTGTTCTACGTAGTACTAGTGGTTGCATTTTTCCTGATGACACGCGCGCAGAAAATTTAACCCCCGGCGAAGCACGTTATGTAATATTTTCTGAACTCTGGCTAAGTTAAACATTGGGGGACACAGCTACAACACTATAACCTGCCTCAAATCGAGTTGAGAAAATTCCCCCAAGCCCGGTCCAGTTCCAGTTAATTTAGTGCAGGTTTGGGATCCTCGCATTAGAATTAGCATCGGCCATTGTCCCAAACATAGAAGGTTTCTCGATTTTCCACCTCCTCACTATGTCGGAAAGTAACCGGAAAGTCGGTTTCAATGTGAATAAAACCAAGCTTCTGCTCAGTTTGTTGGATTCTCAATGCTTAATGAATTTGATGCTACTTGAACCCAAGATATAAGGTCTCACAAGGAGCACAATGTTAAATATTGATATTTAGGGCTCCAAGTTCCAAATGTTGAAGTATGGATTTGTTCCTTTCACACCCTTGCATATCATCTTTTGCAACCATGGGGTTAAATCCTCTGCTAGTGACACATATCAGAAATCATTGAACTCCTACCTTACATTCCTTGGTTCTTGCCACTCCGTCCAGTCCAAACGGGTCGTTGGCGCATCTACTGCTGGAATGCAGTGTTTTATCATTTTTGTATAGGCTGCGATCCACAATAACCTGGCACTTGTTCAAAACTTAAATTTGTAAAGTGCTCCCTTATACCTACTCAAAACAGCCAAAATAATTTAAATTGCATGTGCTGGCAGAGTGCGGGTCTCTGCACCGCCGCCGTTCAGATCATTTTTGGAAATTTTATATACTGCACATGCTGGTGGAGTGTTGGGCTTTCCATTGCAATCAAGTGGCATCTGATCGTGGCTTTAGCCTTCTATAAATGCAGTGTACTGCGTCCGCGGCCATCAGCCGGCATCCATTTTATGCTGACATATGAAGTGAGATTGCCTTATTCGGAATCACAAGACAAGACTACAAGACCGAAGTCGAAGCTTAATAAAATTGTTTCCAATGCATCACAGAGAAAACATCGTATTTGTTGGAGAAATGACCATAAGGGGCAATCAGGCCGATCCCCGAACGGACTTATTCAGCGGATCACTAATGTAGAACCCTGCCGACTTTTGTAGAATACTCTAGTATACTGTCTCTGTAATATATAAGCTGAGGGTTTTAGGCCAATCTCTTCAGGAGATTGTAACCCAAAGCCTAACAGCTCTAGTGCAACCTATTCAAATTACAACAGTATTTATGAGGAAATTGTGTTTTTCAACAGGAAGAGTCCTTTGATTGCCGCCGACCTGATGTCGGGATATGTCTCTGTCAACATTCCTCAGCGGGACAATGCTGGGCAATGCTATCCCCTATATAGGACAGCCGCTCCAAATATGGAGTTCGCGAATAGTTATCACGGCTCCTTTCCAGAAAATGATTAGTCGGTTTCCTTTATTATTTGAACCGTCCGTGTCGGCGCCCATTATCCGATCTGTAATGGAAGCACTCGTTAAGTGATGTGATTGGCGCGCACCTCGCAGATAAGTATAAAAAGGTGTCTTATGTCCGTGCACGCCTCTCTCTCCTACCCCATCCAAAATCCTGCCTGGACATGAGACACCTAACGAACAACCAGGAGACCACCCCGCCGCAACAACAGAATCATATGCTCGCACAGGCTGATAGCGCCGCCACTGTACCGGTCCACGCTGGTTGCAGGGCCACGACGGATATTCCCTGGCTGGAGGGAGAGATTAGTGAGCCCCGATTTAATTTCACCGTCCCAGGAATCATCATTTGGCAGAGTCATTTGTCTCAGCGGTGATATTGGGGGAAAACGTAAAAGAAATATCTGTACGATTACGAAACAAGGTAGCGCATTCCACAAATAGATCGTGTATTTTTTGATTCAATAATAGGCATTGGAGATGAGTGTGTAGGTTTCGGATTGTTACAACGTTTTGGCAGTGGCGGGCTTGCTCAATGGACCGCTGGATTGCCACGTTGAGCGTTGTTCAATGGTGCTGTACGATTCCTTCAAACTCAGCATCTGAAGTCGAGGTGAGGTGCGTATACATATTTTAAGAGCATTGGGCTGATGTCTAACCCACAGCGAGGACTCCCAAGGAACGCAAAGTGAGAGATGCATGGTATGTATGATCACAAGTAGTTTGAGCCTTCACCGGGCCATGAACATTTAAAACAAAATGTGATGAACTGATGCCAACTGATGGAAGGGGGGGTCGTGGGACTTATTGGGTGATCCAGAGATCCCTCACCTCTTGCTTTAAGCAAATGCTCGTTCAGCGGTGCAATTGCCCCCATGTGGATTTACCTCCTTCATTTCTTCCTCTACTCTAGTCCTCAAAATTGTGTGACCCTGCCCCATTTGCGTACGCAGTGGTCCCCATTGGCACCACTACGCACTGTGTAACTTCGCCACAGAATGGCACAAGTCAGTGCAGCACATACAGAGTTAAAACCCGGATGCGAAAAAAATAAACTTCCCCTGTATTTCTCAGTAGCAATGCAAGCACATGTAAATCAAAACTGGCGGACACAAGGCCATCACTTAAATTTTTAAGATAGGTGGTTGCGGAGCATGAGCCCACTATTTTTGTGACCCGTTTTGGTGGAGGACCCCGATCCGAAAAATGGGGTCATGTACAGGCGTCGATTGCACCCTCAAGACAATCTGTGGGTGTGCAGAGTGAGAGGGACTGCTGAAGCCCCCCCACGCACAATTTCAGGTCTGGAGAATGTAGGAGGCGCTCACAATAATGATTCTCTCCTCAGGACTTCTGGCACAGCCACAAATTTCCGTTTTAGGCATATTTTCGATTTTTTGTGCTAGCCGACGATTGGTATGGAGCTTTTTGATTATGTAGGATTGTTCATGATCCATATAAGGCTCCCATGAAAAAAACCAGGATTACCCACATCAAAATTGAGCCTATAATTCCATATTTCTCGCATCTGGGTCTTTTTCGCATCCGGGTTTCAACTCTGTATCTGCTACAGCCGAAGCCCAGAGTTATACCTTTCGGTCCACGTCTCGGAAGAGACCTCCTAGTCGAATTTGGGTTAATTGGCATTCAACAGATGGTCGAACATCTTCTCAGCTTACCCTTTTGCAATCGATCTGCAGTCGATCCGGAGATACACGCAGTTTATAGGCGTCCTTCTCGGACTTTATTACAGCTGTTCCTAAAAATAATGAGACTCCTCAGTTTTTTTTTGCCGATTGCTTCCCAAAACAGAAACAGACGATTTTGGATGGAATCCAGCTGAAACCGTCGGCCGGGAGTAAGAAGGCGGTTTCTCCCCAGCCTGGAGGGTGGTATTAGCCTCTGGGACACTTGCTGGGCATACAAGAATCCCGGCGCTCGACAACTCTATTTCCCCGCAGAAGAGCACCCTCATACCGCATTACCCCGATTCATGTTGGTAAATTTGTATTACAGAGTTGAGACCCAGATGCAAAAAAGACCCAGAAGCGAAAAAATTGGAATTATGAGCTCAGTTTCGATGTCATCCCACTCCATTCGTCGGCTAGCAAAAACTGCCAAAAACGGAAATTTGTGGCTGTGCCACAAGTCGTGAGCGGAGAATTGTTGTTACGAGGGTCTAGTACGTTTCTCAGACTGATCATTGTGCATGGGGGGAGTTCGAGTGCTGCATCTACCTCCTCGGAGGTGCACTTGATGGTAGGGATGCAGTCGGCATGTATACGTTGTGGTAGGACTCCCAGATCCTCTGTCGGTGGCTGCTAGCTGATCCCGCAATGTCGCAGTGCAAAGGATGAATGCAAGGAAGATCTGCCTACAACACGCACAAGCTGATGACTAATCCGTGGACGCCGCTGCCAAACACGCGCATGCGCACTACTGCAACGTCACCTGATTTTTCGCATCGGGGTCCACCACCAAAACAGGTCAAGAAAGCAATGACCTCATGCTCAGCAACGATGTGCCAGAAAATTTTGAAAATATTTGGGTATACACTATGAGGTGATAATATCGCATACACCAAGTTTCAAGTATGAGAGTTGACGAGGCCGTTGAAAAATAGGGGAGAACTTCTTTTTTTTCGCATCTGGGTTTCAACTCTGTATATTAGCCGCAATATACTTTTTTTTTGTCATTTACGTTCATGGTCTATGATCGACTATGAGCAACTATGAGAACTATGAGTCCTATGGCTTTAGCCATTATGACAGACGACATGGCAACTATGGTGGTCTATGGCATATACTGAAGCTTGAACTCCGGATTGCCCGTCTAGAGGAAGCAATTGTAGGACATCATAGACAAGTAACTCAGGTAAGATAAGCACAGCCTTCGACTACATCTACCCAAAAATTCAATACACCACGACTCTTATCCTCTTCCCTCATCTTCCCCCTCACTCTCTCGCGGGATGACCTCGAATGTTATCTCCAGCATCGACCCAGATCGTCCAATTTCCGGCCGCCTCGTCAAAAAACTCCAAAAAACCTGAACGCGCCGGTCTCGCAATGGTCCTATATGTCCGTACACCGGTCTTTCTGCGGAGGACGATAAAGGAGTATCTTGCAGATGTCTCGCCTGACGGTAATGTGAAGTTGTGCAGTTGGAATACTTCTGACTCAGTTCGATAAACGCACCTTCTTCCCCGGTCGATTCATTTACGAGGATGACGATGGTGCCATCTATGCCGGCGCCGTCGATGAGCCTGATCGTGTACATCTGAACCCAGCCAAGGACGGAAACGTAAAGCTAGGGGAGTCCAACGGCCGGCACTGCAAGACCTTTTGCATAAATGGCTCTCTGCTACGCACGCCGTCGATCCCCTGCGAGCCGTTCGCCCTGCCTCATTCATTCTCGATGCCAAAGCTATCAAGAAACTTTCAACCGTTCATCCGGACCGCATGAAATCGGTGGAAGATGTTGCTACTGCTTTGGAAGAGACATCGGACTGGACTACACAATGGGGAGCCGCCGTTTTTTCTGTCATTGCTAACTACGACTCAGATTTGCGTAAATCGGAAGAATCGGAGACAGAATCGGCCCCACCCGTGCGGCGTAAGGTGAAGGGGATTCAGGTTGGAAAGACTACAGAGGACGAGTACGTACCCGCGGGGAAGAGGGCAAGGACCGTTGGCACAGTCCTAACCGAGATTCCTTTGAATCTGCGTCGGAGCACAAGGCTGCAAAAGCCTGCAAAGTAATTATTTACGGTACAGCAATAGAATGTGTATCATCGGGCGCAGAAACTGCACTGTAACTGCACTGTATGCCAACGCGGGGCATTCATCTTCTTCCTCCTCAAACCCGTGCCCTTCAATCATTGCTGCAATTTTCTTGTTGAAGGTCGCGAGCGTCGAGGACTTCAATTTTGCTTCCCCAGTCATCATTATATTCACCACAAGCTTGCACTTATCGTTGTTTGCTCTGCCATCCTCGAATTGTTGGAGACCCTCGCTCGCAACTTGGTTAGCGACGCGCCAGACAAATTCTGACGTATCGGGGGTCGTATGGCTTGTATTTTGATATCTAGTGCCCAGCGCTGCCGCTACTTTTTTCTTGACTCGCTGCAGATGGATGATCGCAGCTGATATATTCCCTAATCGGTCCCAAGTGGAGGACATGCCTTTCACTTGGAGGAGATTCTTAAATACTCATGAGTCAAGAGATATAACTCGGATGAAATTAAGTTCGCACCTTGAGATACCTAGTCTGTGTTTACTGGCAGGGTCCGGCAAGGACCGCGGATTCCCGTGATCAGCACGTGAGGTTCCCACGGTCTCTTTCACCAAGTTTTGGCTCCCAGCAGCGCTTTGCAACGTTTCCACACATAATTTCATGCAAATAGTGCTCTAGTACATGATTTAGACCTTTGGAGCTTTTTTATGATAGAATTTGAGTCATTCTTACATTCTCAGCATGGAATGTATCGTGAAAAACATTGTTTTCGGACCATGGACCACAGAAGCGCGGCATTGGTGAGCTCTTGAGACGCAGAGAGTATATAAACTACAAAATAAAGTGAACCGATTTTTTTTGGCTACCAATGAACTGCTACACGACTTAAAACATGGGATGTGCTGCGTTCCAGACCGTGGGAACATCACGTGTGCATCACGGGACTCCGCGGTCCTTGCCGGACCCTGCCAGTAAAATCAGACTCCATATAAAAAGATTTATCGACTATCATAAATCTCGTGGAGTCTGACTGGGGGAGACTATGAGATACCCGATAAGGTGAGCAGGTTCCGCTCGAGTCCATGCGGCAGTTTGTTCTCCGGGCTCACCGTTTTGCTGATGCATACCGGCACGGACTGGACGGCCCGCAGGCTGCTTGAGCGGCGAGAAAATACGAGGGACATCGTGTCCTGCATCCAGAATTCAAACAGGAGATGCTGGCTGCTGGTATCATCCGAGGAGGGAACCCAAATGCCGGTTTGTAGCATAATTTTGTAGTATAATGAGAACTAGTCCCTCAATTCTGTCCTAAATTTCCGTAGAAAAATCCCAAGTACTTTTATAATGTATCTACACAAGGCAGACTTTTGATAAACGTCCGAAAGGTAGTGCAAATGAGCGTTGAAAGCTACTCTGTCCAAAAAAGGCAATGTGACCGTCACGGCACGTGGGGTAACCGTAAATGTCTGTCCGCTACCTTAATATTTTCTACAATTCTCAACCCTTGCTTCTATTCCCGAGAGCTGTGGAAAAAATATGGAACATGTTGCAGTAGTTATACTGTGAATTTTAATGGAGTTGTCATTTCCTCAAAGTTGAAGCCCCCACAAATTATAAAATCCTTATTATATACTGCGCGGACATTGCCGGATCGGAGATTGAAATCTCTGGGCAACCCAAGAGGGCGCGATTCTGTAGAAGTGCAGTGAGAGAACGTCTGATGCAGGTACATCTCTACATGTCCCCGAGTCAGTGGTCAATCATGATGGCAGCACAATCAGTATAAGCCGAACTTACAAGTGTATCTTCTTCAGACTGCGGACGGAATGGTCAAGGAATGGTCAAGTTAGGGTTTCTGGAATCTGGTGATGCCGCGTCAATCCATTGGGAGATTTGAAACTTTGGAAATCTCTCTTACCCAAGTGATTTAAGGGTTCCTTCCATAGTAGGCCCATCGGTTGTGAATAATGAGTGAGTGTGGTATGTAGACTCGTAACCACTGCTGCAGCAAAATATTAGTGCAAGCACTATGCCGCAGGCAGACTGGTACAACTCGGGCTGTGCAATTGGGCTGCGCGTGGAGTTTGAAAATTTGAGTGGTGCCGAGCGCCGGCATGGCGGTGGCTGTGCAGCTTCCTTGTAACTGCCGTGTGCACAACTCACCATCTACAGCATTTAAAAATATTCTGAACAGACAGAATCATAGATGAGGAGAATAAAATCTTTGTGTCCCTTGAAGTATTTCATAACCGAGCTGAATTGAGAGAATGTAGCTAAGAAGAAAGAATATTCAAACTCCGCGCGCAGCCTAGACTCGTTGCCAGTCTGCCCAGGAACGGCAGAATTTTAGTGCAAGCACTATGCTGTAGGCAGACTGGTACAACTCGTTTGACGTACTTGGGCTTTACTGCTAATTGCGGAACATAAGGCGCGGATCAAATTTTTCTAAAAATGGCCGCATTTTGATGTTTTTCATTGTTCTCCCTCTAACTCGGCCAATTCTCATTCGTTTACTTCGGGACCGGGCGCAATCGATTCCGGGGGCTTGAATACAGTGCTTAGGCTGCTTCTTGAAATTTTCGTAGTGCGCGGTGGGTCGGTATTACTAAATCAGGCAATTTTCAGATAAACACCCTTTAACAAAGGGATGAGCTTTCGGGGTGGTCCAGGAGTCAAATAGAGTACGGTCACTCAATACTTGGCTGATTGCCAAGTGTGGAAGACAAAAACGACCCAAAATGACCACCGCAACCGATTGCACCAGGTCCGTGCCATATGTATTGAAGTAAATTCTAGTGGATGTCTATGGACATTATTGTCCTCCATTATTTTCATTGACTCCGACCAAGCTAGGCTTGATGCCGCTCAGCTTTATTGCCCGCGAAATTGCTACAAAGGAGGCTCGGGTACCGAGCGTTGCGTTCGGGGCTCGACCTACAAGAATAAGAATTAAAAGGATGCCGACGGCCGGGATCCGGACCCCGGTTTTTCCTGGCTTTCTATATAAGCGGCCCACAACAGCACTTCACTCAACCCACCAAGAGGTAGTCTTTGATCCCATCATATTCCGAAGCCACTACCGCACTCCCCAATCCTTGAGTATTGCACTCCTGGACGCGAGGCTTCGTTTGTGACATAATCAAAGATCCTCCACTTTCTCCGCTTCCTGAGACTAATCCAACGCGATCCAAAGGACTCATACGAACCCCCAATTGCCCGGGCAAGTCATTCCACATCATCTTTCTCCACTTCACCCTGTATCTCGTGGAATCTGAGGGATGTAGCTAACCCCAATGAGGATTCCCATGAGATATTTATTTCCCTTCCTTCGTTACTACCACCAGTTGGTCTTGAACCATTTTTACTGATTGGCAGTGTTTATTCACGGCACACCAACGTCCAGCTTCTTTGTACTCCACGACTGGAGAATATGCCATCCCGGCGGAAGATATGGAATGGGTAGGTAACGGTAGGTCTGGCGTAGCACTTCGTCGTCGTCAGGCTGCGTGGCTGGGCCGGAGTCGTCACGGTCTACCACGTCCAAGATGCCCTCAATGCTCTTTTCCAACGCCGATGGCCTGAGCAGCTCGCTGTCCGGTGGTTAACCACTCGTCGACGTACTCGAGCGAGGAGCGTATACGTCCCCTTGGACGCGTGTAGGTACCAGATACCGGGTGGATCCGCAGGGACCATTCTTCCGTTGAGGGGTTCGCCGCCCTCACCCGCTTGCGGGTTCGATGTCCCCCGGTCCGTATAGCCTGACGGGATGCTGCGCCTCGAACTCACTCTCGATCCTGTTCCACCTAACTCTAAAAAATCGTTAGATCTGTTGGATTCAATCCTTCTGCATAGCAGATCGATGGGAAGGCGGATAATCGAGTACCATGTAAGGACGTAGTGCCTGTATAGACCCTCAGCGAGGTTTGCCAACCTGCCGTCCACTTGTCGTGGGGCTGGGGCTTACAATCCTTGGGCTCGCCCAGGATTTACCAAGACGGCTTAAATGGCGAGTTTCTCATAACCATTATGTCATGGGCTCAGGGCGCAATCATCAATGGACTGGGTTGAGCGCCTTGCGCCGACGTTGGCTAAGGGGGATCAATCAGCAGGGAATTATGTTTCCTCCAGTATGTAAGGGTTTTCAGCTTATTGTCAGTACTAATGTTTTACACCGTGTTGAAACTAATGGGTCACTATGCTCGCATACTCATCATACATGTGTTATTTCACTGGCAACAAAAATTCAGGGAAGGAAGACGAGCAGGGCGTAACAAGCGAGGTACGAGCTTCGTGTTAGAGCGTCTGTCTACGAGAGAGTAAGCAGGGCGTGTATCAGGACACCGTCTCTGGCATGCTGGTGTATCGGGAGTAAACGCTTGGAAGATGTCCGAATGCGGCAAGTCCTTCCATCTTGCTGGCGTGCCATGAGGAATAGCGTCTCCAGCTGGTCCCGTTTATCGTGAGGTCGGTGGTCTCCACGCTCGTTGGGCTCCACGGTACACAGGGGACACCCATTCTCTTTACAGCACGCCACGAGACATTGCTCTAACCTAGAACCCCTAACCTCTAACCAAAACCACCTAACCAAAACCACTAACCTCACCCGAACCTAACCGGCTATCTCGGCAAACTGTTAATTTTCATCACTCCATGATGTGCCGAGGAGTCGGCGCTCGACAAGCCCGGAATACTAACTCACGAACTTTCATAGAAAGCCATCAAACTCACGAAGTTTCACCAATTCTCATCAAAGTGACAAAGTTTCCCAACGCTACGCGAAGTAACGAAGTGACGAAGATGGCGCGGACTCCGATGAAGCATCTCCAAGCCTGATCTTGTCAATGTGCGGGCTATATGTAGAAAATTCCTCCGATCAATGTAGGAGCAGTGAATAGGCTGGGGAAATGGCTGGTAAATCCCCCAAAAGGGCGAGTGGCACTACGAGATGTATTCATCCCCGCTTCGTACGCTCAACGAAATGGGACTACCGTCAAATATTTGCAAGGGGGGTAATCTATAGGCCCCCCAATGACCTACAACGCCGCTAGTATCTGGGCTGGCATGGAGCCTCGGCTTACGAGTAACCGCGTTGATATTAAATGGTACCGTTAGCTGACCGTCGCATAGCATGGATCCCTCAACCACAGGGGAAGAATTCAAGAAAGGCTTAGTTCTTGTACAGCAATGTCAGCACACGATATCAGCTTTGCCTCGGCCGTTGTTCTGAATAGGGTTTGGAACCCTGACAGATCCCCAAAAACGCTGCGTCATTGTGTCACTGTCTCTTCAGGCTTCATGCGTGGAGGGAAGTAGGTGGAATCTAGTTTATTGGGGATCCAAAATTTGACCTCAGAACTGCATGCCCAAATACAGAAATATTACACCACTTGAGCCGCCGGCGGTTAAATTTTCCATGGCTCTTCCTGAGCACTCACTCCATGCCAAGGAACCCAATTCGAACGAGAAATCCGTACCCATTCCACGTTTGAATGAGGAAAAAGCAACATGGGCTTGTGGAGTCAGAACTGGCTGCCCAGATGCGAAAAATATTACACCATTTGAGCCGCTGGCGGTTAAATTTTCCATGGCTCTTCCTCAGGGAGTAACAAACATTGTAAAGCGTGTAAACACCGGCTGTCGCTTCACGAGATATCCTCAAATGTGTCCGCCATCCGTGTCACCTTAGAAGGGGTTTTGTGTTAATTAGCCGGCCTGAGGTTCTCAGCAGGGCCAGAAGACGACAAAAGACTGCCCTGCTAGCCCGTTTGGAGTGAGTTTTTCACAGCTTTTCACATGCAGGTCGGAGGGCCTCCATGTAAAATATGTATTTTACGCTGTAATTTACATGTAAAATGAGGCCGATGTAATTTACGTTGACCAATCTCAGCCAGCTCGTCCCATGAAACTCCATCAAATTGATCGCTGTATTTGTGAAGACGAGCGGCCTTCAGCCATGATTTTACATCGGGGTTTGAAGTTTTCGTCACGTCGGATTGTCCGTGATTCTGCATCCCGGCAGTTATCATCTGCTGCCAACACTGGACTAGATGCTCTCGCCGTTCGTGATTGGAAATCTTCTTGTTGATCTTCTTGCTGGGCGTGTCTGATTTCGGCTTGGCGCTTTTCACGAAAGGGATATCATCTGTAGGCGTAGTTTCATTGCTTGACTAGAATTCGCGCACGCGAGCCGTGTTTTCTGGAGCATACTACCCGCTTCATCGCCATTTGGGGCGTCTACGGGGCTCATCCAGTTTATTTTGCTCTGAACACTCGCAATACGGACGCTTTCTCCCTAGAATCCATTGTCGCGCATGGCTGCGCGCCAAGCACGTAAATCGCCGATCACTTTGGTGACGTTTTCCGATGCAAACAACGCGTCGCGTCCACTTCGCGCGTCTCGATTCACTGGTAGGGCAGTTTCCCGTTACCTCCCTGGTTGCTTCGTTTGGGGACTGGCACCCCATACGGTGTGGAAGGGCTAAATGCCTGGGAGGCGGTAGTCTGTTGTTAACCGCGCCACCGTGTTTGGTGGCCGCGTTATTATATAATCGTCGGAGTTTGAAACTTTGTCATGCCTATTTCGCACTTCCAGGACCCCCATCCTCAAAATTTGAGAGAGAAAGGAGATTTAAATCCATGTCTGATCCCAAATATGTCCTCAAAATTTTCTTTTTCAACCTCCATTCTCGCGGAATAGAAAGAGCAGATTATGTCAGGATTTGTCATCTGCTGAGCCATCAAAGTTCAAACTCCTGCTTCTTCGACTCTGCCGCCGCGAGTTAGGTGAGAAAGTTGCTGAATTTATGCTAATAAATACTAATGTGACTTCATATTGTGAAAAACCTGTTCTGGAATGCATACCAGCATCCGAATTGTTGTTGTGATTTGTAATAACGCGGCCAGCGATCGACGCATCAACCTTTTCGACAGACTACAACATGCGAGGTACGAGCACTCTATTGTTGTAGCGTCTGTTTATAAGAGACTAGGGAGGCGGGTTCTTGAATAGGGTTGGTGGCCAGTCGATTTTAGAATAGAAAAGATGGGTAGGGGGAAATGAGACGAGGGTATAGATAGAGTGATAGAGACGTGGGTTGAGAGAATAGCCGTAGTTCGTAGAAATGAGCACAAGAAGGATTCCGCGTGAATCCGCGATGTCGAAGGGTTTTGCACGCCGAGTGCGTACAGTCGAGGTTACGTAGATCGAAGTTGAGCACAGGAAAACACGGGATTCGGCCACTAGGCCGCACTGGCTCGCACAGATGAGCGTAAGACGTAGGATAATTATTTGCTGGCACCGTGGGTGCGTATTTACTAGCCAAACAAATGATGTAAGTAAAATAAAAATAAATCAGGCCCGAACCGAAACCAGCATGTGGTTGAGTTTCCACACACCGGCCATACGGCTCTGCCACAACGGATCCACACCCATGGAGGTTCTCTGTCTCACCGCCGAAACGACTAACCACCAGGCGCGGGGTGCCCTGAGACCTGCCGGTCCATTCGGGTGGTTTTGATAAGCAGTCCCCCGTCTTATTTTCGCCTATCCGCAAGGAGAGTCGTGGGTGGCGGGCCGTGGCGTGTGAGGACTAGCAGCCTCATTCGGCCGGAGAGAACTAAATCCTCTGTCGGTCCATACATCTGAAACGGTGTATGGGCTTAAGTTGATTCCTGCTGACCTTTCCCGACTTTAAAGCCCATGTTAAAATCCGTGCATATATAAAAGGATTGGGTTTACAGCCCCATGGATGCCCTACCAGGCTATGGGGAAGGGGTGGGCCTCGAAAGAGAACCCTCTGCGGTGGGCCGTTACCTTTGACACGAACATTACCCTGAAATCTAACATTGCGCTTGGATTTCGTGTACTCGTCAACAACCCTCGAAGTAAAAAGCCAGCGGATCAATTACCATTGGCCGACGATGACCCAACTAATCAATTGACTATCTACATCGCTGGTGATTTCAAAATGAACAGCTGTGGTGACCCCTGCGCTGGTGGAGGAGCGTGGTTCTCCGAGAATAATCCAAAGAGTACGACGTGATTTGGAGACTCGAACAAGCGGCGTACTCACGGCCATCTTATATGTAATTCAGAGTAATCCGCCCACGTGTGTGCTGAACTTCGTGATTGAATCTAGACAATTGGTTTCCAAACTGACTATTGGCCTTCCGCAAATCGAGGACATTGGCTGGACAGGCGAGAAAGACAAAGTCCTTTTGATGTCAATAGTTGCATTACTTCGAGCGCGAGCAAACCGAAGTACTTTCCGCGTGACAGATAACAAGGATGACAACACAATCTTCAAGTCAGCCAAGGCGTTGGCAGATATAGCACTTAATGGTGACCCGACCGAAGAATACATTGTCGACCCCGAGGATATTTCTACCGAGATCCCGTCTAGATATCAACTCCAAGGGATTAGTCTGGCTAATACCTCGCAAGCGATCTTTTACGCCGTTATTCGAGCGGAACATGTACCTCCAGAACGGCTGAAAACTACTGTGATGTTAGATATGACTCGGTACGCCGTGCAGGACCAGTGCGGCAAGATACCAACTGATGAGGACATCTGGAAGTCAATCCGACACAAAGATATTGATCGCAGAGTTTGTAATTTCCTCTGGAGGAGCCTCCACCAGAGCTACAAATGCGGCCCATACTGGCGTAACATTCCTACATTCGAGCACTGGGCAGTATGCTCGACGTGCGATGTTGATGAGACTATGGAACATGTTATGTTCGAATGTTCAGCACCGGGTCAGTCATTAATTTGGAGTTTATGCAGACAACTCTGGGAAATGAAATACCCAGCTATGCCGATCCTATCGATTGGTCTAGTCTTCGGTTGCGCCCTTGCAGAATTCAAAAACTCCAAAGGAAAGAAAATGGCTGAAGCCAACAGGCTGTTTACAGCTCTTTGCAGAAGTAATGACACCTCCTAAAAATATAATAAGAAAGAGCGCATCTGATGTGCCGACTTTCCGTGCTCATTCCTCATTCAATTCTTCACGGATTTTGTCGATTTTATGCGCGTTCGAGAGGCCGTAAGCGGAGCATTTGGACCATACCAAGCACAAGGGGTAATTAAGAAAATTGGAAGACCTCAAAATTCGGACATGGGGATTCGAACCGCAACTTCTGATGTATCGTTCTTCGTCAATTTTGGACCGTTTTGCTTGAAATTCGGGGCTGGTGGAGGTGAGATAGTGGCAATCATGTCTCTTCTATTCAAATGTGTCCCACCTTTCCCGCACATGTTCAGTATGAGACTTGCTCTCAAATTCCAAAAATTCATAGGGGCGTGGGAATTTAGGTGTGAAACCAAAAGGTGGAATCTTTGCGGCCTGTGCCTCCATAATCCGGTCAAAACAAATCCAAAATCCTAGTGATTGATTCGAAATTGACCGAGTTATGGGCAAATCAGGTGGGGTTTGAACCCCGCTGTCCGAGTTTTACCATATTTAATTTAAAAGAGTTGCTCATCTTGCTGTGCATGCGTTGAAAGCGCTGCTTAACGCCTTCATGACGCGCATAAAATCAGCCAAATCCGTCAAGATTTGACTGAGAAACGAGGGTGGAAAGTTGGCGCATCAGATGCGCTCTTTCTTATTCTATTTTTAGTTAGTGTCATTACTTTCGCAAACAGCTGTAAAATAATTATAAGCGAGTCGGCTTATCTGATATGGAAAATTCGATGTGAAAGAGTAATATCGAGGAAGTCTGTGCACGATCTATCAGAAATCCATAACAGATGGGTTACCTGTATGAACAACCGTTTGAAAATTGACCGATTGTTGACAGATACTTCGCGTTACGGCAGGCGAGCACTGAACATCAAAACTGTATTAAGAACCTGGGACGGTGTCTTGATGGACAATAAAAATCTGCCGGATAATTGGATCTGGCAGTCTGGGGTTTTAGTGGGTATAGGTAAATTCCGTCCTCCGGGACGGAATCGCTAGTTGCTAGCGATACCTACCGAGTCCCACACTGCCTGGTTACGGGCGTGCGTGAGTGCATTTCCCCAGGGAGCTCGACAGTAGGTAATTTATGGGACATGCGCCCAAAACCAGCGTGAGAGGGAGCTGATCAGATCAGCATTCCACTCTCTTTTTCGCTCCACCAAAAAAAAAAAAAAATTTGGAGACAGGTAAGTGCCGGTGGATGGGAAATTCCGGGAAACGATATACGAATGGCAGCGACTGTTGGGGACCACTTTGGCACCAATTCATCCTGGATAATGGAGGAACTCACGCAAGCGGAGGCTTGCCAGAAAGACCTTAGATCCGATCGTCAGTTTGGTATTGCAAGAGCGTCTCACTGACCCTTCAACCATTTTATCCAGTGCACACTTAATAGCCCTTCAAAACGTTAGGTGGCTAATGCAGATGTTACTCGTATAACGCCCTGTAAATAATTTTCAAGTGTCTGCCAGTCTCCGGACCGTCTGGAATTGAACATGCACGATTGAACATATGCGTAATTGAACAAAATATGTGCGCCGTTTGATTTATCCACAATCATGCACATGGATTGAGTATAGCACCTCGCACCTCAATCAAACCCATTTTTCGGTAATAGTTCAATCAAGGATTGAGAGTTTTCAATCGAGCACCTTTCAATTGAACACCAGCAATATGTTCAATGTGCAGTGCGAGTCGAACATACCTACTCCCGAGAGATTCTAACCAGAATTGAGCTCGTAGCAAGTGTTCTAGGTAAAATATCGCAAAACAGAAAAAAACGGCCCGCACCTTATGACGCCAAGCCAATATCAACGGAAAGTAGCTGCGAGGAGGGCCGGATTCGAGAACGGATCCGGCCTTCCGAAGCATAGCCATGCACATGATGTCTCAGTATCCTCCTGTGCACAGCTCATACACTAAGTGGACAAAAAGAATGTCCGATAGGTTTTAGGCCCGTTCCGGACGACCATGGTAGATTTCGACCCAGAACAACCACATGATCTGTCTACGAGAAAACCTGTGCAAAACTGTGTCTTCAGATCATTTTATTTCGCTCGTAAATCCTGAGGTCAAACCGGCATTCTCGCGGCCAACAGCAAACGATTGATGCTTGACAGATCGCTGTTGCAATTATTCATTTCGCACTCCTCGTAAAACCTGACGCCCCAAAGGGCTCCCAGCCCAAACCGGCATGCTCGCGGCCAACAGAAAACAGTTGCAATTACATTGACACAGCACCGGGGTGTCGGCCCCGTTGTGAAAGATCGCTGGTGCAACTTGATTTCCACCCCCTGAACTCAGCCTTTGCGCGGAATAGGAAAATAGCCCGGAAAATTCTGTGCAAAACTGTGTCCTCAGATCAATTTATTTCGCACTTTTCGTAAAGCCTGACCCTCTAAGGTCCAGAGCACGTTGTGCGGGTCTTTGGATGTCTCCCACAACAAATTCGCACCCAAGACCTTTGCGTTTGAAGGAGTATTGAGCGAGCCATCCTCGCCGCAAGTGAGCATTTTGAAACGCGTGACCTCAACGGCTCGGGGGTGGCGGCGGATCAATGGAATTAAACAAATAGAGGTAGGTTTGGGATGCGGCGGATCAATTGAATCAAACAAATAGAGGTGGGCTCGGGATGCGGCGCATTAATTGAACTGTGCAAATGGTTTGCAAGACGCCGCACACAGTTGTAGACAAACAAAGTCCATCAAAAAAAGTAATTGATTTTTTTAGCTGCGATAAAGATGCCAATCGATAGATCTCGTCAAGGGCTACAGTGCTCGTCACCAGGTCGGGACTCCCCAATTTGCAATTCAAAACTTAAAGGATCGCGGAGAATGGAATAGGGTCATGTGTTTCAAAATGCAATGGTTGAGCATGCATCCTACCCTCGTTCAGAAGTGGAATGGGTGTGATGTTTCGGCGGAATAAGGTTCGTAGGCATCGAATGAGTGCTCTGCGGGATTGAGAAATAAATTAACCCCCAGCGAACTGAGTTGGACACGGGTCCCCGAGCGAGGCACGAGCAGGGGACGCAAGGTTTCCTGCTCGAGACCGGGCCGCGAACACCGCGACAGAAGGAGCAGACCAACAGAGTCAAACTCTGTTCGTTTGCTCTCGACGTCGTCCTCTGACCGGTGTTTATCGCTGGCCACAGGTCGATTCTGCGAAAAATCTTCCTCTCCGCAACGTCGAGGTCACCACGCCGACCGCTCGCCATGCCTCCTCGCGCTCCTAGCGGCACGAAAACGAAACGGGGTTCCCACCACTCTATCCGTTCCCGCCACATACATTACCTGACAACGCACCATCGCGCGGACGGAATCGCCTAAGGTGGTTCTGCAAGACACTCCAGTAAAGCTAGGAGAATGGAACAAATCATCCCGCTTACCTCTGGAGGACGAGGACGATCAGCTGTTAGAGGATATCGTTAGCATTGTAGACGGAACCAATCTCTTTGAGGCGAGGAACGCTCTGGACATCGTGCTCCCTCTGAACCAGGACGATTTCTCTCTGGGCAACAACAGCTTGGGACCCTGGGCGATATCGTTGCCGGCTAATTACGGTTTGTCACCGACCCGACTCGTCTCCCCAACCGAGAGTGCCCGTTCATCGCATTGCCGCGCCCCGACCCGACCTCAGGACTGATCACGGTCACTGAGGAAGGCTTAGCGGCGCTGGTAGCGTCGGCGACGGCCAAAGCCAGGGCCAATTTGACAGCCAGTGTGCAAAATCCCGCAGGTAAGCATATAATATTCCTCTGGTTTTTCCTTTTCTTTTCTTTTCTCGGTCCCATATCACCCATCGCGGTTTTCTCGCCCATCGCGGCACCATCGCCCATCGCGGCAGTTCTCGCCCATCGCGGCACCATCGCCCATCGTGGCTTTCCCTCGCCCATTGCGGCACCATCGCCCATTGCAGCACTATCGCCCATTGCGGCACCCATCGCCCATCGCGGTACCATTGCCCATCGTGGTACCCATTGCTACACATCACCCATCGCGGCTCCATCGCAGCATAGCTGCCGTCGCGCATCAGGGGATTCATTCTTCAAAATATTTTCACATCATGCAAGATCATTCATTGTACTCACGTCCATGACGCACTCGCTGATCGCGCGGGCGCCATCCGCATCCACACGCCCGGCTCGGAGCCCTCGCAGGTGTCGAGCCGGAAACCTTCCGTCCCCACCGCGTGCCGTACCATACAAGCCTATCGGCACACGATCCCAGTCGCCGTTCGGGACATCAAGGGCGGCATGAGGCGCCAAAATTTTTGCTATCAGAGGTTATGCCGGTAAAATGTGCCGCGACCAACCAACCGGGAAAAAAATCAACCCGGCGAGATGCAGTTGCTGGAATGGCGTATACATAGGGAGTGACATGGCCCCCTTTTCAATCAGAATTCTTACTGGTGGGAGGAATACTCGTCGTTGCAGCCCGAACTTACCTCGTACCCAATCACGAAAGCGAACTCATAGCTAGCAAACTCGAAACAGTGCTCCGCAGTATCTCAGCCCGCGCTGATCTTAGCATCAACTTTCAGAAGTACCATTTACTTTGTTTGAATTTATAATACGCCGTGCTTTGGTTGGAACAGCATGGAGTGCTCCATGCAATACTGCAATTTTCATCCACTGCTGCACCCTCTGTGGCAGGGGACACGACGGACGCTCGGCTGCGACACGTACTGCGCAGTCCCAGTACTGCTCGTCAATCTGAGCTCTTCCCAATCGTGACACCTCTATAGGCTGACCAGTGGCAACACTGGATTGACTGCCTCGGGAGGTCTCGCGAGTACGCGGATGTTCCGTAAGGCATCTGGGATGGCTTCCAGCATGGTCTCACCGTCGGTGTCAACGGCATTCATTCCAAACAATCTCACTTCAGCAAAGCAGCATCCGGATATCATAACAGCATACCTAACCAGCGAGCAGGCAATTGGGGCAGCATATCGCACGGCTACAATCCGATTAGTCTTGAACGCTGCATCGGCCCATTTCATTGCTCTCCCGTCGGTTGCGTACAGAAGAACCCACCAACGGGAAAGCGGCGACTGTTTAACCATCATAACTTTCCGTACGGGACCCCAATATCCCGTCTATAATTATAAATTCTCAGATCGATAAAACCCTGTTTTTTCTCGTGACCGAGGCTCGCTTGCCCAATGTTATTTAATCCCCGCGAGAGCACCGCTAGGTGCAGAGGCATCCGTGTTTGACGTCAAGAGCACATTCCGCAACGTCCCCACACTTCCAGAAGATCATACACAATTAACAATTGAGTGGGAAGGCAATGAGCACTTTGACCATGCATTAAGCTTGGTGCAACGACTGCCCCAGATAATCAAGTGGGTTGATGACTCCGTCATCTTTAGGTATTCCGGGACATTGAGGATCGGACGGTTATGCTTCCACCCCGAAGAAAGCGAAGTGCCTCAAAAAGATGTAAAGTGCCAAGTGGCGGGACAGCGGGTACAAGGAAGTCGAGAATGTCATTGGCACCTTCAAGTGGTTGGGCACCGAGGCCTTCTTTCCATCTACCACCTCTCAGCGGCATTCTCCAATGCCAAGAGCTGGTTTGTAAAATACAACCTCACGGATGAAGACGTCCAGGACATCGAGTGGCAGCGGAAAGAGTTGAGCAAGGACTCAGAGGTGGTATCACTCAAGACAATTGAGCCGCCGCCGCCCACACAGTCTGATGAGATATTTGTCGACATTTGTCAACGCTCGACAGGCTGGGGCATTGGTTTCACTTACAATGCCTGTTGGCTTGCATGGAATTACATGGACAGCTGGTTCTGCGAAGGGTGTTGCATAGGGCAGGGCGAGATGCCGCCATCGAACTTGTGCTCTGTACCCTCATCGCGTCCCGTTTGCAATATGCACAACAAGCTAAGATCTGACAACCAGGGCGTCTGTCTTTCAGCGGGATGATCCTACACTCAATCTGGTTTACATTGACAATCGAGTGGATCCGGTCGGAACAGATGCACCGTTGCGGGGCAGCTTCAGACACAACTTGAAGTCAAAACTAAGTATATCCAAATCCTCCAAAAAATACAGTATCACCTTCCAACTATTTTTCCACTCAGTAAAACACAATGAATTGCGTTGAATAGTGGGAACGAATCCTCTTGATCGAGTTGTCTTAGAATGTGAAATCATATGTCACCGACAACTTTCATTTGAACAACAACATGCAGGCATCGCCTGCTCTGAACAACGTGATACAGCAGACATACTGGGATCTAATACATGTCTCCACTATGGAAGCTTTATTCCGCTCGCACTCTCAGTAAACCATCCCGTCCATTGGAGGAAATTTGGAAAATGTCGGCTCGGCTATCCAACACGCTTGGGCCAACTCAACTGTCAAGAAGTACAGACAGGGTCTAAAGGCTTCCCTCGTGTTCTGCAATTCCAAGGTCTCCTCTGAACAATGTCTTCCTGCCAATGAGTCTCTGCTCCGCAGCCTCTGCTCCTTTCGCAGCATCTCGGGCCAGGAAAATAGCATGAGTTACAGCTAAGGGAACAATATAAGTGGCTGCAGTGAAGGCCTGGCATATCATCTACGATGCAGAGTGATCTGGCGGCATCCACCTCCGATACACATCACGCGGAGTTGAGAACCTTACGCCCGAATCATCACAAAGAGTGATCCCCGTCACCGAGGAGATGCTCAAGGTCCTTGAAGCCGAGCTCGACCACGATGACACAGCGCGGCCGTATTTGCGGAAGCATGCTGTTCCTTCTGGGGGCAGATCTGTCTTGGGGAGGCACTTTCAGATACTCAGGGCTCATTTATCCCAGGCAGAGTACCACTCGTATCAAATCTTGCCCCTCCCTCCACAAGTGCCGGTTCCCGCATCCTACGCCTACCTGACCTCCCCCTCTTTCATTCTGCGAACCAGACGGTATCATCGGCATGAAAAAGAAGGTCGTAGTTGATAGATGCCACGAAATCTGGTCCAGGCATGGTTACTCGGCATGCACCGGCCACTGTTTCCGCATAGGTGGAACAACGGAGCTACTCCTAGCAGGTGTCCCACCGGACATTGTCCAGATAATGGGGCGTTGGAAATCAGACGCGTCCCGGGTTTACTGGAGACACTACAAGTTGAACTTAGCACATTAATTTACTATCACTTTGGTTTTGTACAGAATCTACACAAATACATCTCGCCAAGGCTCCGTGTTTGGGTTGTCTCTCACGCGTTTGCTGAGACGCGCCTTCTGCTCGTTGTCTGGGTTGTCCCAGCGGCACGCGCATTGCTCCGGCGGAACGGTTTCAGCTCCCGTTCCAGCCCGGATCACACCCAAACACTGGCAGCACTTTTGATACAGAAAGTGCTTCACCATCAGCTGAACCGGCGAACAGAGCTGGAAATGTAATATTTCTGCATTTGGGCTCACGATTTCGGGAATATTTTAGTTCTTCCTCATTCAGAAGTGGAATAGGTACTGATGTTTTAGGGGAATAAGGTTCGTAGCCATAGAATGAGTGCTCTGGGGGATTGAGAAATAAATTAACCCCCGGCGAACTGAGTTGTGTAATATTTCTGCATTTGGGCAGTTCACAATTTGGAGAATATTTTGGTTCGTCCTCGTTCAGAAATAGAATGAGTACAGATTCTTTGGTTGAATAAGGCCCCCTGGCATGGTGTTTCAAAACGTAAACCACTAATTGTGATCTGGAAAGCGCAATAGTGCCTCCAAGCGCGATTTGAATAGCTGTAAATGTTCGCAGTGAACAGGGCTATCCATTCCTGAGACGCGTGGCTTAGAAAATGGCTATGGAGCTTCATTGGAATCAAAATGGTCGCAGGATGTCAAGTCACGCGTTTCAAAATGAAGGCCATTCCAATTGAGGATAGTGATCCCAGGTCATGCCTTTCAAAATGAAAGCCATTGCAATAGAGGACAGGTCACGGGTTTCAAAATGTCAATGCAATAGGGAATGGTTCATGCATTTCAAAATGTATTACATTACCTGGGCCATAGAAAAGGCAATACTACCTCTGGGCTGAGTAGAGGGAGATTTTCAGAGCCCATGGCTATCGATTCTATTGCAATGGAATACGTGTTGAAACATTTGACCTGGGGTCACTGTTCTCAATTGCAATGGTTTTCATTTTGAAACACATGACCTAGGATCAGCGTTTAAATTCCAGCGCATTCTCGGGGCCATTTTCTTAGGCACGCGGAGCGGAAGCAAGAAAAATGACACAACTTCGCTGAAACTTTGGAAAAACTCACAGGTTGAAACGGTGCAGCTAGAAGACCTTCCCTTTTTTCGTCTCATGCATAAAAGGCCCTCACCCCTTTAATGCCATGGACCTCTTTTTTTCCGGACTTTCTTCGACTTTTTTTTTCAGCTTTTTTCGTCTTTTTCCACTCATAAAACACTTGAAAAAACACATGAAAAAGACGCCAAAAAAAGGCCTCGTGAAACGCCCTTATAGATAAGCTCGTACCTCGCTTGTTTGTAGTCTGTTGGTTACCTCAATCGAGTGATCGCTAGGTCGAGAGGAAAGGCACGCACTCTCTGGATATGCGAAGGCGAGAAAAAATGAGTGAGACGGGCACGGGCAACCCTAATCGAGAAAAGCATGAATTGGGAATCTGAGCAGACAGTTCTGCTCGGAATTTGGCCGGCTATCCCCCCGTAATTCAGTTTGATGCATGGGGTTCAACTGAGTCCAGGGTGAGAAATTGGCTTGGGAACCACGGTGCAGTCCGGGCCCTGCATGCGGTCAATTGCTCCATAGTTTCGAGATGTGGGAGTTTTCACAGGCGCTCCACGGATGAACAAGTCACATGCCTGACCACATGTCACCAGACTTGTTACTTGAATTTTAACAGGATCATACTCTACTCATTGAGAGGAGTCGATTCCATATTTTTCCATATTTTATTTACGAGATTGCCAACTATTTGATCGGCCATCACAAAGCTCGGTCTGGGCAAGCGCCGCCGCTGGTTGGATTTGTTCAAAATATTACAGGAGGTCCTACACGTGAGATCTTTCGATTCCGCGAAAGTCCGAAAAGCTTAGTAAGGATCGGTAAAATTAGCGGTGTTTGACTGTTGCTGACTGTAGAAGGCTCGTTTGTATCGGTGGGCTCTTCATTCTACTCTAAGAGGTGTCAGATCCTGTTATCGGACCCACTGTGATCTGCACGTGCCCAAAGGCACCTTCCATATCGGGTTTCCTCGAATGTCTTGCAGCAACCACAAGATAATTCCTTGAGTGTGGCTGTAGTCATTAGTAGCTTATGTCAACGTACTGGGACAATCTCCGAGTTTTTTGGAGAGTAGACTGGGTAAAACGACACATCAGGAAAATGTTTTCGAGCTGGCACGCCTGGCGCCAGGCCTGCCAGCTGCGCCAGCTCGCCAGAATGTCGTCTGGGAACATATTTCGATAGCCGGCGCCAGAATTGAATCTGTTGCCATAAGCGCGCCAGAATGTGATTCTGTAACCAGCTCCTTACACCAGGTCCCCTTGAATAATGCATGCTTTCGTCGCTCCACACAGAGGTAACAAACAAATAAGTATATTAACAATATGAACAATACATGACAGAGTCCCGCACATCCACCTCGCCGTCCAGCGGCCGCCCCATCCCCGTCGTCCTCGGCAGCGACGAAGCGCCTGTACACCTTCCGCAGCGGCGCGCAGCCCACCCTGTGCCCCGTGGAGAAGATCCACCGCGACCAGGGGGAGCGCCGTGCCTCGACACGGACGGCGGCGTCTCGGGCGCAGGGCTGCTTGCACGGAGCCGAGGGACGGTGCAAAAGCCGCGGGGGGTGGTGCGCCGCGCCTGCGACGCGTTCGATCGTGCACGAGTGTGGATATGGTTGTGACGACCGGTACCTGCCCACACCGCACGATGCATGCTGCACCTCACAATCCCATTTCATGAAACTGAGTTAGCTGTTACAAAATGGGGGAACAGACAACGCACCTCTGTCAAGCAAAGAAGACGATGCACCCTTGAAGACGCGAGCACTTCTGAATGTATGAATGAGATGAAGTCAACTGTAAGAGAAGGTGATACACACCCTGAGCCACCCGCGAGCTCAGTGCCTTGTCGCTCGATGCCGGTGCAGATGGAGAGTAGTGGAGATCGAGCGGAGAATTTGAAAGGAAGCTTGAGAAGAGTCAATTTACAGCCACAAGATCAGGACAGTATGTTTTTGGCGTGTTTGAGGTGCTTGAGGTAGACTTGAGGGGGCTTGAGAGGGCTTGAGGCTTGAGAGTGGTTGAGGAGTCTTGAAGAGAGTGTCCGAGGGGCATGGGAGAGAGCTTGAAGATAGTATGGTGCTGGACTTGAGCGCTTGAGCATGGACAGTGAAAGACAAGGGAGGAGCAAAGTATCCAGAAGATTGCGGTATGCCATAAAGTAATTCGACCAAAACTCGGTGAGATACGGGCAAATCGGTCGGGAAGATCAAAAGGTTCTGAAAATGGAAATTTTGGGCTCGCGCCTTCGGTTCCGACAACGGCTGTAATTGTTTCTGGGTCAAATCTCCTCAAAATTGGCCACAGTATTCCTTGGACGCCCATATAGCATCTCAGTACCTCCAAAAATTTGTGGAATTTCTGGGAGAGACGGAATGCTGTGAGCGATGTTGAACCATTTTGGGGCCAGTGCAAGTTTCTTCGTGCCAGTCCTCAATTTCTTCTGGGTCAAATCTCTTCAAAATTCATTCCTTGTACGCCTATGTAAGCCCCTCAGTACTTGCCAAAATTTGTGGAATTCTCAGGAGGGACGGAATGTTGTGTCGGGCACGACCAAACAGTGTGGTGATCGTCAACCAGAAATACCGCGATCGAACCACTTGCTGGACCAATTATTTCCAGTTCGCCCTTAATCTGTCGTATAGACATGCAGTAACAGTACGCCGAAGGTAAGACCACACCTGAGCTAGGGTTATTTCTGAGACAGACTTCGAGTTTTCCAGAAAACTTAACCACTAATGGATTCATATCGACGGTACGTTGGGAGTTCTGCATTCTCATTCTGGCCCCACAGTACACAGGGCGGAAAATATACTACCCATGGCCACCATTTCACCCAGGGTGTTGATCGATCCGTTCCCGGCCCTGTAATTAACTATAGAATGAAATCAGGGAGAAACATGAGCGATGATGACTTGAAGGATGTACGTCGCCGGCTTCCTTCTTCTTCGCGTCACAAGACTTCCATCCAAGTTCTGCGGCATCTCTGGTTTTCCCCATTGTCGCACAAACCCGGTCAAGGAAATCATTGGGGATTGTGCCTTTGATATCGAATGTCAAGATCTTTGTCACTGTATCACTTTTGCCTGGGACAGGGCATGGGATATGGACGTCCAAATCCAACCCTGGGAAATAGTGAGGAAATGCATCATAAATGAGAGCAGCATGCCTCACTGGTTGCAAGTTGCTGATGCTGCACAAGCGCAGGTGGTTCGCCATACTGAGGGTGGGCGGGATCGAAGAAACCAGAGTCGAGGACATTGTTCATGTTCGCGACAGCGTAGTCGCGAGGTTGCTGGGGAGGCATGGGCCCTAGTCCCAGAAGGTACGCTGCATTGCTATAACGGCCGTAATTCAAATTATATTCCATGTGTACTCGATGCGGGGAATCAGTAGTATTGGTGGTTGAGTGAGAAATAGAGCGGTGTGAGTCGTGGGTTGTTGATACAGTGTACACGCTATTCATCTATGACGTCGAGGGAAATTGCGTCATTGCTAAATTTGGGCTGACAGATCAACTGCAACTTTTTTTCCAAAACGTCTACGAAATTGTAGATTGCTGTAAATCTGACAGAGATCTGATTTTGCCCTTGTGTAAAGGTGAACGCCCAGAGACTGTGGAATGTGACGGAGGAGATCATCGGCGAGCATTTCGAGTTCTAGATAGACATCTTTGCAAATTCGAATGGATGGAGGTGCACGGAGTTCTTGATCTGGTAGGCGGTAGACCCAAATTTATTCGAATCATCGTCCAAGTAAATTCCAGGACGACGAGTCGTTTCTATCTATCCGCCGGGCGCAGTGACCTTGACCCTTTATTGCTGCGATTACTGCCTCTGTATTCGGTTGAACATATACATCAATTGGCGCGCCAAAATTTTCACACCGTGGTAAGCGTCTGAATTGATTTCGCACTTGCTCCGCTGACCAGCCGCGTCGTTTTTCAATTAGAGAGCTTGAGCCCAAGCTGCATGCCGCTTTTTGATTGTGCAAAAAGCGGCATGCAGCTTTTTTTTTTTTCCCTCTAAAGCCCATTTCAACTGTGTAATAGCATTGGGGTGTTGGAATTTGACTACCAGGCAGAATTTGTAAAAAGCTGCATGCCGCTTTTGCACAATGCACAAAAGCGGCATGCCGCTTGGGCACAAGCTCTCTATTGTACGACAGCTTCCCCACACACCTGGCGTTGCCTCGTGCTCAATCGTTTGGGTCTTCTACCCAACCGCGTTCGTACGTGTCGAATTCAACTGCTTTCCTTTTCATTTGGACTTCACAGAATTTCACTTTTTCCTGATGTGCTAGATATTTTCTGTTGCCACTGAACTATTTATAGTATGTACTTCTGAATATATATGTTTTCACCTATTCTTCATCGTGTGAAGCAATTGGTGCAATCCACTGTAATACAGTTCCCTGCAATACAAGTGCCTTCTGTTGCCAGAAAGTATTCGCAATTCTGGCGCCGGCTACCGTAATATGTTCCCAGACGAGATTCTGACGAGCAGTGCTGGCTGGTCTGGTGCCAGACCAACCTGCTCGAGTCAGCTCAAAGACATTTTGCTGATGCAGCTAACAATTACTCGAAGCGTCTCCCGTGTACCTTCAGACACTCTATGGTGTTCGGTGGGGGTGGGAGGCGTCGTAGTAAAGTGTTGTTCATTAGGATTTTGGAGGACGGTGGACAGAAGGATTTGAAACATCCTCTCAGACACCATTCTGTACTTGGTCGGTACTCGGGGCAGCTCCAGCGCACTCATGGACACGATTTCCAGTGTGCGGAAGGGGGGAGTCCCGTTGTAGCAGCTCTCGCGAGTTTTAGATGATGGTGGTAATCGGAATGTCAGAGTCCGAAAATCTTCTGAAAATCTCTGACTTTCTGCTCCTGGCTGTTGCGAAGTATGTTCAATTTCACCTGGCACTCGATTTTGGGGGTGGCTGACCGTTTTCCCTGAGAATATGTCCATTATGTTGGCATTGAAAGTCCGGAGGGCATGGCCTCCTCGGATTTTCTGATGGCCAGTCAAATTGCTTGATTGGGAAAATATCCGCGCTTTGAGCAGGATGGCTGTAACATTAGCTATCATTGTTCAATCGGGCTAATATTTTGATACAATGGACTCACAGGTGTACCAGAGGGCGCCAAATACCGGCATTTTTTATATGACTTGTATTTGGCTCAAGACTTTGAAAAGAGAATTCGGTGTGGTTGGAATATAGACTGCATCTGATGGGTCACATTGAAAATACCGGTATTTGGTGCCCTCTGGTACACCTGTGAGTCCATTGTATCAAAAATTAGGCCAATCGAACAATGATAGCTAGTGTTACAGCCATCCTGCTCAGAACACGGATATTTTCCCAATCAAGCAATTTGATTGGCCATCAGAAAATCCGAGGATGCCATGCCCTCCGGACTTTCAATGCTAACATAATGGGCATATTCTCAGGGAAGACGGTTGAGAATTGATCCCAGGAGAGCCATCCAGGCTGCGCCTAAGTTCCGCAAACAGCTGTAATTTTTCAATTTTCGTTTTGGTGGAATTTTTTTAAGCATGGAGATTCATGGAAAAATGGTCTATATGACGGAAAAGTAGGACATGTCCCATACTCTGTGTAGTTGTCCGATTGACCTAGTTTTTTGACATGTTGTATTTGGGAGTACTACGGAGGGCATACCATACCGGTAATACAACTTGTATATTTGATGTAGTGTACATTATGACAAGGGTTCCAAATGCGAGCAAGCATATATTTGAAGTAAAGGTCACATTGAAAATCACGCTATGTCATGCCCTCCGTAGTAGTACGCCAACCACATCAATGATGGGAGGGTTACGTCAGCTGATAGCTCCGGGCCAGCCACGAAAAATGGTTCGCAGTTTTTTAGAGCGGGCATTTGTCCTACCAGCAGAGGCTGGGTGGGGAAGCAATCTATGTACCTATATCTAAAACTTAAAAGAGCCCTTTTTTGTTTAACTTTCCCTCTCGCTACTGCTAGCATATGGATACAATAATTAATTGGCCTAAATAAAAAATCGGGCTCTTTTAAGTTGAAGTTTGGACCGAAAATCGCGTCCAGACCACTTTGTCGTCGCGTGATAGTGCACCAATCTGACCAAAAACTGCCGAAATCATTTCACCGCCAAATTCCTTAATTGGGTATGTGACGGAATGCGTTGTCACACATCAGCGCGATCACCTCTCGCTCGTCGCGTCGCCCCGCCCCTCGCACAAGGCAGTGACCAATGGCTTGGTGGCGAAGGACCCGTGTTTATCGTTTCGGAGGTCGGATACCGAGTTCGGGTAAGATTTTCCGCAAATTTCGACCAAAAAAAAGCCAAAAGTGACCGAATTCAGAAAAGAACCATTTTGGCTGGGTCAGAAACCGTGGGAAAGAAAAAAAAGTTCGGGTAAAACTCATTTTTGAGCCCGAAATCGGTATCCGACCTCCCAACCGATAAACACAGGTCCTGGTGGCGATGCACATCAATTCGATCAAAAATTGCATCACCTGAATTAAAACAAATGAATGGTTTGCAAGGCATAGCTCACGCAAAAAATTCTCGGATTTAAATGCCGACTTGATTTCTGGAATGCTGGCTAAATTCTGAGTAGGATTGTCCCCAAGACCTATCTTTTTGGGGCATCAATTGAATTGAATCAAATGGTTTGCAAGGCAACGCCTGGCAATCATGCTGGACATTGAAAGAAAATTGAATTGACTATAATTCATCAGCGAAGGACCATCACCCAAAAAGCGACTCACATCTGAAGGAACAATAATCCGGTCTCCAGCTGCATCGGGGAGGAGGATAGGCATGTGGTAGTGCGGATGAAGAGCTTCGCCAACATTGTGCCTGGAGACAACAAGGATTCCTTGCGCCGACTTGCTGTGGCTGTGCTCGGCGAATAGGGTAGGATGGGTCTGGAGGTCTTATTGCACTTTTCCGACCCTGTGTGGCAAATTTTAAGGATGGTTGCCCCTTGTTGGGGGATCGAAACCATGACCTCCTCGGGTGCCCAAACATTGCCAAAGAAAAAAAATTGGGAAATAGGGCGCTATAAGACCCACTACCTAAAGTTAGGCATTAAGACTCATCAGAACCCACTATCAAGATAGTGGGCATTTTGGAAGACCCGCTTCGGCGGAAGAAATTGGCAGCTGGGATAATCTGATGTTTGTAGGGCGGATGATGACCTTGTATGCGTTGTGGGGGCCCTGTTCGGCGTTTTCGCGGAGACAATTCACCTGAAATGGAATGATCTGGTACGAAATTCATTGAAAATGGATGCTAATGTCAAAGTAATAACAGGAAAGCTTCCTCCACATTCAATGGAGGTCGCAGAATTTAACTCTCGCAGAGAGTCTGAAGTGAGACTTTCACAGCTGCAATTCAACTGTCGAGACGTCGTATTCTGGGTCCAATCCATTTAAATGTTAGACCAAAATTCTAGAATTCTAGATTCTCATGTGAATACAAGCCGTCTGAGCTCGCTGTAGTTGTTTCTAAGAATGCTTACACCGTTTTAATCGTATGGTTCATATTTCCTTATACAACTTTTTACACTTTTTTTCAAGGTGTGATGCACGAAAGACAAGAGGAAAGGCTCAAAAATGATGTAATTCAGTGCCGTTCAATGGTCATAAGAGGTCTTAATTCACTTTTTGGACCTAGTGTCAGCCACCATTCAAATTTGCGCTGGATGGCCTGGGGAATATTTGGGAGCATGAACGGTGCTGTATTCCAAAGCCAAACAGAAAAGATAAGGCGCCGTATTCCGGAGCCAAACAGAAAAGATGAGGGACTGTATTCCAGAGCCAAACACAACAGATAAGGTAGGCTCGTGGACCAGCCGGCCCGGTGATATTTGATGCCATCGCAGAACTCGACAACAACCGGGACCGACTGGGCTCCCTCGTCGCATCTTTTGGTGATGAAGGATCTGCCCGCCAAATGAGAGGTCGGGACTTCGTAGAAAAACGTCGAAAATGTCCAGAAATCCGTCCCAAGGTCCCATAATGAAAGATGTATTATTTTCAATTCTCTATCTATCGAGACCAAGTTGGTTTCCGGGTCAAAAAACACATAGTGAGAAAAGAATTTTTCGACTCTTGCAAACTTGAGGCTGCCGCGCGAGATTCATGGCGCCGTGTCGACATGGTCGTCAAGAAATAGGAGAGACCAAAGTCGATATTGACCGGGTTGCCGCGCTTTCCAATACCCAGCTCCCATTCAATGAATTTCCATCTTCTGTTTTAGTTAAAAAAGAGTGTTTAACTATATCTTCATCGGCTTTGTTCCTCTTCACCAAAGCAAATAAGTTCAATCATATGATTAAGCCTAACTACGGCAAGCTATGGCGATATCACCGAGCCTCAGCTAACCGGCGCTAGCCGCATGTGGCGCGGCCGGCTAGCCACACGCCGTCGGCCAGCTTGGGCGAGGCGGTGCTTGGGCTAGTTGGCGGCTGAATGCAGTGTCTATCATGGCGAAATTTTGAAGTACAAGCACCTGGTCTCGGCTTATGCTCAGCAAAGAATCGTCTTCCAGGAGTGCGGTTATTTTAGATGCGGTTCTGGGAAGTGGTACAACCTTCGGTGGTAAGTCTCTGATCTGGATTGGATGTGGGGGCTTATGAGCTTCCATAAATAGTGTTTCCAGTACCCTTTTTCCGCGCGGACCTCTAATTTTGTCCCAGCCTTTCATGATGGCTTCTTGGCCCTTTGTTATACATAACTCCGTGGCATCGTTGGATTTAATCATGACAAGCATTCCGATACATAAACGCAGGCAACCTGGGATGAAGGTACGGCAACCCATAACTGTTCCTGAGGTTCCCGACTTATTTTTTTCAAGTTGGCTTGTGTGCAATGCTTCCCATTTGTGGGTGTCCACAACTTTTGGGCTCAATCTGTCAATCATATAAAACCCATGTAGTTCTTGCCCAGTGCCTTCAACGAATCGTCTGGCTCCGAGGTCGTAGATAGTGTCCTTGTGCACATTCAACGCTGTGATCACCGACACATTCCTGAACTTGACGCTGTCGAGATGAGGATGGCCGGACCTATCACTCGCAACTCAGGTCTGTTACTCAGTGACACAGTTGTGATATGGGACTTAATAATATCCTGTGTTTAGGTTATTCTGCTGCACAGAACTCTGATACCATTCACTTGATGCCTTTGCAAGTTGATTCTGGTGAGGAATCGGCCGGTGTTGATGACTCGGAATTGGCAGGTGATAAGTTGGTCGTGCAATGACACGTCTGCATATCCTGAGATTGCTGCACAGTCTTAAATAAGGGACGGCCGGACACTCCTCGCCCGTGGAACCGTCACCGCTTGTGAAGAAATCGCTGCGTCATGTTGGGAAGACTTACCCAGATGGAATCACGACTGAGAAAAGCTGAAATGTGTGAACGGTGGCGAGGTGTTCCTCCCCGAAGAAATTGAGGATGGGCTTGTACACGCGAGGCTCCCGTAATGAGTCATGGCCTGCTTGTACCGGTTGTTCGGGTGTATCACAATAGGTGTGTCGTGAGAGTGAACTCTGGCAGAGAGAAAATGAGTGCAAACGCCATAATGATTTCGCAGCTTGTGTTAAAAATATATCCCCGAGCAAAGAAGAAATGAATGAGATTCTAGCCTTTGTATTCACTATCTTTGCTCATCCGACGCCTGAGGAATTGGCTCATTAACGAAGTCCGAGGAGAGTTGTGCGAAATCAAGTTTTCAAGTTGCAGAAAGAAAGAGAAAAGAGGGAGAAAAGAGAGAGACTTGCCAAGTATTTCAGAACCTGCAACTGTGAAACACGGCGCATCAGTCGCAATAAAGCCTGATATGTCCTTTGGCACGACACGAGTCTGACAGTAGCGACGAAGAAACGACCCCACCCCCCCGGATGAGTTCTGCTTAGAATTTGGCTGGCTATCCACCCAAAATCACGGAGGAAGATGCGATTTTTTCTGCGCTCGCAAAGACCTTTGCATGTTGTTTCACCCGATCAAAGGTTCTGTTGCATTGGTGGTTTTGAGTGTCCCCGATTGCACCTACGTAAGTCGAAAAGAAACAGTACCTCCCGCGAGAACTACAATCGATGTTGTCGAAGTGTTCCACTTCCACGTTATTTGGCCAAATTTGGCTTGCGTGAAAGACTGGCCTTGTTCTCGACGGCCAATACAAAGGGGTGTCAGGGTTTCTGGGATGCGAAGGTGACGAGCATGCAGCGTACGTTCTGTCGCCATAATGAGACCCTCCATCCCCTCCATGCCTGCCCGTCCCCGTCACGGGCCTGTCGCACGTACAAAGACTCAAAAGGTCCGCAGTGGACAAAATATGAAAGTGACACCATTTACAGCCTCACCAAGAATATCAGATTGGGATTCTCAAACGGTCTCTTGAGGCGAACAGGCAAGAGGTTCAATTGCTAGGTTGATTAGACATGAAAGTGAGTCTCCCTGTCGAACACCACGAGTGACTGTGAATGGATCACTTAGTTCGCCGTTTATCATTACCACTGTCTCGGCGTTAGTCAAAATCTTTTAATTGTTCTGCAGAATTTCGGTGGAAACCTCATATGTTCAAGCACTCTAAGCATGGAGGAATGATTAATTCGATCGTAGGCCTAAGTTGGTCTGAGGCCACAATTATTCCATCTTCCTCTGCTGCTTCGGCGTAGTTGAGGAGGAACTTGGCTAACTTGACTTGATCCTCAATTTTCCTTCCCTTCATAAACCCCGCTTGGTTGGGCTGTACCAGAGAGGGAGCCACCTAGAGTAGGTCTTTGTGAATTTGTAATCACAGTTCAAGAGGGTGACTGATCTATAGTTACTGATGAGGGATTTATCTCCTTTTTTGAACACGAGACAGAGCCATCCCGCGTTGAATTTAGAGGTTTCCACGATACCGTGGTTCTCAATGTCGGAATATAATTTTTTGAGGAAGCCCAATACATCAAACTGTGATCGGTCAGATCCTTTGCTTTGTTGAAATAATATATCAAGGACTTTGTAAATTCATACGGCAGTCCGTCGAGACCTGGAGCTTACATTAATCATATTTTGAGACAAATCACTGACTGATTTGTTCTTCCCAAGGAAATATTCAGGGAAATATTGGTCATCCCTGTGCCGATCGCGGGGATGATCGTCTCCCGTCACACCCTCGCGGTTGGAAGCGTTTGTGTGGGTAGAAGGAGCGAGTGACTATGACATTTTTCGTAATGTGTCAATGCCTTCCTTGACCAAAATCTATGTCGTTTTAACAAGTCTATATGTCTATAGACAGCATTGATTCTCAAAATGCCCCGCAAACCCATGTCACTGAATATATATTATTTTTGCCACTTTTTTTCTATCACTAATTCGGCATGAATTAGTCGAGTAGATCTATCCAGTGTGAATCGGGTAAGAACTGACTGAGATATCGGGGATTCTTTGAAAACATCCCAAAACAGAAAATTTCTGTTCGTGCCTTCGGTACTGCCAATAGCTGTAACCTCACGCTCGCACGCACCACGTCTTTATGTTCTTTCGCGCCGCTCGCTCACACGCATTTCACTCGCTCGTATAATAATTCTCTCAATATCACTTCGCATTGCCTGTACCATCGTCGCATGACCCAATAGCATATAGTAACTGTATCACACTGTATTGTATTCGAAAACAAAAGATGTTTCCTTACTGCAAATCCGGATGATCTAGAATATATACATCCCACATCGCCTGCGCAATGCGATCTCGACGTAAATCTGCGCGTGCCTTCTGTGCATCATCTATCGCGAAGACGGCAGCTACATCTTCATCGTCCCCTCCCCGTGCGAGAAACGGGTACCCTTCGACGTCATACTCTTCGTCGTCCTCGAGATCCTTCAGTGGCCATGAATATGGACAAAGTTGTGTAAGGCGGCGGCCACTCCAACCATCAGGGCCTGCTGGTGGTAGCCTATCTCTGGCCGTGAAGTGAGCACTTGAAAGCGGCGCTTCACAACTCCGAATATTCTCTCAATGACGTTCCGCAGCTGAGCGTGTCGAAGATTAAATAGTTCCTCGCAACTTTGAGGACTATCTTCGAGGTCAGCCGGGATAAAACAATGTGTATGAAACATACCGCTGTTTTCCGCGCTTCCGTTCCTTCCGATGATATCTTATCGTCCGATGTGGAGCCAGGAGCATGTCGCAATTTGGAAACGCAGCGCCCGCCGAAGGGAGGGAGAAACCGTTTTGTCGAGCAACGTGGAAAAGAAGACCATCTGCAGCGGTTCCCTCATAGCCGGCCATCAAGTACACAAATCGCATCTCCAAGTCGCATGCAGCAAGAACGTTCTGCGTGACTGCGCCATGTCGGTCACAGTATCGAGGGATGTGTTATAAGCGAGCACATGGACTCCATCAATGGCGCCACGACAATATCTGAAGAAAGGGTACCACTTTGGGTTGCTGAGGATTTTCTGGGGGATTTCTTTGGGAGGTGATGGTATGTATTTCTCATAAAATCCTCCGGTTAGGAACAGGAGGCCATTGTTCATGTATTTGCTGATGGTGTCGCCTGAACGTTGGAATCGCTCCTGAAGTTCGCGCTGACTACTGCTGTGAACCATCCAATACACACTGATGGCGAGTTGCTCCTGCGCAGTGACGTGCAGGCTATCCATAAGATCCCCAGTAGACGCTAACTCAGCCCAAAGTAATGCAACCTGCAGCGCCGACATGCCAAGCTCGCGTCGACAGCGATCCGGATGCCCTGCCAACATTTCATCAAGCCATCGCCGTCCGGTCAAAATAGAGGTATGCATGGGCCGTGGCTGAGGTCTCTCGAGGCAAAGAAGCTCGGAAGCAAAAAAAAAGAGACAGCAATGGCGGCGGTAGCAATGGCGGATCGGCGTCGTTGGATGGCTAAATGTTCCGTGCGCGGCTTGTGTATTCCATTGAGGGCCATTTGGTGGGGGCAGTTGCCAGCAGGAGCTGAGGAAGGCCAGTAAAGGAAGCGCAAACGCGTCGACGCCAAGTACGCGTAAGGAACAAGTGTGTGACATGATGTGACAAAATTTCTTACAAATTTCTAATGGAATTTCTAGAGTACTGTATTATTTCGACCAAGCATTCAGTCACAGGTGACACGAGATTTTTTTGATATGTGCAAAATCGCGATCACAGCATTAAGGTTACCAACAGACTTCAACAAACCGAGGGGAGATATGTATGCACCGGATCTTCTGGCGACCCTGATTCCCCCTTGCGTGTCTTCCAAGCATCCGCAATATAACCAGCGAGTCTGGATGGCGCTATACATGGGGGATTAATTTTCTTGAGTTCTTTTTTAATCTGGTCTGAACGACGGGTTCTTCGAGCGGGGCAACGTTATTCATGAGTGAGATTGAACAGTGCTCTTATTTATTGAAAGAATACAGACACTTATCAGAATTGGATCTGGTTTCCCGTGATTCAGCGAAGTCTGGATCAATTTTGCTTTCAACAAGACAACCGTCGGATCCACAAACAAAAGGGCATACACAATTAAGATGGACAGCTGCGTAGAATGAATGACAGCTGCGTAGAATTGATGCGACCAGCCGGCAGAGCGTGCGGCATCGGCACAAATTGATTGCGCTCTCGGGATGGGTACTCAGCCTCGAAAAATCTCCAAAAATTTCTGCCTCTATGTCAAATGGAAATTTGACATCTGGATTTTTGTGCCGAAGAATGGGCCCAAGATTCCTTCCGTCTTGCCGCGGTTAATTCGAAACACCCGTCTTCGCCAATGTCCAGATGCAACCCACCACCAGTATATTGCAGGCTCCCATGCTGCCACTGGTACAGAAGTCGGGGCCACCCCTTATCAGTCAAAACAAGATATTCATTCAATTGAGTTAAGTGCACACCTCGCGCCTACTCGGAAAAGCCTGCCGTGATGCGGCACAAATTGATGCCGGTGTGGTCGAATAACATGGCAAAAGCATGCAAAATTCTACGGACCTTGGGTGGACTCGGGTCTATCTGTAAAAGGGCTGGCCAAGATCAATTCCTACGCAATTCTCTGGAGAGACGCCTATGTCCCTCATCAAAAAGCGTGCCGAACTTGATCTAAGAATAACTGTTCGACAAGACAAATGAAGTCAAAGATTCTTGTTTCCAAATTTTAATCCTGCATTAAATACCTACAAGGGAACGTGAAATAATGCCATAAATTCCTATGGTGTGCATCGCGTAAACACCACCAAACTCCAACAACTTTTATTGCACATGGACAAATGACTCAAACTTTTAGTTCTCTGGGCAAAACACTCCAATTACATGGTAGATTAAACTCCCAAGAGGGATAGTTCATCGATGCAAAACTGACAATAAATAATTTTTCGGAGCGGTCAATTTGAGACATCACTGATGCGATCAATGCATCAATCACGTGCGCCCCTTAAAGGTTCAGCGCCCGCCTCGGAGAGGCCTAATCCCATGTCATGTGGCTTAAACTTATAGTTTCAGAAACGGACCACCAAAATATCTTATTTTTCAGAGTGACTGAGACTCGTAACACCAAACGCTCCAAAAAAAAAAAAAGGAATGGGCGATCTCCAGAGGAGCGGACGTTGAGCGGTTGGGATCTGTCAGATAAGTATCAGAGATCTGTCAGATGTGTATCAGACATCTTGAATCGGAGGAGATGTGTATGGACAATAAGATCTGTCAGATAGTATCTGTCAGTGGGGAGACAAGTGGGTGACTTCCCATAAGCATAGATAATTTTTTCAGAATATCTACGCATTTCCGGCAGCGATGCCGAGACACGTGTTAGGACCCCATCGGACTTGGATCTGAGTATTATCCGTTCGGACCCTCTTTCAAACCATTTTATATTTCAATCTGTACAGGGGGTCGGTACCCCCCCGACAGATTATTCTAGCTACATATTACGCTGAATAAACACATTGGGCGACTCTCCGCTCGGGCTTTCGCCGAATTCGGTTGCATGTCACAAATGTCACAGACGTAACTCACTCTTCGCACTCTCAGACACCGTCCAAGACCTGACATGACGCCGCCTTATGGATGCTCTCAAGAACCCCCCACTCCATTTACACTCCAATCTTGACCCACTAGGGCTGTTTTGATGACTTTGCAACCAATTCGCCGCTGCTGTGAATCGCTGGGACTTAACCCAGATGCTTGCGTCCCGGTAGCACTGAGTAACAATCTGGCCCTGTTACAACACTTACACTCTCTCAACGACAGAGCTTAAATGATACATTGCTTCCGAAGGGTTGCCGGCGCAGCAGAGCTCATAAAGCTGGGCTCATATCCAAATGTATTTTTCTGCGCCTCCGCATGCGTCATCCTCCACCACACTCCACCTCATCGATCCTCGCCTTCGCCCTCTTCCTCAGGTAATGACCGTGACCTGACCGACCCCTACACCATCGCCAAGGCCAGCTTCCACCCTGCCGTCAAAGTTGCCGGTGTCCGTCAGTGTTGCAGTGGGGACGCGTTGGTTGGAGCAGGGACGTGTTATAATCTGAACTCAAATAATCTTATGGGAATGGCGCGGAATAGATTTTGTGATTAAATCTCATATGCCGACATCGCTGGCACCCCTCCGTTATTCCGCAGATATTATTTAGTCTTATGGGAAGTCAACCAGTATCTGTCAGATGTGTATCAGACATCTAACAGAGGAGATGTGTATCAAGACAATAAGATCTGTCAGATAAGTATCTGTCAGATGTGTATCAGACATCTGTCAGATAAGTATCTGTCAGATGTGTATCAGACATCTGTCAGATGAGTCATCTACCACGATTAGGTCTGAGGCGGTTCCACGACACCATAGCCAGACCGAAGAGCCCATTGGGTCTGGAGCTGTCAACTCAGACCGGATTGGGTCTGGGGCTGTCAAATGCCTGATGAGCGCGTGCCCACAGGCCCAATTAGGCCTGAAGCCGTCGACGGCCTTGTCCAGGACCCCTGACAATCCCGTCGAAGGCTAGGTTCCCAAAGTCCTCGATCTGAGGATTTTTGTCCGGACAGGTTTCGAGGGGATTTGTGCGTTTTTTGTCCGTCCTGGACCTAGCCGAAGGTGATGGGATCACCACAAATGGGTAATTTTTCGCTCCCACGGCCAAGAAAGTGCTAAATTTGTCTTCCTGTTCTGTTTTGGGGTTGTTTTCGTGAAATTGGAACGATCAGGGGAGTTTTCGTACGGAGACAAGTTGTGACGGGGAGCTCGAAGCTAAGTCCCAGCACACAAAGAAAGGTGGGTGGTCGGTCCAAGTAACAGGTGTAAGTCTTAGATTAACCGGGGAATCTCAACCTACGACAGGGTTTTTATAGTAGAATCAACGTAGATCAATCAGAAAAAGATGGTAACGAAAGTGGAGCCTCCGTGAAAATAGTATACGGACGGGAACGGAAATGGTGAGAAAGGAGAGTAGTAATAATCGGTAGGTAATGGTGAAATGCAGAGATGTTTAGATGAGGAGTAAATGAACCGAACCGTCACATACGCCCTCCAGGCCGACGCTTGCGGCGGACTCACTGCTGGGTAGAGTCCATGGTTTCATCGTCCTCGCCCTCCGCATCGTCGTCTCCTTCACCAGACTTCCCCTCAGCAGTAGTGCCACTAGGCCCATCCGAAAGGCCGTTGGAAAAGGCGTGGTTGATCTGAGAGGCGAGCTGAGTGGCTGGCGAGGCAGCGGAAACGGCTCCGGAAGGTCCAGCGATAGCGTTGGAAGACTCGTTCGAAGTGCGAGACTTCTTGGAGGGACGGTCAGATTTTCCCTTGTCCTTTCGGACTTGGTACTCACTGTCCGCCTGCTGAGCACGACGGCGAGTCTCGTCCAACGAGGGGACATCGTAATCGCCTTCGTCCTCGCGAGCGTGCTTGCCAATCTGGCGCTCCAGCTGAGACTGTTGCGCCTTGGCCTGTCGCTGAGCCGCAGCGACAACGAGAGTGTCGTAGAAAGTCGCCTCCACCAATCTCATACCCGGAGGCGCGAGATTATCGCTGAGCTCGTGGTCGCGTAGGAGCCAGGACTTCGGGGTAGCAACTTTCCCACCCTTCGGAGGGAAACGAACGCGCTGCTCGTCAAAGTCCCAGTAGGCCCATACGAAGCCAGAGTGGTTGTGGTCATTCATGATGGACGCGAAAGCATCATATGAAAAAGGGCCGGGGCCACTGGGCGGATTTTCGCCGTACAAGCGAAGGTTGTGCTCGATGAAGAGCCGAACTTGGGTGCTGGCAAGAATAGTCCAGGTGTTGGTAAGGGTTTCAACCACAAAGGTGCACGCAGTTTGGCGCTCGATGACATCATGAGACTCGTTCCATTTGCGCCAACGCTGATCAATTTGGCGGGTGCCAAGAATCTTAGAGCAGACACCAGGCATAGCAGCAGTGGTAGATAATTGAGTGGGGAATAATTCGCGTGTAAGAGTGGGGGAGAAATTCTCCGGGCGCGATCCGCACTGAATTATATCTGGTTGAATTAACTCCATCCGAATCGCGCTTGCGATAAATTCTTCATCATCAGAAGGCGGTCTTCCTGCTCCGTATGGTAACTCCGAAATATCAGATGCACCAATCAGGTCAAGATATTCATGGAAAGCTGCCAACTTGCTCGCTTGCTGATATGGCATCCAAGTTTTGTCTCCAGTCTTCCACAGGATCTCAAAAATTGCCTTGGTGCGACGACCATGATGGCTGGTAATTTTATCGACAGCCCATTCGTCAGTCTGGTCATCGAGAGACACTCCCAATTGACACTCGAGACGACCAGGGAATTTTCGGTCATCACTGGGAATGTGGATTCGAAGCAATGAAGCATGAAACACGTCATGGACTCCACGCTGCTTCAGATTAGCAGGGAGCTTAATCTGAAAGGAGTTATTCGCAAAATCCTTGAGGATCAAGTACGGCCCGATATATTTAGGAGTCAACTTGCGTGCAAGGCCTTTCTCAAACTTTATGTTCTTTGAGGACAGGTACACCAAGTCTCCTTCGCAAAATGGAGCTGGCTGGCGCTTACGATTTGCAGAACGAGTCTGTTTGACTCGGGCAGCAATCATGCTGTCATGGGCTGCCATAATCGCAAGTTTCCGCTGCAAAATAAAGTTTGCAACGCCCGGATATTCGCGGGACCGGCTAACGTTCCACAGAAATGCACGTGGCATTCGTCCATTGTTGAGAAAAAATGGAGTAAATCCAGTAGTTTCGGAACGGGCCGAGTTCATGGCAAATTCAATTGCAGGTGACTTTGAAACCCAATCCTTTTGCGTAGATCCAACACATTGCCGTAGCATTTGTGTTACAGTACGGTTTGCACGTTCAGTTCCTCCGTCAGATTCCGGGTGATATGCACTTGACATATTCAATTTTGTTCCAATAAGCTCGTTTAGACGGCGCCAGAATGTACTGGTGAATAAGACGTCACGGTCGCTTACAATGAACCGGGGTAATCCGTGGAGCTTATACACGTGCTCGAACATTAGTTCAGCAATTTGCCGTGCAGTATAGTTTATCCGGCTTGGCACCAGGTGAACCATTCCAGTCAGAAGATCGATTATCACCGTAATTGAATTGAAAACTCCATCACGATTCTTCGATTCAGGCAACGGCCCAACGAAATCAACGCCGATCGAATCCCAGGGATGCGACGGTGGTTGTAGTGAATGGAGAAGTCCATATGGCTGTTGATTGCTTGGCTTGCTGCGCATGCAAGTGGAACAAGTCTCGCAGAAACTACGAGAATCTTCAACTATGTCTTTCCACCAGACATAGTCACGCAAGTAGTCCAGAGTTTTGCGCAGGCCCAGATGAGCGAGAACAGAATGTGCCTCTGAAATAATGACCTCACGTAAGTTTCGACCATTGATTTCCAGTCTGGGGATGCACAAGACATCCTTGTCTTCATTTTTCATAAATATGAGACCATTTTCAACCTTGAAGTTGCGGTAAGCTTTCGGGTTGTCCAAGATCTGCTTGAAAAATGGGTCTTGATCATATTTGTTCACAACAAATCTTGTGATGTCAAAGCCGTGCCAACCACTGTTGACAACTTGTAGCAGGGAATCATCCATGCCCTCCAGCTGAGTATTGAATTCAGTCTGAATAGAGTCTGAATTTTGAGCTGGGGCGGCGCCAAGAGGTAGTTCCGAGTTGTTCGGAGTCAGATTAGGCTGCAGATCAGAACCATCATGCGTATGATCCGACTGATTGCTCTTCTCGGCTGCCGTTTCTAACTTCACATCGGCTTCCAGCTCACCAGCACAGTCAAACTTCGGCTTTTTGGGCCGCTTTTTTGGTTTCTGGGTACTCCCGCCCTCCTTTGGGTGTCCAGGAGTCTGGGACCCAAACTTCGCTTTACGCGGTGGCTGTTGTCGGCGTGGCAATGCACCACTGGCTTCCTCGGTCGACCCGCGCTCGGCTTCTCTTGCCGCACGTGCCATCGAGCGAGTAATTCTGTCGGTTGCCAGTGCTGCCGCTTCAGCACCTGCAAATACAGGCATTGAAATGGAAGACACTTCAAGCGAGTTGTTATCCATCACATCATGATAGGTATATTCACTCCGAGCGCGCACAGTTCCTGGCGCCTCGTTGGAGTAAATACGTGACAACGCATCAGCTAGCACATTTTCTGTGCCCGGGACATATCTAACTTCAAAATCAAAGCTAGATATTTTCTCAATCCAGCGTGCTTGCCTGCCGCTTAAGTCTTTCTGATTCATTAAATGAATCAGGCCTTTGTGATCTGTAATCCAGGTAAATCTACATCCCTGGAGAATATCGCGATGCCGCAGCATCGATTCAACTCCGGCGAGCATTTCAATTTCATGCACGGGATAATTTTGTTGCGCTGAATTTAACTTCGCAGAGAAAAATGCAGCAACCTTGGCGGTATCCCAAGTCTTTCCCTGGCAAATGACCCCGGCAATCCCCGACGCGCACCCGTCGGTTACCAACCAGATAGGAGGCGCATCAGCGCTGTAATCAAGTGGTTTTCGGTGGTGATTTCTCCCTTCGTGCGCAATTTGTTTGATATCTTCAAATGCACGCTGGTGAGTGAAACTCCATCGAAAAGGCACTGAATCGCCAGTCAGGCCATGCAGTATTCCCATTGGAACACGCACTCTTGCCAAGTCATCGGCAAGATATCCAACAGACCCCAAAAATCCGCGCAGAAGATCGCGATTGGTGGGTGTTTTCCAGTTGAGCACTGAGTCCACTTTATCAGAATCCATTCGGATCCCTTTATCGTCAACAACACGACCCAGAACCTTGAGTTCGGACATGAGGAGTTGAATTTTATTCGCACTAAGGTACAGTGTTTCCCGTTTCAATATGTCTATCACCAATTTAACATGCCGAATATGTTCTTCAAGTGAATTGGAGTAGATGATAATATCATCGAGATAGACATCCATGAAACGACCAATATAGTCGGAAAATAGGTAATTCATGAGAGATTGGTAAGTTGCAGGTGCATTACAATCTCCTTGCTGCAACACCAAGCTCACCATGTTTCCATCAGGTGTACTGACAGCAGTGCGATCAACATGCTCAGGTACGACTCGAATTTGTTCGTATGCATCCTGACCGTCGATCAAGGACCGAAATTTACAGCGCGAGACACGCCCTAAGATCCCCTCCATATCCGGCAAGGGTGATGTCATTTTACGGGTGTTCGCATTCCGTGCACGTAAGTCTACCACTACACGCAACCGTGGTGGATTTGACTTCGCCTTTGGAATCAGAAGCATGGGCGCAGTATTCCCAGAATTGGCAATCTTCCAACGTCCAGTACTAAGGTATGCCCTCCGCTTCTCGTCCCACTGACCTCTGAGTGCTTCAGGGCAGCGAGAGGGCCTCCACGGGAGGATCTTATCCTCATCAATTAACGGAATAGTATGGTTAATTTTACGCAGTGGAGGTAACGGCGTTTCAGAAGCAACTTTACATATTGGCTTAGCATATTCTAGGAGCTCGTCTCGTGCAGCCTGCAGCACATCTGCCTCGGGTTTCGTCGAACTCACGTAGACCTTTGCAGTCGCAACCCCTTGTAAAGGTAAAGCATCAGTACTTCCAATACAGACACGGGAGGGATTGAGGCCAACAGTCACCTTATGTTGAAACAACCAGGCGGTACCAAGTATCATGTCGTAACCACTTAGGTTCGCAACGTAAAAGGTGCGCTGACAATCCACATCTTGGTAGCGGAAATTTATACTTGCAGTATAATTAATCTTCGAGCGAGAACCTTGGACGGCAAGCTGCAAAGTTAGAGGTTCAGCAAGAGATTTCGTTCTCAACTTCAACTGATCCACGATCGTCGTTGAAATCAAGTCTCCCAGGGAGCCCGAATCAATCAACGCGCGAACGGGCTGCCCATTCACAAGTGCAACAATGACTAACGGCTTAGCCACAATCCGGTCCGGGACCCGCGGCATCGAAGCGGTGCGGGTTATTCCCTTGTAACCGTCCACGGGAACTTGAACTCCACCACAGTAGAGCTCAGGATAGTCGACAACGTCAGGGGTATTGTACAAGGACACCAGGTAATCTTCATCCGTGGTGGAATCAAATCCCCTGAACTGATCATTGTCTAATAGCCACGCTTTGACCTTGCGACGCAAAATCCAGTTTGCTAGATTAAACTGAGGGTTTGTCAAGTCATATTCCGTGATATACTCGAATAAGTCGTATTTCAGACCCGGAATTCGAACAATAAATGTGTCGGGTTGACCGAGGTCTTCTGGTTCAAGAAGAATACGCCGCACAGTAATTCCTCTGAACACAGGTAAGTCTTTCGACACATATTCAATGTATCGTTGAACTCCAACTGCCAGGACCTCGCCAATGACGACTCGGTACCGTGGGCGGACTATGTAAGTCTGTAACTCACTGAGAAGTGCTCTCTTATGGGCATACCACTCCGCAACACAGAACGAAGCAATTCGCAGATATTCCAGCGGCAGAACTGTAATTTCTTCGAAGTACGAGTCCTCAGTATTTTTGCGGCGGGAATCATTGATCCCAATGGCATCATCACCAGGATATGGCTGCGCATTCTCGAGGAGCTTAGTTATTTGTTCCTCGAGTATGTTACCGATTCTGAATTTCGGCGCGGATGCAACATACTCAGCATCAATCTCTGAGTCAACAACTGCAAGATCTGGGGATTCACTCGCAATATCGTCAGGATAGAGGAGCTCCATATCTTCTAGCTCAACATCATCCTCTGGGACCCAAGGACAAGATTCAAGGGGCGGCATTTCAGGATCAGTCGCTGTATGATCGGAACCGGGATCACTGATGTCCATGTCCGAATCAAACGCAACAGGTTTGTCGACCATTTCGGGCTCAGAAATTTCCATGTCTGACAACGAATCTTCGGACAGATGTTCCAGATCAGACTCAAATAGGGAGTTGGACTCGAATTCGGCATCCTTTTTAGCCGTCTTGCCGACTACATCCTGGTACCAAGCTACAAGGTCGAAATCATGGTCGAGGAGTTTCTCCTTTTCAATCACAACATCGAGCCTGGAAGCAGGCTTTAAATCCATGATATAGTAAGCATTGTCCCCATGAGGCTGAGCATGGAAACGTTCACAAGATGAATCATCTCCTTGATCTTTCCAGAACATTTGTTCCAGAATAATGCATGCCCCATTAGCAAGCCCATCACCCAACTCAGTGATGTAGTGTTCTGCCATGGGCACATCACGAGGATCAAGACCAATAGATTCTTGGCGCTTGCGTGCATACCAGAGCCCAATATAAAAGCCTGAATTCTTCAAATTCTCAGAGTCAATCAGGTAATCAATGTCTGCAATCAAATCCATGATTACGTGCTCAGTAGGCGACACGCAATAGACCAAGAATCTCTGTTCTCCAAATGGAACCACAGAATCAGCATCTCCCGTGTATGGCTGACAGGATTCAAGTGCCAACCTGGCATTGAGAGCATACAAATCATCAATTCGGTGTTTTACCGGAGTCTCAATTGGTATGGGATCATCATCTGAGCTCGAGTCTGAGTCGGAACACATGTCCAGCTCAGTGGAAGGTGATAAAAATTTGTGTTCAGGATCCCCTCCCTCATCGGCGAGGACCGCATCGGCGAAACCAGCGGCGCCAACAGTAAGTGTCTCGAGCACCTCAGTAGTCTCGTACAATGCTGATTGTTCCATTGTCATGGCATGCGCACCAAATCCAGGTGGTTTGCCTTTCTGTTTCGAAATCACATTGGTGAGTTTCGGACAGTTGCGTTCTAAATGCCCAGGTTCTTCGCAATTAAAGCAAAGTCCCTGCGCGAGCAGTTCATTACGTCGTTTTGCAGATACATTACGACGATTAGAAGGTTGTACGTGAGACTCTTTCTTGGTTGAATCAGGTTTTTTACTTGATTCACCCTTCCCCGTAGGCTGATGAACATTTACAGCCGACGTACGGAAAGTTTGTCTCATGCGGGGAGGATTACTCCGACCCCGGCCATTACGTGGTCCCCGATCACGATTACCAGGACTAACATTGGCTCGGTTCGATTGATGAGGCGGCGACGAATGGCTGGATTGACCAATGGGCTGTTCTGACTTGTGGTGAGTACCCACATTCAGCATCATTTCGATGCGCTCAGCAGCCTCAACCACTTCATCCCAGGATGAAATCTCCGGGTCAAGCTTGTCGCGGTACAACTCAACTTGTATCTCGCGTTTGAGACTACGCCAGAATTTAACAACCTTTTCTTGGTCATCAGCTAATCCGATGGTCTTCCAGAGTTGTTCGAAGAGTGCAATGTGCTCTAGAACGGGCTTTGTATTCTGGAAACAACGGTTCAACTGATCGCGCATTCTATTACGGAAATCTTTAGGGAAACAAAATTCAAACAATCCCCAGAAGAAGTCTTCCAATGACATGGGAGGTTTACGAACAACTACTTGTTCGTAATAATCAAGCGCCTTCCCCGTCATGTGGTAAGACAGATAGAATGCCTGTTCACGTTTAGGCACTCGTCCTACAACAAGATAAGAAGTACCTTCCCGCACAAAACGGTAATATGTGGTAGCATTCGCTGACCCGTCATATTTTGTGGGAGGTATAGGTTTCAAAAGCATTTTATGCTTTTTACGACTCGTTTCTGCCGAACTCATTCGCCGCTTTCCTCGAAGGTGAGAATAATCATCCGGCTGGCCGTCCCCACCGTCCTCAGATGACGAGGATGATGGATCAGATGGCGGGTCATCTGCCTGACACACTGCATTGCGAACAGCGTCACGGAGGTAATCACCCGCCATCATCTGCGCGGGTGTACGCTCCTTGGACGGACCCGAAGATTCTGCGGTCTTACCGCGATGAATCTCCTGCGCAATATTTGCGTGAACATTGCGCTTAGCCTTACTTGAGGGCAGTTTAATAACTGGTCTTTCATTTTCAACGGACTGTCTCAATTTACTGAGCTGTCTTTCCAGGTCAGCAATCTGTTCTTTCGTTGTCTGGCCAGACTTTGAATCGGCTCTCTTTTGAGTCGAATTCTGAGAGACAGAGGGTTGCGATGGGAGCCGTGGAATTTCTTCCACAAACTCCGTGTCCCCATCCGAGTCATCGCATGCCGTCAACGGCGGAATATCATCAAAGAATTCAGGTGGAGTACTCGGTCTCTCCTCTTTGATGATCTCACGAATGACTTCGTAATTTTTTAGCGCTTCTCTTTGCTGCGCCAATTCCTCCTCAGTCATATTACTGAAGATACCGAAGTTGCGAGGGTCAAAAGCCTTCCCCTTGTTGCGAGAAGTACCCTCACCCGACGGAATTGCGGGGCTCACAGGACTCAGGTCCGGAATTTTCCGACCTCCGGAGTTTGGGGCATCCGTGGAACCACGGTGGTTATTCCCCATCCGGTTAGTAACTTCCTCAGGCTCCACATGGGAATCCTCATTGCTCTGATGCGCAGCACTGGATTTATTTCCATCATGATATGGAATGGAGCTATTCCGAGTGCTCGGAGCACTGCCCACTTTGCCTGCAGAGGCATACGCCTCCGCTGCAATGTGTTCGTAGCGACGAGCAATGTTGAGCCAGTCCTCAGAGCTGAGTTCACGACCGGCACGAGTAATAGTAGAAGGGGTAGGAATTTTATTAACTGAATCCTCCGCGTTATTATTACGAGGCGAAGCCGATCGCACACTGTGAGTGCGCGAGTTCTTCCGAGTCACCGGAGACCAGGGACCACTTGCGTCCTGCTGATCCTCCACGGTGTTCAGCACATTGAAGTCCACGTCGCTCATCAGCGCGGGTACCTCAGACGGCTGTGGGCTATCTGCCCGACTGCCATGGCTCTGGGAAGAGCGCGGCAGACCCGTAGTCACCTCGCTGTAAAGCAGCGCGGGACTGACGGGGCGAGAATTGGGACGAGCACCAGAGTTGGAACCCGTCCCAGGAGACGTCGATCTCGAAGAGCCTCGCAAAGAAGCCGGCGGCGACGCCAGGCCGTCGCGGACATTCTTGCGAGTAGCATATCGAGGAGTTTCCGTAGGTTGAGACATTTCGATTGGGGGATGTCGATGCAGAGTGGCGGGGGCAGTGGATCAGACTGAGTTAGCCAGGCAGAGCAACGACGAGAGCAGACTGTTAAAAATATGTGACGGGGAGCTCGAAGCTAAGTCCCGGCACACGAAGAAAGGTGGGTGGTCGGTCCAAGTAACAGGTGTAAGTCTTAGATTAACCGGGGAATCTCAACCTACGACAGGGTTTTTATAGTAGAATCAACGTAGATCAATCAGAAAAAGATGGTAACGAAAGTGGAGCCTCCGTGAAAATAGTATACGGACGGGAACGGAAATGGTGAGAAAGGAGAGTAGTAATAATCGGTAGGTAATGGTGAAATGCAGAGATGTTTAGATGAGGAGTAAATGAACCGAACCGTCACACAAGTCGAAATGGGTGGTTTTCATTAAAGAAAAATTTGACCAAACCTCGGCCAGACCTCAATTTTGTCCGGACAGGACCTGGCATTTTGGTCTTCAACCCCCCATTTTTGTCCGTCCCGGGCCTAGGTTTCGGGCCCAAATTGTCAAAATTTTGTCCGGCACCGGACCTACCCTTTGAGGGTATTGTCAGGGGTCCTCCTTGTCCGAAGCTTTCCCAGGCCCCTGTTCTGCAAATATTATCAGCGACTGCCTAGTCGGCCGAACTAGCTAGTCGGCCATTTGCATAATATAAGGCTGTGTGGTTTAAAATTTCGAACATTGACGTTCGTGGGGTTGAATGTGACCTATGAGGACGTTGTGTGTCAAGTTGGGACCCAAACTGACACGGCGATCAAAAGTTGTGTGGTCCTACTTGGCTTGGACAGGAGCTAGTATCGTTATCCATACACCTCAGATGTACGGTTTACATATGTAGAATCCTTCATTTATATCTCTCAAACCATTTGGGATGCAGCGGGGTGGATAGAAGCAACGCAAGCTCACGATTTGGCCGCGTGGCCGACTAGGCCGTTTTTTTGCCTTTTCGGCGATGCCGCCAAAAATAAATTCAAAGAGCGATGAGGTTGTCATGTAAATTCAAGTAAAATATTGTCACTCATTCCTATGGTCCATATCTTCATCTGAGAGCCAAAATTTCGAGACCAATTCGACATCCCGTGTGCCCTTGAGGCCAAAAGTGCGAAGGCGGCCGAGTAGGCAGTCATTGATAATAGCGCTCAATTTTGAAGCTTTTAAACAGTACTGAACTTTTTATTGAGTGTCCCAAGTGTAGTAAATGTAGTGCAATCCCTTAAAAAGCTCCGCAGGCCCGAAAAAAAGGCAAATTCAGCCCAGGAGCCACATGAAAAGAGTGGGCAATAAATTACACCAATTTTTTCCGCTGGTCTTGTTGCAGGTCATCGGGAAGTGTTGAGCTAACATGCTGCATTTCAGAAGATTGCAAAATTCACTTTCTGTGCCTCCAAGTGTTGGAAACACCGTGAAAATCTGAGACTCTGTGAGAGGAAGCAGCATTATTGTCAGATCATGTCCCAGCATCCAATGTACCTACACATCTGCTTCAAATTTTGCATGCCTTGTCCCAGCATCTTATTTCCAAAGAGGAGGGGCAGCAGCTATACATAGCTGCAGCCAAAAAGCTGATACAAGGGGGAGATTAAATAGTGTGTTGGCCTATTGTTCAGCAGGCGCCACAGGCTCGAAAAAAATCTTTGAAAGCCTTTAGAAGGGCAGGTAAGTTGCAGCATCTTCGACGGCGGCGAAGACCAGGTTGTCTGCGCAAAATAAAAGAAACGCTCGACGAGGGCTCGAACCCACGCGCGAGAAAAAACCATGGGGCTGTGCACGAAGGCAATAAGCACACCAAACTGAGCCAGGCACTGGCAGGAATCCCTAAGACCCACCGACTGACCATGTCATTCCCCCGGGGACTTTTTGATTAATTTTTGATTAAAATTTTTTGGTTCCACATATGACACCAGAGCCTTCGGTCTCGTTGTCTCGAAGAATTCAGCCTCTATGAGGCCTAGAGTTCGGCTCATGAAACATGTCCGGGGAGCCTTGTGCATGTCATGTGGTTGATCCTATCTGTCATGTGGCTGATCTTGGCTGATCCTTTGTGTCAACAACGATTACCAGGTCGGAACATTCTGCATCGGGGCGTTGCGCTGGAGGCCCTCCACGACTCGGCGAACAGCTTCCCACAGCCAAGGTGCCATCCCGAGACGCGCGCAAAAATGTTGAATGATTTGTGGGAATATGCGACCGTGGACCTCGCGATAAAATTCTGTGGCTACATGGGCCTGCGGGGGCTGGAAAGTCCGCAGTCATGTGGAGCCTGTGCCGGGCACCTCAGAGGCACCTTTTTCTTCAAGCGCGGGCATCCGACACGCGGGAACGTGAAAGCGTTATTTTCCACCATCGCGTATCGCCTCGCGCTCCGCATTCCGTGGTTGAAGGGCCCAATTCCTTGGGCAGTGGAAAATTACCTTTCGTTTGTGGGTAGCGCACACGCAATCCAGTTCGAGCAGCTGGTTCTGGCTCCCTGCCAATCCCTCCCAAATCACAACGGTGCGGTAATCATCCTACGTGGTCTCGGCAATTCCGCGCTCCGCGGAACTTCTGCCCCTCATTCGGCAGCTCAACCCAAGTTATCTGTTTTTCGATGGTGCCGAACTCGGAAATTTGAGGGGTATTGGGTGTATATTGGGTTTATATCGGTTCTACAGATGTAAATTGAGTCTCGGCATGCCTCCCTACTTGATATGTGAGCCTGGATGGTATCAAGTATATAAGTGTGATGGAATCGGAATAAAGATCACGACCCCGACTGTTAGTCTCTTATAAACAGACGCTACAACAATTTTGTGCTCGTGCCTCGCATGTTGTAGTCTGTTGATAAGGTCGATCCAACGATCGGTGGCCTGCTTATTACAAATCACGAAAAGAATTTGGTTGCTCGTATGCATACCAGAGTATGTTTTTCACAAATGTGCAGTCCCAGTAGCATTCATTAGCATAAACTGGGCAACTTCTCTCCCTAACTTGCGACGGCAGAGTTGAAGAACCGTGAGTTTGAACTTTGTTCGCTCAATGTATGACAAATCCTGACATAATCAGCTGTTTTGATTCCGCGAGAATGGAGGTTGAAGAGGAAAATTTGAGGAGATGTGTTGGGTTCAGACATGGATTTAAATAACCTTTCTCTCTGGAAGTTTGAAGATGGGAGTCCTGGAGGTTCTGAATGAGCATCGCAAAAGTTCAAACTCCGATGATTTGTAATAACGCGGCCACCGATACACGGTGGCGCGGTTAACAACAGACTACCCGACTGTAGTGTTATTGATGGTCACCTACGCAGCCAAAACCAAAATTTTCCTGATCCAGATCCTAAGAGATGAAGGGACGGCCAGAACCCGTAGACTTGATCGGTGTTTGCCTTTGTTCGCCAATGATTTGATGGCGTGAACCTCGGATGTTTCCGACTCATGTTTGATCGGACGTGCGCAAAAAATTGGAGGGCAGGTATGATCCGCGGAAGGAGTTTAAAGGCGCAACTTGGAATCCCTACATATCCCATCACACTTATTTCTCTCCTCCACTGATCCGCTTCCCATGGCTTCTCACCGCTCTCGTTCTCTCAGGGAACCTACTTGTATGGTGCCCAGCCTGTCCGGAGCCCGGTCTAAACAGTGACCCGAACTGCTCTCAAACCCCGCACCATCTTCGGTATGAGTTCATGCTGGTTTTTTCCCAATTTCTGATGTGCACGGAAGCCACTGCAACCAGAGCCAGCATACACTTGATGGCAACTTCCAGTGTAATCAGTTCAACAAAAACACCGACCCCGACGATGTCTCTCTCTGCAGGGGAAAGGGGTACTTCCCTCCAAACGATGAGTACAAGGAATATTTGTCCAAGATTAAAGACTCAACCGATGTAATTACGCCACTCCTGAGTGTGATTTGCACTGATTTTCTTTACAGAAATCCACGTGCAACTATCTCAAAGTTGTGAATAAGCAAGATAAGAAGAAGTTCAAAAATATGGCCATCACCGGCACTGTCAATTGCCAATGTAGCCATGTCTTCATACTCTCATGTGTTGACCTGCAATATGGTGTAGTCTTACAAACCAATGTACGGGAAATTGACAAACATAGATTTGCAAATACTGACGCCGCACTTGCTCAGGAGTTGCGGCAGAGGAAGTCTGGTCAACCTTTGGATTCATCCTCAGGATTGAGGTCCAAAACATCAACATATGATATCGCATGCGAATATTACATCAAACTCGAGGAACGATTCAAAAAGCACTTCCCGGATCTTGTGGATGATGTCAAACAAATGCGCTGGGGAGTCCCTTCCCTTCATGTCCAAGGACATCAGGACTCGTGTAACTATCTTTTTGGAACTGCCTACATGGAGTGTGTTGGTCACTTCCACGGCGAAACAGCAGAGCACTACTGGCCCGAGGCAAATCAACTCGGCCCTCATGTGCGTCAGATGAATAACGGGCATCGACAAGATACAATGATTATTCATCACGTGGATTGGAACCACAAGAAGACAATGAAAATTGGTCTGTGAATGTGATTCACTTGGATCCTACCGTGCTGATTGGATTCTAGCTGTCACACTTGCCAATGCTAGATATGCCGAAAAGCGAGACCATTTCATTGGGCTGTCGATTTCGTTCCGGGACCGGCTGAACAAATGGAAAGTGATGGATCGAACACCATCCAAGAACGGGAAGGAGGCGACAAGTGTATACAAACATCGTACCAGCAAAGGTGCGTCAAAGCTTATACTCTGACGTGGCTGACGGGATTTTTCCAGTTCCATCGCAGACAGCAATATACCAAGCGATGCTAGCCCAAGATGACAACTTCCAATCGACCATGATACCACGAAATAAACTCGCTCGACTTTTGAATGACGCACTGAAGATCCAAGATGAACTACAGAACAGATCGAGATCCAAAGTCTCTCCAGACGCGGGAGGAGAACTGGGTCATATGAGGGAACATATGTGAGGCCCTGGATGAGCCCGCTGCCGCTAATCTCGTTCAGTTGGAGGTTTTCGATGGTGGGACTTTGCGCGAGGGCCCAATATACATTTGGTGTTGGAAAGAACGCATGTTACACCTGAGCCAAAAAAGACTTCCTTTACAATGACTCCATGATTCCATCACGGCGCCACCTCGCCACATCTGATGACACGGGAATTAAGTCCTCAACATGTTGAGCAGTCATGCCATCTTATTTGTGCTCTGAGTGTTTTTGACATCCAGGTAATCTAAACTGCTGCAAAAGCTCAAAACCACATTCATCGGACACCTGTGGTCAATCCTGATTCAATAAACACCCACCTAATGTCGTAAAGTTTCTGACACTTGTAGGTTGCATTGCCATTTCTTCTGTGGTATTCCCAGCTGTCCATGAGTTCATCCATAAGATTGGCACAAGAAAAACCACTGTGTGCACTGTGCTGGGGCAAACAGACCATGGAGTCAACCAGTATAACACAAAGTATGGAAATGCTCTTGGTCTGAAGCAAAGATCAGCATGGTTGTGTCTGATATAGTGTGGCTTGCAAGCCTCCCTGTGGCTTCCATGGCTGATTGGTTATAGCTTCGGCCACCCGTTCCAGCTCGATCCTCCTAGGTTTCAAGTTCGACTCCCACATATGCACACATTTTTGCATTTCAGAGATTGAACTGTGTTCAGTCAGTGGTTTGAACCGTGTTTAATTTGCCACGGCGAACATCCCAAAATGGTCTAATCTGAGCCAATAAGACATCTCGGGTCACTAATAGCAAATTAGAAAACGTCATGCTCTCCGGATTCGCAGTGCGAACAGAATGAGCATATTCTCAAGGGAAACGGTTGAGAATTGATCTCAGGAGAGCCATCCGACGCAAAATTCATTGAAAAAAAAAAAAAAAAAACGAGCCGCGCCCTAAGTTCCGCAAAGAGCAGTGATTCAACAGTCACTCAAACTGAGGTCAATGTCTATACAATTACTAGAAACCTATTCTACTGACGTCCTTTGACAGATTAGCTGCCTCAGAAAAGTGGCCCAGCAGACCGTTTAATTCACCAGCCGTTCAAATTGAGGTCAATGTCTACACAATGACTTGAAACCTATTCTACTGACGTCCCTTGACAGACTAGCTGCCCCACAAAAGAGGCCCAGCAACCGTTTAATTTACCAGTCACGCAAGCGGAGATCGATTCCAATGCAATGACTAGAAAACTCCTTCACTGACGTCCCTTGACAGAGTGATCGTGCTAGGTTCTTATGCCACGCTCCGATTAGGCCATGGTACATAGTGACGCATATGCCAGCAGGGCCGTGTGCAGGGTCAACTCTGATGCAGCAAAGGGCAGATAGAGTCTAACTTTCCTGCGACATGCACAGCAAAAACAGATCTACCCTTAAGAGCCTTGCGGGTGGACATACCGTTTAAGGGTAGACGTACATAAAATGAGGCTGTAGTTGGTCAGGTCTGCTCGCGGTGATGCATATGTCGGCAGGACCTGACCAATTACAGCCGGGTTCTCTACGAGATCACCTACGTTGACGGTTATCCGGATGGCATCTCGTGAAGCCTATGCGTCCCTTTATTCCAAATCCTTACCAAATTGCAAATATTTATTCCAGCCGTTTTCAAAAGTTTGTACGGGTTTTACGAAACGCTGCTCTTTGATTTGTGCTTATCATTGTTTGCGGCTGTCCCTACTTCAGCGTTTAAGCACCGGAGTCCCTCCTTGGTGGTGGAGAGCCGCGCACTTTTCTTGTTTTTCTTGGTTCTTTTCATGCTCAATACCATCCATTGTCCCTCTAAGCATTGTATTCCACTGCCGAAAATATTATGCGTGGGATGTGCAAGCATGGGAAGCTGTATTTACGACGCATTGCTCCGACATCACCCGAACTCCACTTCCTTTTCCCACACTCTCGAGTCCAGCACGCGCCAGGGGCAATGCCAAGAAAGCTCCCGCACCTCCCAGCACCCGTCCAGAGGAGAAGATTCCAAAGTTTAACGCTGATCACCTAAACAGTGGACCAACAACCGTCAAATTCATTGAAAATACCTTCTGGATGTGGAGTTTAATAGGACTGGGATGGTCAGCACCCGGGTAGACCGGTTTTAAATTCATTTATCTGGACTAGGAAGGTCTCCCTTGCACAAGAATCTATCCGACTCAGGAGCCCTCATAACTTCAAGCTCTTTCAGCGATATTTTCGAAATAAAGTGAGCCGGCGAATTCTTTTGTGTGCTACAGAGCTAAATCGTGTAGAAACGCAGGCGGAGAAATTTTTTGGGAGCAAGAAATTACCATTTTGGGCGGTATTCTCACGAGAAGGCTAGGGCCAATCCGGACAAAATAAAGTCGAATCTCGCCAAACCCTTTCCGGACAAAAATCCCTGGATTTGGGGCTTTCGGGCACCTGGACATTGTCCGGCTTCTTCTTGAGAAGGGACCTAACACGAACATTCCAGGTGAGACTCCTTCGACTGCCAGTTGGACTCACTCGATACTCCTAAAAGAAAAGAATGCCTTGTGGCTGAAAAAGAAAAAGGTGGCCCTGATTGGACGCCGATTCACGCAGCAGCATCTAAAGGACACGCGGAAATCGTCCGGTTACTTCTTGAAAAGCAAGCAGACCCGAACATTGCAGGTGATGATCTTCGAGACCGACGAGGTGCCACTGACAGCCCACTCGATAGGCATCAAGTACGGTACGGCGCTCCAAGCACCAACATTCGAAGGACATGTGTATATCGTCCGGTTGCTTCTTGAGAAGGGAGCAAAACCGAATAGTTCAGCAAATCAAGTCACGCTGCAAGATGAAGGGACAGGATAGAACTCCGCGAGGAAGGAATTCGAAAACGCGTTTGTTCCCGTTCTGTTTTATTGGCAGACCAGACCGACACGCCACCTTCCAAAAACCTTCGGAGCGCAGTGAAAGGAAAAGGCGTCGTGTTTAACACGTCCAGTCTTTCGATGATCGGATACCCCTTCTGCGTCTCGAACAAGGAAAGCTTCGATTTATCGGCATAAATTACGCACGGACAGAGCTTTGCCTCCTTTACGCGGGGAAGCGTGGACTGCACAAAAGAATGACATTAAAAGCTAGATGAAAAGTGCGCACTTACTTGAAGATCCCAGAAGGCTGCAGCAGTTCAAGGTTTGGTATAAAACTGTACAAATTCTGTTCCGTTGTATTAGTATGCTTCCTCTGAGTCCCACACAGAAAAATGGCACCAGGCGAGGAACTTGTAGAAGATCAATGGATCGAGAGTTTCTGATCCGGAGGAGGATTGTCACTCGGTAATAACACGTTCGAGGACCGATATGCAAACAGGCTCTGGAGGCTTTCCGGACGCTCACTACGTGGGTGGAAGATGCGTTTGATGTCCCCTAATTTCGGGTCTGCTGAGTCTTCTGAATCAGATGTGTGCTCAGCTGGTAGCTCTGAGGAAGTGAAGAAAACTGGAATCCTCATCCATTAATTTGTTCAGATGATGGTGCAGTTAACGACACACGTAACATACCAGGAGGAAATTCCAAAGGCACCCTATTAATAACAACTTGCGCGGTAATTCCAGTCGTTTCATATTGCTGCTGATGTTGCTGTTCCGCAAGACGGAGTACGTCGTCTAGAAATGCTTCATCTAGTTAAAATAAACATGAGAATAAATTATCCTTTATCGACGAATGACATACTCTCGCGGCGCCGTACTTGTTCACGGAAATTCTTATTTGAGGCTTGATTTTTGTGCTTTTCCTCGCACGCCTTCTTGTGCTTGCCTTTCCCTCTGAACTGAATTTCTGGCGACATATTTGGTAAAGTACGCGATCAGCGGACATCTTCAAACTGAGACTGATTGAGGTGGGAAGCAGAGATCACCGGGGGCAAATAGGGGCAAACACGAGTGGAAATAGTCGGCGGGCCAGTGGCGCCAAACAGGAATTGAGGTTCCCGGAGCGGTAAAAACACAGCAGAATCAGACAGTGAGTGCTGTTGCCTAAGCAAAGGATATGAAATGCAAGAGTTCAGTTTGTTCAGAACCTAGCATACCCAGGAAGCCGCGCACATGCAGCAATCATTCTCTAGTGCCAAGTATCCCGCCGTGTAGCGGACTCTGCCGCTCCTTAAGGTGCTGCAACGAACTTGGGAGAACATGTCCGTCACCGATCGATTCGAGGAAATGCGTGAATCCATCCACGCCGGCCTTGCCAACGTCGAAAAGTGGTGGTGTCCACGGTTCACCGTCGCTGCAGTCAAGGATCCGGAGCATCTCCACCAGAATATGATAGATCTAGAAGACTTGCTCGCATCAGAGGGATATACAACTGTAGGATCGACTTGCCTTCTTGTCTGGCTTCGGCTCCCCCCTGTCTGTCTTCTGATCTTTCATGGCAGAGGTAACGAGCGATACCTGAACGAGAACCAGGTCCCATCGGTCAGCTTGGTGTTCAGCTCGTGCAGCGCAATCAAGCTGCTGTCGACATCCCTGTAGTCTCGTTGGCAGAGCTGGGCCTTTTCGAGTGCATAGAATGGCCCTTGAACCTCAGGAAGTCTGCTAGGAGGCTAAGTATCACCAATTTTACATTCTGAAAAACGGTTAGATTGTTGACCAATTCCTAATTCGAGGCGACAATTGTAACATACCGGCGACCTGTGCGCTCTCCATATGGTAGAACAGGATTTTCCTCGAGTTGAAGACAGTCCTCATTGATTTTGATATCCCGATACAGTGGATTGTGGCTCTTTAACCATAAAAGCGTGTTCTGTACTCGTGTTGCGTTGACAGCAAGAGGTTTAGCATGGACATGGAGCCATTCTGGGGTTGGGCGTAGAACACAAATTGGCTCGGTTATCTCTTCCACAGATGGTGGGAGTATTTCAGTAATTTTAGACAGCTGTTGCAGATAATAACCTGCCTGTGAAGACCACACCGTGTGTTCTGAAGATCAAGATCCTGGTTCTCCTCGTTGAGTTTGATAATCCAGCACTTGGTCAACAAGGCTCAATCATCGCTTCGTGTAGCTCAGTTGGAATAGGGCAAGAAATGTTCTGCTGGCGAAGGCCAATGCAGGCAATTTTCGGTTCTTCAAAGAGGAATGTCAGGTTATACACAAGGAGAGAATTGGAGGCTGCCAGCAGTTGGAAAAGAAATGCCATCTGGGAGGTGGGATGCAATCCGGATGTAACCCTTGTATCGATCAAGCAGAAGAGTCCCATCTGATCTCAAATCTGGGCGTTTGAGCACATTCAGGCCGAAATTTGAGTCGCCCACAGCCACAGTTACGGAGCAGTGAGAATGAAGAGGAATATATTCCGCACAACCAGTACATGTGAAGCTCCAGAGAGCTTCAGAACCAGTTTGATTGCTAAACAGGCCGAGGATTTTATTTTTCAGCGACTGTGGTACAAGTTGTGACCATGATTGACTTATCGACTCAAGCTGTTCCTTGTTCTGCGCCAGCTGGTTATTTGCTGCTGAACTCGTTCAGTGTCCTTTCCTTTATGCAGTTGAAGGATGTAGTTCTTGAGCCACCATCGTAATTGTCTGACACTGTCATTTTCTTCATAATCAACATTCAAATTAGACAGAATCCGACGTAAGAGTTTCACGGAAGTCCGGCCCGGGGCGGCCCGGAGGAGCCGGCCACTTTGAATGCTCTTCAATTCGCCTCCCGTATCTTTTTGACTGCAAATTTTGTTAGATTCAACCACTGAATTAGGCCAGAAAGCCATTTTATTCACTGCATTCAAGGCCTTCCTAGACTTAGCCTCTGGCAAGGTCCCTATGTGCAGCTGGGCAGACTTCATCTGTCCAGTGACCTATACAATCTCTGTGTAGCTCTGTATAGTTCTGTGTAGCTGTGTGTAGCTGTGCATAGGTATGTATATGTCAGGCTAGGTCTGCATAGCTTCCTAGACAGATGTTAGCTTCTCGGAATACACCCATCTGCCGCACTTTGGCCTCAACACGGAATTAACCCCAGCGTAGTTGAGTGGAGATGAGTTTAGGTACCTACACTGATCTAGACAGACCTACACCAGCCTACACAGAGTCAGCTTAGGTGACCTACACGCATCTGGTCGGGGACTACACGTATCTTGCCACAATTGTGATCAGGTCGGTCTAGTAGCCCTACCAGGGCCCATTTAGCCCCCTACGCATAGCTGGACAGACCTACACATATCTTTACAGACTGAGGCTAGGAGGGCCTTGAACGCAGTGATTCAATTCCTGCGCCAAATTCTATTTCAAACACAGCAATCCCCACATAATATCCACTTGAAACTAGTAATCCATGACACATACATCAATTTGTGGTTGAAGTGCACTAGGATCGCACATCTTACAAGGAATTGTACACATGAACCAAAAATTTGAGGTCATAATGGGTGCTAGAACATGGATAAATCCAGTTATTTACTGGAGTACTGGTTCTCATTATCTTCATGTCTATGGAACAGCTTGCAAGTTCTGTCAGGAGAGGTAGTATGGCCAGTAACCTCTACCCAAAAACCAAAGAACCATTATTGCAAACTGTGCCTGTGGCTTCAAATTTGGAGTTTTCCAAATAGTAGACTTCACCAAATCCTATCTCAAATTGAATCTGATGGGCCAGATTACTCTGTATCAAATACATTCGATAAGGATGACCTTAAAATCCGTCATCTGAGGTCTGGCAATTGCGGACACTCAAGATTCCAGCAAAAATGGCTTTTCTTATTTGGACACACATGAGAATTAGTCTGTTGTTAACCGCGCCACCGTGTTTGGTGGCCGCGTTATTATATAATCGTCGGAGTTTAAACTTTTGCCATGCCTATTTAGCACTTCCAGGACCCCCATCCTCAAAATTTGAGAGAGAAAGGATATTTAAATCAATGCCTGACCCCAAATATGTCTTCATATTTTTATTTTTCAACCTCCATTCTCGCGGAATAGAAACAGCAGATTATGTCAGGATTTGTCATCTGTTGAGCCATCAAAGTTCAAACTCCTGGTTCTTCGACTCTGCCGCCACGAGTTAGGTGAGAAAGTTGTTCAAATTATACTAATAAATACTAATGTGACTTCATATTTGTGAAAAACTTGCTCTGGAATGCATACCAGCATCCGAATTGTTTTTGTGATTTGTAATAACGCAGCCAGCGATCGTCGCATCAACCTTTTAGACACAACTGGCGGGTTTTGTATTCAGGTTAGAGCAGACGTCACGAAACGGACATTTGCCTTCACCTCACAATCGACATCGTCCTGAAAGCAAAAGGATAAGAAGAATGACACTTGATCGTCATGGTAAAGGGGGCCACAGGGAATTGAGAAACTGCTCAAGAACATCAGAGTCCAGAAGATGAGATTGACAACGATTACTGGCGTGCTGGACCGACGGAAACCGTTTTCATTCCCTCAGTGACATAAGATAGCAACTTGGTTTTTGCATTCCAAGTGCAAGCTATAACACATCGACAAACCGTCTGCCCTTGGTCCGTAATTTCCACCTTGGACATAGTGGCAGAAAATTGTTCCACATTCCTGCATATGCCTTCATGATTCCAACTGGAGGTGCCTGGGTAGAAAGGGACATATGGTTTAAAGCAGTGGCAATAGAGCCAGCAGGCGGAGGCGCAGAGTCAGATGGCAGCTGTTTGGAGTGAAGGTGAGCTGAGAAGTCATCGAGTTTGGTTAAAATCTTCTTGCTAAGCGTTCTAAACTCAGCAACAGTAGGCGCCTTCAGAGCATTGTGATCACCCATGAAGCTTTTATCCGCCTCGAGACAATGCGGATTTAGTGCATCCCCATGCCCCGGCTCTTGCAGAGTCCAACAAATAACGCATCAATGTATCAACCTGTAAGTGATAAATCAGAGATGTTTCGACGCAGCAGACATGAAATAGATTACCTGTTGCCCTTGGGCCCATCTGCCCCACCAGCGAATAATGCTAAGAGACCATCGCTTGCCGATTGGGGCAAACATGAACAGTATATTGCGTCGAAAGCAATGGGTCGTGTGTTGGAATATGAAGCCGCAGTGCATTAGTAATAATGCTCGGGCTTTTTGTTCTAGCATATTCTACCTCCCCGAAGCTGACTTATAGCTTACTATACAATTACTAATCACCTTTCCTCGTAGTATAAAAGCTCTTGTAATTAGTCGGTAGTACTTCACTGGTTTGCAAAGGAATAAATCCTCTTGCAACACTCTTACCCTTCTGAGCTTATTTCAACATCGTGAAGATCTTGCTGATATTTGCGCCCGAAGCAAACTCGCTAATAGTCTTGAACGAGTGCGTGAATGGTATGTAAATGGACCCACTCTGGCTGGAATATGTCCTAAAAACATTATTCCCACTGATTTACTTAATAGTGCTTTAATCATGGTTCAAACAGTGTTCAAATGCGGAGCAAAAAGCGCGCAACAGGCGGGATTCGAACACACAAGACAGACAGCAGAAAGATTTAAGTTTAGCACCAGTTCCAACTGAGCCAACCAACCATAGGGATTCAACCTCCAACTGCAGATGTCACAACAGGCAACAGACAAAGGTACTGGTTCAAATGTGTCAAGTCCATCACACCTTGAGCAACACTGAAAATAGAGCTGTTAAAACTCACTTCAAAGTCTCTGAAATGCTAGTTATCACCAATGCATTCAAAACACCATTGTATGAGGGTATGGGGACAGCAGCCAATTTTTTTCATTGCAGATAACTTAGACTTAACACTTTCACATCTTTCAGAGTTGGGCCCATTATACACAGAAGTGCACTGACTTGATCCAAGCGAAATAATAGTCAGTGCCCCGATAACATGCAGCTATGTGGTATGAAAACAAAATTTCCAGCCCCAGTTCTTTCAGAACAGCACATTACCTCGAGCTCTTGTTGGAACAGCTGCTGTCAGATTGATATCAATAAGGCTGTGTTATTTTGGGGCCTTCTATCGGTTATGTGGCTTAATGGTTATGTCTCATTCTTCCATCCTCACTGTCATTTGAGGAAAAACCAGGAGGTCTCAAGTTCAGCTCCCCTTGGTCGCTCCAATTTTTAGATCTGTGCCATTCAACAGTGTTCAATCAGTGTTTCAACATTGTTTAAATCATCTTTCAACGTTGTTCAATTCCTGTTTGATCACATTTTCAACCAAACACTGATTAAACAAGTGAAAGACAAGATAGAGAAGAAAATGTGATGTGAAAGGTTTAAATACTGGGATCATCCATCAAAGATGGCTAGTCATAATTGGACTGGGCTTTGTCAATCGATGTAAGTGCCAGACTTACACCCTCCCCCACTTCAAAAAATTTGAATGGGTTACAGTTCTTCTTCTTCTTCCTCCCACACATCAAGTGCAATGGTATCCTCCATCTCTCGACCAGGGAGGGACCCACTCATCAAATTCTGCACCATATCCCTCCCAGTGCACCAAGTATTGCTTGTCATGCCCACGTCTCCATTCATCCACTATCTTCTCAACTGTCCACTCAACTGCACCATCAGGTGTAATGACTGGACCTGGTCGCACTGGTTCACGAGTTGGGAGGAGTATAGGGTCATTAGGGATGTGGCATTTGAATCCTGGGAACAGTTGAGGGTTGTTGGGAAGTTTCAAGGTGTATTCAGAGCACTCTGGAAAGGCCTTGACCACTTCATATGGACCATCATCTCGAGGCATGAATTTAGCTACTCGTTTAGCACCAGCCCGCTTGTAATCACGACACCTATTTGTGGTTGAGAGTATAACTCAGTCACCAATTTGGTATACATCTTCAGCTGTGTGATGCATATTTGCATGATAGGCCTGTGGATTTGAATCGTCATATATATTGACAGGTTGAGGATTTCATACCCTCCGTCATACAAGCAAGCATATCATATCCAAAATTTAGGTCAATCGGATAAGTATATTCAATACTACAGCTGTTCTGCGTGGAAACGTCGAAATTTGCCGAAAAAGGCAATTCCCATGCCCCCAAAAATTTCTTGGGTCCGGTGCCCTCCGGAATCAAAATCCCAATAAATTGGTCCTACCTTCCAGGCAAACGGCTAAGAATTGAGCTCACAATCGCTGTTCTGGTGAAAACTTGCAAAAAAAAAAAAAAAAAACCGGCCCGCGCCCTAAGTTCCGCAAAGAGCTGTAACCATTGGCTAATGCCTGCTAAACAGGGCGCAGATAATGTATGGTTGCGGCCAAAAATTCATATCAATCCGCATTTTTCACCAGATTCGCCCAAGATTCAAAATTTAGAAGGAACATGGGGGTGGTTTATAGATAAAATTTTCGTTTCAGAGACATCGGAGGTATTCCTAACTTAGGGTTAAAAAACGCGAAATTTGGGGTGAAACCGGAAAAGTTCATATGGCGGAAACCTCAGCAATGGAGGCTAAATCACCCCTTTGTGCATTTATTTACTGTTTACAGACTCCAGGTACGCTGTGCACGACAAGAACATTGTATAATCGCTGGCAGCTTCTCAAATAGGTAATTAGCGGTGCTGCACCGCCGCCGGTCCGGCTAATCCGCAATCAAAAGTGCAGCTGAGAAAACAATAATTTACTTTTTCGAAATTTTGCTCCGGCAGATGTGTAAAGTTGCTTCTTCTGGTGCCATTTATACCATTCACTTGAGTTTCCGTTGAAAATAGGAGGTACAGTGGCCATTGCCAAATCGGGACCCAAACTTGTCACGAAGTTTGGTCCGCCACATATATGGCCCAGGTCGGAGCACTGTATTCCAAGTCAGATCAATTGCTGGAGCTCTGTGTGCTGCATCAGTTGAATGCCGTGCTAGCGGGGTGCCCAGAATCAAAATTTTAGCTCGGGGTGCCACATCAATTGGCCCAAATAATGTACCGGAGCCGGAGCAGGAGTGCGAGGTAACTAAGCGGATTCGATTGTTGCCGAGATCGGATGCCTACTAGAAGTTCGCGGCTGTCAGTTTGTCGGGCCCTTGGTGCCGAGGTCCCTCCTCGGCACCGTGCGGGTATGTACGAAAACGAAAATGAAGCAATTAGAAAGCCGGATGATGGCCGGACTGCATAGGCTGGCCTGTCAGAACTGAGGATGCCCCACTCATCGAGATATTATTATTATTATCCTCCGACCATGCAGTACATGGAACCACGGACCTACTACAGCTGCGGGCATGCAGTATCCTCCCCATTTATGTGGCTCCTCCCATCGCCATCAATTTCAATTTCAACAGCCGTTTCGCTATCCCAGCAACTCCACTTCGATAGTAATGCCTTGGGATGATCCCAGACTATGGCCACACTATAGCGACTCGCAGAGATATCGTCGCAACTGATGAGATACGTATGTGTTCTGCGGTGAGTCCTGGACTTCGAAACTGCTTGGATCAGTTTCTATCAGTGCCATCAATAATTGGAGGGATCGCCATTATTACAGTAGTAATGTAGTAGTAACCGGGGCTGTTCCCACTCGTTTGGACTCATTTGTGGACCGACTCACTCGAAATAAAATTTTGGTATGACGCTCTTATCATCATACTTCCAGCAACTCCGCTTGCATCCCCAAAAGCCACCAGTGCATAGCGGTTAACATTACATACTTTCTCCCTACTGATTGAAAGTCAGGAAGAGGGAAGTAGAAGAACTGAGGACGCCAGATGAAGGAGAAGGATAAAGAGGTAACCGCATCTCTCTCGATGCTGCTGCGACCAAGGCCAACTTCCTCAAATCAGATTCACAGAATGAAGGATGAGCTAGCAAGACTGAGGTCGGTGTACGTTGGCGCTATCCCAATGGTAAGTAAACTAATTTCTCGTCGCAACCGGAAGGCTTTCCATTCAAAAAATACAGTCCATCGCCAGGTGTCCAACTTAGGTTAGTTTTCCTGCCCTTGTTCTCCTCAGATAATTTTGCGCAATGCCGAAAAGCCGCATGCGGCTGGTGCGGCTTTTGCGCAAGCTCTCTAATTTGGACCACTCGCGCTCAATAAAAAGCTTGTATTAAATACTTGGAGTGTGTAGAATTTCGCTGGTTACCACAGCAGGACGGCTTCAAAAAGGCAGTGGAACTGGGATCGTGGCATTGGATTATAAAGCACACAATTGTTAAACAAACAGATGCAAGCACGCGAAATTTGCAGCTTTGCAGCTGTTTGTTTAACAATTTACATGGTCGCATCAACAACAGAGGAATCTGAGGTGACCATTCTGTGTAGAATTTTGCTGGCCACCACCTCAGCAGGATGGCTTCGAAAATGCAGCTGAACTGGGATCATGGCATTGGATTTAATGCAAATTTGATTATAAATCACGCCATTGTTAAACAAACAGATGCAAGCATGCGAAATTTGTAGCTTTGCAGCTGTTTGTTTAACAGTTTACATGGTCGCATCAACAACAGAGGAATCTGAGGTGACCATTCTGTGTAGAATTTCGCTAGCTACCACCTCAGCAGGCTTCGAAAAGGCAGTTGAACTGGGATTGTGGCATTGGATTTAATGCAAATTTGATTATAAAGCACACAATTGTTAAACAAATAGATGCAAGCACGCGAAATTTGCAGCATTGCAGCTGTTTGTTTAACAATTTACATGGTCGCATCAACAACAGAGAAATCTGAGGTGACCATTCTTTGTAGAATTTCGCTGGCTACCACCTCAGCAGGGTGGCTTCGAAAAGCCAATTGAAGTGGGATCGTGGCATCGTGGAAATTTGAGTGCTTGAAGCTGTTTGTGTAACAATTTAAATGGCCGGGGCAACAACAGAGGAATCTGAGGTGACCATTCTGTGTAGAATTTCGCATGGCTACCACCTCAGCAGGGCGGCTTCGAAAAGGCAGTGGAACTGAGATCGTGATCAGCATTGCTGGTTTGCTCAGAAGTTCAGAAGGGGAAATGTCAATGGGGATTTGCATCGCCGCAAGTACGAAGTTGACAACGAGACAGATGCAATTCGGCCGACAAAGGTCCGAGGAGCACAACCACGCCAAGCAACCTGCGATCGCGATTGTTTCACTGCATTTTGACGGCATCTGGAGCCACGTCGGTCCAGATTTGGCGAGCCTTAGCCGAGATCGGCCGAGACGCCTCGGCAGGGTCTGCCCGGCAAGGCTGTGCCCAGATATGACGAGGTGCGTGCGAGGCGGCCTCGCACCACCTAGCACCACCTCTCTCGAGGTGCGCCGAGTCCCCTCAGCGCACCGTGTTTCTCTGTAGCCACCTTCCTCAGTACTTCTTGACTCCAATACAAGCCCCGTTGCCCATTTTGTCTGCATCAATCAGAGACTCCGCTCAAAAGGCTATCATCCCGTCGACCCTGTAGTGAAGTCGTGCCCTGCGATCGCCAGCGAAGCATGGGACAATCTCACTCCCTCTCTTTTCCATCCACACTCATTTTCAAAGTTTCCTGGTCATTGCAATGAGACGAAACAACCCGTATGGGGAGGGAGCACCCCATGGAGACCCGTCTGTTTCTGTCCGTCTCCACCGCGCACTTTATTGATCCCGTGCATCAGATTTCTCGAGCAGGTACCGCAGCACCCTCAAGCATACCCCCAGCTCCCCACTCACAGCCGCGAGGTGCCAAGGATTGGGCGGGGACCTCCTCCGTGTGCAATATGCATGCTCAATTGCGGTAGGAACTGACCTTTGATTGTAGGACGCCATCGCGCCACGGCCGCTCTGTTTCTTTTGAGAGTCCCGTCGTCGATCGGCACCATGCAAGCGGCAATCCCGCGTTTTTCGATGCCGCTGTGACGCCAACCCCGAATCGCATTAATTACCCACCGCAGCGTGCCCAGTATGGTCCCAGCACCGACCAACTCCTTTTCACGCTGCTGGGGAAAATGGATGCGGTGCTCGACGAAAACCGCAATCTAGTGAATTGTGTAGGTGAACTGACGCACCGTGTTACTGTTCTTGAGCAAGGCGCGCACGCCCCCCAAGCGGGCCGCCGTCGTGGGCCGCAGCGTGGACGCGCCATCGCACGCGCACCATCAACACGCCGTTCAGTGTTGCACCGCTCTCCGAGCTCGGAGTCGATTGACCCTGTTCTACGTGGGGTGGAGGCTTTGGATAACACATCGGAGACGACGACTGACACGGCAACCGGGTCCGAATTTTCCGATGATGTCGACGACCATGCAAGCTCCGCAGGCAACGACAACGAGGGCCCGGTAGTTATCGATGAGGGAATGCTCACAAAGGCCGAGAAGAAGGCTGTAAGGGTACGTTCTCTATTGATCTTCTCCTTCAATTCAATCAACACCTTCCGTAGCTACGCATTTCTCAGATCTTCCGCCAAGTTTGCAACGTATTTGGAAAGGAATGGCCCAACATTACCGAAGTCCGCGTCAATCCCATCACAAATCAGCAGTATCCCACCCTGAACTTCGCATACGACGTTCTAAACATCCATAATTGTGCGCTTTTTCGAAAGGTTGGTGAACGCGCGCAACGGGTGTTGGCGGTAGGTTTTACCAATCTTTCCTTGCTTTCTTTCTTTATCTTTTCTAATTACTGGTGGTCGTAGGACAAGGCCGCGTGGCCGAAAGCTTTGAAGCGTCTCAAGACGTTGGGGGACCCCATCACGTGGGAGCTCGACTTCACCACTGACTGCGCGAAGCAGTCGTTCCGTAGCTACAAGAAGCAGTGGAATGGCCAAGTAACGGGAGAGGGCCGGGAGAAAGCGGAGGAAAAGGAGAAGCGAGACCGACGCACTCAGCGGAGGGTCACGGTAAGTGGTTTTCTCAATTCAGCGCGCCGTATTTCGACTAATGAACTCGTAGAAATCCGAGCAGATCGAAAAGGTAGTGGAGGCTGTCGCCGAAGACACCGGAATGGACGTTGCGTTTCTGCGCGTCTCCACTCACCCCGAATACCTCTCCGACGAAGTGTCTGGTCCCGAATCCGACTCCGAAACACCCGAGGACTGGAAGTTTCGTCTGGCGACACTTGCTAACCTCCGCAACGATCCCACATCCTTGAAAGCCACTCACATTCTCGAAGTCTTGATTCCTGGGTGGCGTGACGAGCAGGTATTTCGGTCCTTTATCTCTCCTTCTATTCAGTTGTCTTATGATTGGAATAGTACACACAATTGATTCACTCCCTTCAAAACCGCCACCAGAAGAAGGGTAAGGGTAACTCCAAGCAGTACCATCGCGTGTACGCGGGGCGGCTTTCAACGCGTATCCCTCGCTACGCTCCGTACAATTCCGGTATCAAGCAAGATTGGCTCGAGGACAGCAAGAAGAACCCCGATCTCGCGCTCCAGATCATGGACTGGGGCAATTACAGCGAGCCGGCCGGGTGCGAATTCAAGTCCATTCCTTCTCCAACCTAACTACACCCAACAAAGTCTACATTAGAATAATAATGCCTTACAGCCATCGCTATCTTCGTTCATCGCGCTATCGCCCCTTGTTCCATAATTACTGTATTCCCCTGATCATGCTGACGCTACTTTTTGTTCCTCAATTAATTACATTTGCTTAATCATCGTCAACGTCACCAGTCTCAGATCCACCGCCATAACCAACAAGTGAACCGGGAAACTGGTTTAGCGTCAGCGCGAGAGGAGGGCAAACAAGCACGCCACCCACCCGATCCATTGTTGTGGTAACCCAGATATTCGGGTCTGTATTTGTGAATACCCCTCGCGCAACTTGACATCTGAGTTGTTCGGCAGATAGAATGAATGGTGGATATTGAGAGTCATTTGGAGCAGCAAAGGCCTTGTATTCCCAGGTTTCAATTCCAAGCTCTGGGCTGGTTCGTGAAACAATTAATTAGTGTTGCCGAAAAATTTTAATTCAACGGGCACTGACAAATCATCCCAAATAAATTTACCATCATCCAGAGGAGTTAGGCTGGAGCGCTTCATCCACCGGATGAGGACAAGAATTGTCTCGGAGGATTCAGGAACTTTGAATTGTTTGTGCTTGAATACCATGTCAAGCTCGCCTGCGAATCCTTTGCCTCGAAAGTCACAATAGACAATACAAGAGCCGAAATTCCGGCTCCGACTGTACTGAGTGGATGTGATTCTTCGTCCGTCAAGTAAAAAATAATTGTACGTTTCCAGATATGCTCCGAGGTCATTGAAACCGATATTGTGACCGTTTCTCGCATAATACTGCTGGAGACCGAGGAGGATATAGTCGTTTTTGAGTTGTTCTGCTGCCTGCGAAATTGTTCCCGCTATTGCGCGAGCATTTCCATCTCCACTGAGAAGATTTTGTTCTAACAACAAGATTAATGCCAGGCTATCAGTGCAGCTTACAGCACACCGTGAGTGACCGCATCCTGGATAGTTCCGAGTGCTTGCATATCGTCCTCAACACCTAACAACAGCTTCATGAATTCATGCTCAGACTGTATTCTGGGGTCAGAGGTGCCTGCGGTTTCGTTCATTATATTATGAAGCTGTACGGTAGCCTTTGAGTAATGTTTGAGAGAATAGGAAATTTACGAACCAGGCCATCTAACTTTGCGGCTCGCTGAAACTCCCGCATCATTGAGACCTCGACGCGGCCACCACCCCAATTGTTACTATTTACGTTCTTGAGAATTTTGTTAAGGCGTTCAGTGAGAAAAGCCCAGAAGCTGTATAGTGTTCCAAAGTCGCGGACCTGCTCGGGGATGTGAACCGACCAATGGTGATTTGGTCTCATTGCATCTCTGCCATATAGCTGTTGGTAAGTTAGCAGCCAATCTTGCGAACAGTAGAGCTGGCATACCACAGCAAATTTGAGGAGGTACTCGCGCAGAAGAAGTTCTGCTTTTTCAAGACCTGAATTCTTGATCGCACTGCCGACCAAAATTTTTAAGGCCGTTGCGAATCTTAGGAAGTTGATGTCTTCATGTTTTTGCATGCGGGGAAGAGGAGGAGGCGAAGGCTTGGTTGGTTCTGGGCCTTTGTTCTTGGCCCTGCTCCGTGCCCATGCTGCACGCTTTTGCTATCTCAAACTGCTTGTAAATGCGACCCTATCCATATGTTGGTTGACCCAAATTGATAGTGATTTGGGCTCAGGATCTCTGTTGCAAGTTGGCCATTTTCACTGAAATTTGCCCAAAATGGCACAAAAACACTGAATATGACCAACTTGCAACGGATATTCTCAGCCCAAATCCCTATCAATTTGGGTCAACCAACATATGGATAGGGTCGCATTTACAAGCAGTTTGAGATAGCATATACCATTTTTTGATATCTCTCAAATCCACAGACTCGATTTTTCAGAAAACCACTGTTTATTTTATTACGAGACAACGGTACAGAGTAGGTATGGATCAACTGGTGCATAAACACTCGAAATCACTCATATTTTGTTGTACGATTTTATTTGAAGTGATTTGATGCCATCACGGGCCAAAACGACCGCGTGCAGAACATTTCGTCGCCAGTGTACGTGTTAAGGCGGCAGCGATTGATCCTGGTTATGCGGACCGGGGAAACCCCAGGGAAACCCCATAGCCTTGTCCATGAGCGCTTGCAAGGTTCTCAGGACTTAAGGCGGCGATCGATCGATCAGATCTGCGTTATTACAGTCCGATCGAGTCCAGTAGAACTCCGTAGATCTCGGAGTTGCCTAACCCAGTAATATATGACAGGTAAGTGTGTTGTAAGTGTGTGCGACTCGGACCTGAGTCTGGTACCCGTCTGTCGTGCGGTTCGGGACGCGCCGCCCTCCAGGCGCACCACGCGCGTTTGGGCGCGCCATTAGATCGTTATCGACGGACACGCGCGACCCCATTGTGCCCTCCACCCCCGCGGGCACGTCGGATCCATCCGATGGGGGACGCGCACACGGAACAACGGGGACCCGAGCTGACCCCTTCCCACCGTCGGGTGTGCTCCGCACCCGCCCCGGAATCCCTCTGTGCACTCACGCACACGTCCTTCCGGATATGCCGTGTCCGTGTCTAAGTCAGACACAGAACCGGATGTGTTCGCCTGGATGTGTGGCGTGGGAAGATTCGCTGTCAAGGGCGAGGGAACTGCCCTATGCCCCTCTCCACCCGCCTTCTCCGCCGTACCAATTCAACCCCTCTGTCCATATGAGCTTCAGTGGGGTTTTTCTGTGGCGCACTACTCAGGCGTATTTTAAATAATTTGAAAGGGTTGGGTCGTGGCGACCGTGTCGGAGTCTAAATGGCTTCTCACATCTTATTTTATAAAGTGTGAGACGCGCCATGAACGCGTGCTCCGGGAATTCGATGTTGGCTGAAGGTAAGCATCACGCCTTGTGGAGCTTTGCCTGGCGTTAACGCGCCCACAGGCCACTACAGCCCTGTCGGGATGAACGGGAACTGAGCGGCGAAGAATCGGGGTGTTCTTTGACCCTACTTTTTTTTGGGGGGGTGTAAGGGTACAACGTCTGCAGAAGCATCAATCTCCCTGTAATATTTTTGTTCCCTGCGGTTCTGCAAGATTCAAACCCACGACTCCATAATTAGATTACCATGACAGCAGCCACACGTCCCTGTTGACACCTCACTTAAAACCCCCGACTTCTTGATTGTCACCTCTTCCACGACTGTTCCACCACCCACGTAGCCAAGCTTTCATGGTACAGATTCTGTTTCTCCATACTTCACCTGCTGATGGTGTTCCATTTAGTCGAACGAACTCGACCGCGCAGTGGCGACATGCACAGAAGAGCTCAGACAATCACTGGACGCAGGAGTTGCCCAACGTACCGCTCTAGAAGCACTGGCCGCAGCGCTGATGGCACGATTCCGAGCGTCCGGAGCGAACGACGACATTGAACAGGCTCTGAGCTTTCAAAGACAAGCACTGGAGCTCTGTCCAATCTCCGACGCCGACCATGCAAGATTCATGGCAGATCTAGGCTTCATGATATTTTGCCATTTTGAGAAACTAGGCCATCGGGAAGACCTAGAGGAGGCGATCCAGTGCAAGCGGAAAGCCTTGAATCTCCTATCCACACAACATCCACAACGAGGCGAATTCTTCAAAAACCTCGCAGTTTTCATTTTGACTCGCTTTGAGCAGCAGGGAGATCTAGACGACCTTGATGAAGCCATCACACTGCATCGTGAGGCCCTTGCTCTTCAACCCACACCCCACCCCAATCGAAGTAGCTCACTGAATAACCTCGGGAAGGCAATCAACACCCGTTTTGAGCAGCGGGGAGATCCAGCCGACATTGATGAGGCAGTCACACTTCATCGTGAGGCCCTTGGTCTGGTGCCCACACCCCATCCTGATCGAGGGAGTTCACTGAACAATCTGGCCTTTGCAATCTGGACTCGGTTCCGGCAGCGAGGGGATCCACTCGACATTGATGAAGCCATCACACTACATCGTGAGGCCCTTGCTCTTCGACCCACCCCCCATCCTGAACGAGGGGGTTCGCTGAATAACCTAGGGAAGGCAATCAGCAGTCGGTTCAAGCAATGGGGAAATTCAGCTGACATTGATGAAGCTGTCACACTGCATCGTGAGGCCCTTGCACTGCTGCCCACACCCCATCCTGCTCGAGCAAATTCACTGAACAATCTCGCCGTTGCAATCTATACTCGGTTCCAGCAGCGAGGGGATCCAGTCGACCTTGATGAAGCCGTCACACTGTATCATGAGGCCCTCGCTCTTCAACCCACACCCCATCCCAATCGAGGGAATTCACTGAACAATATTGGCCTTGCAATCTATACTCGGTTCCAGATGCGGGGAGATCTGGTCGACCTTAATGAAGCCATCACACTGCATCGTGAGGCCCTTGTTCTCCGACCCACACCCCATCCCAATCGCTGGAGTTCACTGAACAATCTTGGGCTGGGAATCCGGACACGGTTCGAGCATCGGGGAGATCCAACTGACATTGACGAGGCTGTCCTGCTACATCGTGAGGCCCTTGCTCTTCAACCTACCCCCCATCCTCAACGAGGGGGCTCACTGAACAACCTTGCCATTGCAATCCAGAGTCGATTTGAGCAGAGGGGAGATCCAGACGACATTGATGAGACACTCCTGCTGCATCGTGAGGCCCTTTCTCTTCGACCCACACCACATCCAGAACGACATAGTTCGTTGAACAATCTCGCGAATGCAGTTTGGATCCGGTTCCAGATGCGGGGAGATCTAGTCGACATTGATGAAGCCATCGCACTACATCGTGAGGCCCTTGCTCTTCGACCCGGACCACATCCTGAACGAGGGAAATCACTGAACAACCTTGCCCTTGCAATCCAGAGTCGATTTGAACGAGGGAAATCACTGAACAACCTTGCCCTTGCAATCCAGAGTCGATTTGAGCAGAGGGGAGATCCAGCCGACATCGATGAGGCAGTCCTGCTGCATCGTGAGGCCCTGACTCTTCAACCCACACCACATCCGGAACGAGCAGATTCACTGAACAATCTCGCCCTTGCAATGTGGACTCAGTTCCAGCAGCAGGGAGATCTAGTCAACATTGATGAAGTCATCACACTGCATCGTGCGGCCCTTGCTCTACGACCCACACCACATTCCAAACGAGTGGAATCCCTCTGTAATTTGGGAAATTCCCTTATCTCAGTGTATGAGCAGAGCGGAACCACCACTGATCTTGCCAGTGCTGTCCTGTTCTTCCGGGAGGGCTCAACAGATAAATATGGGCCCCTCCCGGAACGTCTTCGGACTGCGAGATCATGGTCTTCCGCGGCTCATAAACACTGCCACCCATCTGCATCAGAGGCCTACGAAACAGCCATTGCTCTCCTGCCTAATATTGCAGCATTGGGCCTGAGTCTCCGGACCCGACAAGCGGTCCTCGTTAATAGGAGGAAGAATCTGAGCCAGGATGCCGCAGCCTGTGCCATCGATCAAAGTCAATACAACACGGCTGTTGAACTTCTTGAAGCCGGATCTTCTGTTTTCTGGTCCCAATGTCTCCAACTTCGTACCCCACTCGATGATCTTCGCATTTCAAATCCCATCCTTGCGGCAAAACTCACTGATCTTGCTAGGCAGCTTGAACAAAGCTCCTTTCGCGAGGAGTCCCAAAGCCCAGGCCCTGTTCGCGACCTTTCGGCCGAGGCGGAAGGGGTTTATTGCCAGAGTTTGAATCGTGAATGGGATGAAACTGTTCAATATGTTCGCTCATCGGTTCCTGGCTTCGAGGACTTCATGCAGTTCAAAAAATATTTGTCACTCCGGGATGCAGCCAAGCGTGGTCCCGTAGTCGTCCTCACTGCCGGAGATTCTGGTTGTCATGCCTTGATTCTGGAGTCATTGGGTGGTGTTCAATGTGTCCATTTACCTCCCTCGACAACTCGTGCATCCGTGAACACCCAGGCGCGAATCCTTCAGGCACTAATCTCGTCCCGGGGATCCTATAGTGCCTTTATCGCAGTATTGAACAGGAACAGCAAGGCGTTTGGGAACCCGGACCGATTGTTGGGTAGCCTTGAGGGAGGAAAGGATTTCGATCCTGAGGCACGCTTTCGTCAGGTGTTGGAAATTCTGTGGACCGATGTTGTGCATCCAGTTCTTGCACGTTTGAAAATTCAGGTGAGTTAGATCAGGGCTCTGGAGAATGTTTTCCTAATGGTTCACAGAAATCAGATGATCCACCCAGGATATGGTGGTGCCCGACAGGATCTTTTGCTTTCCTCCCTATCCATGCAGCAGGTGTATACAATGAGAACTCCACCCCTGAATGGGTCGGTGACTACGTTATCTCTTCCTATACACCAACTCTTGCGGCCCTAATCCAAGCTCCACTTCCAAAATTCACTCCCAGCAACCCAATGTCGGCGACTGTGATAATTCAGCCGGACACCCCGGGATGTTCACCGCTCCCGCAAACCGTGGTTGAATTGAGAAGAATCGAGGAAACTATCCCCGTGCAATGGTTGACGACATTTGGAACATTGGAATCTCCGGCATCGGCAGAAACGGTCCTGCCACACCTCCAAACCTCGTCCATCATCCATTTTGCCTGCCATGGCATCCAGGACATCCAGGCTCCTCTTAAAAGCGCGCTCATGGTCGGTAATGACAGAGTAACGGTCTCACAAATAATGAAGCAATCGGGCGCCGCTTCAGGAACCAAGTCTGGAGAAGAGGAGCGCATGGGACTGGCATTCCTCAGTGCCTGCGAGACGGCAATGGGCGATGAAAAGCTGCCAGACGAATCGATCCATCTTGCTGCGACGCTGTTGTTTGCCGGTTTTCGCAGCGTCGTTGCAACAATGTGGTCAGTCCTTCTCTCCTCAACCTAACCGAGAATCTTTCAAATCTTTTCTGTAGGACCATGAAAGATGCTGATGGACCACGGATCACAGAGGAGTTCTATGACTACCTTTTTCGTAACGTGGATCTAACGGCTAACCCACCTGTGTTCCCGGACCTCGATGATTCTGCCAAGGCCCTGCACCTTGCAGTGAAGAAGTTGCGTACAAAAGTTTCGTTGGTGCGATGGGTCCCTTTCGTTCACTATGGCTTGTAGTCAGTTTGATTTCTGAACTTTGTATGGTCGCTAATATATATGCTCCCCAATTTGTGTAAAACTCAATGAAATCTCGTCTCCTGAAAAGCTTCCAATAAGTTAATAGGATCCCAGAGTTAATTTAATGACTTGCCGGTGCAGCCGGTGTCAATGATACACTTAAAAGAGGAGGAATAGCGGTAAAAGCTACTCCGTCTGCGCCTGCCTAAGCCGGACTTCGAGGTTGTATCGGACAGAAGTGGGGTTTTTAATTGTAAAACTGAACAGTACGGAAATGGGGCAGCTGATTACGCGTCAAACCGTCCAGAGAAAGGAACAAGGTGTTTGGACGGGGACACATACAGGGAAAGCCCAGGGATGCGACAAAACGGGAACCACTACTGCACTGATGCAGGCTGCAAGCGATGTCCAGCCGGCGTATACCCATATGACAGCTGCCACCTTCCATCGGCCTCATGGTGTAGTGGTTATGATGTTCCCTTTTATTATTGTTGCGGTCGGTTCGATCCCTGCCAACCGTATGTTTTTGCGTTATTTTTTTTTAGCCTACTGCGACGCCTGCATCCCGCTTTCGAGGAGTTAGGGCAAGCGTAGCACGCCCTAACTCCGGGTATTAGCCCTGTTGTCCCGCCTGAGCGGCTCGGCTGGTTAGGGTTTGGGTTAGAGGTTTGGGTTAGAGGTCAGAGTTAGGGTTAGTGGTTAGTGTTAGGCCAAGGTATCTGTGAAAGAAAGTGTGTATTGCAAAAGAGAAATTAAAATACACAAAATGACCCTCTGACACTGACTCTGAGAGCCGCGTCAACTTCACGTGATGGGAAAGATCACGTGTATGTCAGAGGTGGGGGAGGCCAAGGGGGTTACATTCACATCGAACCGAATAAAGGATGAATTTCTTTCTATGTAAGTATTCCGATTCGGGCTGTAAACAGGTCAGAGAGGGAAGGGACGCACTAGAATGACAAAAGGTCAGACAATCGCTGGGTCCGATAGGGCAGATACACCAACAGAGGTTAGGGAACAAAAGATCCAGACCGTTCTAGGGCGCACTACGAGGAAGACGACAGAAGAACAAAAAGAGATGCTCAAGGCGAAATTAACGATTGAGGACGTACGACACGCCCTCAAACTGTCGGCAAATAACAAAGCCCCTGGCCTCGACGGGATAACATATGAATTGTGGAAAACATTAGATTCAAGATATCGGACAGCAATATCATTAGACAAACCTGCGTTCAATATATTGGACGCAATGCTAAAGGTCTACAACGATATTGAGACTCATGGGATGCTAAAAGGAACTGGATTCTCCAAGAGTTGGATGTGCCCACTGTATAAAAAGAACGATAAATCTGACATAGCGAATTACAGGCCAATATCGCTCCTAAATACAGACTATAAAATATTCACTAAGGCACTCACAATCAAACTTGCGCTTGTTGCGCCGGACCTCATCCACCCGAACCAAGCGGGATTTGTGCCGGGTCGTCAAATTAGAGACCAAATCTGGCTAACGAAGAGAGTCATTGAGCTTGCAGAGGCAACGGAACGAAACGGGGTTATTGTGGCCCTGGACCAAGAGAAAGCTTACGACAAAATTGAGCACGATTACCTATGGCGGGCGCTCGCGAGCTACGGCATCCCAGACGAGTTTATCAACACCATCAAGGCACTATACAGTGATGCGTGGACACATGTCATGGTAAATGGTGAACGAAGCCAACACCCATTCCGCGTTACACGGGGAGTTAGACAAGGGGACCCCCTGTCATGTCTATTATTTGACCTAGCAATCGAACCCCTTGCCGAATCCCTAAGACAATCAGACCTAAAAGGTTTCAACATAAAAGGCAAGAAGGAGAAACTTATCGCAACACTATTTGCGGACGACACAATGGTATACCTGGATGCAGAGGACGACTTCGGAGCGCTACTAGAGGTGCTCGACGAATGGTGTGTTGCGGCGGGTGCCAAGTTCAACATAAGCAAGACAGAGATGATACCCATAGGTGAAATAGACCACCGAGACAGGGTAAGAGCCACCCGATTCGTGAACGGGATAAACGGCACTATGATCCCAGATCACATTAAAATAGCCAGAGAAGGCGAACCGATACGCACCCTGGGAGCATGGGTAGGCAACAAGGTAGTGCAGATCGACACCTGGTCCCGCACCATAGAAAAAATCGACGCCGCCCTTGAGAGATGGGAATTAGGCAACCCGACAATGGAAGGACGACGCCTAATTGTATTGATGGTCGTCGGAGGCATGACGCAATACATGGCCACAGTTCAGGGATGCCAAAAGAAGTGGAAAAGCGCCTTGAAAAGAGAATTCGCAACTTCCTTTGGGCTGAAAAAACCAACGTAACTGTTAACAAGGAAACAGTCTACGCACCAGCGGAAATGGGTGGTAAAAACTTGCTCGACATTGTCAGCCGCAATGAAGCCATCGCAATAACATGGCTAAAGACGTACTTGAGCTTCGGACCAGAGAGACCCCTCTGGTGTTTCGTAGCCGACGAACTATTAGCGAAAAGAGCTAGGGGGGTGACAACAATGTAGATGAGGAAATGCGCATGAACACGTACCTGCAATCTTGGTACCCCGAGGCGTCGACGGAGTTCATAGGCAAAGACCTCTCAAACATGATGAAGACTGGCCGTAAGTATGGCCTCGAAATGGATGCGGTAGCGGTGTCCCGCGAGATCCAAGGAGCCATGCCAATATGGTACCATCGCAAATCGTACGCCAACAGGCACCTGTACAACCAGGGCGTGGAAATAGTGGAATGCCTGAAAAAAAACCACAAAGTCAAGCTGGTCCGAGACGCAGTAACGCTCGGCGCAAAGAGAGACGCACCTCGCCATAAACCCCAAAAAGGCTGCAGATGCGCAACCTGCAGAATCACAAAGGCAATCACAGGATGTAAGAACCCGCACCAATGCTACAGCAAAGCGAGGGACCTGCTGGATGCCTTGGAGGAGAAGTGGGATCCCAGAGAACCACAGCCCGAGGACTACGAAGATGAGCAAGCCCCCGAGGAGGGAGACAATGAAGAAACGATAGAATTCGATGCAAGGGTCACCACCCACGGGACGATTGCAGATACATTCCGAATCTTCACAAACACCGCCCCGAAAAATCTGCACAGCAACGCCCCAGACACGAGACACGCCCCCGACCCCGATGAGGACCCGATAAAAGTATTCACCGACGGGTCAGCCCAGAACAACGGCGGTGAGAACGCGCGAGCTGGGGCCGGAATTTACTTTGGAGAAGGCGACCCGAGGAACAGGGCCATTAGAATCCCCGACAAATTAAGGCCTTCGAACAATGTCGGCGAGCTCGTTGCTATTAAAGAAACGATTGAAGCCTGCCCCAAGAACGTACCACTGGCGATCTACAGCGACTCCAGGACCTCGATCGACGTCCTGACTAGAAACCTGAAAAAACATGAAGATGAAGGCTTCTTTATGACGGCCAACAGCGCACTAGTACGAACAACAATCACTAGACTCCGCAAAAGACGCGCGAAGACATCCCTCACATGGGTAAAGGGCCATGCGGGTGACCCGGGGAACGAGGCGGCAGATAGACTTGCCAACGAAGGGTGCGAGAGGAACGTCCCGGATGAAATCAAAATGCGGGCAGACTCGAGCCTGATGGTCCCGGGGGCTAAACTCCAAAAAATGACCCAATCATCAGCATACAAGATAATAAGGAAAATAAAAATGAACAAACCCTCATACCGCGAATTGTTGAACCGCAAAATGACCAAACGAAACATGACCTACGCGCAGCAAGCCGTAGCTGACCCCTCCGACGAGATCCCATCAACCGGCAAGATATGGAAATCCACAAAACACAAAGATTTATCAAGAAGCGCGCGCTTCTTCCTCTGGATGTCGCTGCACGGTGGATACAAAGTTGGTGGACACTGGGAAAAAATACCTGGCCACGAGGAAAAAGCGACCTGTAATAAGTGCGGGATAGTAGAGTCAATGGAACATATACTGACAAAATGTGAGTCCCCGGGCCAGAAAGAAATCTGGGAACTTGCGAGCGAATTGTGGGAACTAAAGACAGGGGCCAGTTTACCCCCACCTACGTTCGGCCAAATTATGGCATGCGCGGCGATCAAACGCCAGGACGCGGGTACAACGCGTCTCTTCAGACTACTCGTATCGGAGTCGGCACACTTAATCTGGAGGATACGCTGTGAACGTGTCATTCAAGGGAAAGGCCCGGCATCCCAACGCGAAATCCACAACCGATGGCTCAAGTCAATCAACAACAGACTTGGTATTGACTGCGCTATGACAAATGAAGTAAAATATGGAAAGAAAGCTATAAAAAAGGGACTAGTACTCAAGACCTGGAAAAGAGTACTAAAAAATGAGGAGACTCTCCCAAAAGACTGGACATGGGAGACCGGGGTATTAGTGGGTATCGGCTGATGGACAATGATAGGGGCCCCGCGGCTAACTACCGCGGGGACCCTTGAGTCTTCAACCGGAGCCCCACATATCGCGTCGCGATAAGATCGGACGCGAATGCGTGTGCGCATTTCCTCGGGTGGTCTATAATTCCTCTGGCCGGGTTCCAAGTCCATGGCCTCAAACTAGCGGGTTGAACGGACGACTATGTCGGCCCAATGGTGCATGGAAGCGCGCAAGCGCTAAACAGCACCGGAGGGGAGCCTTTACTTAAAGGCTGTCGAACTCAACCATTATTGCGAGCTTCGCTCGCAATCAACGCTCCACAAAAAAAAAAAAAAAAAAAAAAAAAAAGAAGACTGACAGTGACATCAAAACAGATCAAAACGAACCTCCTTAAACGATCACGGGGATATTTTCCTGATGGCATCAGTTGTGACCATGACATCATTCACATTTTCGGCCAAAATTACAAGCCATTGTTTGTCGCTGCGTCCCGCTGACAACCCTCTCACGGTGTTCTGACCCACCATTAGGGGAGCTCAAAGTAAACTTTCGCCAGATGCTTTTTCGCTTTTTCGCCAGAGCAGCTGCCCCACGTGAGTTTCGGCAACATTCGGCACACAGCCGCTGTGACTGCAAGTCACGCACGCAAAATACCAACGGCCAGACAATGGTGTCGTGAATCAATTGCTGCGAATACCCTGTTGGCAAAGTTCTCGATTTTCACCATGTTCAATTGAGAAAGAATGCTCATAGGACTCGTATCTGTGTCATGTTTTGGGGAATTCTTTGATTTTGCAAAACTAGGGCATGAAACCGTCCCGTAATTTCACGGAACCACGGGCCGTAAAAACGGTAACGGCCCCGTACCGCCAGCATCTTATCGCCCAACTGATACGGTACGGCTTAACCCGTAAACGGGTCACCCGTAACCGCCCGTTTACGCGTAAATGATATACTTCATCAACCAGACGCGACGCTTTAGCTGACTCTCCCATTTCCTCCTTCCCTTTCCCTTTCCTTATTCTCTCGTACTTTACATTAGTTAACACTCTTAATCCTCTCCACTCACTATAGATACCCTCCGTACCGCCCACAAATACCGTCCTCAAGTCGCTCATCGCTCCCTCCCTGTTCTGCTCTCCACAAAAAGTTTCCCCTCCCGCTCGCTACTTTCTTTTCCTCTCCCTTATGAAAAATGCGCTCATATAGAACCAGTAGATTAGCTTAGACATCCCACGTACTAGCCTGACTAGTAGTACTGCCGCGTAGCCACCATGACCAGGTACGGCAATCAATAGAATTTCAGTTCAGTTCAGTTCAGATCACACTAAATCGCAAGGGTTTACGCACACTGCCGGGCTCGACTCATCGCCAAACATTAATCATTGTTTGGCGCGTCGTGCGCGCTCCGTTACGGCTTCCGCCACTGTCGGGCGCGCTCTTCTGTGATTGAGCACTTGCTAGATCTGGGCCTATCTTGGGCTACCACGACTGCCTCGGGTTGGTGCAAATTATGACTGGTTCGTTGGAACAAGACCATTTTTAATTGTACGTGAATTGCAGCAGGCCTCCATTCTTTCTTCTCAAATTCATACTCTCCTTGTCAAATTGTCACCCTGAATTCTTGTGCTCAGTGTCATGCTAGTGGTCTTAGCTCTCGGTACTGAGCGCCACCATCAGTTATTCAGAGCAGCTGTGGGTGGATTTTTGCTCTCAATTTAAACTGGTGGTCTTAGCTCTCAGTACTGGGCGCCACCATTATTAATTTTCGGGGTTTTTGGGCCGCTCCAGACATCCATGGTTTCATATGAGGGCTGGAAAATGATCCTTAGCGCGGTATTTAAGCTCTGGGTCTTCATCTAATTTGTTCAAGGCACTCAGAGCACCCCCAGCATGCCTGAGGCGCTTATAAAATACGATGAACGCCCCCACGGAAAACTTCTCCCAAGTGCGGCCATTCTTTTTTCCGCTTACTCCCTTTCTTGATTGAATGTTTGATGCAGCGCGTGGAACTCTATTTCCCTCTCGTCCGGAAGCTCTGGCATTCCATTGGGCGACATGGGTCCTCGTCAATGTTGCCCTGTTTTTGTTGCCTGCTGCTACCAGTTTGACCACAATTTTGCTCCTGGGTTCTCATCTGGGACTCTCCGGCCACAGTGCACCCGAGGAGGTGGCATATGTATTTGCTTACTTATCTGGCTTCGCCGGAGCGCTGTTGATCTTTGGTGAGTGCAGCGAGCCTCAATTATTCTCTAACATTGACGATCGGTTTGCAGCGGGCATTACCTTCCCCCGCTTTTTCTCAAAATCCCCCATGCCCACTCAGTCAAAGCTTGCATCGACAGAATGGGAGAGGAAATGATCACGGCCCTTTCGGAGATATTCAAGGTGCGCGTCAAATATTTCAAGCTTGACCATAGTTTCTAATCATTTCTGGAAGGAAAACAAGTCGGATTTCGTTATCTCGCTGGACGAGTGGATGTCCAGCGATGGCTTCGCCTTCATGGCAATTGTTATTCACTACATCGGAAACAACGGAAAACTGGGTCTGTTTTCTTCTGTCCTCAAATTCCTTGGGTTTGACTTTTTTTTTTGTAGAGGAGTGCCTTATAGACTTTAGCGAGCTCATTGGTGAGCACTCGGGCGAGAATATGGCCGCGGCAGTGTGGGAGACTTTAGATAACTTTGGGCTTATTGGCAGGGTAAGTGCTTCCCATCCAAAAGATATCATCTTCTCAGATTATCCAGATCATGGCGTTTGTAATGGACAACGCGACAAATAACGACACTTTAGTCGCTGCCTTTGAACGTCGCTGCAGGGAACTGCACATTTCGTTCTCGGCTCGTGATGCCCGGATGCGATGCATGCCTCATACGATACATTTGGCCGCCTTAAAGGTACGCAACATATTTATTTACTCGCTCACTCCTTGTTCAATTATTTCAGCTTCTGGAGGCCATCGAGGCACTTACCAAAGATGAGAAAAAGAAGGCGAAATCTCGTGCCGCAGCCTACCAGGATGCAGCGACAGAGTCCCTAGATCGTGCACCTGTGGAAAAAATCGATCTGGCAACTTCACCTTTTCCCCGCCTGCCTTGTGATAGATTCTGGACTTGCATATGTGGTGCAAAATGCACGCTGGGCTTGATAACCACCCCGTTGATGACCAAGTTGGGGCGCTTCTCCGGTACGTTTTTGCTCTTCTGTCCGAAAAACTGGCGCTTAAGTAAGGTCCTCTTCGAGAAGCAGATCACCTGGTCCCTCTCGGGCCCAAACGCGCTGTTACTTTCCTCCGCCGTCTCGTTGACCCCACCCTTCTCCGTGACCGCCAACACTATCTTCTTCATGGCATTGATCAGCGTGTCCGAGATGGCGAGGCGATTAAAGTCGTCGATGTAAAGGCCGGAATCGCGGTGCAGGCGGGCGAGCAGAGAGTTGTAGAAGAGGTAGAGGATTACCGAGCAGGGATCCCCTTGGTCAAGACCGTCAATGATGAAAAATGGCTGCGAAGTGTACCCGTCAAAAACGAGCTGCGTCGTGCGGCCTTCAAACCGCTGCTCCATCCATTCTATGAAGGCCAGCGGAACACCCGCCATACACATGTTGTGCTTCACGCGCGAGAGAAGCGCACTCGGGAAGACCCCCTTTACATCCCGAAGGAGGAGAACTGTGACCTTCCCACTCTGCCACGCATCCTTCACCTTCTTCACTATCACTTGAATCATGTCGACCCCCGTCTGTCCTGGACGCCCTCCGAAGTGATTCTCCGGCAGCATCCCGAGGCGTTCGGCATGGTTCGTCAATATGGCCTGTGACCCTCCGAGGACAATCGAACCCGTTCAAACCTGACGGATAGCTATCTGAGGCAGGTCATACTGCTTCGCAAACTCCGCTTCTGTATGGACCGTGACCCTCACAGTCTCACGGTGTACCATCATTACCTAAAACGGGCCCAAACACTGCATTTTGAGGGCTTCTCGACCCAAGCCTGCGCCGAGGTTGCTCGGCACACCTGGACACACCTGGACCTCGGCAGACCCTGCCGAGGTATGCTCGAGGTATGCGGAGGATCTCTTGTGTTCTAGCTGGACTCGACCATGCTATACGCAACTTGCAAGTGATCATAACGCATCTGAAAATTGTGTGTTAGTTGTCGTTGACGTGGGAAGGACGTGACCGTGACGTCACTGTAACAAAGTTGCGTTACCACTTCGACTCTTTCAGCGATCCGACGCTCCTGTGAAATAACTCTCATCTGCAGGCAAAGCAGATGCATCCTCAAGTACTAGGCATCATATCTTCCATGTAATCCTCTCTGACAGTAACTACGAGGACGCTGGATCATGTCACGCCGCGGCTCTCTAGTAGCTGCCAGTCACTCGGAGAAAGCCGATATACTGTTTTATGTATGTGCGGTTGGTCAAATCCAACAGCACCACGCCAGGTACACTGATCCTGTAAGGAATGTTTACTCTCTAGCCCCAGGAGCGTCTTCAAGACGAGATGAGTGGCGTAACGCTCAGTACCTGTGGGACAGATACAGTACGGCAACCCGTGCACAACGCTTTTACGAGCTATATTGTGTACAGATTGCTCTTGACAGTGTGTACGTGGGTTTGGAGAACTTTCTGGTGTTCTAGGTGCAGTTGATCCACGTCTCTAGCTCTTCAGCGTGTCAAATTATCTGGATCACAGAAGTCTCGGCATATGTTCGGCGTTAAATCGACGTTAAATCGAGGTCATCTTTTTGTGTACGCTTGTTACATCTCTTTCTTTGCTCACAACGTCCACTTTTCCAACAGTGACCGACAGCGGGAGTAGAAGACCTCTTCGATCCATGCAGTCTCCTACCCAACCTCACTTACGGGGTTGGGAAGACAGAATAGCGTCTTTTAAAGCTGGATCTCTGTAGTCTAGGTCATCCAAAACGACAAATCACTGATAGCCGACACTATTACTTCCGAACTTCAATGCCCCAACCCCTCCAGAGAGGCTGGCCTTTAACAAGTGTAAACAACATAGCCACCCGCTTGGCCCATTTTACTGAACCTTTTCCGCCGATGGCCTGCCTCCCCGAAAAATTGCACCTGAGGCCCTGGGCCCCAGGGGAGGCACTTTGGGCCTCCCCCTGCTTTTGTAGACCGGTTTGGGATTGAGAATGAATATTTCGCCAAATTGTGGCTATGTTGTTTACCTTTGTTAAAGGCCAGCCTCTCTGGAGGGGTTGGGGCATTGAAGTTCGGAAGCTATTGTGGGGCTAGAACTGATGTATTGATGGGCCATCATAGATTTCTCCTTTCGTATTAGGGTGTAGTGCTTAAGTATGTTTTGTATGCCAGTGCCTGGCTACAGTAAGGGGGGAGCTTGCATGAATCTCAGTTCTCCGTGGTTGACAGCAGATACCCTTGTGCGACTATTCCGCAAATACATACTGACTGAGATCCATACCATACGTATCTAAATTAAATCCTAAATTAGCCCGCCGCTCATCATCCTGTTCCAACATCCTCATCGATTCCGTGACATTCGGTCTCTGCAAACGGCTCCATGGAAATGCAGTCCGGAATGCGATGCCATCTAGAGTCTTGACCCGGGATATGGCCACAAAGGAAAGGCCAGATGAAAAATCCTTGTCTCCAAGATCAATCACAGCCTTCTTAAGAGTAAGACCTTGACTTTTGTGAATTGTGATCGCCCATGCATGAGTCAAGCGGCAACTGAGTCCTTGTTAGGGATTTACCCGTTTTGTCATCCCATCTAGATGTCACCAGAATAATCGGAACCCAGGATGGGTCAATTCCTTCCCACTCTGGAAGAGGCGGGCCTGAGCCAAAATCAGTAGGTAGATGAAGCAATAGTTGATATAAATATCCGAATATCCACCGTCATCACACTTGACAAAAACCAGGGATAATAACACAAATTGAAGGAGATATGCCTACCTTTGTGTGCGGGCTGATTGATGGCATAAGCACTCACGGCATTGCTGACAACGCGTTCGGGGTCTGAGGCGCGAAACGACTGAGCAATCCTTTTGGTGGTATACCAACGCTGAGGTGCACCACTTAGCGCCAGGGATAATAACACGAATTGAAGGAGATATGCCTACTTTTGTGTGCGGGCCAATTGATGTCATAAGCACCCTCGGCGTCCCGACAAGGCGTTCGGGGTCTGAGGCGCGAAAAGATGGTGTGATCCTCTTGCTGGGATGCCAACGCTGAGGTACGCCACTTAGCACCAGGGATAATGACAAAATCTGAGGGAGATATGCCTACTTTTGTGTGGAGGCCAATTGATGCCATAAGCACTCTCGGTGTCCTCGACGACGTGTTCGGGGTCTGAAAGGACAAATTATGTGTCAATGCTCTTGTAGGGATGCTAACACTGCGGTATATACGTCATCCCAGGGAAATCCGACAAAATTTGAGGGAGATGCACTCACTTTGTGTGTCGGGGCTGATGATGCCATCAGCACTCATGGCGTCCCCGACGATTCCAAGTCTGAGGCGCAAGCCGATGGGGCAATCCTCCTGGTGGGATGCCAACGCTGAGGTGCGCCACTTAACTCCAGGTATAACAACAAGATTGAGCGAAATATACACTAAGTGAACAAAAAGAATGTCCGATCGCTTTTCGGGCTATTCTGGGACAACCACTGCATATTTTCACCTGAACCAAGATACTACACTGTTCTTGACTTGTGCCTTGAAATCACGGATCAATTCAAGATTCAAACGTAATTCAAGATTTGGAGCTCGTTTACGGCATGCTATGGCACGTTTCGGCTCAGATTCTGGAGGCAATGTGAGCTCTTTGATTTTAAGATACTCTCCCTTTTTTTCTCTCCTTTTTCTCTCTTTTTGCAACTTGAAAAACTTGAATTCGACCCTTTCTCCCCAGACTTAGAACATGAGCCTGAAATCTAGCACATTTTCTGTGGCTTTTCTTATCCTGCATAACTATGGTATGGCAGTACAAGTTAGCTGCCTAGTACAGGGATACCACTGGTAGTTGTGTGAGGGCAGCCGTGTACAGCAGTATTCAGGCCGTGAACATACGGGAATAATCTTCAGTGGTACAGGAATACCACTGCTAAATCACGGTGGGTAGCTGTGGTATGGTGGTATTGAATGCGCACAAATTCTGCTAAGTCTTTTCAATTTAGGTCGTCGGTGGTATGATTAATGAGTCATCAAAATTACTGACTGTATTGAGTTGGTCACTGTGGTACGATGGTACCCAAACCGATCACAAAAATTACTGACCCTCTTAAGTTGGTAGCTGTGGTACGATGGTACCCAAACTGATCACAAAAATTACTGACTCTCTTAAGCTGGTAGCTGTGATAAGGTGGTACCCAAACCGATCACAAAAATTACTGACTCCTTAAAGTAGGTAGCTGTGGTAAGGTGGTACCCAAACCAATCACAAAAATTACTTACTCTCTTAAAGTGGGTATGGTAGCAGACAAAACTTCATGACAAGCCGGAATTTCCATCACATTGTTCCAAGATTTGAGATTTAGATCCAGAATGGGCTGTTGTATAGATGAAATTTTCATTTCAGAAAGAACGGAGGCGGTTTGACCGTAGGAAAAAAAGCGCGAAATCTCAGCCAAAAATTTCAAAAGGTAGTGTACCTCACTGGTTAAATTTAACAGGGACAACCATTTTGACTATATTGAGTAAAGAAAATAATCTATTGAGAGATTGGAGCCCAGAGGATGGATCTCAAGTGATTTTGTGCATACGGAGCGCTGAAAGGGAATGGCACAGCCACCGGCTAACATCGGCTATGACCCGGCCCGCCATCAAAAGCGCGAAATCACTGCCGGAAAACAATAATTTTGGAATTTCCAACTTCTGCTCCAGGGGATCTGTAGAGGACCTTCCTACCGTGCTTTTTACACACTTCAATCGAAAATTAAGAAACTTTTGAGTCACTAGTAACAATTTCCAAATTGGGACTCAAACTTGTCACGAAGTTCTGTCTGCTACCATAGCTGTGGTAAGGTGGTACCCAAACCGATCACAAAAATTACTGACTCTCTCAAGTGGGTAGCTGTGGTAAGGTGGTACTCAAACCGATCACAAACATTACTGACTCTCTCAAGTAGGTAGCTGTGGTAAGGTGGTACCCAAACCGATCACATATGTGCATTCAATTGGCTGGCATTTTGAAAAGCATGACCTGGTACAATGGAGGTGCATTAAAACAAGTTCTAAACTCGATGAAGTGGCCTGTAACATGTCTTTGCTGATTGAAAATGGGTCCTGCACTATTCTAGAGGCAAAATTAAACCAGCCTGCAAATTCTTCGAGACCTGGTGTATTGTATTATTTAGATCGAGGTCATGCCTTTCAAATGCCATATTGCATTGATTGGATCAGGCAATACAGATGCATTCAAATGGCCGGCATTTTAAAAAGCGTGACCTGAGGCAATAGAGATTCATTCAAATGGCTGGCATTTTACAGCTAATCTCGGAACCGAAGGCGCGAACAAAAAATTTCCGTTTTGGGATGTTTCAAAGAATTCCCGATATCTCCTTCAGTTCTTTGCCGATTCACATGAAAACTAGATAGATATACCCAGTTAATTCACGCGCAATTAGTGATACAAAGGAATTTGTAAAAATATTGTGTATTAAGTAATATCTGTTTTTGGGCCATTTTCACACCGAATGCCGTCTAGCATACCGAGGACATGTCCCAGTGGCCTAATATTTTGGGAGGGACAACATGTTTGGCTGAGGAAACATGTGATAGAGCCAGGGCTGCGCAGGGGTGTGCTCGCAACTTCATCCTAATAAACATGATCAAGACCATAATCTTGATCTTTGGGAAAGTTCTGCTCCCGATCCCAAACCACTCCGCTCAAGATTAAACTAGAAGAGAAATATGTCGGGTTACCTTCAAGACAGATGCACTGAACTTGCTGCCCATTACAAAGCCAAGGCACACACGGCCCGCTACTGTGGACATGGCATGATGGCGATTGAAGATATGACTGGCAGATTAACGCGGAAAGAACTCAAAGAGCTGTACATGGCCAGGGTGGGTGGTCACCTTATTCAGGGTGCGAACCTTCCCCGGACAGCGAGAATGTGCACATCAAACAACTAAGCAAAGTTCAAATCAGCTTCATCCACCACATGCTAAATCTCCACCCAAGACCATGATTGCGCCATTATTCACGGAAACTGGGATAATGCCTCTTCGAGTTCGACGCCTCCTAATCATCTTGAATCGCTTGATTTATTTCCTAGGCCTTGGGAAAACTCAATATGCTCGCGCGGCTCTCGATAGTTCATTTGAACTCCGCGTTGAACAAAAGATCCTGGGCAAAAGATTTATGGTGCGCTCCGCTTAGTCACCGCTTCCCTGTAACAAGTGCTGCTGGTCACTCAGTTTTTCACCCATTTTTTTTTCGTCTTGCCAAACGACTTCTTTTCATCCGGGGAACATCATCTATTCTCCAACACCCCGCTTTTGCAAAGCCACATGGCAATTTTCTCTGATACAGAGTTTTTGAAAGCCATGATTTACTCCTGACCCAACATAGCACTTGTAGTGAGATATGCTTATGATGTCCTGGAACTGCTCTATTCTACCCCCGTGTTCCGTTTAAGAAATGCTTGACCCGAGGTTCCTGTTTGCGTACTAATCTGACTTGCTTCTTGATATTTCCTTTAGTTCTACAGCGGCGGGTCTGACGACTGCGGCCGTGAGCTCGGCTACGGGGATATGGAGAAGTCCAGGGTGTATAAATGCTTGTACACTTAGATAATTCCTGGGCCCCGGCGTTCCTAAGCGGGACCGGCCGTGTAATCCTACCTACCTACCTACCTACCTACCTACCAGTGTGGGGCATGGGGCTCAAAATGCCATTGTGAGGCACAGGTTGAAAAATAGGTCCCTTGTCCCTCCGGAGGACAGCCAAAATACTTTTTTTTGCCCTTGCTCATGGCGTTCAAATCTGAAATGCAGGGTGTCTATTCAAACCTTAAATACGTCGAGCGCTCCCTTAGCCCTGCTGAACCTGGCCAAAATACATTATAATGCACCGGATGGTTGGTTCCATAGTGAGGCACAGGGTTAAAAATGCCATTGTGGGGCAATTTTTTGCGGCCGGTGGCCCTTGTTTTATCCCGTTTCCGTGCACTCAACAACATCTAAGCAAGTTGTGGCATGTGCCAAAGTGTCACTATGAAATACTTTTACAAGGTCTCGTAGATCTTGAGGAGGAATGTTCCTGAGATGGTCGCTCAGGGAATCATCATGGGATTGTGTTTTTTGATCTCCCGGAGATGTTTTCCCGGATGTCTGCACCTATACGTCCGAATATGGCAGTCAGGAGCTCGCTTGGAGCTCCGATCAAATTGGCGGTGTACACGAGGAGAGAAGAGGCACCCTGAGTTCGGTGGGCTGGTGTGACTTTAAAGGCAGGTGGGACAGAGCGAGGGCCTGTATGCCCGCAAGCATCTGAGGTGCCCTGCCACCCAGCTCTTCGCAGATGAACTCGACCGGAATGGCACTGAGCTCGGGTGAACAGGCAACGAGTGCGTCGGCTGAGACACTGCTAAACTGCGGGCGCGGTAAGATGAGTGGCAGCGTCACCGCCGGGTGGTGAGGAAATAGGGTAGGGACCTGTAACATTGCGTGAAGGAGAACTTTCTCTGGGCTACGTTATATAAAATGGAGATTATTCAACCGCTTTTGTACACATCCACAAATCACATGTCTCCACAACCCTAGAATAGACCGAGGCCGGTTTCATCAGATTGGGTGAGTCGTAGCCTTGTGATTCCACCTTCATATATTATTATTATGGCCACTTACCGAAAGCATTGGTGAACGAGCTGATGAGCGCCGTCTAGGCGAGGGATTGCTAAAGCGGCCGCTTGATTGCAATAGAAAGCTTGAAAGTATCGGTGCCCTTGATCTCCTCGGAGATATGTAGAGGGTAGAATCAACAGTCTAGCCAGATTGTTGAATGGTCCGTGCATCAAATCTCGGCCTCCTCCGACGACTCTCGGCTCCGAATTTGTATGTAAGTATGTGGAACCCCTGCTCATTGACCGCCATGGCATCCTTCTCAGCCTTACCCATCGAGATCGGTGACCTGATCCTGCAGCAACTGCCACGACGAGCCTTGGTGGAATGTTGTTTGGTGTGCAGAGGCATTTTAACTGCGATCCAACGCAGGTTGTACCGCCGAATAGAAATCACCGCGCAGCAGCTGACCCTGCTGGTCAACATGTCGCCTAGGCTCGCAGAGCTCGTTCATGAGTTCACTGTTGCGGATGCCGATCATCAGCTTTGCAACACCACGTCGACCGAAACCTTGTATGTACCATCTTTCGACCAATTCAACCATATGATATATGTTGACGGATGATTCCTCAGGGACAGGTTCAACAATAATATCGCCACCGTACTCCAGAGCTTCAAGAATATCGAGCACATCCGCATTTTGGTCACCCTGAATCCCACTTCTGACCTTCGATTCTCCCATTTCGACCCCGTCTTTCTATGCACGTTCCCCAGGCTCAAAGCTTTCGTCTTCACGGGCAACACGAGGGCCGTGTGGCAATCTTCCCTCATCAACTTCCTCGGCCGCCATCCCAGTGTTCTCCAGCTCCAGATCCGCTTCCCTGCTGTTCCCTCATTACCCTGTTACACGATGATCGAGAGACCCCCCTTCTCACATACGCGCGCCTCACTAGAATTGAAACCCCAATTACCATCTTTCACATGCTTGATCCATACTGTTTTGCCCACCTCATCGATGTCCGTCTCCTTGATCTTGACGGACTTTTTAAGGACCAGAGCCCCACCCTTTCAAATTGTCTCAACCGCTTAGCTGATAATGCTCCGGACCTCCGGGCTTTGGATGTATTTTCTCTAAGCCAGCGACCTCTTATCCTGCTGGAACTGATAGCTCAGAACAACTTCGCCGACCTCCGCAGTCTTTCAATCACATCTACATGTGCGCTGGAGGCCCGGCAGGTAATGTTCCAAGTCATTTACACTGCATTGTCCTCATTGTCCCTCGTTTAGATGAATGCCGCTGTCTACGCCACACTCTGCTCATTTCCCCAGTTGAAAGTTCTCACATTAGGAGCGAAACCCGCCAAGGAGAAAATCAAAGGGCTTGGAATACCCAAATCATGCCTGAGGTCGTGCCCCGAGCTCAGAGAGCTGAGGATGAGTGAGTGCTTCTTGTGCCTACATTGCGGATTAGTCACAATTGGGTCGCCCAGGCGGTGCTTTGTGGAATATCAACACCGAGGGACCCACCAGAGTCTCCCGCAATGCGAGACGGGCTGACAAGCTACAACATAACTCAACTCTGCCCGGGGAGTTTCCTTGAATGACAGTCATCCGTATACATGGACGCTTCGGGACTCACAGTGCTGCCTGGATGTAGTGTGGATGTGAAAGTAATTCGAGGAATGAGGATGTCTTTGTCGTCTATATGATTAATAGTGCCCGCAATCAGACAGTAATCAAACACGTTCCCGTATGCACGACAACTACACAGACATTTTTCACCAACCCACAATTCCCAACATCTTGCACAACTTGGTGCGTCAAGAGCATCCTGGAACTTCTATTCCAGCAACAAATTATTGTTTTGCACTCCGCGCGAGCAAGAGCCCCGATGGAAATTATTGGCAGTGTTCAAATCATTGTTTTACAGCTGTTTGCGGTACAACAGGCGCGGACCGTTTTTTCTTCCTTTTTGGGCATTTTTTGATCCCCGCGACTAGGACACTCGTTGCGGCCTCAATTCTCATACGTTTGCCTTGTCAATTGGCTCATTCGAAGCGCATTGAAAATGCGCACACAATTGCCCCCTCAGATTTTTCGTTTTGCATTGAAAGCTGCTTCTTGAGGCATGAAATCAGATTTGTGGTGACTTTTCTGAGAATTTCCCACTAGAACAGCTGTTCTGCCCTCAGTTCTTCGCCCTTTTCCTTAAATATAGACTCAATCTCTCCGCATTTCAAATTCAAAGCGAACCGCCGCCTCAGATTCGTTATTCTGACCCCGAATACCCCGACTCGACACAGAAACTCCGCAACAGATCATCACGTTTGATCAGTGGTCGGTAGAACAGCCGCTGCAGACTCGAATGTTGCTCAATTGTTCCCCCCATAGGCTCATTTTTTTCCCCTGACAAATGCGCACGAGGACACATCTTTATGTTCCTCAGAATGTGCCCACAAGCCATCCGTGACAGAAGTCTTCTTTGCTAACCATGCTTTTTTTGTTAAACAGCATTGAGGACCTTCTCGGATGCCCACTAACCAATATCTGTCTGGATATCACACCTCAGGCCTTTTTCCTGGATGAAATGTATACTTATATTGACTGGATGCATCCTATATCATATTTTCCATGTATTTTCACCTGGAATGAGTGAAAAAAAAGAGATTTTATGAAGTATCTAATTAGGAATTCTGAGGACACAGTTCGCTGCGGATTTGAGACACGAATCGAATGAGCTTAACGACGAGGGAAACGATGAGGATTCGAGACCGCAGCAACTGTTTGACTGACCGCCAATCAGAAGTGGTGACCCGCCGTCAATATCGTGTCCCCAGGTGTCCTATTCGGGACCAGGATGGAATTCCGAGGAGGCGGTTCGCTTTGCATTTGAAATGCGGAGAGATTGAGCCTATTTTTAAGGAAAAGGGCGAAGAACTGAGGGCAGAACAGCTGTTCTAGTGGGAAATTCTCAGAAAAGTCACCACAAATCTGATTTCATGCCTCAAGAAGCAGCTTTCAATGCAAAACGAAAAATCTGAGGGGGCAATTGTGTGTGCATTTTCAATGCGCTTCGAATGAGCCTATGCACAAGGCAAACGTATGAGAATTGAGGCCGCAACGAGTGTCCTAGTCGCGGGGATCAAAAAATGCCCAAAAAGGAAGAAAAAACGGTCCGCGCCTGTTGTACCGCAAACAGCTGTAAGCTCCCCAGGAGCAAGGTCGGGCTACACAATTGAAAAGTCCACCGCACGTGAGAGCGGGTCTCTACAATGCCGCTGCCCAGATCATTTTGCAAAATGGGAAAAATTCCGGTGCACCGACGTGAAGATAACTTCACGATTTTTGGTCGCAGTCAGTGATAGGTTTGATGAGGACTGTTCCAACCGAATTTAGCTGGGGAGCTCGCAACGTCCGCTTGATTTTATTCGCACATAACAGTTCGCCTTGCTCAAGCAATGAGACCAGTCTCGCTCTAGCCGCAATATAAAAATCTTGCATCTGTTACATATGGTCCCTATATATTGGGCTATGCAAGTGGGGGGCCTGCTGTCATGCCCGGGCCATAACCCAATGCGGCACATCAGTGATGTCTTGGAAAAATCTTACGATTCCTGTGTTTTTACAGAATCTTAGGCTGTCCCTGTTCGCGACTGTCGTAGGATTACACTGCAAATCACTAAAGTCCCTGAATGCTAACGAAATCTTAAGCCATCAGTGCAGCTGAGGTAGGTAGAATTACACAGCATCTGGAAACACATTCGAGCACCACAGACACGGCGTGTCTGTGCAGATCGGTTGTGTCTGCAGCAGGCACAAATAGACAAGCAGACCTTCACAGACCTCCGCAGACACCGCACGAAGCGATAGACATGGTCACGAAGCGACAGACACTTCCGTCCGCATGGCGCGCAAATCATCGGACTTCCCTCTTAATCTGGCCGTCGCACTGATGAATTGTCGACTTGTCGGCACATGCAACTGTGGAATTCACATCTGGCCACCTCCTCCTGCTTTCCACACGAATTGTGAAAATTTCTTTCAAGTCCGTTGCCGAAGTTGTACATTGTTGGCTAGCTGAAAATCCAGATATAAGAGGTGCGTGGTCGGACTGCTTCTTTCCTTCTCCCACATTCTTTCACTAGTAGCGCTCTCTATCTTGGCTCATACCCACCAAGACTTCCACCACGGACTCGGACAACAGGTGTGGCCGCCACTTCCCTCCTCTGAGTTCATCGTGCAGTCCCGTGTCACTCGCCAGCATTTCTGTCAGTCACGCTGAGGCTGCTCGGTATGGCCTTTTGGGCCAAGGATGTTGTCGTCCAATCCGTTCGCCTCAAGGCACACTTGGTTTGAGACCAGGAGAAGCTGTTCGTGGTATTCTCTTGATAGTATTATTCCCTACGTATGTATGTAGCAGATGACTTGCATGAATATATTTTTCTCTTCCGCTTCTTTACCATCTTCGCATGTTCAGGAACACAATTCCGGACAAACCAAATTGGGAAGACACGGTTACCGCCTGTTACCATTTGATGCCAAGATCTACTGTGAACCGCCGTGATAGTGATCGGTCTGTGGGTCTGTCGGTGTCTGTGGGTCTGTGGGTCTACTGTACAATTTCGTTCAAGTCGGTGGTCACGCGTCACGTCCATTTTTTTTTTATTGCGGCAATATTTTTTTCTCGATTTATCGGAATTCTTTTGGATTTTAATTGTACTAAAATTTCAGGATCGGTGCCGAATTGATCGAAATAGTACAGTATCCGTCTGTCGGTCGGCTGATGTCTGCGGCAGAGATGGTATGTCTGGCCATGTCTGGTACAGACAGGGGGAAGTCTGTTGGTCTGTATGGTCTGTATGGTCTGCCACAGACCACCACAGACCTGGGGCATTTTCCAGATGAGTGGGATATGGCCGCAAGCGGCAGGTGCCGAACCTTTTACAACAAAAGAATGAGCGACAACATAGCACGTCAATTCACTTCTCGCTTCCGTGCCAAAGCTCAAAGCACAGAAGAAGGATGGATCCTCGGGCAATACTTACCAAGATTGGAAGTTTGCAATCTCCATGGTCTTCCGTCGGGCCGGTTGTTATCACGTCATTGAAACAACCAGACCGGCAACTCGGGACGCAGCAGAGAAATGGGTCAGTACCAATATATTGACGGCTGCAAAACCGGGGTAGAAGCATGTGAAAAGTTGAAGAAGATTTACGAGAAGAATAGCGCGTTGAAGCGGCAATTCTACGGCTATACCCATGATCCCGCCAAGCCGATTCAGGAATATATTTCTGGAATCACTGGCCTTGCCTCGAGACTCAAGGCAATTGGAGTCAAATTGGAGGACAATGACATCATGGATGTCTTGCTGTGGAACCTAGATCCTAGCTGGAATGTACATGGAAGTGGCTTGGAGAACAGACCGATGAGGGACGGATGGATGGAATTTGGGTATATGGCGGAGAATTACTACTGTTGATCCAGATTCGACATTTCAACTTTAAAAATGGGCAAGTCGACAGATTTTCAGTGCTTGATAGGTATGGGAGATTGTTTTTCAAATCAAGTTCTTGGTTACTAACACTTGTTTCACAGATACCAGAAACATGCTCAGACAGATCCTGAAAAGTTGAAGGATGTTTCACTGCTTCAGTTTGCCACACATTGGGACTGGAAACAGAACAGGATTATAAAACGCGGAAGCAAAGGAGTATTGCCGTACATTGTCAATATCTGGCCTCGCTTTCGACCTGACCGTGATAATGATGAGCTCTACTATGAGAAATACTGCTATGCAAGAATGATTCTGCACCACCCATTCAAGAACTGCTGGAAAGTGGGGACCTGCCTCGAATCTCAGAGGAGCAACGTGGCAAGTATGTCAGCTGGACAGTTGCTTATCATGCAGAATGTCTCGGCCGCCATCATGTGCATCTGGATGACACTCTCCCAACAACAGCAGTAGTTCCTGAGGAGGACAATGAAAGTGACTCAGAGTCGATTGATAGTGAAGATCCTGCAGAAAATATCTATCAGGCAGAATGGATGCAAGAAACTGGTCGTGCTCCTCATGAATCTGTTCGAGCCAACCTTTGGAAACCTCGGGAAACGTGACTTGGATCTGGAGTATGACTGGGTCGCTAATTATCCTGATCAGCCAACAATTAATGCTGCATCAGAATGGCTGGCGGAACAGGTGAAAGAGGCACCAAATGATGAGATCCAAATTATGCCTGAACATGACTACACTAAGTTGAAGGGAGAACAGGGTATAACCAATTCCACAAAAACTGGGCCAGAAGATGGCTCTGGGGCCGTGCTGGAATTGAAATCAATCCGAAGGGAGACGAATTCAGCTTCGGGCCCGGCTCACCCACTTATGAAGGCTGCCATTGGACAAAAATAAATTAGGTTGATTGCCATCGGGGATCATAGCTGACCATGGCCGATCATTGTAGATCTGAGCGTTTCACAGCCTTTCACGAGCTTCATCGCAATCCATTATGACGGCCACAAGGATTCATAGCTCCGGAGTTAACCAACACAGTAATTCATCGCCTGTGGCCGCAATTTGGGTGGCCACAATGGCTGTCATAAAAAATATCTGACCTGTTATGTCGATCTATGGCCTTGAATTTTGTGACACAAGGATTCACGGAATTGTACAGATCACGCAAATCGCGGAGCCGATCCAATGCAATCTTAATATCCTTATTCTGTTGTTTAAGGTCCGCGGCCTCCTCGTGCCGGTCGTCTTGGTCCAAGAAGAGACTGAAAGATTTGAGGTTCCGGCTCACGCCAGTCGTCCTCGCTGCAAGCAGCCGTATGCGAGGAGTAGCCCGATGCTGGTCTGGCAGTCACCGATGGTGAAGGACTCGAGGGCAGGGAAGACAGCCGGGCCCTGGAGATGCAAGGGTGCCCTCCGAACGGCGCCATTCGCACTGGGTACTATGCATATCCTATTGCAAGGAGCCCAATCGCAAAACACAGCACGTTCATTGGTTTAGTCTGGGCGATTCTGTGCATCATATCAGGAAAACCCCCCGCAGAAATTTTTGGCAATTTTTTCGGAAATTTTGTGAAAATAGCTCCAGTTTCAAGAATATGCAAAATTTTCCGAAAATATGTTAGCCCCCAAAATATCTCCAACTTTTTGCAAAAAGTTGCAGAAAGTTGCCGTAGGTTTCCTCTTGTCTTCATTGAAATTTCTTTCCATTGCTCAGTTCGAGACACTAAAGAAGGCATAAAAACAAGTAATATTGCATTGCAGTCTATGTAAGTACAGTGATATAACTGCGGTACTACTACTATCAACGACTGCCACTGCCGTAAGGCTACCGGATGGCGACGTGCGGGGCACTCGCCAGCCTGCGCGGAGAAAGTGGATCTAAACAGAGCGAAGTTAGTAGAGCAGTGGAGAGAAGCGAGCAACTCGACCCACGCGAGGCGCCGAGGCAACACCTGATGCTGACGGGGAACAATGCAAAGCTAAGACTCACATCGGTTAGCATTGAAAATAGGTAGCACTACGACGGGAGGACTTACCCACAAACCGCATGTGCGTCGAGGAGGAACGCCATCGACTGGCAGCAACCGGGGAGTATCAGTAAACATTGAGGTGCAAGGGAAGGTAGACGTACCGATGGATACTTGACGGCCACGAAACAGACGATCCTCGTGACATTGGGGTCATCGCGGCTCGCGCCCGGAAGGCTTGCTACAGACTCGAAGATTAATTAAACTTAACGAAATAAGTTTTGGTTAAGGCAGACGTACAGATCAACAGGACGTGCAGTACAGCTCGACGTGCCCATCCGGGAGCCCACGAGAGCTGAGCTGCGAACGTAAAGATGCCCTGGACGTCGGCCAAGTCAATGAGGCAGGTACAGGATGGAAACTGAGCCGCGCTAGTGCATGCGCATCGACACTGGAAGGCGCACACACCATGAAGCTGTACTGCCCAGCACTTGCATGCGGAAACTCATTGGCACAAATGAGACCCGAGTCGACGATGGATGGCGCGGCAGAGCGAAGGGTGGCCTCGAGAATCTGCAGGGAAGTCAATTAGACTATAAGTGAGCACAACAGAGGCGCACCTCCAGACGAGGGCGGCGCGACACGCTGCCGTCGATCGGGGCCAATACCTGGAGTGCGGATGACGCGGATCCGACAACTCGGGCATATTGGAGCCCGAGACCCATGCTGTAAGTGCAGTAAATGACAAGTCAGGGTTAGCTCAGGAATCATGGAACACTACTCACCGTAGGTATGTGCTTCCTTGAATGAATGAAGTCAAGACTATGAGGGAGAGGACAAGGGGATGAAGGCTCAGAACAGGACTATATCGAGAACTGTGTGTACATACCGGTCGCGCGCTGTACGAGAGTCAAGCCCAGACAATGAGTTTGCGAGAACACAGAGTCGATTGAGCTGGGGAGATCATAGGACCGAGGATTTGGAGTAGAGAAGATAGATTAGAGGAGGGACGAGGGGGCGCAATGGAAGGAAGATGAGGGAAAGAAGAGAGAGGTATTTGTTGTTACAGTCACGGCGAAATTAGATGCAGGACCCCATTTGGAAATTGCCATCAAAAGGAGTCCTTTTCACCACTTCTGAGCTTAGGCAGGTCACAATTTGTGAGATGAAGACCTGGATATGCTTCCAGTAGCATGTAATAGACTTGGTGCAAAAAGAATCAACTTAATCTGAGATGTATACACAATGCAAGCAGCTGCTGTTCAACTTGACCAGATATGCCATTGTGCAGCTCCGACTACATTGAATTTTTCTGTGCAGCAGTCCTATGTCATTGGAGGTATAATACAACACTTTATCTATGCACAGATCCCCAACTGAGCTCGGAAGTGGTGAAAAGGACTCCTTTTGATGGCAATTTCCAAATGGGGTCCTGCATCTAATTTCGCCGTGACTGTATTGTCTCCAAATCAAAACGAACCATGATCTTCTCGCGGGTGCGAGCACGTCATCCGGTGATCAACCGGCCACCTTGTAACGCAGTGCATTTCACTGTTCGCGACTTTTTCGACGTGACCGATCCAGCGCTAGATGCCCCGCCTCTATGGTCCGTTGATTCATTTTGGGCGTAGGGTGGATACATATGTCCTCAACTGACATGAAAACACAGTCTGGACGTGGTCGGCCTCGGGTTCGATGGTCTCCGGTGAGTGGTTAAAAGTTGGTCAAAAGTCTTGCAAAAGTCAATCAGAAATAATGGGATAGATGAGAGGAAGAGGAGGGGAATATCACTGAGGTTTCGCCATTTGGCCAAATTTTATAAAAAATGCTGATGTTTTCGAGAGGATTTGCGGAAACTTTCATGAAAATATCTAAAGTTGCAAAAAATTTCAACCCGAAAGAAATTTTTGGGAAAAATTCCGAAAAATGACAAGGGAGGTTTTCCCTGATGATGTCGAATGGTGTCTGATAGCAAAGGATATAGCCATCATTCAAACATAGCAGTTTGGTATTCCCACAAGTCGGAAACTAGACGGATTCCTACTTGGGAAGGCATTTGAATACGGCGGCCGAGTCCCCGGTAAGTACGAATGAGGATGTCGGAATTTCTCTGATTTTTGTCATTATAGCAGCGCGAAGTACCTCGATCGTTGTGGGTGTAACATAAAATGATTTCGAGTTGACTGACAGTCAGTTGGGACTCGATTGTGCATATAAAAGTGGAAAAAAATCATTGCTCGGTTGGTAACCCATGTATGTCCCGGCGCGAACGGCTGCCCTATGTGCGGTAAGGCTCATCACGAGTGCGGGTCACCCGTGCGTGGGTCACGGTGGGTTGAACCGTGGGAAAACCCGCGAGTTTTCGCACTCGCGGGTTCGAGTACCCGTGTACACGGGTCACCGAGGACCCGAGTATCAATTTTGGTCAAATTCTGGCCAAACTCACAGGTACTTGACTCTTTTTTAGCAGGTTTGATCACTTGCAAATATCTTTGAAAGCCTTCTGTGCCCTCTGTGCCGCCTGGCGGCAAAAAGCAATGAGCGCGCTGGTTCGAGCTCATTCCTTGGCCAAATCACTTCAAATAAAATATTGGCATGAACTTTCATCGATTTCAGGAGTTTTTACGTTGTTTAATCTATACCATACCCATACCATTCTCTCGCAATAAAATTCTTCAGTGTTTTCTAAAATATCGAGTTCGTGGATTTGTATCATATGGAAAGGGGGTGAACACACCCTAAAAGTACTCACAAAATGAACCTTATACATCTGTTGGTTCACCCAAATTCCATAGGTTTTGGGCTCGGAATGCGGACTCTGTTCTTCACATCGACATATCCGCGGCCAACGACCTTCCGGTTCCATATCAATCAGTGGTTAGTCAGTGGGTCGGCCATCTCTCGGGCCGGTGCTGGATTGCTCATCTCCAACAGAACCTTCCCTCTGCCATGAAGTCTCCCCTGGACCATTTTCATAGCCCTGATCATTGCAAACATTTACAGCCATTCAGATCACGCTTGGAGGCATTATTGCGCTTTCCAGAACGCAATTACTGATTTGCATTTTGAACCACATGACCCTATTGACTTTTCAATGGTCCACATTTTGAAACGCGTGACTTGACATCTTGCAAACCATTCCAATTCCAATGGAGCCCCAAGGGCATTCTGTTTGTGCCCCGCTGCTCGCCGGCCAATTCCAATCATACAGTACACGGCACCCTGATGTAATCAGCACAGCCACCGCCAAATCTTGGGCCGAGATTATTTTTCTTTTCGAAAAAGGCCGCTGGAATGTCATTATAAGACCCTATAAGATTGGTTGGGCTCTGAAATAAAGAAGGATTATTAAAGAGACATGATGTCTTCTGCACTATCTGTTGCTTGAGCGACCATCCGAGGGCGGTGGACATTACATTTCCCAATTCACATGGCTTCGGAACCTGAAATAACCCGCTCATGGCACCGATATGAACCCAACAAGTGACATTTGTCTCTGAGGGATATTCTGAGGCAATCGAGCTCACACAATGGCATTTAACAAGCCAAGTTTCTTTGTGCTGAAAGTTTGGGCTGGTGCTACTTCGGTTTATCAACTGCATGACGCCCAAAGTCTTTATAAAATTATCTGTGTCTTTCTGAAGCCTTTTAAGCTCCGCTTTCGGTTCATCAAATATCGACACCTTGGTTAATCGGCACTGACACTTTGGAATATCAACCTTACAGCTAATTGCAGTACCGAAGGCGCAGATCAGAAATCTGCTGTTTTGGAACGTTTTCAAAGAATTCCCGGTATCTCAGTGAGTTCTTCACCGATTCACCTGAAAGCTGGATAGAAATACTCAAATAATTCGTGCACAATTAGTGATAGAGAGGAACTTTGAAAAATCTCATATATTTGATGACATTGCTTGAAGGGACCATTTTGTGAATTGAGACAGTTTACAGGCATCTAGACACATCCAAATGATTTAGAATTTTGTTAGAAAGGGTTTTCATACATTTCAAATGATGTGATAGAGTCAGATTTCGAAGGTATTCGCAGTTGGGTTCAAATATTGCATTGTTTGCTGATTGCAGTATATTACCATTGGCTCGATGCCATTACAAGCACGATAAACTAAGATATTGAAGATTCAGACTCTATCACACCTTTTGAAATCCATAGACGTCATCCCTAACAAAAATCTAGGGCATTTGAACATGCCTAGATACCGGCAGATTGAATTGACCCCCAAAATGACCACCCAAACCCAGCTCACCAACTATGGAATATGTTTGCAACTTTCTTTCTATCACTAATTGCGCATGAATTAGCTGCGTATTGCTATCCAGGTTTCAGGTGAATCGGTGAAGAACTCACTGAGATACCGGGATTCTTTGAAAACATTCCAAAACAGCAGATTTCTGATCCACGCCTTCGGTACTGCAATTAGCTGTAAGCACACAAAGTTCGGGAATTGGCAAAACCGGCATGTCGGCGGCGGGATCGACGGAATTATAAATGTCACTGTATTTTCCTATGCTGCCATTTGCTATAAACTCAATACAAGCTTCACTGTCCACTCATGAAAACTCACAGATAATTTTATAAAGAGAGAGACTCTATTTCGAATTTGCTACAAGCTCAATACGGGTTTCACTGTCCTCTTAATTAAAATGGTCCGAGTTTATCATTGACATTTAAATCTGCCCAGCTCCGCATCGAACTCACTCCGACGTCAACATCACCAGCATACCCAATGCCGCTGCTGCCGCCAATCCTCAGTGGAATCGGAGAAGGGGAGGACGCATGGTCCGTCAGCTGCGTGTCTCTCTCTTTATAAAATTATCCCTGTCCGTCTGAAGCCTTTTAAGCTCCGCTTTTTCTTCATCGGCCCCGATACTATGGAATATCCACCTATATAGCCCACGTATGTAGTCAAGTTAGACAGGTTGCAATATGGATGCATCCAGTCTAGTGTCGACCGAGATACCAGGAGAGGTGGGGAATCATTATAAACTCTTCTTGCCAACTGCCTTCCTCTCCTTCCTTCTGGCGTTCTCACGGACAGACTTGGCCCTTTTCGCTGCTCTGCGCTCTTCTTCGTTGATAGGGGGAGGACCTGATCTCTTCGGGGGAGGTGGGCCCCGGCAAGTCAGGCATGGACAGGTTTCTTCATCTTCGAAGTAATCTACTGAGTAGTAGAAAGTGATTTCCTCCCTGGCTGAGATGTCACGCAAGGTTCGGACTGTGAGGGCCGATTTGGATCCATCGACCGGAAGGTACTGCAAAATGGGCTATTTAAAGACTTGAAGCGTACACAAGTACAGACTCACCTCCGCATTGGGATTACAGTCATGGTTCACCATTCGCAAAGGGCCTATCAAGATTCGGACCGTTTTATCAGTGGCTTCATATTGAGAGAGTCGCGTGTGCTCAGCATTTCCATCAACTGAGATTAATCCTGCGAGCTCATAAATGTACTCATTGGCAGGCAGAGGCACGGATACCGTGATCCCAAATCCGCGGATCCTGTTTGGGCCCATTTCGAGGACGTTTAATGAGACAACCGACCAAGGCGCTTGCAGAATACAATATGCATCGAAGCACCTGAAAAGATGATCAGAAAATAGTGCTTGCAAGAGGGCAGATCGGACCATCGGAGTGCTTTCCTTGCGCCATAAACGCCCTCGATATTTCCTAGGAGTTCTTGCGATGCCTCCCAGACCTCAGCGAAAAGCACAGTTGTCTCCTTGAGAAGGCCCTATGGAGTCTGATCTCGGTGCCAGACTGTCTTCTTTGCTTGTTCATAGAGTGAACAGATGTGGGCACGGAGTTCCAAGGGAACATCAGGATGAACAGAGAGAGTGGCGGCGTTGTGACGGCGCGCAGGCGATCTGCGAGCCAATTGCGAATAAAGTGCCAAAACGAGGATATCGTCGCAATCCACTGCAGTTTTAGCAGTCACGGTGAATGGCCTATGGAGATGCTTGGCCCAGAGGAAACGGATTGGGTCACTCTCTCCCCCATGAAGCGGAGTGGATGGCATTGACACACTTAAAATGTGAAGGATGAAGATCACGCCCCGATGAAAACTGGCGCAACTGGGCGGATAGAGATGGGGTTACCGAATGTTCTTGAGGATTTTCTGGCGATTAAGTAGTCGCTAGGGACCCGGCCCCGGCCTCAAATTCCGATTTGGAGCAATTGGTCTGTAGACCGGTAACCGATCTGTCTACGGGAATACTGTCGGTAGACAGACCGGTTGATCTGGGTTCTAATTGGGCGAAGGCCAATTGTGTCGCCGGGACACGGGAGAACTTACCCGGAAGGACGATACCGCTTGCGACCCGAGGGGTGGGTATTGTCCCGCATCCCGATTGCGACCTGAGAGCTGGGGATGCTCGAGGAAGTGATTTTGGGGAGGACGCACGTGGAAGGACATGCCTCGCCAATTAAGATTCGGCTCCAACATTCTCAAAGATATTCAGGGATATACTGAAGATAATTTACAATAGTTTGTCTATGCCTTGCTTGTCGTGGGAAAATGAGAGAGTATGTTTGGGGACAAAACGAGGATCGATTTGGTCGCCAGAGCTCTCTCGCTCGGTCCTTGAGGGACCGCGCTCGAGCCAAGGAGATGCAGCGGAGAGCCAGCGGCTCAAGAGACTGCAGGAGGAGCAGCGGCCACATCAAGACGAGCAGACAGGCTCAGGATATGATTCCTGGGCACGTCGAGGTAGAGCTTGCAGGCGTCACTACGCCAGCGGCCGAGCAGCTGAATCTCAATTCAGCGTAGCCAGCAATGGCAGCCGCTGTAGCGGAACCCCGCCGATCCCGGTCACCCTGAAATCGCTTGATGCCTCGTATTACACGCTGCAACGCAGGGGAGTGGCAGGCCTCAAAAGGAAGGCCCACATCGACATGGAGGGAGTGAACGGCGGAGAGGTAGCCCTTAATCGTCTTGTGGAGGATGGGACGCTCCTTGCTGGCAAGATGAGCTGTCCGGGCCGTGAGGCCAAGTTGAGTTGAGTTGAATTTCTAAGGTTATCGTACCTGGCCATACAGGGCTACGCGACAGTACTCTACTAGATGTAGCTATGGGTGGGGGCTGTACCGGGTATGAGTAAGTAAACGGAAACTTTGTACGGGAGAGGAGACAGATGAGTAAAAGTAGAATCAAGTAGGGGAAAATAGGGTTTTGACGGAAGCGAGTAATGGGTAGGGAGTATCGGGAGTGGGGAAGGTAAGGTGCCGATCTGGGGCTTAGCTCGGTGGCTGGAAGGAGTTGGCCGGGGGTGAGAGCATACTGGGGATTGAGCCGGATGAAATTGAGGAACGATCTTTGTGGGGAGGAGTATGTCTCCCGGGTGGAGGAAGCAAGGCCGTGCCAGAGGAGAAACGCGACTTCTCGAGGGAGGTGAGAGTGCGTCGTATACCAGTGATCCGGGACTGCGGAGTTGAGGATGTCCGGCAGAGCTGTGGAGCCAGCTGGAACAGGCGGCTGTACTGAAAACGAGAGGCAGCGTCAGCGAGCGCGTTCTCGTGGGTTGGAATCCAGGTAGCGGAAAAAGTGAAATGAAGAACGGAAGATAGCAGAATAATCTGCCTCAACACGCCCATGCCCGCAACAGATCGTGCCATGTTGTCACTGAGCCAATCGACCACTGCCTGGTTATCGCACTGAAAGACAACATGGGTGCCAACCCATGTGTCGCTCCAACGCAGAATTGCCTGCAGTACAGCAAAGATCTCCTTGAACTGAATGTCGCAGCTGCAGTAGCGTCTGGGACACCGTGAGGAGAACCAGCGATCCCCGCAAACGCCGCCGAGACCTTTACGCCCACTTGCATCGGTCACAACAACAATTTTGGGGCGAACTGGCTGGATGAGCTGGACGCCATTCCAGTATGCGCTCAGAGACGACCACCAACCGATGTCGGAGCGCGCACCAGAAGGGATATGCCGGCGTTCAAAGTGTGTGGAAAATTTTGACGAGAAGTCGATCAAGCGTCGGATAAAGGCGCGAGAGCGGGGAATGACCTGCGTGCTGAACTGGAGGAAACCAACAAGCTCCTGAACCTCCCCCAAAGAACAGGTGCGCTTAAGGCCCCAACCACTCAACAAGTCGTGGATACAAAAGCTTGTCCTCGGGTAAGCGTGCTTCCATAGCGTCTGAGTCGAGATCAAGTCGGCGAGCTGGCCCACGCCTCCCCCACTCTGACATTGCCTTTTAAGGCATATCTCATCCATCAGCAACTTGACAAGTTCTTTTCCCACAGCTTTCAGGCACTTTTGGCTCTTTCGTCTTTTCCGGATACTTTTTTCAATCGCTTTTTTGGACTTCAGGCACTTTTGACTCTTTTGTCACTTCTGGGTTTGAGGCCAAGTATCTTCCCATCTGCGGAGTAGTATTCTAACATCAGGAAAAACCTGTTTTTAATTAGCCCTATTCCACAGGCATTTGAAGGATTCGCGGGGCAGTTTGGTCAAATTGCCCAGCTTACCGACTCGCCGAGAGTCCGCTGCGGCTGCATTTTTTTTTAGCTTGAAACAGTGGCAAATAACTGCTAAAGTCTAACCCACGACTTCCCAACACATTTAGGCTAGGATTGCTGCGCATTCGGAACCATGGACCAGGATGGATAGAAACAACGAAGATATCCGATTGTTACAACGTCAAATCAGGCCCAGCCCTAAAGCGCCGTCGGATCAAAGACACCCACGTGGGCGCGAAAGACTCTCATGTGTTCTCCCATGCTTCTTCTGTCCTCTCCTTGCCTGTCTGGCCCTCGCTCTGCTCTTTGTCAGAAAACTCTCTCACGGTGACGACACCCACCGTCTCTCTGGTGTTCTTTATCCAACTGTTTTGGATGAATTCCTGGTCTTTGGCGCCCTCACCTGGCATTCTCTCTTTGACATATCTTCCGTACTCGCCCCAATCGGGTTATAGCGCACTTTCTTGATGATCATCGTGTGTCTCCACACCCGTCTCGATTCGTCTCGTCCTTTCTGCCTATTCGTATCACCATGCTTGACATGGCCATTGGTTCTGCTCGTCTTCCATTATCTCATATTCATATCCACACATATCCATTCATCCAACGTGGACCACATTTGAGCACATCTGAGCATACCTGCCCAGACGGGGTTCTGACTGGGAGGCATCAGATCCAGCTAACGTCCGGTTTCGCAGCGGTTGCTGACTCGCCTTACAAACGCCTCGCAGTGTTTGTATTTGTTTGATATTTCTCCCCAATCTCCAGGGATTTCTCCCATCTCTCCCGCTTCTCCCATTTTGGTCTCAAACTCTTTGGCGTGTTCCAATGGCTCCAGCGAAGCCCACAGCACAGAAAATGGAGAACTGAACTGAACTGATTTCTATTGGTGCTATACCTTACAATAATGTCCTTCGCCAAAGAAAAAAAAAAGTTTACAGCTGTTTGCAAAAGTAATGACACTTCCATCATTTTGTAAATAAGAAAGCAAACAAATACTTGCACACTTGTCGAGCTTGTTGTGGGCTCATTTCTTCACCAAATCGGTTGTGTTATAGCGCGTTCGAAAGCGTTTTGAAGGCGCTTTCAGCCGGTAGTGGTCATAGCTTTTATATACAAGTTTGAATTTTCGACCTATTCGGCTCCGCGAGCGGATCTCAAGCGGATCTATCATCTTCCGCTATGACCGATGACTCTTCCTCTTACCCTCACCATCCTATAGCCTCCACGACCCGCTCGACGCGTTTCCGATGCGCTTGAGCCTTCTCCCGGCGCTGCAGCAACTATAACTCGGAGCTTTGATTGCTTGGAGACTATGTGTATTGGTACAAGTTAACTTGAGATCAACTTGACTTGACGAGGCCAATTTTGACGGGCAGCAAACCAACATTATTCAATGGGTACATATGAGACCAAGTAAAATGAGGTATATATAGCCGTGCCTCTGCGGCAAGAGGTGCTACCGTTACACCCATACAAGTCAGTTTAGTTCCACTTTCAGCATGGTTGACTTGTGCTCACAAATTTGACTTGCGCAAAGATAGGGTGTAAAATGAATCTGTTTAGAAACCTGCTGGGCTACAGACCACCGGAAAGGCGACTAGTTCTACATGGGCGGTTTGATGTGCCTTGTACGCCATGTGGTTTTCTCTTCCTCCCCTTTTTCTCCGTGCTGACTGCCTTCGTATTTTTCACCCGTTTTCTGACCATTCGTCTGTGGCACTCCCATCGTGTGACCTCTTTGCCGCATTTGACTTCGCAAGATCCGCAGTGGCTGTCTGAGGGACATCGAATAAAATGGGATCACTTGAAAAATGCAGTAGCGTTGGATTACAGCCGTTCCGGAAATTAATGAGAATAACTTTTTTTTTTTTTTCGCGCGCATTCTCAATTTGGCAATTCCATTTCCAGGCGGTGGCGGGTTCGATCCCAATCTCCGTGATCTTTTTTGAACTCAGTCTTTCGGCTCGATACTAGATAGAAGTGGCCGAAAATAAGAAAATATAGAGACTGAAGATATTGAAATATTGCACGGTCTTCATTTGGCCGTTGTTTTGCTTCTGCTCGGGTCAGAGAATTGATAGGGAGGACATCGAGATTGAGGGTCTTCATATCTCCAAGCGCTGTCCAAGCCTTGATAACGAATTTTCGTACTGATTAGCCTTGCACTCAACCAATTCACCGCGGATTGTCTCCAAACTTGGTACAGGTAGTACAACCCCGTACATAGAATCCTACTGAATAATCTCTGTCTGTCTATTCTCTCTTTTTCTCCTCTTCCGCACGCAAAAACTTCAATTCCACCCCAGTCCATTGGCCTTTGTTTCGGCCCATGCGCCAACCCCACGGATCAGTTCCCACAGATTCCGAGTCTTCAAGCCTCGGTCTTTAGTAGGCCGAGACAACGACGGCGTCAATAAGGGAGGAGAAATTTGGGGAGCCAAAATCGTGCTCTTTCTGGACCGCCTTAAGCAGCGCAAAGCATCTGTCCGGGTGCGAGTATTCGAAGAGGTATGTTGGCGTGTTTTTTCAAGGGGTCTGTGAGATCCTCTTTTGGCACTGAGGATAATAGGCAATGGGTTGTGATGGTCAGGGTATCACCCGGGGCGATTCTGGAGCAGTTGTCAGCAAGGTAAGAGTTGATTTCGTTGGCGGTGTATTTTTTAGTCCTCCCCCTCCCATCCGTCGTACACTTCTATACTGAACATTGACCGGTGTAGTATCAGGTAGCACAGTTTGGGTCAAAATAATTAATAGGAAAATCAGGCATATTTCACGCAGCCGGTAATCAATACAGCAGCGCACAAAATTTGCACATCTTTTTTGACATGGATGTCGGTCCAATTCCTTTGTGAGCCACACTTTCCAATCGTGTTTTAGCATTAAATGCCGGCAAATCGATCGGTACAGTCTCTCGCAGCTTTCAATGGATTGTGTTTGGCCGATTGACAATAGACCGAGACCAAAATGGCCTGGCTATTGAGAATTACCGACCAGCACAGTTCAAATAGCCAGCTCGGACGGTATGTCATCTCGTTTATAAACGTTCTGGAGTAAAGGCTAACGCCGTCTTTTATAAGGCTCGAGGCCATCACCGGACATCGCCCTGTGGGGAACACCCCCGAGTATTTGGATGGATTGGAATAAAATCGTGATATAAAGTTGCTGTAAACCACACGTCTCCGATCTCGCGCGCTACCCGTGATATGAGTACAGTCTTAAACCAGGAAGCGCAATACTAGTTCCACCCTTTCCCACTGCAACGTGGATCCAGAAATTGGTCAGAACATAGTAAGGCATCGTTCAATACTGTCTCTAAAAAGATTTGGACGAATTGAGTATTTGGACTTTGAGAAATGGTTATGTTTGTAGTGGCGGTGGACAGCCTCTGATCTCGGCAATCGGACTATGTTTCCGGAGCATGTTAACAGTGGTATAAAGCAGAAATGAGGGGCGGACTGGGGTTTTCTAGCTCCCTCAGTACGACTACACAAATTACAGACCCAACATACTGCCTCAGAGGCCGGTAATTGGTAGCAACAAAATGTTGCGCTTCTACGTCATTTGTACAAGTTTGGAGTGCAACAAAGATCCTTCTATACTACGCTCCGAGTGGGATGCTTAGTAGGAGGCTCTATTGGGCACAAACGTGGTGGTAGGTCCCCGTTTCCAGTCTTCCACTCCATGACGCGCTAATGGAGCGTTCTCAGAGTGAACACCGTCAATTTATGCAGTCTTTTCCACAAACTTTGGAGGGACTTTGGATGGTGAATTTTTCTTTTTCATTGACTCCAAGGTCTTCTATGAAGCCAAATGTTGAGAAATGCCAACAATTTGGTTACAATGAACGGATTAAAAATTTCCTCAATTCACCTCTGGCAAGTTCAAATTCGATCGATTCTGGTTTTCGCTTGCGTCCAAGTTTCCTGTGATATCCCATCAACATATATACTCGTTCTTTGCATGCCCCGTACCAGGGATCTCACTACTCGACTGCTGTTCTCGTCCTCCCTGGCTCATCCCTCGCTGCCATGCCAACCAAGTATCGCTGGCGCGATCCTCAAGGCCAGCGTACCATCACTAAAATCGTAAAAAAGCGAATCCCGCAATGGAAAGACGGCCTTTATCCCTCCCAGCACACACTGGTCGTGCGGATTCTAGACGGCGAAGACATACTCTGCTGCATGGCAACTGGTGCGGGAAAGTCGGCGCTCTTCGCAGTTCCTATCCTCGTCCTCCTGGAAATGGCTCAGCATCCTGATCTGTACCCTGATTTGCCCGTTCGTGCACTCCCCGTAGGGCTTGTTGTTACACCTACAAAGGGTCTTGCAGCGAACATAGTACGATTCAATTCAGTCCAATTCACTTATATCAATCGCCTTTAGGTCTTTGAGCTCAAGAAATTGGACATACCAGCCTTCGCATACTGCCATGAGACTATTACGGAGGCGCGGAAGGCTGGACGAAATCTCGTGCATGAAATTCGTGAATGCAAGACGTGGAACGTCATCTGTGTCGATCCGGAGCATCTCAGGGATAAGGCCTGGCGTGATATCACTGCGGCGGATGTATTCCGGGCGAACATCGTGTACGGATGCGTCGATGAGGGACACCTAATCAATGAGTGGGGTACCCACTTCCGCCCACAGTTCAAGGACGTTGGCAGTTTCTTTCGTGGTCGTCTTCCTTCCTCAGTGTCCATTATGGCCCTTTCTGCAACTCTGCAGCCTGGCGCTGCCTCAAATTCCGTCTGCTCGAGCCTCGGCCTATCTGGCGATAATTTCTACACTCTGCGCACCTCAAATGAACGCCCCAACACCCAATTTGTCATGGAAGCCCTCGAGAACGGTGTTGGAGAGACGGAGTTTCCTCAACTTCTTCGATACCTGAATTCAGGCCGAAAAACTGTCATCCATTGTCGCAGTATCGACAACGTTCTCCGAGTATTTTTGTACCTATGGAAAGCGCTCCCTCCGCGACTGCGACGCCTTCAGATGTATCATTCACTCCGGTCTTTCGAAGATAACGAAGAGATACTACGCACCTTGGAAGAGGATCCGGAATGCCAGGTTGTGATTGCGACCATCGCGTTTGCTAATGGACTTAATGTGAAGTCACTGCTGGATAGCATTTCACTCGGATTCCCAGATACTGTCGATCAGCTATGGCAGGAGAAGGGACGTGTCGGAAGGAACCCGGAGACAGCTGCGCGTGGCATTGTACTTTTTCAGCCTAGTCACCGCTCCGCCGCGGAGAAACAAATTGCTGGTATGTTATATGCCTGAAAATGCGGGACCATAGTTAACTGTACAGCCCACAAATAGCTACTACATCCGATTCATCCGTCGCGCCATCGAAATCCAAACGAAGGAAGCCGACAAAACCACTGGAGCATACAAAGGCTCTCGTTCTGACCGAGAAACACTGCTATATTGCCGCCCTGAACCGCATCTACGGAAATCCCCCACTCGATATCACCATTCTAGACTGTATTGCGGCCCAACGACGTCTCCCGTGTTCTTTGTGCGCTGCCCGGAATGACATACAACTCGACTTTCCTACACCACCACTGCCGCCTGGAATAACACTGCCCCCATTCATCCCTCCACTTGCAGCAGAACCTCTTTCCGCTGCCGAAAAGAAACTTAGACTGACCAAGGAGCGCAAGGAGACAGAATCAGCTCTCTCGGCATTCGCCGAGACTGTTCATCGCACGGAGCGTAGGCGCACAGTCAACTTGCACCGACCGAAATCCTCTTATTTTCCTGGTTCCCTCGTCAAGTCTATTCTCGATAAACTCCTATCCATTGACTCATTCGACAATCTCCAGAAGATTATCCAGCCCTGGGTTTTTTCATCCGGCTATGCCGTTCGACTTTACGTCACTGTTCACGAACTTAGAACCACCATTAATGCTCAACGCGAGAAGGCTCGGCTCGCACGAAACGCTAGACAGCGTGCTACTCGTCAGGGCAAGAAGGCTGCTTATGGCTCTGGATCTGAAGGAGATGATGATGTAGAGTTGAGTACTGATGAAGACGTAGATGACCATCCACGTTCATCGCCCATCCCTCCCCCACCAAAGCGCACCAGGCGTATTCTGGAGGAAGTCACCAACAAGGCACGAGCTTCGCATGTACCATCTAATAGAGCCGACAGGGAGCCGTTACAACGCGCCGCTGAAGTTACCCAGTCATTTGCACCTCCGTATCGGACTTCACGACGGCGAGATGCACAGAACTAATAGTATAATTTGCTCTCCTGTACAGCTGTATTGCTAATACTGTGTTGTTAAAAGTGTATTGTTTTTAGAAAAATTCAATCTTCTCTGTCGTCTTCAACTAGATCTTCTCCCTCTCCCTCTCCTTCACTCTCAGTATCGGGATCGTCGCTTTCGGGCTCGTCATCGGAGTCTTCCTCTACCTCTTCCTCAGGCCCACACAAACGCTCGAGCAATGCCTCAAAATCTGCGGGGTCGTACCAATCATCAACCATTTTGCCGGTGTCGGGGTCCAATGCAAATGCAATATCTGAACCACTGACAAGAGGTTCATCACTATGATCAACATCATCCCATTGCTCAACGCAATCTGCGGCACGCCGAGCAGCCGCTGATGCCGAGCTATAAGCAGAGCGAACCGACGGGGATGCGCTAGCTTGGGACAAGGATGGTGATGGTGTGCGGTGTGAGGAAGGCGTTGGCGAGTCAGAGTTGTGAGGAGAGGGGATGATGATATCACGATCCAAATTGACGTGTTGAGTAACACCAGAGTCCCCATTGCGTATCTTCTCCATGTCGCGTAGTATCTCCGCATATTCAGCGCTGCGGCGAAGGTATTCAGCCATTTTTCCACCCTCTAACCGGTGGAAGCCGCGGTCAAAGCGGTTTACTGCGGCGTGACCCATACTGCGACCAGAACGAAATTTGTGAAGTTCATCATCCTGGTACATGCGCAACAAAATCTTGGTCTCATCGCGAAGATGGGGGGATGTATGTGCTTTACTGCGACGCTTCAAGTCGAAAGCGGTCTCGATATCCTCCTTCATCTTAATGAAGTGTAGGACATTGGGCGCAATTGTCTTGCGATAGAATTTGTCGTCGAGATCCCCTCCACGCCGCCTCTTCATATCCTCGAGCCAGCGATTATTCCATTCTTGCATGAGATCTGCCTCAATAAACTTGCCGATTATACCGCGGATATTTATGAGCCAGTTGTTGAGCAGCGCGTCCTTGATATCGGGGGAGGACTCGAACTCCATGAGTGCATACAGATCGAGCATGTAGCCCATGTAATTCCCGCTACCGTAAGGTACGGGTCTTAGGGAGCATGATTTTTGGATTTTGGCCGTGCATCACATTTTCGTCAGCAGTTTTCGCATAAGCACATTTCCTCCCCGCCAAAATGCTTCGGCTTTTCTCCTTGCCGATGATTGACACATAATAATGCTGATGCTAAATCCGACTCTTCCGGACTTGCTTCTTGGGAACGGGCACTGCCGTCGATCAATCCGGCAGCTTTGCACTTGTTTGGAATATTCTGGAAATACCTCAGAGCTTTGAATTGAAGTATATTTACTACTAGTTGGTACCCGTGAATAAATTCACGGGGAGTGTCTTCAGTTTTCAAGTTGTCGGTTGTCCTGAGGAGGTGTTGAGTTCCCAGTTGGAACTTGGTTCTTTTCTGTTTCCTGTTAGCTGTTCCCAGTTTTTGGCTGATTGTTCCCAGTCTCTTGTTGGTTTGTTCCCCGTTGGCTCCCTGTTGCCCATTCGCTGTTTTCTGTGGTATTTTGATTTGTTATTGGTTGTGCCGAGTAGAGGCAGTTTCGGTAGTTCCCGGGGCCAGCAGTCCGGTATGATGGCTTTGCCATTGTGCTGTGAGCATGTCTGGTATTACCTCTATTTGGTACCGGTGAATAAATGCACTGGGATTGGGTCTCCAGAGTTCCTGTCAGTTGTCCCGAGGTGTTGGTTGTACCCAGTTCGAACTTGGTTGTTCCCAGTTTTCCATTAGCTGTTCCCCATTTCCGGTTGACTGTACGTGTTCCCAGTTTTTTGCTGGCTGTTCCCAGTCACTTGTTGGTTTGTTCCCTGTTGCCCATTTCCTGCTTCCCGTGGTACAATTCAATTTGTTCTTTGGCCACTGTTGGTCGTGCCGAGTTGAGGCAGTCTCGGCAGCCCCGGCATCAATGCCGCTGTGCCGTGTGGCTGTGGGCGTTCCACTGGAATGTTCTCTATGTAGGCCATTATATTATATGATTGGGCGAGGCCGGCAAGCGGCGGGTCACAAACAGATGGGTAGAATTTTATTTTTCGTAGATCCACGGAATTTAATACAAAGCTCAATGTTCGCTCGGTCGACGCTTGTGCGCCGACCAGCTCACATTGGATGTTAGCCAGATTAAGCACCTGAGGCGCCATCAGATGACGCGTTAAGAATGACATGGTAACTTATATAAGCCGTTTGCTGACATTTTCGGTCCTCAATAGCACAAAAAAAACAGATAAATCTGTTTGTGAATTATAACTTGCTAGCCGTGAATAAATTCACGGGGCTTGTTGTTCCCAGCTCGCGTCCCAGCTGGTAGTCTCAGTACGCGGTTATGTTGTGCTCGCTAGACCAGCTGGTAGTCCCAGTGCAACGCCCCGGCAGTTTCCGCACCGATGTCGTAGCTGTGAGGTCATCGCATGTGACGTTCCATTGGAAGGTTCTTTGTCTCTGGAATTATATTAATATTATATAGAGAGATTTAAAGCCCCCAAACTGGGACGTTAGCTCAATTTTGACCTTGCAATTGGCGCAAAAAAAAACTTTGTTTGCCACTGCACGTGACCTCAATCGTCGTTGTAAAAAATGACTATGGTTTGCTCAAAATTGAACAAAATTCTTTGCTTCTGCGGAAGGACACATCTAGGAATGAACGGAGAATTTGCATACTGTCTCAAAATCCCCAATTCTAGCCTACCCTTTGCAGGAATAGGACAATACTTAGGGCTCCAACCGTTTAAACGTTTACAAACGGTATTTTTAACCGTTTAGTTTACTAGGTCTGTCAAACGGTAAACGGTTTAGGGTTCTTCCCAGCTCGATTGAAGGCCGCAGGCTAATCTGGGTGGGTCAAAATGGGTTCTAACTCACCATTAGATACGCCTTCTACGCTCTACAAGGTACAGCGGCTTGCCAGGAGCCGAAAACACCCGTTAAATGGTTTTAAACGGTTTGATTACATAACCGTTTAGTTTAACGCCCTAAGTAAACGAAAACTAAACGGTTGGAGCCCTAACAATACTGCCGCAAGTTTGGGTCTAACCTCGATATTTGAGCAAAATCAAAGGTAATTTTGTGGAAAAAAGTTTTGTACGCCATTTCCCACGGAGAGCGACCAAATTTCACTCGGGTTTGACAAAGTTATAAGGATTCTGCGCTACAGGGCATTTGATCTGCCAACCAAAACTCCGCAGGTTAGTCACAGTCACGGAAAATGAGCTCAAACTATGTAATAAGAGTATTCGAGTTCGTCTGTCCATATTTTGGACCTAACCATGCCTTTTCCCTGTCAAAAACACAAATCTCGGTCAGCTTCACCAAAGTCCTATCAACTCTGACAATTTTGGGCAGATCGTTCCCCTTCAGCAGCAAAATCACTGGTAGACAGCACCTCTACAAAAGTACTTCGCCAGAATCTTCAGTTTTTGACGAGCTGCCGAGGAAACCACGGTGTTTCAGCCAAAATCACCGAATATTTGTGCAAGTGGCCAAATTCAAAAAATGGGCACAGTATTTTTATTTGTATTCTGATTTAATACCCGACTTTCCTTTTGACCTAGGCTCAAAAATGCGTTCCTGAACAGCCATCTGGTCTATTTACATCACTTTGATTTATTTCTGTCTTATAAATTCATTCTATAGCTGGTCCATATCATCATGCCCGAGATCCTTCACCTACCTACACCCATGGATGTCGTCGACACTTCAAATGGTATGTTTCGCCAATCTTAGTTTGTTCTGTCCTTATTATTGTACCAGTTCCTGGACGTAGTTGTATCTGCGACGAGCCCTCGCCTCGGCTTGTCGCTGTCCTTCTATGTCTGGCTGTATCTCATCTGTTATACTCATGAATAAAATGACATCTTTGAATCTTTTGTGTGATATAATGCTTGGAAATCATGTTACCCGCTCCCGTATCTCTGTATTTCATGCCGATCCCCCAGCGATACAGCAATCTCTTGATTTACATGCCGTCCCCCATGCTGGTTTAACTTTAATCCAGTGCCAATATCTTCTCCATCATATTATCGCTGGGGCCTGTGCCGACCATGTAGTTGATGTAAATTTGTCTCCACGACCAGATCGTTCTGCCTGCTGTGCGCTCTGCCAGGATTTCAAGTCAGCAGCAGATATGTCGAAAACCAGTTTCAGTATTATTCTCGATGCAGACAACGAGCAAATCTCGACTGAGAGTCTGGTGCACATAGCAACTGCTTCAAATATTTATGTATATGGTGACTGCAACCTCAGCTTCAAGGTACGCTCAGCCATTGGGAAACATGCCGAAGCCCTCAGCTCAGCAGACACCGACATTTGCTCACCAGCATCCATTGCGGATTTTTTCAAGTTGTTTGAGAGTCATTGTAGGCTATTCTTTTGGCTATTGCTGCACTACATTGCATTCAAGTCCCCGTAACGGCGACCAATGGTTTTCTCCATTCTCGGATCACTCAGCATTTGTTATCGGGACACTGCAGTCAATTTTCGCGGTCCCATCTTTTGATATCTCTTCCTCGTGACTTATTCTTGCCAGATTGTGCTGATGTCCACAACGAATGGCTAGGAAGTAAGTTAGAGGCCGACTTCCAAGTCCACATTCTGACGGCTATCTATGGAAGCAAATTTTTTTTGAAGTCATTGCGCCGAGTTTTGAAGAATTTGGACATTGAACATGAAGAATCGGATAGTATAGGCCAGTTGCACAGAAAGCTCAAGCGCCACATCACTGGCTTGCGCCGAGGTCCTCGACCGTGGAGATGGTGAGCCATGGGACCCGGCCGTTCCTACGATGCCCGAATGTCGCACCTACTCGCCTGGCGCCAGCCCAAAGAAGAGGGCCAGGGCCAAACGCCGTCGACGCCGCAATCAACAATTTCGGAAAGGCGTCACCCAGCTCCAACAAAAGACAGAAGTGCAACACCACCGGCCCTCAGTAGCTATTATATCGTGCTAAAACAAACTTCCCGCTTCATAGTTAGTATTGTACCAACTCCTTCTACACTCTTTAGCCTTTGAATTTGACTCAAAAAATGTTGTATTTTAATGTCCCATTAATATCATTTGAATCAGGTCTTGATCAAAGCCGGTAGCGGGCCATGCCGCTCGCCGGCCTTACCACTTTATTTTGGTTTGCTGTCCCTGCGAATGTGAAGATAAAAATCTTGCATCCGGAGTCCCGTCAGAATTCAAGTTGGTTCGCACTGAAGAGAGCGTGTGCGGTACCTTCAAAATCTCAAATACTCTTCCAACATCGCCCTCTGCAATCGCATAGTTCAATTCAATCCACCAGCCGTATTCCATGAGGAACAAGATGGCGTTACTGAGCACTCTATCACCATCGAATCCCGGGATTTCTTCATGTACTTTGGGACCACCTTCGTCCTGCTTTGGCTCGGCTGCAGGTGCAACGTCTGCAGGCGCCTCGTCCTGCTGCCCATCAGCCGGGTCTTCTGGAATGTCTTGAAGATCGGGCATGTCATCGTCCGCGTCTGGTTCTGGAGCAGACTCGGGCGCAGACTCTGGCGTCGGCTCCGGGGCGCACGGCACAGTCCACGCAGATCCTTGGGGGAACTTTCGTCGCGGCGCGGCGTTTTCTTGTTCAGACTGATCCAAAGACTGCTCATAGGCAGACTGGCACGCATATCGTTCTCGGAGGATGCTGGCCTGCTCGAGTAAGTCGTCTAGGGTCGGTAAAGCACCATGGGCTGCGAGCTCATCGAAATGGCTGAGAAGATCTGTGTCACAGCCTAAAACGAGCCTGCGCGCATCGTTAGTTCAGTTAGAACACAAAAAATTACACACCGCCAGCAGTCGAGTACTCGAGCCACCCAGAACAGTGTCATGCTACGGCTTGTTGGGTAGAAGTCGCACTTCTTCAGGTCCGTGGGCCTCTTCATGTTCGCGGCATTTGAGCTCCGGGACAAGGAAGATGGATCTTTGGACGCTGCAGGCCCGTAATGATTTGACGCACACGAATTGAGGTCGGTGGCCTTTGTATGCCATGTTTCCGGCGTGCTGATAACGTTTCGGAAGGAGTGATATATGTTGGGTGACGTTGCTAGAATCCTCTTCAGACGCAAAATGGTCGCATGTGATGCACCATCCCCGCGATCCCAGGCCAATATATCATCGGATTTCTCTGACGCGGCGTGGCTGTGTCATTGACGCGGCATGACTAGAATTGGTTATTGACCTTCAAAGCAGCTCAAATATATATCCTATGGACTGCTTGTAGGTTGTTATCGCCAATATGACATTGGACAACCAATATTACACTCCCAGGTATTTTTTCTGGGAGTTGAGTTGGATTGTTGACGTGTGTGTGATATGTCTCCAAACTCTGTTGACTTCTACGATATCAGGAACATGAAACTACATATTTTAAATATTTTTTAAACACCTCCAGTCACAGTGTTAACTTGTGGGTGCCGCGTCAATGCCGCGTCAGTGCGCGTCAGTGCCGCCTCAGTCCGCGTCAACGCCGCGTCAGTGCGCATCAACACCGCGTCAGTGCGCATCAACGCCGCGTCAGTCTGGTTCAATGCCGCGTCAATGCACGTTACTGTCGCGTTGGCTTCGAGTTTTGTTTCTTGTTACTCCTGCTTGAATACTTTGTCTGCTGAGAGCATCCGGGCCTGCAAGGCACCTAGGTCAGATAGCTTTAGGTTGAATGTTGAACTGGAAGGAATCCCTGTGGAACGTGGTGACTACACTTTGTCTTCGAGGATTGCAAGCTTCATGGTGGTATTCAGTGGGTGATGAAATGCGTCTAATTCTGTTCTCATTTCGCACTCCGAAGTCTTACTCTGCCATTCATCGACCGTGAAGTTGACATGAATTTCCCTCCCTCGGGTTATTCTGAATTTGAGAATTTCAAGTACAATGACTGTGCTCCTCAACCACCCGAGGCAGCCGTCGAAATCTCAGGAGAATCACCGCACGGTGACTTCGGGCACAAGGGCCGCCGTGCCGAGTGGGGAGTAAAGATTAGAAGGGAAATTCGAAAGGTATGGGCCCTAATATAATTGAGTTCGAGACATATAAAGACACGACGGCGATTACAGCTAATGTCGGAACCTAGGGCGCGAACGAAAATTTTCCATTTTGGGAACTTTTTCGTCGCGCCGACCGATTCCATCATAACTCTCTGAGTTTTGGTCAGATTACCTCGAAACATATACCATTCTTTCAGAATAATTCATCCGCAATTAGTGATGTAAAGGAAGTCGCGAAAATGTATTTTATCTTTCCATTTGGCACCTGAAGCTTTGTTTCTGTTGAACACCTCCTAGGAGGGTGGGTACTTGTTCAAACACACTAAATTTTTGGGAGGGAAGACTTACATGCATTATAAAGAGGGTGATGTCGCCAGAATTATGATTTTCTTCTCCATTGAATCACTATTGACTCGGAAGTAATCTTTCGATCAAAATTTTTGAACTCCTCATAACTTCTTCAATCATCCACCAAATTCGGACTTGAAACGACACAGGACATCGCATTTCACATCTCCTCGAAACCGTATCCTCGAAATGTCCAAAAACACGCATTGCCAAACATCAATTAGAGCGCGTTGCGTTGCGTACCCATCATTAGTTATCACTTCGGTCACATCATTCACCAGCTGACAAGTCACTTGGCCGCATGTCGTCCTTTGTTTTTGGACATTTCGAGGATACATCTTCGAGGAGATGTGAAATGCGATGTCCTGTGTCGTTTCAAGTCCGAATTTGGTGGATGATTGAAGAAGTTATGAGGAGTTCAAAAATTTTGATCGAAAGATTACTTCCGAGTCAATAGTGACTCAATGGAGAAGAAAATCATAATTCTGGCGACATCACCCTCTTTATAATGCATGTAAGTCTTCCCTCCCAAAAATTTAGTGTGTTTGAACAAGTGCCCACCCTCCTAGGAGGTGTTCAACAGAAACAAAGCTTCAGGTGCCAAATGGAAAGATAAAATACATTTTCGCGACTTCCTTTACATCATTAATTGCGGATGAATTATTCTGAAAGAATGGTATATGTTTCGAGGTAATCTGACCAAAACTCAGAGAGTTATGACGGAATCGGTCGGCGCGACGAAAAAGTTCCCAAAATGGAAATTTTTCGTTCGCGCCCTAGGTTCCGACATTAGCTGTAACTATGCTACCAAATAGATGTCTGGGAGCAGCGGATTTCAAAAACACTCATGCTGAATCCAATCGGCCGGCAATGGTTCGTGGAGTGGTTGGTTTGTGAGAGGTCTCAACGCCAATACACATCTGTTGGCATACAATCCCCAACGTATTCGGCCTTACTGCCCATATATTGATGTATTGCCTTTGCAATACAGTACAACCCGAGTGTAAATTGAACATTTTCACGGTTGGCCCAATTGCCAGCTCATCAACGCGTGAGATGTTCAATTGTAAAGCACTATATACATGCTCCGGCCACCTTCAGGGACGAAATGAAATCCAGGGACAACTTCGATGGGATGCAACTTGGTGAATTGCACGCCTAATGATGCAGCAACTTGGTGAAAGCAACTTCTGCCAGAGTGGCAGGTTCAGAATTTACATGATGCAACTTTGATATCGATGGATTTGGGGAGTCACAACCTGAATCTGGGGCAACTTGAATAGGTTACAACTTCAATATGGTTGAGTATCACCCTCCATCATGGATATTGTGGGAGAATTGGTCCCGCTAAGTATAATATTTTGAATGAAATTTCATTGCTGCCGGTGATTCTGCGCATAAGGTCTTGAGCGACTAGAACCCGGGATCGCCGACAAAGACTTAATTTCCTCCTTGTCAAAGCGCCATATACTCGAAAGGGGTGCCGAGTCAGCACCATAAAAGGTCGTGGGCGTCAAAGAGTGGGTGCTGCCATTGCGCTGATCAAAAGAAGAGATGGCGGACGGCAAGAGCGCTTGGGACTCCGTGATTTCCTGCAGGAACGACGGCAGCGGGCTGGGGACGGACGTATCGGCAGGACCATGGTCTGCGGACGGTGCGCGGCAAATCCTGTGCTGGATCTGGGAGAGCGTGGTGCGAAAATCCTCCCGACCTCGCCCAGCGAGAGGAGGCGGCCAAAATTTGACCAAGGAGCTGTCGACTTGTGCCACGGTGTCAAAGCTCAACCTGGCGCCAGAATTACACAGATGTGGAGGCGGTGGGACAGGCGCGGCCCCAGCTGAGCCAAACCCGCTTTGGCCGAGCGGTGACGTGAGAGCCACGATGCGTTCCGTTTTTACGGTGGGGGAAACCCGGTCACCATTGCCTTCGGCGTCTAAATTGAGATGAGAAAGCAGTGACGTGAGTTGTTACTGGAACACAAAGGCAGCTTACAAGGAAGACAAGTTTGGCAGACCTTACGCCTCCTCCAGTTCAAATAATTGCACTTCAGGCAAATCCAATCACCCGGTTGCTGTAAAGCAGCACAAGCCCGAGAGATGGCCGAGGTGCTGACTAAATGCTGACTGATATGGAATCGGAGGGAACATGCCGGAACATACAGGAAAAATAGGATTTTAGTATAAATACAGTACCTACAGTAGAGCTCCTCATGAGCTTGTAACCAATGGCCTAACAGCCAGAGAGTGATATCTCACTTGGTTCACGAGAGATAAAATCAACAATCTAGAACAACACGAGTACGGGAATGTCATTTTAGGTATTCAGGAGGCTTGAGGAGGCGATAAAAGTCCATTGAGTGGCTCTATGACACCCACATCCCCCCTCTGCCCCTCCCATGGCCCCGAGAGCGAAAGGAACGTCGGAACCTCAGGTAATTCAATTGGCTGATGGCGCGAAATTTCCGACGCATTACAACGACGAGAAGAAGACCCACGAGGTCAGCTGTGATCTGTGCGGGGAGATCATCAATGTCGGGCCAGCAGGTACAACCTCCTACCGGTTGGAATCACACAGGACTTAGTCTGTTGTTAACCGCGCCACCGTGTATCGGTGGCCGCGTTATTACAAATCATCGGAGTTTGAACTTTTGCGATGCTCATTCAGAACCTCCAGGACTCCCATCTTCAAACTTCCAGAGAGAAAGGTTATTTAAATCCATGTCTGAACCCAACACATCTCCTCAAATTTTCCTCTTCAACCTCCATTCTCGCGGAATCAAAACAGCTGATTATGTCAGGATTTGTCATACATTGAGCGAACAAAGTTCAAACTCACGGTTCTTCAACTCTGCCGTCGCAAGTTAGGGAGAGAAGTTGCCCAGTTTATGCTAATGAATGCTACTGGGACTGCACATTTGTGAAAAACATACTCTGGTATGCATACGAGCAACCAAATTCTTTTCGTGATTTGTAATAAGCAGGCCACCGATCGTTGGATCGACCTTATCAACAGACTACAACATGCGAGGCACGAGCACAAAATTGTTGTAGCGTCTGTTTATAAGAGACTACACAGGACTGCGTGTCAGAAGAAAATTACCAAACAACACGAAGCCGAGGTGCGTCACTGGTAACTATTTATTGCGAAAAGAGCAACCGAGAAACGTATATGCATGAAGAGTTGCGTGCAGAATAGTACACGAGTGCTTACACGTGCCTGCTGGTGGGATCAATGGCAGTGACAAACACCAACATACTGCAATGGGTTCATCTTTGATGGCGCTTGACAGGTCGCCCCTTGTATAAGACCCACTACTTAAAGTTAGTGGGCATTCCAGTCAGCGGCACGTCGTTTCTGGATGCGAGAAATCTTCACGCGTCGTTCCTTGGCATTTTTATTGTGTGTCGCATGCACCGGCATTGTGAACTCGGCGCCAATGAGCGTGTCGAGCGTGTCGGGTTGGTTACCAGCAAGTACAAAGGATGTGACACATTGTGACATTCTATCGAAATAAATTTCTACAAATTCCACAATTTCTTTTAGATCTTCGAATGCTACACAGGTGGCCAACGGACCCTCTGAGCAAATCCCAGCTTATTTAACCCAGAAAGAGTCGAGAAAGGGCGGGGGAAGCGCCGAACCAGTTTTGCTGACCTAAAACCTTGCGCAAACGATTCTGGCCACCACACAAATTCAACAATTTTTTTTAAATCTCCGAATTGTAGACGGGTGTCCAGCGGACCTTCTGCTCAAAATTCAGCACATTTAACCCAGAAAGAGTCGCGAAAAGGGCGGGGGAAGCACCGAACCAGTTTTGCTGACGTAAAACCTTGCGCAGACGATTCTGGCCGCTAGGGTACGTACACCTATGGATATAAGAACCAAGTTTTCTCAATTGATCCGGTTTCTCCAGTGCCTGTGGAGGGTGATACATAAACGACGGAACATGCAAGTCCGACTTGCAATTGAGAATAAACAACGGCAAACATGGCGGAAAAGTCAAGTACTATGAGCTGGACCTGCACCCGGATGAATGACCACTGGTTTTCAGATATCATCAATGCAAAGAAATCATCGTATGATGCTGATTGCGGCATCGAGGGTGAATCAATAAGTGACAGTTCTGTACTTTCCTGAATGTTGCAGCCCTTGCGCGGCCAGATAATATGTATTCAGCCCTGCTCAATACGAAACTTTGTGTCCTCAGAATTTTCGTGGCGTGCTCTGGGTATCAATTTGGGAGGTTCAACCCACGGGTATTTAACCTATATTTCTATGGATCCTCTAGAGAGTGTGTGAAGGCTTCACCGCATACTTTCCAATAGATTTACATACACTGCATAGAAAATTGTTTTGCGGCTAGGGCTGATTTACCGCACAGATCCGAGCTAGGGACAGGGAAAACACGGATTTTATAGGAATTTTGACAGAAACAACGAGAATCACTAATGCTCTCCTCACATACAGTACATAGATGCAACTTACTGAAGTTCTCGACGCCGTTCATCTACAAGGCTTTGTAAAATACTGGAGGTATTGTAGGTTTTTATCACCACCGAGATCAGTTCCAGAATGAGAAGATCAGGTATACGACCCAACACATTTCTATATGCCTCCGTTGTTACGGCCAAGTGCAAACTGCTTGGAGTTAGAAAATGCCTCTCGGCATGAAGGTACAAGTCTGAATAGGCGCGTGCAGCTGGCCGTTATATTTACGCACAGTCTGCATTCCCCGGTTTAGCATCCTCCGCCGAACAAAAGGTCTTCCACACGTGAACATCAATGTAACTGCACCGATCATCAACGAGGGCCTCGTATTCTCCACATGGAACTGTCCATCTGCGGAAGGTGCATGTTGCACCGTTACAACTGGCCTCACAACGATTACAGACGTTAGTTGGCTAATGCGTGGTGTCGGCTCGGCATGTGCCAGAGAATCGGAAACAAACTTTGCGTTGTTTAAACATGTTCAGTATTTTCTCCAGTGGGGAAGCATCCACGCCAACTTGAGCGTTTGGAGCATTGGAGGCGCGGCCGTGTACCACCTGTACTTTCATCATATATACTCGTACACCCCTCTCCCACGTTGTCCTATCCATAAATGCCCGGTTTCCAGAAGCAGCCGAAGAGTTACACGACAAGAGGGTGCGAGCGCAGCGGGGCGGACCGGCTGCGCTGCGGCTGTCAATATTCTCTCGCTATAGCCAGAACGATGCTGAGCAAAACTGTCTGTTCAGATTTCTTTCCTCAGCAAGTGGCATAGGATATGAGCGATGGCATCCTATTCGGGGTGGTTCTGTTGAATTTGTTAAATCTGCGTCCACCGGTACGACCAACCATGCCTATTATATTGGTGTACTCAACCTCTACGCCAATGGAGCTTCGACGAAATATTTGAGCGAGGTTGGCCCCAAGCTACTCAATCATCGTTCGGATTCACCAATGTGCCTTTCAGCGTCTGCCGGTCAAATTTGTGTCAACTAGTGTAAAACATCTCCACGTGGCGGTGGTCACTTCTCTCTTCTTGCCTCGTTCGCAACTTATATGGCATCCACAGGTGTCAAACTCCCAGCCGATCCCCCTCTGGGAGAATAACCAGGGCAGAATTGCTACCATCCAGTAAACTGGACGTCATCGCTGAATGATATTATTAGGCCAACAACTGATGATTAGGATTTAAAATCCCACCGTGTAAACGATTTATCCGGGAATTGTTGCGCCCAAGGGCTGTCAGATTCATTCACACTGGTTGGCGACGACGCTTCGAGGAAATGCACGTCTGATATAGGTTCGGGATGAGAAAACGGACAGGACGAAACAGGAAGAAACACACCATTCTCAGCGGCCCATCAGCTGGCTTCAGCCCGCTCCACTTCTCGTTCGTCGTCTTTATCGGCTTTGTTCCCGGAAGCCCAATTTGTCATTGACTCCGTGCATCATGCACACTAGAATATTAGTACAATAGATTTAAGGTGTACCATAGCCGCTTGCAGTGGCTCGAGCACGCTAATGGACTTCATCATCATCATGTCATTGACTCGATTCAAACCGGATTCTCGCGCCGGTGCGCACGAGGCGATAGCCAGAATGATTCTGAGCAAAACTGTCTGTTCAGATTGCTCACTTGTGTGAGAATTATTGTTGCTTCGGTGTGCGGTGGTGAAAGTATATAGCTATACGGTCGACGGAAGACTTTAACGGCCGAGAAAGTATATAGTGCACTGTGTAAAGTAGTCGAGTCCCATTCAATTATATTGGGTCATCCGTGTACGTGTCAGTGTCTGTGTCTGAGCCGAGGTGCCACTAGCATCCTCATCCATTCTATTCCCCTCCTCCATTTTACAGGTTTTGGGCCCCAATTGCTTCCCTGCTTCCAATTCTTCTCGTTCTGTCATCGACAACATCCATATCATATCCATACTTTCCGACTTCTTCCGAAATCAACGATGCCTATTTCCTCCGCACTTCTTGACGGTCTTAAAAAACTCGCCGACGTCGACGACATAACATAGGGCAATTGTAGTAAAACCATGATCATGTTCTTCCGTGGTTGTGGTGCCGCTTTCATTGTCGGCTCGACGGCCACCTCCACTGTCCCGGACGAGAGCAAGGCGCTCGATGGTGAATTGGTGTGGACGATCTACCAGCACGTCCACAATGATTACAAAGCTATCATCGAGGACGAAAGATCCGGCCTTGTGGCCTGGAGGAAACTAAAAGCTCGCTTTGAAAAGTCCAGGTTGTTTGCCAACAGTTGAGATATCCTTCGGTGGTATGCCAATTCCGGTTACTTTACGTGATACCGAGTAATTATAGGTAAAGTAGTGTAGGGAGAGAGAAAGAGAGAGAAAATGGAATAAGAGAAATGAAACAGATTGGAACTCAGCTAAAGCGACGGGTTTGGGTGATAAACGTGATGACCGGTTTGAGAAGTTTGGGGTGAATGAGCAGGGTGCGTACGTCTACAGCGCCAAGAATACCTGCGCCGTACGATGCGAGTTGGAGCGGCGGCCGGAGGTGTTCCCAAGCAGGACAGTGGAGGATTGTCAGAAGCTTCTCAAGACATATTTCAAATGTTGGATTTTGAAGGTTTTGACAATGTTCAGGCGATATTTTACGAATGTTGGGCCAAACATTGTCGTAACATCAATCGCCAACGTTTGACAAACTTCAGGCTCGATTGGGGGTGTAGGTGACCCGCACCATAGATCTAGATAAGAATCGAACACCTGGGTGTCACCATTAAATTCTAATGAATGGAAGCTCATCGAGCTGAAACAAAAAATTGGAATGACCAAATTAGGCTGGATTTCGATCATGCGGCGCCGACCCCATGTTGATCGCGCGCCCAAGCAGCCACAACAGGCAGGTGATTGGCCTTCCTAAACTTCATGGTGTCAAGGGCAAAGTCGAACGAACGAATACTCACCGAGCTGAAACAAAAAAATGGGATAACCAAATTAGGTCGGATTTCGATCGCACGGCGCCGATCCAATTTCGCTTGCACACCAAAGCGGGAACCACCAGCATATGCGGCGAGTTCATAGGCCAGAGTTTATCAGCAAGAACAAATGAAATGGAAAACAACTCGCCGAGATATAAGAAAGTCTTCATTGACCAAATTGGGCAAATTTCGACGAGGACACGCAAACACAATTTTGCTCGTACAATCACTATTCACAAAGACTAGGGTTTAGGGTTAGATGATGCAGTAGGTTTCCAGACATCCTAACCATGGTAGGATCTAGTGAAAAGACGAAGGGGATCAACAGCTTGGTCGGAGACGGATTCTTCCAATTGCAAAAATCTTCGTGTCAGACCCCAGCAGCTCAGGGGCACCCTCTGCACCAGAATAGCCGTAGAGCACCAGAAGAAGATGTTTGAAATCCATACAACCAGAGAGGTGGAGTTGAAGGGCATGCAAAAAAAGATGGGGCGCGGAAGTGGAGACAAGACTCGAAGCACCGCCCCAATGGGACTGGTAATGTGGTGGCAGTGTTGATTCGGAGTTGATCGCCGCTCTTTCCGAAAGTTTTTTCAACTCAGTCGACGGCTTTTCGCTCCTTGCTTGCGGCGGATTGTGGCCCATGTTAGAAAATGGCTAAATGAAACATCGAACAAACTGTGGTTCACATAGAGGCGTGAGTTTAACCAAAGTCTAATTGAGTCACCATTCACTCAACGCGGCCTTGCCCCAAGTTGATCTTTGTCCGAGGTAGGTGAACATGGACTAGTTAACATCATCACAATGCTGTGAGTGCGAGATTTGTAAGGGTCATTCTGATGCCTCTTTTCAAACAAATCCTACGACTGTTTGCGTCGAGAATTTTGAAGAAGAATCTCTATAGGTCCGTGAACTCGATTGTATAAAAGTTTGTCACAGACCCCAGCAGCTCAGGCTCATTTGACCAGAATACCAGTGGAGCTACAGAAGAGCCTCTCGGAATCTACACCGTCAGGTATGTTGAGAGTCTTGGTAAGACAACTGGCCAACTGGAGAATATTCCAGATGCTCTTTGTCAGACTTAGTAATATTTGGTGAACCTCGTAGAATATTCTAGACACTTTTTGTAGTAGTATAAATACCGCGCAATTGAATCGGCAAGGGCATGCGTTTGTTAGGTATTGCCCTAGCCTCAATTCTTCCCCTCCTTATTTCTCCTTCTAAGCTTAGTCTTACGCACACCAGAAAAACCAACACAAACGCATCTCGGTTACTGCCACTGATAACCCGGCTTCGCGCGTCATTGATATCCCCTTTCGCGTGCCCATTCATTATCCCCCGCCATGCCCAACAACGACACACCTTCCTCCACTTATCAGCCTACCGTGTTGCCATTGAGCCACTTACAGGTGTTGAGAACTACCTCACCTGGTCCGTCCAGATGGAAGACATTCTCAATGACTTGAACATTGATTCCAACGTCAAGGATGGCGCTACTGGCACCGACGCCACTTGGAAGTCCGCTGATCGCCAAGCACTTACCCAAATTCGTCTCCGAGTTGCTCCGCATCTTATCGTTGATGTTCGGAACTCCAAGACCACCCTCGAGGCCTGGACCATTCTGAAAAACAATTATCAGAGTCAGGGAGGTATCGGAATCATTCTTGCCATTCGGCAACTCTTCTCTACCCGTGACGAGGATGGTGCCGACATGGAAGCCCATCTCCGCGGCATGAAAACTTGGGCCGAAGAGCTCCGAACTTTTGGCTACCCTCTGGATGATAAAGCTTCCCAGTCAAAATCCCCTATGCTCTGCGCTGCTCCAGGCTGCTCAAATCTGCTCACTTAAAGAACAGCGGAAAGGAGCAGGTGTGAGCAGAGGAATGAGCCTATAGCATATGAGATTTTGATCTCACTATGCTGTCATCGGCTCATTTCTGCTCACTTTATGCTCAGGCCTGCCGCAGTCTGCTCGCATATGTCCCTTTACACAGTTGCTGTTTCTTACCGTTACTAATACTTGGCTGAAATCCATATTATTCTGCTAATTACAAGACAACACTTTACCTAACTCGCAGCCGCACCATCGCATATTGCAAAGTCCCGTCCGTGCCGAAGGTATTCCCATCTCCATCCACGCCGACCCATCCGCGCAGGTGCAGCACCTGCATATACACGCAACAAAACCTTATCACAAAGTAAGTTAGTCTGTCTTTTAAACAAAGAGCGACAAGCGACGTACTTTTCATTGCGGGACCTAAGCCGGCTCATGCAGCTGTCCGTAAAGTTATCATCGACACTCGGAGGGAGAAACTGGCATCGCACCGGGTTACGTCGTCCGTGCGTCCGCCGTTGCTTCGCGGATTACCGACTTTGGGTAGATTGAAAGTGGACCGACCACTAGGCCGTGTATCAGCAGGAGCTCAAAAGAAAGTAGGGCAGACATACCAATGGCTTAATACACGGCAACATAGGGTATATGTAGTATAATTAGATCAAATGTACATGTAAATAGAGGGAACGGACATACCGTTTCGGATCCTCTTTTGCACGTAACTCAAAGGAGAAGTGGCCGGCTGGGGGAGCAGAGTGAAGCACCTAATGAGCTGTGTGCCATCGGGTATGAAAATAATCAGTAAGTAGGCGATGGAGGAACCTGGAAGCGACGCAAGAAAGAGAAGATGGAATTGACCCTTGTTTCTTGTGGGGTTATTCGTCGATGCGTGAACTGAATGGGGATAAAATGAAACATGTATCAGCAATGGGAAGTCAAGGAAAACCAATCAGGCCCACGAAATGGGATTGAAGGCAGGGAACGGAGCACCGAGAATGCAAGATGTCCCAGGAGGCACAGGGGGGAGACTAGAGTCCGGAAACGACCCAGAACAACCACACGGAAGGGGGAGGGCATGCGGAGGGGAGGAGGATGGCTTATATAGTTGATTGGAGCGAAATGTAAACAGAAAAAAACATACCAAGCATTGATATCTCTGCATCACAACGTCACTGCCGCCCGTGGCTCTGTGGAAGATTTCGACGATCCTGGTACACACCCAAAAGCCGAAAGGATGTAGAATAAGTACAACTGAGACATCTGGGGTGAAAAAGCTTGGACTTACGCGTCGATATCGTGATTCATCGATAGCACTCGATAGGGCCCAAGACCTGCTGAGACGGCGTCAAACACGGGGAGAGTACAGAAGAGCATAAAGCATACCGTTTGGAATGCATATATCCACATATAACCGGCGGGACGAGGGCGAGAACGGCGAAGATGGTGGGCGAAAGCAAGGAGCAAGTGATGTGACATTGTGACCGTGACGATTCTTTCAGTCGCGTTAAGCCAGTCGTCGCGTAAAATCAATGGTTTTTTTCTTACGTTCGGTTTCAAGAGCTAGAAAATATTGTTGAAACATAGCCAGGATGTCCTCCACTTCCAGGAGCATTCCAATGAATTTTATTAGCTGCATTATTTGGCTGATCCGATGTTCTATGTGTACAATGCGCACCGCAAGAAAGAAATAATCTACTCAAGTGTCCTAATCAGTGCTTGTCGTACTCTTTTTCTGCTGCTTGAGTCGTGCGGCTTCGTCTTTGTAGTGCTATATGCCGAGATAGTGAGCAAGGCTGAAATAATTCACCTCAATGACATACTTTCAATCTCTCGGGGGTGAGGGCGGCGAAAGCGGCCTGGACGATGGTTATCATGTCCTTTGGGTTGGTCTTCATATGTTCCCGACCAAACAAATTCCTGGGAGACATTATTAGTCGTGATTCTCATAGTGAAAATGAATTGCTCACCATGCAGTGTGTGCTGCTCCAGGTCTGTGGGGCGGCTTCTTCTTCTGAACGTCTGGGGCCTCAGTTGATGCATTGGGCTGGTGTGTCAAGGGTGCCACGGGTGTGCCTTGGGCTTCGACCTCGGGCGCAGGGGTTTTAGCATTGCCTACTGCCGTCATGAGTTTACGTTCATAATTCAGACAAATATTGGGCTGAAGGTAGAATCTTACCAGAATCGGGTGGTACAATGTCTTTGATCCTTGAAACATGCGGAGCTGGAGCGCGTCCAAGCAGGCCCGAGCTGTGATTGGTCAGTATACCGTGGCTGAAGATAGAGAACAAAGATAATTACAGTGGATTAACTATTTTGATAACCGGAGCTGTAGCCGCCGGAAGTATGCGGGGTGGTACGGGGTCGGAATGGGTGTTGACGGCCGACTTCGGGTCCGGCTGATCCTCCACATGGATGTCAGGGGAAGGAGGTAAGGGAGAAGGAATGCGTAGTGGGAGTTCGTCTGATGTAGGTGATTGAGAAACAATATCAGGCAAATTGGAAGTAAATGTTGCAGGAGAATCAGCGACAGCAACAGATGAACTAGTGGAAGGAGATGTAGATTGGGGCGAAACAGTAGTAGCCAGTGCAGTGGAAACGGATGCGATAACAGACACGCTGGAGATGAATTGGTTGGCGAAGTGGTATCGGATGCAGATGTGACGGCAACAGGGGCAGTATTCGGAGCAGAGGTCGGAGAGGGTTTACGAGTCGGCTTCTTCGTCGTTTTTGTGCTCGTGGTTTTAGTGGAAGCCTTGGAAACTAAAGAATCTGGTTTGCGCTTTTTGGAAGCAATGGACGACTCAGATTCGCCCGACTTGTGCTTTCCGTTCGTGTTCGTGTTCGCGGGAGCAGGTCGGTGCGATTGGATTTCATCACGGCAGTAACAACTCCACTGAGAATAAACCTCCGTCGCGAGCGCATCTACTTTCCAGTTCATGGCGCATAATCCCAGATCAGGACAATAGGTAAGCATTTCCGTACGTAGCCAATTCACCGCGATAGACGAAGCTTGTGACCACGTAAGGGGAGCTAACTGTTTCTCTAATAGCGAGACAAAGGCCGCACGGATGTGCGCTCTTGTATCGGCTTCTTCTTGAGCAGTAAACCTGTCTCCATTTTGGTGCTCTAGGAAAGCGAGTTTCGCGCTCTCATCGTCCTCGGAAATCGTCGTCAAATCCGAGTCGGCATTAGTGAAGTCGGCACGGTCCCAGAAAGCTACCAAGGGGTAATCCTCCTTTGAGAGCTGGTGGGTATGGTTGATGGGGTTAATACGCAGGGAGACCGAGCCTCGGACCGACCTTAGTCCATCCCCGAGATCCGCGCAGACCGCGCAGCGAGACCCAGATAACCAGGGCAGAATACCAACGCCGGACGGGATTTGACACACCACCTAACACTAGGGTGACCTTGCGCGTCTCACCAACCAATCTTTCACAAAGACATGGGTCCCATCGGAAAAGCGGAGGAGAGAAACATCGATGGAGATGCACATGGGAAGAGACCACAACCGATGTTCAATACCAGTAGAACTTAAACAAAATTGAACTCGCTATGCGGTTAAATTTCTCGGTTCGGATTTCCCGTCACTCCGGCGGCAAGTTGTCCATTTGTGATGCTGGAGGGGAATGTGAAATCGTCTCTGCGTCCCAAGTCCGCGTCAGAAAGTTTCTAATGTAAGGGGTAAATGGACATACCGAGTTGAGGTTGTCCGAGGGGTTATGGGCGAAGATGGCACCACCTTGTGGTTGGGATCCCCTGCATAAGTACAAGGTGTTTCCCTTAATGCGTGACGTTTTAGCTTGTGAGGCGGAACTAACCGTTCGATATTCTTGCGCTATTTCTAGATGATATCCCGTCAGAAGATGTAAAATCAGGAGATGGACTGGTACGCCAAAGACGCTGGGTGGCTGGGGAAGGCCATGGAACGTGGGGCAGAATCACTGGACGATATTCCGTTAGAAAATAGTAAAATCACGAGATGGAGTTGTACGCGGTAGGGTTCAAAAACGCTGCTTGGTTGGGGGAGGCCGCGGTGGTTTCAGCTTCTGGGAGGGGGGCAATGTTTAAATCCAAAGCTGTTAAAGTATGTAATCTCATTATCACTGTTCCATTGTGAGAAGGGTACTAACCGTCCAAGACGTCAGCTTCATCGCTTGTCGGAATAGACGGAGTATCTATTTCCAACTATAATGTAAGTAGGCCGAATACAGCTTTAGATGTTCTTCACTAGCCTTGGACGCCATTTTCGATATCCGAAGAGGCGTCACTGTCAGGAGAGGCAGTCCTCGACGAGGTTCGATCGTGGTCGCCTGTGGCGAAGTTGCTGGGAGAGACCATATCTCCGAAGCTCTCCTCAGCCTGCGGAATGCCTTGTCGTGCTGTCCAGGATGGAGAAGTTTTATTTTGTGTGGGAAAGGGATAGAGATCCCCCTCGCGTCGAACACTCTCGGGTTGGGACATGGTGGTGTCAGTCTGAGCGACGTGGAGGAAAGGTGACACGTGGGCAACACGTGGTGCCCTTCAGAATTTGATGGCGGCAAGTTCTCGGCACACCCTGTCTACTGTACCTCTTCGACCGTAGATTCAGGTCACAGGTCACAACGCCAACTGAATTGAACCTATTTTAATTTTGGTCACAGGTCACCAAGGGGTCTGAATTAGGCGACGTTTTTCTTGCCCAGCCGCAAAAAAAAAAAAAAATCTTCCCAGGCCTTGTTCCGACGTCCTACAATCAGCTTCGGCTCTGTATCTATCCAAAACATCCACAATGGATGTGCTCGACCTGCAATCTGCGAAAATTTCAACATTTGAACCTACAAAGTTGAATCAGAAAAATAGGTCACAATCCTGGTTGAATCTAAGGGGTCACAGGTCACATCCGCTGAATCTACGGTCGAAATGGTACAGTATTCAAGCATGGTCATTCAGGCGGCCCATTAATATTGTCTCCGGCGCCAACACACATGTCGTGGGGGATACGTAGTCGGCCACGCACGCAGCAATTATTTCTTTGCCGGCAGATGAGAGCAGGGCGCACATGGTGTCGACGAACCAGCACACTGGCGTATCACGGTCTGTGACTCTTTAATGTCAAGTCTGAAGCAAACAAAACAGAGGGATCCAAAAAGTGGTTAGGAATCCAAAAGTGTGCCAAATTCGCTCGTGTAGGCTCATTTCAAACCGGGTTTTGAATCTGACATGCTGGGGTGATAGCCAGCGAAATTTCAAGCAGATCTGTCTCTTCTGTTTTCTTTCTCGGGCACTGCTGAGGTTTCATTCTTAGGCAAACATGCACAATTTCAACCCCTGCCAAATTTACTCGTGTAGGCTCATTTCAAACCGGGTTTTCAATCTGATATGCTAGGGTGATAACCAGCGAAATTTCAAGCCTAGAAATGAAACCCCAGCAGTGCCTGAGAAAGAAATCGGAAGCCACAGATCTGCTTGAAATTTCGCTGGCTATCACCCCAGCATGTCAGATTGAAAACCCGGTTTGAAATGAGCCTGCACGAGTGAATTTGGCACAGTTTGGCAGGGGTTGAAATTGTGCATGTTTGCCTAAGAATGAAACCTCAGCATTGCCCGAGAAAGAAAACGGAAGAGACAGATCTGCTTGAAATTTCACTGGCTATCACCCCGAATTTCGGTTTCACAGGCATACCACCGAAGTTTTGTGCTGATCGTATTTTCCGAGCTTTTCAGTGATCATAAATAGCGATAGACATGATAAAAACACACAAAAAATGCAAGAGGTCTGAAATGACCGCAGCAATTCTTTCTTGCTGCCCCTGTAAGATATCAGCGGATCTGCAATCAAGACCGTCAAGTTCACTTGCTCGAGTTCAACAATTTGTTCCCTTAATGCCTCTGGATGAGATGTGGATATGTCGATGCATCACAGGAACCAAAATCTAAATTCCTCAAATAATCTTGGAGTCCTTGGAATACAGGAAACTCATTTTAACCCTGATCAGCAGTTACGCACTCGGAGATCCACCAGCGGCAACTCCAAAGACTCCAGTAATAAGCATTGTTAGATTAAAGGATATCCTGTGCAAGGTGAGATGTCGAATATGCCTCAGGAAGCCACGATGTACTTTCGACCCCATATATCTGCGCCGATGCTATTCAAACAATCTTAGTTTTAGCAGATCAAAACTTTGGGCAATATGCCTACCCCCAGAAGGTGGCACCGACAAGTAGGCAGATGTTTTGTCCGAGTTTGAGGAAAGGGCCTTGCACCTCAAATTCGTTAATGACGGGAACGAGAATCAGCCCATTCATAGTCTAGACGAGATGTTCAACTAATTTGGATGGATGGATAGCTCTGGGGACCTACTGGCCAGATATTATCCCTTTCGAGAGATTAGAAGACAGTCAAATATAGATGAAAATAGCGCTCACGCCAGCTAGCCGAACCCAGTGACAAAAAATAATCCCTACTGTAAGGAAGTCATCGGAATCATCTCATAGTTCAATGCGAGGGAGATGTACGTCCATGATCATGGCCCATGCCAATATCCTGCAGTGCATCATTCAAAACGCACGCTTTGGCTTGGTAGATCGGATCCAACACATCGTCGGGATAAATGTTCTGTGCATGGTCACGGAACTCAACAATTTGTGAACCTTTTTCGACGGCTGTGGTGTCCTGCATGGAGGAAAAGAGGGAAAGAAGAGGGCGATACTCGGCGAAGAAGCTATGCGGTTGACACATTCACATGTAAACCGCTAACCGAGATTGGCCCACAGGAGCTCATTGTGGTATCATCTTTATGTTAGTACTTGAAGGATGGAACGAATGCCGTAGTGAATGAGACCCTGGTGTAAGTCTGGCACTTACAACGGGTCTGGAAACCCGGTCCAAATCTTAGTCATAATCAGTGATACACTGATCTTAGTATTTAATCTTTCACATGTCACATTTCCTCTTCATCTTGTCTTTCACTTACACTACGACAATCTAGGTTCTTACTATTTCTTTTACCTTGTATCCCTATCTTGTCTTTCACTTACACTATGACAATCTAGATCACTGTTCCTGTCTTTCTGTCTGAATCAGTGAGGACGCATCACCGGCACCCTTTCACTTTTTTTTGACATCAAACACATTCTGCTTGTCTGTCCAGCTTGACAGCTTCCACACTGTCTCGCCCAAACCCCCATGCTCCTTCGACTCCTACCCCCCTCCATACCCAGCGCTGGACAAAGGCTCATCCCACTGCCAGCTCATCGCCATCCCAGTCACAGTGATCACTATCCCCACAGCGATCACTATCACCACAGTGATCACTATCACCAACAGCATCACAGCCTCAGTCTAGCCCACAGCCTCGGACTTGGTCTAGCCCACACAGCTCCTGCTCTAGCTCTTCTCTGTCAGACAATTCCCCTTTAGGTCTTTCCCATACAGATTTAGATCTGAGCACAGCTTCCATGTCTTCAAGGCCTGCCTTGGCGACCATCACTCATCCAAAGTCTGATCGGTGCCCTATTTTGGAAGCCAGTGTTGTCACCCCAGAGATCCTGCAACAATGGCGCCATGCCTGCCAGAAATATCTCAAGAACTGCAAGGACCGTACAGCTGATGACCTGGTCAGCTATGTGGCTGATGAGATGTGTGAACCTGTCCTGCAGAAGTGGTATCTAGCCAGCCAGACTCATATTGATGGCCTCAAGCTGGATTCTTATCTCACAGAGCTTGGATCTTTGGTGTTGGAGAAGGGTTGGGAGGGAAAGATGAGGCGTAGAGTTCTTGGTGCCAAAATGGAGGGTGGAGAAACCTGTGCTACTACCTATGAACTTGCTCCGCTTTTTGCCGAAAATCGACACTGATTTACTTTATGAAATTTCATCCCGGCCGGTTGTTTTACTCTATTTCGGAGCAAGTTTTCGACAAAAGAAAACCCTTTTTTCAGCTCTAGGGTGCGGTTTTTGGCTCCCGGACCGCCGCAGCGGCCTTCGACATCTTTTACCGCTCCAAAATACCAGGAAATCGTGCGCCGGTCCAAAAATGCCGAATTTCGGTAGCCCATGGCCCTATTTGTGTCGATTTTTTTCCGCCTCATTTCCCCGCAGCGTCCCCGCATGCACAGCATTCTCACCCAGCCCCGTGTTTGCGGGCATACACAGCCCATTAACAGCCGACTGCGCTCGTCCGGCGAGCTTCTTGACGTGTTCGAAACCAATGTGCATCAATTCCACTGAACTGAAATGTGAGTATGCTTCAATTTTCAAGTACTTTCATGCTGTAATGACCATTTTTCGAGAGCATGCAATTCCACAAAGTCGACTTTCCAGAATACACCAAATATTTTTACCTCAGGATATTGAAGTAGGTATGGCATGGTTTTTTTGTTGCATGTAAGCTTAGAATTCCTGAATGTTCATGCCACAATTTTGTTTGAAGGGATTCGACCGAGGAATGAGCTCAAATGAGGGCGGGCATTATTTTTGGCCACCACTGTACACTCACCGATTCAGAAACACCTTCTGGCCGCCTCAAGTCACTATCCTTCAGTATCCCGTTCTAAACCTTGCACGGGTGCCAGCGCACTTGTTCTTAGGGTATGGGGCAATTTTTAAAACCCTTTTCATTTCTCAAAAAGGCAAACTTGACCCGGTATTGCAAGGCTACAACACTCGAACTTTCACGGCTGCCAAATTGTAGTTTGAACTTTCGAAGATAGACTTATGAGTTTGTATCTACCATGATGGCCAAGTGAGAAACGATAGACACCCTTGAATTTTCGCGCCAAGTTCGGCCGCCACCGACGGCATATGCCCTAATTTTGGTTCACTGCGAGCCGCATCTCGTTGTTTTCACCTCTTGAAGCTTGAAGTGAAGTAAAATAATTATCAGCTTCTGCCCCAGGTACACAAGCCTAGTTGTCGCCACCCATTCTTGAGGCCTAGAGGCTAGGGTTGGCTTCAATGGAGTTTTTCGTGTAAATTTAGCGTGGATGGCGCGTTGCCACTGCTCGGCCCAAACTTTGCTCAAATCAAAAGGTGTCTATCGTTTTGCACTTAGCGCTTTGGTTTCAATCCTCCATTTGCACAACCCTCTAGAGATTTCAATCTCCGATCAGGCAGTTTCCGCACAATATATAATTAGCATTTTGTAATTTGTCGGGCTTCCACTCGAGCATTTCAGGACTGCATTAAAATTCTGAGTCCCCTGGAATGTGATGTTCAGGTATATAGAGAAACGGTGCAGACATAATAAGGGGTGAACAGGGGTGGTTTGTTGTGTGGTTTATATACCTGCAATCAATCCGCGCTCCCGTGGTCCGGGGAGCGGATGTTCCGGCTATACGGCGCTATCAGAAATCCAAACCCCTTTCTTCACAACGATTTTCGAAATCTTTTACGAGGAAAACAGGGAGAGGAAATTTTCTAGCACCTTGTGCATGAAGGAAACAAGTAAAAGTGCTTGCCTCCAAATATTCTTCAAAACTCGAAAGAAATTCATGGGACCTTGTTCTTTCTCAGTTCCCCCGTTTTGGACGCGGGCTATCAAGGAATCACCGGGGCAATTCTGCTCGGACGGCTCACCCAATCCTGCTACGGCGTTGAATGATACCAAGCCTTCCAGACTTTGATAATAGTTGCTGGCCTCACGCAGCTTGAGCTGGAGCAAATCGATTCTGGTTGAGTCTCCGACATGGGCGTCGCCACAATCCTACAGCCGCCAGATTGGACATCCAACGGCATGGTTTTAAAGCAAGCTCAATTCCTCACCGATTCCGGTAGTCTAGGGTGAATTTTGACCAGGAATTGAGTGCCTAAATGATCGCAATCCGCAGATTAATTCTGTCGTCTTCCATTTTCAGAGACGTGCGTCTAGGATTGGAGGAAGAAGTGCTCAGGGCGCACAGCTGGATGGTCGTTCTCTCTTTGAAGGGGATATTACATACTCTAGAGTCTAAGCGCAGCGAATATTTTTGTTCCTATGCTTCTCGTCGGCGAGAGTCTTGAGCCGGCTGCCAGAAAGGGGATTGATTTATGCGGTAAGAGTTGAGGATTTCACGGAGAGAGCACTTTCTGTTGGCCTTAACCCCGCGTTTTCGGTATGTCCTCTTATCTGCGGGAGAGGGGGGGCGTCAGCGGGGCAAAATTTGGGTGGGTGGGTATGGCAGAGCAGAAGAACCGACCAGACTTAGCCTCCGTTACCCCCTCGTCGGTATTCTCGCCAATGACGTCGGCCACGTCCTCTGTGCACATCTCTCTCTCGCCGGTCGCCACATCCTACGGCACGTGAGAGGCTAGTGTGAGAAATTGGTGTATGGGCGAGCCTCACCGGAGCGTGCCCCTTGTCCCCATTGTCCTCGTTCCAACGCGTCCACCACGTCGAGTTCCAGATCTAAAGCAAAGAATCATGTCACTGTGTCTGAGATTTTCAAGGGCGTGCCAGATTTACTTGGCTGACCTCCACAAATCCAGCGGCTTCTTTGAGATGGCTGGGGTGCGGTGACCGGTTAGCGCACATCAGGAAAAACCTCCTTTGGGAATATCACCATTTTCTCTCTGATTTCCGACAAAAAGGTCCAAACTGGCCAGATTAGTGACGTTGGGATGATTTCCTTTTTTGCAACCTCGGCACTAAATTTCCCCCAATACGAGCAAAATTTCCCTAGTTTGGCGCCCGATTACCCTAGTCCCTCGCTGTTTTCTCTTGCAATTTCCCGGAATTTCCCAGATTTATTGCACTACTCAAAATTCGGTTCACGGAATTGGGGCAGAAACAGTGTGTATTGGAATGAAATATACAACAGCATAATCTAAAAGGTTTTCTAAAATGTGGCTATGCGGCGCGCTTGGAAGACGGGCGAGCGCAAACGATAATGCGCTGCTCGCTCGAGCTCACCACGACGATCGTCATAGTCACGCCCGGAGCCCGAGGAGAAGGGAATAGAGAGAATAGAGAGGAGCGGGTCGGCGTCAGTGTAAAGCTCCGACCGCGGATCGGCAGGTGGTGGACGTGGCCTCGGGATCATCGTGCGCGGATGGATGGGGAGGGCGAGTCGGCGTGGGAGGAGGGGTGTAGAGGAGTAGGGTCGAGAACGGCGGCGCGCGAGTGGACACGCAGGGTGAGCAGAGCTGCGTGCAGGGTCGATGTGTATGGGGCGGAGGGGATTGGAGCGTGGGAGTAGAAGGGAGGGGTTTGAGTCGGATGGGGGACCGGGACGGGGACAGGGATGGGATGGGATGCGCCCATGCGCGCACGAGTCGGGGTCGATGCCGGCATCGGGCGCGCGGCGGGGGTCGCGACTCGAGCAGTCGGCAGGCCAGCACCGTGCAAAGGGGGGATAGTGTGAGTTAGCGCAGATCCGGCGGAACAGGTGTGTACGACGCACCTTCCGTCTGTGTTCATCTGCCCCACCACCGAGATGCGGGTGCGGTGGCGATTCGAGCTGGGCGTGGCTCGGGTCGGGAATGCTGGATGTGGAGTTGCGGGCGCGTTCGCGCGCGGCTTGAGGTATGCGCGTGAGAAGGAGATAGGGAGAGCGGGTCGGCATTGGCATCGAGGCGGGAGGGAAGAGGGATGGGGAGGGACGTAAGGAAGCGCCGAGAAAGGAAAGGACGAGGAAAAGAAGGCAAGAAGGGCAGAACTTACCTTTGCTAGATTGAGACGTGCATCGCAGGAGTGTCAACAGGTACCCTTCGTCCGACCGGCTCTCGCTGTCTGAGTCGTCGCAGTTGAACGCAACGAGCACAAGCGCGCGGAGACCCACGAGGGCGGGGGTGTCTGTGCCGTTTGCTCGGAGCTTCGCTAGGTCAGCGAAGGATAGGGTGGCCATTGTCGGCCCCTGACTGGAGGACGTCAGAGAGGTAGCGCGGGGTATAGGAGTGTTCGAGCATGGTGGGTGGGATATGGGGCAGTGATATCCCCCGATGGACGCACGATAAACAAAGTGCGTACCTTTGGGATTGGGACGTGCATGGCGGCGAGGCGAGTGGGGTTGAGGAAGTCAGACGCAGATGAGTGATGCGGGTGCAGTTGTATCCACCGATACGCGCGCACGATACGGCGGCAGCAGTGGGATGTGAAGGAAGGAGGTCAGCTTTTTTATAGGTTAGATCGGTAGACTGTACGTACACACATATGCCGCGTGACGACCACTTTGGGCACTGAGCCGCAAGACAACCCAAGCGAGGGGAACGGGGATCTTGTGCTCAGCGTTGAGCAATTTTTGTGTCTTGATTGGAATGGGTTTGAATGGGCTGGTGATTGGAGATTGAATTAGCACGAGAGCCATTCGGAGCTTGGAGTGGAAAGCAGGGCCGATGGGGTCGGCGGATCTGACCTTGAGATAATCCGCGTAGGCGAAGTGACTGTGTCCCCGAAAGTGGTCGACATTTTGTGGGTTGAGGAGCGAGGAGATGGTGGTAGAAGAATAAAGAAGACGACAGTGACAGCTAATCATAAATCAACCAACCTCCTGGATGTCCACGTGACGGTTTCATCGACTGATCCGATGGTTCGGTTGAGCGGCCCGCTCGGCTAGGGACTTGTACATTTTGAATGCGTCGTCCAAAATCGCCAAGCAGCTCCCGACAAGTCACATTTAAGTTATGGTACAATATTTTAAATGCATGCATTTACCACTATACTGATGTCAGATTTCAATTCTTCTCAACTCTCGCGTACTGTCGCCTACTGTTGCCCAAAACTTCTTGTGAATCCTGGGAAATTCAACCCTTTTCCCCCAGTTTTCCCCACTTTCGCCCAATCCGACCAAAATGGCCAAATTTCTAAACGGGTTCCAAATTTTAGGGATTCGACCCGTCCCCGTCACTGACGGGTACGGGTCCCGTCGCAACGGGTCGGTACCCGTCCGAAAAGAGAGAAGATCTCATTCTCTGACGGACGGGTACGGGGCGGGTGGACCCGTCAACGGGACACCCGTACCCGGCCGTCGACGGGTTGACGGGTCCTGTTTGATCACCGGCCAAGTCAAATAATTCTGCGCACTACGGAGCACCTGGGACCTCCAGGATGGTTTTTAAGAATTAATTGGAGGTATAATTTAGACTCACCAGCATTCTGGAGCAATTCGAATACAGTTCTGCTCCAGTGGCGGTTACTGCCGCAAGTTTCCGAGATAGTATTTGCTCAGCGCCGAAGATATTTCATACATCCCCGCCGGTAATTAGAGGCTCCATTTTATCCGGCAGGATACTAATTCCGAGCTCTTCAGTCCCAGTCAAGAGAGTTTTCCGGTGCAGGGAACTCACTCGGGCTCTGTCGCCAAAGATTATGTAAAGGCTGAGACGTGAATGTCTATCAAAGTACGCCTGTGAGTGACATTAGAGGCATCAAGGTGACATATGTTAGTTAACCACAGTTGTTTAATTTCCACACACATCTTTATTGCCATCCTACGCTGGTGAATGGCACAAAAAAGAATTTAAATCTAAATTCACCCGTCGACGGCCGTAACGGGTGAGACGGACGGGTTCCGTCCGTCGCAACGTCCTGGTTTGAGCCCTGACGGACGGGTGGGGTCCGTCCGTTGCAAAAAACGGCCGTCTTTCGACCCGGCCGTCTGACGGGACGGACGGGTCGAAGCCCTACCAAATTTCCCCCAAATTTCCGAAGGAGCTTTTTTCCTGATGCATGGCACGGGTCGGAAGAGTGTACACCGAGTACCTTGCGTCGGACATGGTTTGGCGAGGCCTTGTGCGTCAGCACAGGGGAACGAGGAGTGGAGTCTCGCAAGCGGGTGTGATATTGGCCTTTGTTTAGTCCAATCTGGTCGGAGTCGGGGGTCTGATGATTGATCGCTTATTACGCAATAGCGGAGTTTGAAATTTGGCCCGACAAATCCGAATTCACTTTCTGCAGTGCTCTGAGTGTATTCCTGGGCTCGGGGGCCATGAGGCATGCCACAACGTCGGAAGCATTTAGGACCCAACTGGGCTTTTTTAGCTCGACTTCCAGGTCATATTTCCCAATTCTGAAAAGACAGAACTGTTCATACAGGCTAACAGAATGATCTGGTACCATAATTCGATGGAATGACGCGTCGTGCCCGACGCTATGTGCAAGAAGGAATTTAGATTACACTAGCAGTAACCCGTGCTTCGCTCTGACTCTGTTAAGTTCTGAATTTCGAATCAAGCAGGCTCAATTAAAAGGCTGTTTTGAATCCGGGTCCACAGCGGGCCTGAATAGCCGCCTTAGGGCATATAAGAGGGAGATTTGCACCCATGTTTGTAAACCTGGATGTTTGCGCATATGTCCCTACTCCTCCTGCTCCTTTTGGCCCACCGTGCCCCGGCGGCCGATATAGTGCCAGATAGTGATAGCACGATGAACATGTTTGTAGGAAAGGAGATGACGTGGTATCCCACGGACACTGGCCCGTACGTTTGTCTATCTCCTTTTTTTTGTCTTTCTCGTCAAGAACATCACATGTCCAGGGATGCATGTACGGGAATGAACCACTTGGACAGCGATTTTTATGTCGCCATGGGCACCGATGTAAGTCCCCGATGTCTGAGCCAGTCTCTCTTCCAATTCGGGGAATGTGCAGCAATTCAAAGAAGGTTGCTGCGGCAGGCAGCTTAACATAAGCTACAATGGCAGGTCCGCCGTAGCGACGTGCGTCGATGAGGTGCGTTCCTGTATTCGCTCCTCTCTGATCCAGTTCAACTGATGGAGTTCAGTGTGCAACGTGCCCGCAATGGGGCCAACTCGACCTCACCAAAGGCCTTTTCGAGTTCTTCGTCGGTGACCCCGGAATTGGAATTTTCTACGGCTCGTGGTCTTACATTGACGGCGATCCGAAGACCAGCACGCAGCTTTCGGAAGTAGCAACCACCACCGTACCTGAGGGGCCGGAAAGCACGACTGGCTGCATGATTTCGTGGCGAAGCAGGGCTAACTGCTAGCCACAGTCACCGTAGTTTGAAAAGCCTTAACCAAAAACTTTACCCTTATTAACCCCTTAAGCTGCGTCACTGATTTTGAGCCATTCAATCAATCAACATTCGACTGTATTTTACATTCACATTCATAAGTAGATACTCAATTGTGCTACAGTATATTTTCAAGTTGTTGAATCAAACGTTGTTTATGGCGAATATATTGTGCAAAAAGTATTTACATGTTCGTCCCTCAAATGCAACCGTATGGAGTATATACTGTACCAAAAGTATTCTTGACAACTTGTGGGAAAATCCCAACTTTTTGAGAGGACTACTTTGGAGGTCGGAAAAAATGAGAGTCAACTTTTGAATATGATACAACTCCGAGAATGTGTTACAACTTCTCAATCTTTGCAACCAGGACTTATGAGTTGCAATCTGGAACAGAGGGTAAAAAGTGGGAGCTCCCACATCTGAATGCAACAGTCACTGCACCCCCGACTAATTTTTGCACAGTAAACTGGGAGCTCTGTGAACACCGGAAACTAGTACGAATTTAACGGCAACGCGGCGGAGTTAGTTGAAATTCAGAGTTTGAGACGTGCTGATGAGTCTAACTCGTTGGGCCCCGATTCTGGAGTTACTACGTTAGTGGGCTCTGCCGCGGAGCGCGCTACACTGGTTATATATAACTTTTTGGATATTATTAAGCAATACGGCTGCATTTATCACGTGATAAACGACTTCCTACGTTCGCCAATCTGTCCATGTTCAGACGCAGTATCATGCGTGTCTTCCCGGTGAAAATAGAGGCGGGGCCGCCATCGCCGAATACGATCCGGTAAGTATCATCGTGATTCTCGACGTGCAACATCCAACTTGACCTGGGACCAAAACTTGACTAAGCTCGTAGACGGATTGTGGGATGGAGAGTGCTAGGAGGAACGAACGATTTCAGGGGATAGCAAGGCGATGTGATATGGGCATCTGGCGCAGCAGGATGATATCGCCTCCCTGTTGGTATGACTGGATGACACAATTTCGAACAGCATCCCTGCCGACCCAGATCCGAGCTTTGATTTAGATCTGGGGAAAGTGCATCCATGTTCAACACGTGGTCCCACGGAATCCGATACTCTTCTCGATGACTCCGTTTCGCGTCAAAAGGATTTACACGATTTGGTGAAAAAATGACAGTTCCACACACACATCATCCTACATGTTACAAATATTGGCGCGGACCCCCGATCTAAAAAAATGTTGATTTGACCTGGATGAAACAAACACAGTGCCCATCAGTGTATTCGACCCCGAGACCGGTGAGCTGACTCTCAGATGTCTCGACGGGTTAGTGAACGATTTCAACGAGACTATGATGGAGGCCATTTGCCGTAATATGGATATCAAGAGTATTAGTTCAGGTCCTGCAGCTAAGGCAATACTGTATTACATTGCCGATTATTTGACAAAAACGCAACTCAAGCTCATGTGGCGTACACTGCTTTGGAACTTGCTGTCGGAAGGCTGGGGCTCGGGTTTGTTCCTCCAGCCAAAGCTCGCACTCCTAGGGCGATTTCTCGGCCATCTGGCCTGTTTTTAATTCTTTTGGGACTACAACAGATTATTTTGCGCTACAAATTATATATCTCATGTCCATTTGACCAACTGGGAGTGCTACAGTGTTCCTGCTCAAAGCCATGATTTTCGGAAGAAATTTCATTATGCAATCAGATCAAAAAAGCCGGTATTTGGTCGCCTGCAGATTTGCAGCGCGATTCTAACGCGCCTATTTCCAGAGGATTCTGACAAAAACTGACCCCGCCATGACTGTTCTAGTGGAAAATCCACAAAAAAAAAAAGGGGGGCCGCGCCTGTTGTACCGCAAAGAGCTGTAATTTTTTTTTTTTTTTTTGCATGTGTTGGGGCATGCATTCACCTGGCCAGACTATGGTTCAACCAGAAAATGAACATTCATTCCACTTCTGCACCCAAGTGTACCCAAGCACGAGAGTATTCGCGTGTGGTGAAAGATGATAAAGAACATGCGAGATTATGGAGTTACAACTTTGGGGTGTAGAAAGACAACTATGTGCGGAGCTGTCGCAACTTTAACCAGTCAACAACTTCGCCAGACACAACTTTCTGAAGCACAAACACAACTTACTTTTACCTGCCGACAACTACAACTTGATGTGACACAGCTTCAAGTATCTGAAGTGACAACTTTCTGTCCAAGAATTACAGCTTTTGTCGGGACACAACTTTCCAAACTGCACCATCAGCAGATGGACAACTGAGATTCAAACTCCGCCAGTGCCATCAGTAGCATGATCTTGTTCAAAGCTGCTTATCAGGCGGTTTTGTCCATTTCGAAAGCCCACTGGAAGGCTCATTTCTGGACTGATTTGCAGTACACAGTGATTCTTAAGCAACGGGCATGCATCTTGAAGGATTTTAGTTTTGGGTGCACTCAAATGAAGCCCATTCCGCGCCACAGCCGGCATGCTCTGCATGAATCTCAACTAACTATCAGTTCAGCTATGCTCAAATCCACCCCGCATTTCCATCTCCTTGTCCTGTGCGCGCTGCTTGGTGATCTGCACAATATTCACTTCCTTGTCCGCGCTTTCCTGCTGCAGCTCGTGAATCTGGCCCCGCAACCGCTCAATCTCGTCCTTGAGGTCGTCCGCCTGCCCGTTTGCCGCACGCACCCGCTTGTCCGCGGCGGTCTGCGCGGCGGCGGCGACGGCCTCGAGCGCACCCGCGTGCTCGCGCTTCGTCCGGCTGAGCTGCTCGCGCAGCGCCTCCGCCTCGGCCTCGCGATGTAGCGTGTGCTGCGAATACTCCGCCGCCTCCGCGTCCCGGTGCCGGATGTTCTCTTCGAGTCGCGCGACGTTGTCGAGCGCATACTGATGCTCTTGCATCAGCTCGACGATGCGGTCCTCCCGCGCCTGCAGCGTCTCTCGGAACTCCTTGACGTGCCCCTCACGGTTGCGAACCTGCTCTAGTAGCTGTCAACGGAATCAGTCGCCCGCGCACGGACTGGAGAGAAGTCAAAACGTAGTACCTCTTCCCGCTCTGCTCGAGCGACTCCTTGACATCCCAAAGCTCTTGGATGTCGTTCTCCAGATGATTATTCTGGGACTCAAACTCCGCGTCGATCTCCATCATCTTCTCCGCCAGCTCGTCGACCTTGGCTTGCAAAGCCTCGCAATCTGCCTCTTCCGCGCGCTTCGCAACGTCCACCGCTTCCAAGTGCTCCTTCAGCTGCTGCTTGTATCTGTCCACTCGACGAGGCCCGCATTCTCGAGATTCGCGGTCTCTGCTGCGGCCAAGAGCCCCTCTTTCTCCTCCTCCCACCCAAGCTCTACCCAAGCTCCACCTCCCGATGCGGCTCGCGCTCCTATATGAGGCTACATTCCTCTCCCTCAAAGTCCCCCGAGAAAATGCGCCCATCGCGTGCAATTCTCGAATTCCCATCAAAAAACCCATGTGACATTTCTTTTGCCGAGTTAGTGTAAATCTGTGGCACGGGAGGCTCAAGAATAAGGCATAAGAGGCTCGAATATGGGGCACGGGAGGTTCGAATATGAAGGTGGAGCACGGGAGGCTCGATAACGGAGCACAGGAGGCTCGAGAATTGAGCACCGGAGATTAATTTATTTCGACGTCCCCGTAAAGCCTGAGCCATTAAACCTCTCCCAACCCACCATGGCATGCCTTCGGCATCAACTGACAGGTGCAAACAGACAAATCGGCGTTCAGACCAAGTGTGAACCCGGTTTTTGAATACCGACAAATCCAGCGAATCGTGTGTTGAAGGGAAGTCTGACCTCGGATTTTGAAACGGACTCGGCCGAGTAAGAATATGTCCTCAGATTAATTTATTTCGACGTCCCCGTAACTCGATAGATCAGCTTTGGATTTTTTTTTGCTTCCTACCTTGCGTTCGATCCCCAACGTTGTCATCATGAGGGGACTTTCGGACATGGTATTTTCAATACTGGCCCTTACGAGGACTTTCGTAAGTGTTTATAAACTCTTGTGCGGGCGAGCCCGGAGCGCCCGCGTTGACAAGTAGGTAGCGCCTGCGGCAGGACCTTTTGCGCTATTCCTAACAAATTTGAGCAATTTTGAGGCCCTTTGCGAAAATCCTGACATTTTGAGCCAAATTTAGGCCTGTTTTGCAATTCCTGACATCCAGCGAAATCTGAACCTCATTTTCGAGTTCAAATATCAGGAACACGTACATATCGAACTATACCTGCTCGCTTTTCAGCCAGCGATAGGGATGGGTTGAGACAATGATCATAGAGGCGATGTATATCATCCAACGACAGGGCACGCGCGGAAGACGACACTTCTCCAGACTTGGCCTTGGTCTTCTCAAGACCCACCATAAATTGGGAGACATGACGTGATCGAGTAGGAAGCCCGTGCCTAAGAGAAATACATGTTTGAACAGAGGTAGGAATAACAGAGGAACAGTGCATACCATGTGTTCGTAGCAGGATCAAGCCGCCACTCCGCCGTACTTTCATTAGGCCGGAGGCCCCGATACCACATTGTGAGCGCAGCGCGAGTGGAAACCGCGGTAGAATACTGATAGGCGGTGTCTATCAGATAACGCTTCAGCAGGTGAATAAATTCAACTGGCCTTTCTTCCCTCGAAACCTTCTGCAACTGGGCCACATTTTTGAGTGATGAATGCGGCAATGTCCCGAGGAGTCTGCTCATCGACGCGATTAGCATCCCAATCCTTATTGCGACGCAAATGGAATATGAAATAGTGTTTGCGAATTCTGTACAGATTGTTTCTGTTAAGTAAAGTAAATGAATCTCCAATGGAAATGTACCGCAAGTGTCCAGTTCGAGTACCATCAGTAATATTTGCTTTGGACATTTTGGAGGCGTATCTCGAGGCGTTATCGTCAATGCCATCGTCTGGGAAATCGTCCAGGTGCTGGGTAACAGGATCTTGTACAAGCTCAAGCAACGAGTCTGCCTCTTCAAGGTCATGGCGGCAGAGTTCCTCCTCTATCTGGAAATCCTAATTAGTACCCACCAAGATACGGGGGAAAAATATACTTCTTCCTCTGTTGCCTGAGGCTCGGGCTGAGAAGTCGAAGACGCTGGCGCTGAAGTCATGGCTGTCGTAGAAAGAGGTGGAAGATAAGGACTGAGACAGGAGTGTAAAGGGTCTCAGTGCCTTAAGGGCGCCTTAACTCGCCTCAAACACGAGTCTTCAAGGGTCTCGTACGATGTTTAAACACCTATTTAATTATTAATGTGAATTGGAAGTCAAGTACACGTCTTACCTCAAGATCTGGAGGTTTTAGAGTGGACGCGACGCGTTCAAACACGATCATGTGATGCACCAGTCGCTAAACATCAACGGCATCGCATTCACTCTATGCTCCTGGTTTCAACCGATAGGGTGGAGAGCCGGGTGGAGAGCAGCGAAACGCCTGCTGACCAGATTTCCAACTGGGCGCCAGACATCAACATGAGCATTGATATGACGGAGGAAGTAATTGGCACTTGCAGTTCAACAATAAACGTCCGGCTACCCGCCAGGCATCGCGCTCACTCTCGCTTTCAACCCATGCTCCCGCTTTCGACCGCGAGGGTGGAGAGCCGGGTGGAGAGCAGCGAAACGCCTGCTGACCAGATTGCGGGCGCTAAACAGCAAAGTGAGAATTGATGGGAGGCAGGAAGAAAATGGCACTTGCAATTGAACAATAAACGTCTGGCTACCCGCCAGGCATTGCGCTCACTCTCGCTTTCAACCCATGCTCCCGCTTTCAACCACAAGGGTGGAGAGCCGGGTGGAGAAGAGCGAAACGTCTGCTGACCATATGTCCAACAGAGGGACCGGAGGTTGCTTATGTCTTTCATTATGTCACTACCAAAGCCTTTTATACACTCAACCCCCTATTGAGTAGCCAGGACTCAGTGGGCCGACTTCAGTGAGAAGTCATAGAGTACACAATAGAACTTCGATAATGAGATGAAAGAAAGCTACAGTTACAGTAGAAATGGGTCTCCTTATATATGTTTTCGGGGCGGAGAATGATCTCTCGGTTCCGGGCCAACAAGGCATCGCGCTATCTATAGATTTTCTTTGAAAGAATAGTGAACAATAATGTCCTGTTGCATTCCCGGCCTGCAATACTGGAACACGAGCACCAGAAATGTGATCTGGAGGCTTTCCATGAAACTGCACCTGCTTGACAAGTCGCTAAAGCTTACATTATGGGATCGTCGTCTTCACTGGTTAGTGGCATTCGGCTGGTATATGTCTGCTTAAAATGTCGTCTCTAATTGGTGAGGAACTATCTCTCTCCGTTCCTCTTGTGGACGGCGAATTTAATTTTCTGCTTCCCCTCGAGCTTTGGGCGGAGTAGGTCAAGTCTCTTCTCAGGGATCCGACGCTCACGCCCAAAGAATCCACGCGGTAGAGAGGTGTTCTGGGCTTGGGCCTCTGCGAGGCGGGAGCTGAACCTTTAGGAATGGATATCTTGATATTCATAATCTTTCTCATTCATCAGTTGGATTCCAATCTGTAGTGCTCTGTCAATGTGCCCAAAGCCCAGTTAATATTAATAATTGGCAGCGATGCACATCACAGAGAGCAAGTTCTGAGCTAAGTACAGCAATTATTCTGGAATGGTTGTAGCCTATATAACAGCCTGAGCAAACTATGTTGGACTATATTGTTTTGCGCAAGAACCGTGGAGAACTACATGGTTTTGCGCGAGAACTCTACAGCACTGCATTGTTCTGGGCTGGAACACAAGGACCTATATTTTCTGCGGTCGAGATAGCGGTCATACGTATGCACATGGACACAAAAATGACCACCCAATGGTGCTTTGAGTTCCAAACCAGTGTATTAAAAATTCGGATTAATGATACATCTCACTGACTTGCAGATATCGAGGATCATTAACAGCCGCTCGATAAATGATGTACCCAGCCAAGAAATGAAATTGTGAAGGGCAGCCAGAGCAGGTATGCGAGCTTCCAGCTTTGAAACAAGTCCTGTGGGAAGCGAACACAAACATCAATCACGATCAATCACGGGCAAACCGAGTTGTAGACAGTATTTCCCTATTTGGGAGTGCTTTGCCTTGTGTTCCTTCAGAAGTGGAATGAGCATGGATTTTTTTCTGGGGTTGTGTTCGTGTGCCTGAAATGAGTTCTCTGGGCGTATAACGCAAAAATTAACCACGGGCGAATTGAGTTGTGCAATATTTCCATATTTGGAAGTGTTTTGCTTCGTGTTGCTTCAGAAGTGGAATGAGCATGGATTTTTCGCTAGGATTGTGTTTGTGTGCCTGAAAGGAGTTCTCTGGGCGTATAACGCAAAAATTAACCACGGGCGAGTCGAGTTGTGCAATATTTCCATATTTGGAAGTGTTTTGCTTTGTGTTGCTTCAGAAGTGGAATGAGCATGGATTTTTCCCTAGGATTTTATTTGTGTGCCTGAAAGGAGTTCTCTGGGTGGAGAACACAAAAATTAACTACAGGCAAACCGAGTTGTCCAATATTTCCATATTTGGGAGTATTTTGCTTCGTGTTGCTTCAGAAGTGGAATGAGCATGGATTTTGTTTGTGGAATTGTGTTCGTGTTCCTGAAACGAGTCCTCTGGGTGGAGAACACAAAATTTAACCGCGGGCGAAACGAGTTGTACAATATTTCCATATTTGGGAGTATTTTGCTTCGTGTTGCTTCAGAAGTGGAATGAGCATGGATTTTTCCCTGGGATTGTGTTTGTGTGCCTGAGAGAGTTCTCTGGGTGGAGAACACAAAAATTAACCACGGGTGAACCGAGTTATGCAATACACTGTGTTCAAGGCCTCCCTGGACACCGGTTTGTAAGGCTTGGAGGAATGTACCGAGTCCTGTGCCGACGTAAGAAGCCGCGCTTGCCGACATCATATCATCATCGGCAGGCTGTCGGCACGCTTCGGCATAGGACCAAATGTTGAAACGTGAAGCCGATTGACGGTCACTGAGCCGGCATAGACAAGGCCCTTGACATGCTTGACATCGTGCTGCCGAGTGGACCAGAACTGCGGATGTCGTTGCAATAGAAATAAATTCGAGGACCGATGGATCATAATTTCGGACCGGAGAAAGGGTCCAAAAACATTGGGTTCAACAATATGAATCCACTAATTTCATCCTCCGTGGGCCAGCACGGTGAGCTATGCGCACGCACGAAGACAAGTTTAAGTCGGTGATAATGTCTCGGGAAAGAACTGATGTGATAGATGGCAGGGATTGATCAAGATCGCGGAGTTGTTGGCCACACTCAGATGCCTGATTTCCCAAATCTATTTCACGTGACCTCTCTTGAAGCCCATACTCTGCAATAACCCATACTTTGGGCTGGTACACGTATTGATCCAAATCAACACGTTCATAATCTTTTAACTCGGATCAAGACCTTCTGGGTCATCACATATCTCGCGCATGACGTCCCATAGAGCCTCCTCTGCTTCGATCTTGGACATTTTATCGAGCTCCTTCTGACCTAGGTCTCTTTCAATGACCTCCTGCTTGCGATCCTTAGTTTTATGAGCAACCAAAACGACGTCGGCGGCATGGTCCGAATTGTATGCCATCGTCTTCCGCCACATCTCGTCTGCTTCGTAAGTATATCCTTCTGCGCCGTCGCGGCGTGCGAGGGGACTGTTGAGGTACGCTTCAATAATTTTCCCATTGGCGATATCCCATCCGTCGAATTGAGTTTGCGCGGTGTGGTCGAGCGCGTGATCCACTTCCACCAGACGTGTAACAAATTCTTCTTGAGGGGAGACGAGGTCTGGGGAATACGTGGGGGCGCTGTAGGTAATGTGACGTGCTTCGTATTTTATGTTTCAGTCGCTAGTACCATCGCTGCTGAGACATAGGGCTAAAAAAATCCGGAGTTAGCACCGTAATCACAGCATGACGAAGGTGCACACCTTTCGCTCTTGCCAACTCATGCCCCAACTGTAGTCGGACCTTGATGCCGGCCTCTGTTATAACACGACCGACCGTCCTTCGACTCATTCCGCGAGTGACTTTCACACCAAACACCTTTCCGACCCGGGTCAGCAGACCACCAATGCGAGCCTGTGCGCAGCCGGCGCGAGTGAAAGCTAAAGCCAGCGATCGATACTGGGTTGTGTAGGCGCGACGACGAGTTGATGAAAACGTAGATTTCAGCTTTAGAGCAGTCCGAGTGGCTTTCAGAGTAGACTTTGCTCTTTTCTCCCGCATGCGCGTGCTCTTTAAGCTCTTTTGTAAGTCGATCTTTTCCTGTCTCTGAGACTCGATTCGGCGATTTAGGTGGTGGATGGTAGAAAGAAAGGTTTCGATTTGAATGGAACGCGAATTCGATAGGTCTTCGGCGGTGCTGGCGTGGAGTACAGCCTGAACGAGGTCATGCGTCAGACATGCCAATCTTGCAGACAGATTAATTTTATCGCGCATGAGTCGATTTATGCGTTGGTTCTTTTGTTTTATGACCAACTCCTGCTGGGAAATAGTGTCGTGGGCGATAGAAAGGTTTTCTTCAAGTGTGGATAGCTCCATGGTCGTTGTAAGCTCGAGGGAATGCAGTCGGGAATACGTTTCCTGCAAATTGGTGTTTAGGACGAGATTTTGGGCCTCGAGGGCGGAATTAGAAGCTTCTAAAGATTGTATTCGAGAGGCTTGTTTGTTTAGTTGGCTCTGTAGGTTCTCTAGATGGTTACGGGCCCTCGTCGCTGTTCTGGGAGCCGGATGCGAAGCGATCTGCAATACATTCTCTTTTTCTGCCTTCGTGCCCTTCCAGCGAGAGTCATTGGCCCTAGAAAGAGCAGCCTTCTGCTTCTCCGTTCGTTGTTTTCCCATATGTATTGAAACTCTGCATAGGCGCGTAGAGCGTGTCGACGGCGCGTCGGGAGTAGAAAGTAGAGTGTGTGACGTCACGCAATAACGCGAATTGATACTTCCACAAGACCGTGTAGGACGGTGCCGGCAATCGAATCATTCCGGCTTCTGATGTCCTCAACACATAATTGGAATAGAAACGAACATTTTGTTAGGAGGAATTGTCGAAATTGTCGAAATTGGTCAAGAACGTTCGCTGGCTGCCAAAGTAATTGATGCCATACCATGAATACTTAAAAAATCGAAAATTCCTCCTAAAATTATGGCGACAAGGTAATTATCTTTCCACCACTTGAGGTGGCCGAATTTTCGGCAGACGGTGGAACCGGGTCCGACGTGGCGACGGAGGGCCACAAATGGAAACCTCTCGGATTCGAGGACAAACAAGTACATACAGCACGCTTTCGGATTGGCTGATGCCCAACACCACCACCAACCCACACCTAATAATCCCACAAAAACCCTCTAATTAGAGGTGTCATCGGAGTCGGATGACACCTCTAATTAGAGGGGTTTAAAGCCGTCTAGGGCTACCCGCAATAAACCTCGCAATACCTTTAAAAAATATCAGCAATATCTTCAAGAAAAAAGGGCGGGTATATTGAGGGATGATGCGGCGGTGTTCGGCGTGGGCGCCGACACCGCGCCTTTGCGCTCGTCGTCGACGGTCATGTTGATGAAAAATATTCATAAAATACAGCTAAAATCACAAATAATACAGTGATCCGATCTGCACCCAAGCGCCATCACGCGCCTCGCGTGCCGCCCTCGCGCTCGTCGTCCCGCCATCAAAAATCACTCTAAAAATAAAATAAAATAATGAGAGAGCATAGCACTCACCTGCCTCTACCTCCTCGTTCTCATTCACCTGCACCTCCTGACTATCCACTGCCAACTTCGATAGCTCGTACACCATTTCAGAAAGCTCCTTCTCCCCCTCCTCCTCGTCATCATCATGATGCTTGTTGATTTTTTGGAGCTTGAACTTCCACGACGAATTACGGGTGCCATGGTGCTAAGAGGAATGTTAAGAGGAAATAAATGTCACAAATGTGCTTTCTTTCATTAAAAACACCCAATAGCCTTTCCCTAGGAACCCTGTGAAATAATATTATTACTGCCCTAGCAGCCCGGGTTCGGCCAAGAATCCGGCGAATTTCGGAGGCCCCTACACTCTAGGGATTAATCATACGTAGGGGACCTAGCTTCTAGGGCATTATGGACTGCAGCCACTGAAATGGCACGACACTGTATGCGTTGTGGGAATCAGACTATCCCAAATACTCATTGTGGGCGCAATTTCTGTTGAGACTACAGAAGGTAATATTGAACCGTGGGAACCGAATTCATTCAGAATCAAGTCCATTTTCTGTCGAAAGAGAATCATATATTCAATTATATCATTGCAATGTGTTACGGCGGCCACATGCCAGTGGAAGCGCAGTTACATGTACCCGTGTGGTGAACTCTGACGGAAAGCATACCGCAAACTGACACAAATATCCAGAGTACTGCAATGGAGACTGAAGGAATGCTGCCGCGCACTGACGAGAGACTGCGGGGAATTGAAGTGGCGGTGGCTGTGCTTTTGCTGCGGCGTGAGGGGAAAGTGCTGTGCCGCTTCCAACGCATTCTATAGGACTTCCCAGACCTCTAACTTAGCTCCCTCGACGTTTAGTAGGTTCAATACATCTTTTGGTATGCTGAAGTCATGTCATCAATCCTGACTCCCATTTAGAGCCTAGATCTTGGTTTAACCCAATTTCTCAGCCAATGAAGGCTGAGATTGACCCAATGGCATGGGATCTGAGTTTCAATGAAAAATCACCACTGTTGGTGTTCACTTGTGCATTCAAGTTCAAAATAACGGTAGGGAGTGTACATTGAATTGATGGCTGTTGAACTCAAATCTGGAACAGGAGCCAATAGAACTTTCCTCGGGCCTGTTCCAGAAGAACTCGAAAATTTGACGGTTATTGAAGAGGCGACGATTGCACGCTGTCGCTCTAAGTGCTGGATCATTCAACTGAAGGAGGGAAACCAGGATCTTGTCCTTGTTTCAACGCACCGAGGAGTCAAAGGTCATGTAATCATCTACTCGCAGAAACCATCCAATATTCCAACTATCCTCCCACCCTCAATTGAGGAAATTACATCCCCTGTCTGTATGCTCTTCATCGGTTCTTCCCCTCCAACTCCTGAATGGCTTCGTGAACACGCAAAACCTCTAGCTGTAAATGCTCATCGAAGGTGCCAAGTACTCCAGTGGCTCAAAGTTCACAATCCATTGTGTCAAAATGTTTATCTGCTTGACCTCACCCGATCCACGACAAGGGCTATGGTGCAATATGGGCTCCTCCAATTCCTGCGATGCCCTTTTTGGGCCCGTTAACGCCCAAGCACAAACGTGGCGGCCCTGAGCGCGATGTTGATGCTGTTACGGTGTTCTGTCTGGCATGTCTGGCAAGTCAAAAAAGCCCGCAAGTAATGTTGCGACAGTCTCTGGACAGCATTCTTTAAAATTGTGCCCCTTAGAATGCCCCCCTCCTTTATTCGTATTCACTCGCTCCAAATTTATGCAGTACATAGTTTTAGTTGGAAAAAATCATGTTAATGTTTCAGCGGTAGCGGGCATTGCCGCTCGTCGGCCCTACCAGCTTTATGAGACTGAGCAACGGCAATTGCGGCAGAGGGAGCGGCTAGGTCGAAACAATGGGAAAAGCGATTACACGAAAACTGCTGACGAAAATGTGATGTACGGCCAAAACCCAAAAATCATGCTCTCTAAGACCCAGTCACTTATGTTGCCGGGAATGTTTACAAATAGGCAATATAAACAGAACCCTAGGCGAGACGGAGAGCCCGGCCCCATGTGAAGCATAAGGCGAGGGAAGCAAGTCACCTGTGGCTGCTGTGTAAACGAGGGCGCGCGGTGGTCGGGGCGTCGCGTCGGTGTCCGTCTCTTAGCCGCGGCCGTCTAGGCTCATTTCAGCACTGAATCACTCCAAATAAAATCCTACCGTGAACGTCGAGTTTCAGGACTTTATGCGCCGAATTGAATCGAGGTACGCATCTAGGTGCGCATCTATGTATCTGTAAATAAATCTCACACCACATCAGCTACTACGAACTCGAACGCTTACGCAATACTCCCCTGTCGCTACCCAACTGGGTCGACCCAACCTATCCCCTTTTCATTTCTACGAGCGCAATTCCCGTCGGCTTGTTGCCGTACAAGCCTGTGTTCAGAGAGCATCTCGCGACGTTGATGAGGGATTGCGGCTTCAATGCCCACCAGGGAGCACTGCAGAACAAGTTTGTTTGTTTTAACATCCACTTCCCAGCTCGTACACGAGTGGCGGCGCAGGATTTGGCCGGTCTTTCACAAATCTTGAATGTGCAGGACGAATTTTCTACGATGCAAACCGCCAACATGGCCTCACCAAATGAACATGAACCGGGCAGCAGCACATTTTCCGCGACTGATTTCGAGCGGTTGATGAGTCGGGGTGTGCAGGGCTCAGATACCACCGTTGGAGATCCATCTGACGGAGCCGAGGAGTGTACGAACTATTTATCATCGCGGTTTTCAGAATTACCCATTAATCATATGTCATTTGAAACCCTGGGGCGTTCCTTCGGATTCCGAGATAGGCGCTAGTCGGCTTGAGGTTGTAGGATGATCCGTACTTGTGGTTATTGGCGGATGGCGGGCTTCACGGGTTTCATGGTGACATTCCATATCAGCGCCCATCCAGCCCCTGGGTACAACCATAATACATTCTACAGCAGATTTCACAGAACGGACAAGTTACACCGTGTTGCGTACATATTTATCGGCTCCCTTTACAGTAGTGTACAGCACTTGTGGCAGTATATATTCTGTACTCCGGAGTCAACAGTGAACACAACCTTTACCCGCACAAAAGAGGTGATACTATGCAGTATTGGAAACGATGCACGACATTATGTTATATTCACGTTACCTCCCATGTTCAAAGCCACTCGAACCTCGATGAATTTCAATGAACAAAGCCATAACTGGCAAGTACATCCAAAACAAATTGAGGTCCGCGGTATGTGGAGAGAAAGACCGTGCATCACATTTTCGTCAGCAGATGTCGCGTAAGCACCTTTCCTCTCCGCCAAAAATCTCCGGCCTCATGGCACAGCCTCACATATGTTCCCTCATATGACCCAGTTCTCCTCCCGCGTCTGGAGAGACTTTGGATCTCGATCTGTAGTTGGCGTGACAGCGAAAAAACAGTCCCGCGCGACGGGGGCGAAGGACTTGTGCAGATGATCGAATCGCGATGTTACCTTGATCTGCCGCCCAGTGGCGCCCCGCCCTTTGCCCAACTATGGGATTTTTGCCCCAAGTGCTGGAAGCCCAAGTTTAGCGTGTCCCTGCAGGAGCGTCTCGCGTACCTCGAGGAGGACGGTGTGTTTAGGTGGTGGGACTAGAGCCATACTCGGCTGTTGGTGCTTCTTTCTTGGTACGACCTTTTGGGAGGCTGTATGCGTTATTCTTCGTCCCCCCCCCCCCCCCCCCCCCCGCTTGTTGGTAGGTCGATCAGGGAGAAATTTCTTGCACTAGCGCATGCACTTGGTCTATGCCCGCGCTCGGACCCACGAGTGGGCACTCGATGTCAGTGACTTGTCCGGCCATGAGGAATGACATGTCTTCTTGAACCAGCTCCACATCGATTTCCTTCCCTTCCTCATTAGTGGCATTGAGCTTTAGCAGCGTGCAGGCCTGGTCGAATCGAAGGGAAGTGCAGAGTGTCCATGTCCATCGCTGACGCCGCGGCCTGCTGATATGCCATATCTGCGCTCTGCCTTTCTGGTAATATTCCTTGACTCTGGGAATCGACGAACGCATTCTATGAAAGATATCGATTTGAAGATTGAAAGAAAGCTGTTATACGAGGACGCACCAACAATTTGATCCTGGGCGGCGTTGAACGCTCTGCCTTCTGGGTTTGGATTCTTTCGAAATGTACGATACCCGCGTCCTCTTCGAAAAATCTTTGAGCAAAGCGAAAGTTCTGCTCAACAAGGTGAAAGCTATTGGCAATCCAAGTCTCTGCGCTGAGCAAATGCCCACCCTCAGTCCAGATTCGCAACTGAGAGAAAATTGAGGACTTGTCCAGATTTTGGAATTGATCCCAACAGGGAAAGGCGTTGAAAGACTTGCCCATCCGCAGCAGCCTGTGAACTCGATTGTCAGCTCGACCGACGGAGCGCGTGCGAATTAAACATATACTTATTACGCACTTGACCAGGATTTCTAAACTGATATCCAAGGGACATCGCAAAAGGGACGGATATATTTGGCGAAGGAAATGTCGGCAAGGTCATTGTTGAATTCCCTGAGCAACAGGTTTGCAATGCTTACTGTGAATGGTTCGAACTTCCATCGTTGAAGGAAGCCAAGGAGGAGGTCATGCTTTTCAAAATGCCAGCCCATTGAATGCAGCTCTATTGTGTCAGGTCATGCTTTTCAAAATGCCCCCAGCCATTTGAATGCATCTCTATTGTGTCAGGTCATGCTTTTCAAAATGTCTGCCATTTGAATGCACCTCTATTATGTCTGGTCATGCTTTTCAAAATGCCAGCCCCTTGAGTGCAGCTCTATTGCATCAGATCATACTTTTCAAAATGCCAACCATTTGAAATTGAATGCATCTCTATTGCGCCAGGTCACACTTTTCAAAATGCCAGCCATTTGAATGCACCTCTATTGTGTCAGGTCATGCTTTTCAAAATGCCAGCCATTTGAATGCACCTCTATTGCACCAGGTCACGCTTTTCAAAATGCCAGCCATTTGAATGCAGCTCTATTGTCATGCTTTTCAAAATGGCAGCGATTTGAAATTGAATGCATCTCTATTGTGTCAGGTCATGCTTTTCAAAATGCCAGCCATTTTAATGCAGGTCTATTGCGCCAGGCCATGCTTTTCAAAATGGAGGCCATTTGAATTTGAATGCATCTCTATTGCGTCTGGTCATGCTTTTCAAAATGCCAACCCATTGAATGCACCTCCATTGCACCAGGCCATGCTTTTCAAAATTGCACCTCCCTTTGAATGCACCTCTATTGCGCCAGGTCACGCTTGTCAAAATGGCAGCCACTTGAAATTGAATGCATCTCTATTGTGTCAGGTCATGCTTTTCCAAATGCCAGCCATTTGAATGCACCTCTATTGCGCCAGGTCAGACTTTTCAAAATGCCAGCCATTCGAATGCAGCTCTATTGCGTCGGGTCAGACTTTTCAAAATGGCAGTGATTTGAAATTGAATGCACCTCTATTGTGTCAGGTCATGCTTTTCAAAATGGCAGCGATTTGAAATTGAATGCATCTCTATTGCGCCAGGTCATGCTTTTCAAAATGCCAGCCATTTGAATGCACCTCTACCAGGCCATGCTTTTCAAAATCCTAGCCATTTGAATGCAGGTCTATTGCACCGCTTTTCAAAATCCCAGCCATTTGAATGCAGCTCTATGCATCAGGTCATGGTTTTCAAAATGGCAACCATTTGAAATTGAATGCATTTCTATTGTGTCATGTCATGCTTTTCACAATGCCCGCCATTTGGACCAAGAGGTGACCGATCTTCGGATCGTGGACCTGTTCTTCATGGCTCACCTCTTGGTCGAAATTGTGGGCATTTTGAAAAGCCTGACCTGACGCAATAGAGGTGCATTCAAATGGCTGGCATTTTGAAAAACGTGACCTGACACAATAGAGGTGCATTCAAGTGGCTGGCATTTTGAAAAACGTGACTTGACGCAATAGAGATGCATTCAATTTCAAATTGCTGCCATTTTGAAAAGCATGGCCTGACACAATAGAGCTACATTCAAATGGCTGGCATTTTGAAAAGCGTGACCTGGCACAATAGAGGTGCATTCAAATGGCTGGCATTTTGAAAAGCATGACCTGACACAATAGAGATGCATTCAATTTCAAATGGCTGCCATTTTGAAACACAAGGTGCATTCAAATGGCGGGCATTTTGCAAAGCATGACAAGACGCAATAGAGGTGCATTCAAATGGCAGGCATTTTGAAAAGCATGACCAGACGCAATAGAGGTGCATTCAAATGGTGGGCATTTTGAAAAGCATGACCTGACACAATAGAGATGCATTCAATTTCAAATGGCTGGCATTTTGAAAAGCATGACCTGATGCAATAGAGGTGCATTCAAAGGGCTGGCATTTTGAAAAGCATGACCTGACCCAATAGAGGTGCATTCAAATGGCTGGCATTTTGAAAAGCATGTCCTGACACAATAGAGATGCATTCAATTTCAAATTGCTGCCATTTTGAAAAGCATGACCTGACACAATAGAGCTGCATTCAAATGGCTGGCATTTTGAAAAGCGGTGTAATAGACCTGCATTCAAATGGCTGGCATTTTGAAAAGCATGACCTGATGCAATAGAGATGCATTCAATTTCAATCATTCATCAATGCAGAAATACAGGATTTGGGTGGTATTCACCAATAAGACCACGGTCTGTAGGACACTCGGGAGCTTCAAAAACCAATGAAATTCATTGCTAAGTCATCCCTTCCCATATCCGGAAACCTTATTTCGGCCCACTTGTTGCCAGTGACTCTGACCAGCGATATCGGCTGACGGGTCAAGATAACCAGCTCAGGTGGGGCTAGTCTCTTATAAACAGACGCTACAACAAAATTTGAGCTCGTACCTCGCTTTGTTGTAGTCTGTCAATTACCCGAGATCCCTGATCGGAGATCGATGTTATTATATAATCAAAAAAAATTGCGGATCTCAAGAGGGCTTTCAGGATGTTTCTTTCCACAATCTGGTGGAAGATTCAAGTTCAGTGCTTCAAATTGAGTCTTGTCTCCTGCGAAGTCTCAGCAACAAACGTCAAGAACCAAGATGCCGAGTTTTGATGACTCGGCTGCTTACCGAGCAGCCTTTTCGTTCCAGCTCCCACATGGACAAAATCACACATTCTAAAGAGCCAGATGTCATAAGAATACAAATTTAACTCATTTTGCCTCCAAAATTATCATGGTGAGGGCATTGGAAGTGTTGCAGAGCCTTGGGCCAGATTCAAACTCCGATGTTTATGTAATAACTGCGATCTCCAAACACCTGTCACCGGGTAAACTACAGACTACGGGTGGGGCACCCTCTCGAGAAGCCTTTTACTGACGGACCTCTATACCTCTTGTAATTGCCTACATCTATCTGACTCTCTGTCTGAGGCACTGGTAAGGTATCGGAAGGAGCCAGCCGGTGAGTTTATTCTTCAACACCCCCTCCACTCTCTTCCATCTCCATCCATCTCCACACCCGTGCACTCGCGCTAGGAGCAGGTCAAAACCCATTGATCCCCCTACATTCTAAACGTGGTTTGCACCCTCATCACTCCACCTCCCTTCTCTCTTCCCTTTCTCTCTCATCACTTACACTGCTCATCGGTCCAGAAACACGCCACACGGCTTCTTTGCACGACCGGATTACCCGTCTCTTCCCTTCCGCTCCTCTCGCCTGCGTGCTGGGTGAGAATGCGGTGTAGGTCGAGGTGAGTATGACAAGTCCAGTGTTGTCTTTGACGGGGTCTGAGCGGGCGTCAAGACCCTTTGACCGGCCTTTGACCGTTTCGTCAAGGCCGGATTTCCTTTTTTGGAATACCCGTTTTAAACTCGTAGAACCACCGGAAAAATCAGGAAAAAGTCGGATCATTGAGAGAATGGATATACCAGTCGATATTGTACCAAGCGGTCCTGTAATGTGAACCGATTCGGGAAAATATTTATCCCACCCTGGCCATGACCGTGTTTGAAGTTACTTTGAAGCTCTCGGCGTCATTCTTTGGATGTTCAAAGTCACCTTCGGGTGTGTAGTGTGAGTACAATTGAACAGATGGTCTTTGCCGTGCATTGCCGGATTATGGCACATTTCTCATTGCAAAGACAACATTGATTCCTTTGACCAATTCTGAATTCTGACCTTCCTGCCACAGTTTTGAGCCATACACATGTTACAATTCATGATCTGACATCGGTATCACTATGGATCTTTTCACAGGCCATTCGGGGTGCATTTGGATATGGGGTTGCCCTGTTGTTCACATAGCAGTTTTCCATACCGGTAAATCTGACTACATTTCAAAATTGATACTGTAGGCAGGAGATATCCGTCCTGACCACTCAGAACATCGGATTACAGTCGGGTAAGGCTTGCTAGCATTGCACACAACCCTTAACAGCTGTAACGAAGGACTTTTCCAAATTTGGAAAGGGTCAGGCCGAGGGTCAGACCCGGTCAGACCCCAGTCAAAGGGTCAAATGGGTCAGACCTTTTTGACTCTCGGCCTGGCCTCAGACAACACTGGACAAGTCCGACTCAATGATATTTCATACTGACCAATATCCCTGCACTATATCGCAACCATAAACCCATGTGGAGTTTGAATTTGAAAAGCCTCAGCAACCGGCTGATCGGGATTAGTCAGCATCGAATGATTTGAATCTCGGCGGCTTCCACTGCCGAACCAAAGGATCTCATTATATTGCTCTGGAAACACCTAATTTTAAAGAAGTAAAAAGTTCACGTCCTATAATCCGGGCTTTCTCTTCCAATTGCTGAGCCAGTTTCCCAAGCAAGGTCTGTTCCGATGCAATCGGAGCCTCCTAGTTGAGAATTACAAGCGAAAACATTCGCCGCCGGCAGGCGAAAAAGTTAATTTAACCCTTCTAAAATGGCCAGGAACTGTCCATAAGATGCATATTTTTGAACCAGAAGAGGCGCGATGCAATTATCCTGTAAGGGGAGTGGTCGGAAAACTGAGACAACTTCTGGACCGATACCGATTTTGAGTGGCTAGAGAATTTTGAAATATGTAAATCATTGCATCACCTCAAAAGTGTGATTCAATGATTCACTACTGGAAGGGATTTGGTGGTATCCAGAATACTGTGCTGAAGTAAGCCTGATGGGCGGCAACTTTCGGCAATTTTATTGCGATTTATTTCCCCCACTACCATTGGTATCGGGCCGAACTTCCGCTAACAGATATGTTCTCCAGATTAAAAGTACGATTACATAAGTACTCGTAAACAGCATTTACTAACTATGTCAATGTATTCAAGCTCCCAGACCTCCATCCGCAGACGACATCCGCGCCGGTGCTGCTGGCACTTTCAGTGAGGTTTATAGACCGGTATGAGTACAAAATTACCTTACTCACACCTTTTCTACTTCTTCTCCATCCAAGTTTGTATGTCGGCCCAAATTATCTGAAGCTGATGCCCTGGCACAGTTTTTATGAGACAGAGCAGCCTAGCTATCTATCAATTCCCCAACTTCATGAGTGTACATGTAGTTCATACATCTTTCACAGGTGACATCAAACACATCAATATCCCATGTTTCTATGGTTTGATTACTCCTACAGCACATCGGGCCTGCATGAGGCCTTTGTACTTATACCCCAATGGAAATTTGCATCGAAATGGTGCTGGAGGCATTATTGACCCATAGAAGAACCAAACTGTCGATGGTACAGGTCGGTCAACCCTGTATCTGTCAAAAAAACAGAATGACTATTACAAGAGTGGCGACTTGAGCTCAAGTACTGTGAGGCACGAGCTGCGCTACAAGCTCCAGTTAAGCCTTGCTAAACAGACCAGCGGGAAGTTGCCGGAGTACACTTGCTGAGTCAGATGAAATCGGCAAGTGATGGTGCGATTTTTTTAGTCTCGACGACGACGACAACCTCGACTTCAGGATAGCAGTGCGCGCGACACGGCGTGCGCATCGCTTCAAATTTTTGACCCACCCACCACCAGTGTTCGCCCGAAGGCCAAAGGCCTTAACCCTTAAGGCCTTAAATTTTTTTCACCCCAGCATCCCGACCTTAATAAGGGCTTACAGCCGATGTCAGTACCGAGGGCGCGGATCGAAAATTTCTGTTTTGGGATGTTTCCAAAGAATTCCCTATATCTCTGTCAGTTCTTCACCAATTCACATAAAAACTAAATAGATCTACTCAGCTAATTCATGCACAATTAGTGGTAGAGAGGAACTTGCGAAAATATTATGTATTAGGTAATTTCTGTTTTCGGGCTGTTTTTGCACTGAACACTGTCTAGCATAGCTAGAACATTTCCCAGTGACCTAGAATTTTAGGAGGGACAATGTGTATATGTTATGAAACAAATGATAGAGCCAGAACTATATGAAATGTCCAGATGAATGTGATCTTAGCAATATCTCTGAAAGCCAAAAACTGCCAAATGTTTTCACTGGAGCTAGAAGGATTGTAACTAAACTATCCTCACTTCTGGCTCTATCACATGTATTGTCAGGTATGCATGTTGTCTCTCCCAAAATTCTAGGTCACTGGGACATGTTCTGGCCATGCTAGATGGTATTCAGTGCAAAAACAGCCCCAAAACAGAAATTACCTAATACGTAATATTTTCGCAAGTTCCTCTCTATCACTAATTGTGCATGAATTAGCTGAGTAGATCTATTTAGTTTTTATGTGAATTGGTGAAGAACTGACAAAGATATAGGGAATTCTTTGGAAACATCCCAAAACAGAAATTTTCGATCCGCGCCCTCGGTACTGACATCGGCTGTAAATTATCACGGGTATGGTTTGTAATTTTCCAGTTTTTCGCCGCCATACCGATGTCGACCACAGTCTCACTCCAGCAATATTTTTACCAGGGAATAACGAAGCAGAATGTGTTTCACTATCACACCGACTGCAAGGCATGTGTCAAGCATCACCTCGACGACATGGGAGAAACGATGTCTGACACGCAGACACTTCAGGATGGTATATCCTTATCTTTCCCACTTTTTGTAATGGCCCGTGTTAAGTGCAGGATTTCCACACCGCTCACCAACGTCGGCGGCTGCGTCCGATGGATTCGGTGTGTTGCGTACATGGCGAAAACCCTTCCGCGCCGCCCGAACACGTACGACTTCGAAGGTGCACGCCCCCGCCCGGACCCAACGACCCCGCACAAACACGAGATCCACCACTACCCCACCACGCACCTCACCATCCTGGTCTCCGACGTGCGCACGCAGCTCATCACCTCCCCCGCAGGCGCAAAAGGGCGGCGTGTCGCGGCAACGGACACGAACGAGCACTCCTCGCGCTTGCACTCGGTGTTCACGTTCTGGATACGGCTTTGGAGGGGAGCGAGCTGTTGGCGCCGCTGGGATTGGGGGCGTCTGTTTCCATCCGGGCGGGGGAGAAGGGGGGAAGGCTGAAGGAGACGCAGAGCATTAATGAGAGTTTGATTGCGCGGGGATGTGGTCGCGGTGTTGGGAAGGGTGCGTTCTTTTTTCTTCTTTTGCAACGCGGTGGGCTGACGAATGGGCGTCACTGCAGTTGACGTATCTGCTGCAAATTCACTGAACGGGAATTGGAAGACGCTGGTAAGTCTCTCCCCCTTTATCTGTAAGAATCCTGTCACTGATGGAAATCCTATCATTTAGATGGTGCTACACCTATCGCCGCTCGCGTGCGGCGCACCGAAACGACTCGTTGGCTTGGCTGCCATTTGCGACCAAGGTGCATTCTCTCTTAGTCAACGATCGAGCGCTGATGTTCGGGATGGACAGGTGAGTAACACGGTGATGGAGTTGGAATGAGAAGGTAGCTGTACTTTATCATCATTCGTTCATTTTGTAGCAGTAGAACTTGAATGGTATTCATTGTGGTTACTCATTTGGATGTGAGTAAGGAAGAAAAAAAGCTGAACAATATGTGGCCAATATGCGGTATAATATTCGACCAATATTCGGCCAATAGAGCCCATATCTTCCGAATATTGGAGGGTCGTTATTTGAACAATATCCGGCCAATATTTGGCCAATACAGCTTGTATTGGCCGCATATTGGCCAGCGCGTATTTGCCTCAAAGTCCGGTGCAAAAGCCGTCCGAGAAGAACTTGTCAATTTGATCATGTTATACATCTTACAAACTCCGCTCGGCTGCCGCAAAGTTCCGACCCTTTATCCTCACCCGGGCATACTTCCCGGACTTGTGCCGATGGCTACGGTGGGGTCCGTGGGTGTGAGGTTCCACTGTCGGGGCCCTTCTCCGACTCGGCTCGGCGCGCTCTCGACCTACCTCGGCATCAGCATGACCGTGGGCGTGAGATTTGGAAGATTCTTTGATGTTCGTTATCGACCACTTTTTATTATGTAGATAGACTAGCTCTACACCGTGAATAAATTCACGGGCATTGGTAAGTTGTGATGTTATTGTCATTGGCCAGTTGAAACAATCCTTGAAGGATTTATACAATTTTCCCCTTTGTACGCTCACATCCCTTTCTCCAACTTATTTCTCTCATTTCTCCCTTAGTCCTCTTGCTCTTTTTTTTTTGCTTATCCTTTTGCTTCCTCCTCCCTCTTGCCCTGCACTCGTTGTGGAAGAGAAGGTTGTTCTCTAGGTAAACCGAGAGGTGTCTAGGTTGTGCTGGTGGGATCGCTGAGTCGTGCAGAGAAATACAGGTGTAGAATGAATATAAATATCCCTAGGCGTAGAAGAATCAGTAAGATAAATTTAAATGAATACTTAGCTCAATCAAAACGAAAGGAAGGTGGATGCTTGTGTAAGTGCTCAGAAATGAGGTGGATTCGACGTGGCGGTACGAAACAAAGGGAGAAGGTAACGTAAATGAGGGTGCAGCCAAACATATGATAATAACATGTATGTAAAAGAGTCCGTACGGTGGCGCAGGCGAGTCTGGGTGTAGGTCTGCGCTGAGTTCTTGTGCCGCAGCTGGATCATCAGCAAAATAGAGAAGATACCCGAGGCAGGACCGGCCAAGAAATGTATGCGACAGGGGTGCACTGACTTCCTTGTAAATTGCTCGGACAAGAAGTACTCCTGGACCGAGGCATGAGCCAGTCTCAGGCGCTGATGTCTATTCGATGGGGGGGTGTGAGCTGACTCCGACTCGGAGTCAGTGCTCCTGGTTTTGACACTTTCGGTGTTAAACCCGATCGGATCGTTGTGAACGGTGACCAGCCCCTCCAACCACTCCACTATTGCATTGGCATTGTCTTCACGTAGAGCTGGAATGTATGTGTACTGTGTTGGGTTGGAAAAGTCGAAGGCAATGGCGTCCGCAAGTTGAGTCAACACATCGGGTCGCTTGACAGAGAATAGAAGCCACCGAATAACTCCTACTGCATAGACAAGATACTGTGGACGAATCGCCTCCATGAAACGGTCGTAGATTCCATAGAGGTCATTTGGGAGATTTTCCAGTGTTGTGTCTAGTTCAGTTCGGTGTTTGCAACGGGAAAGCTCGACAAGCAGACATGCGGCCCAGCGGAACCTGTTCATGCAATGAGCAAACCAAATTGCAAAGAAATAAAGCACTTGACATTCCGCTGCTCTTGAGGACAACCCGTGCAATAATTTCGTCTGCACGGGAAGCCCAGAGTTTCAACTTCCGGTTGTCCCGAAATTCATTAGCGACGAAGATTCGGATATCCTTTTGTGTCATGGCCGGGTCGAGGAAGACACAGGGTATGTCCTGGAATCCCTTTGTGAAGATATCGCGAGGCTGACTGGTGATCAAGAGATGCAACTGGCTTCGATTCCATCTGCGCAAGTTTAAAATAAGGGTCAAAAGCTTGTCAATCTCGGTGTCCTTGCATTCATCCAGTGCATCGAGGACGATGTATGTATACCCAAGCTCCGAGAGTAGGTCTTCCAGAACGTGCTGAAGATCGTACTGTGTTGGTAAGGTCTGTCCATTCGACACCTTGTACTGCTTGTCGAGCGCTTTGTATGGATATGGGGACTGGGAGGAAAGCTGAAGAAGGATGGTCCGAAGCATCATCTGCACGAGTTGCTTCCTCTCATCCCTAAAGTAAAAGTAAAAGTACGCAACAGCGGTGCCCTGCGCAGCTGATCGTTGATTGTTGAAGAGTTTTGTAATCACGGTAGAGCTGTCCATTGAAACTGTGAGCGAAATTATTTGTAAACAAAGTAGGCAACCACTGCCTTAGTACAGTCTTGCCGGTGCCCGCTAGGGTAGAAAATTCAGACATGTCACTGTGAGTAACTCGGCAGACGTACATTGTCCTTGAATCCACAGGAAACCCGGCTTACTTTCCCATGCAGTAAACTCCTCGCACTTCGACAGCCAGCTTCCGGTGCCTTCGTGATAGTTTGAAAAGCTTCAGACAGACAGAATGCTTAATTTTATAAAGAGGGTGATCTTCTTCTTTGTATTCCAGCCGGTGAAAAAAGCGGGATAGTGAATTGGCCGGCTAAATGCATTGTATGATACGATTTGCCAGAGAGAGATGTGCTAACCCGGCCCCTCATCAGCAAGCCAGCCCCGTCGTCCTTCGCAAGTCGCCCCTCAATTTCTTCTGGGTTAAATTTTCTGAGGATTCGTCAGAAGCTCGTCTGGATGCCAATGCAACATTTCAGGACCTGAAACGAGTTGTGGAATATGTGTAGCGGCCACACTGGTCTGCGCGAGTTTGCAGCTGATTTAAATTTGTTCGCCTCGCCCCTCAATTTCTTCTGGGTTAAATTTCCTGAAGAATTGTTGGAAGCTCGTCTGGATGCCAATGCAACATTTCAGGACCTGAAAAGAGTTGTGGAATATGTGTAGCAGCCACAATGGTCTGCGCAGGTTTGCAGCTGATTTACATCGGAAACACCAAATTTGTTCGCCTCGCCCCTCAATTTCTTCTGGGTCAAATTTCCTGAGGATCCTTCAGAAGCTCGTTTGAACACTAAAGTGACATTCTAGCACCTCAAAAGAATTGTGGAATGTGTGTAGCAGACGCAATGGTTTGCGCGATTTTGTAGGCGGTTTAGGTCGGAAACGCCAAACCTTTTCACCTACCCCTCGATTTCTTCTGGGTTAAATTTCCTAAGGACCGGTCAGACGCTCTTTTAGACGCCTATATAGCATTCCAGGACCTCGAAAAAATTGTGGAATATGTATAGCGGCCAGAATGGGGTCGGAAACACCAAATTTGTCTGCCTCACCTTCAATTCCACCTGAATGGGTCGAGAGATGAAGAATTTGCTACGCTGGAATTGCCACAGATGTGGGTTGAAACAGCTATGATTTTTTTTTGGAACTTGCCGAGAGGGCTCTGAACAATTGAACAAGTGATGCTCCAGCATATATTCACGGCAAACCTGACCTGAGGGCAGAAATATGATTAATGAGAATGAGTGGCTTGGTGCCAACTCGGAAAGCCCTGTAATAATGGGTTCTGCATTGCACCGTTTGGTTAGGATTCATCCGCGAAGCAACCATTGCAGAGATAAGAACCATGGACCTTTTTTACCTCGGCGCACAGTTGTTATTACTGCGAGGGAGTTGGTTACCCATACACATTTTGAACCGCGTGACTGACATGCTGCAGACCATTTCAATTCCAGTGAAGTTCCAGGGCCATTTTCCGAGCCACCCTTCGCAGGAATGAATAGCCCTGATCACTGGGAACATTTACAGCTATTCAGATCCCACTCGGAGGCATTATGATGCCTTCCAGAGCGCAATTACTGGGTTACATTTTGAAACTCGTGATCCTATTGCTTTTTCAATGGTCCACATTTTAAACCATGTGAGTTGACATCCTGCTAACCATTTCCATTGCAGTGAAGTTCCCGGGCCATTTTCTGACCCGCGCATGTCAGCGCTTTCCAGAGCGCAATTACTGGTGCACATGTTGAAATGAAGCCCCAGGGCCATTTTTCCGCTCGGAGGCATTATTGCGCTTTCCAATCACTGGGTTACATTTAAAACACGTGATCCTATTGCCTTTGCAATCGTCCACATTTTGAACTGCCGTGGCGTCAAAGAGTTCGCTAGCTCCACTGCTCCTCAGATATTGAAATCCACATACATAGTGCCGTCGATTTAGACTCGTGTCCAGTCCCTACGTTCAGTAACAAGACAGAGTACTCAGTAGGATGCCCAAGAAACTTATTTGAACTCAGTCGGACAAAAACTGAAAGAGAAAAAGAAAATGCCACAAAGGTCACTCGAACGTAGGGACTGGGAGAACTTAGCACTGAAAAGTGCCAATTGAAGTTATATGACGATTCAATCCGACTTAGGCCCTGATCGGCAACTGTGAATTCACGCGTGAATATGTGAATTCTGTCACGGCGTTGTCACGCTTCGCTTCCTCCTCGCTTCCTCCTCGCTCTCTTCCACAACCGACGCGCCAACGACCATCGAGGTGAGTCCACTGCTCTCTCTCGCTTCATCGACGTCATTGGGAGAACTCCAAACAATGACGTCCCGGCCCGGATCCCCAATTGCCAGCAACGTCGACGATGAGAGTGTTGCGAACGACATCCCGGACACCGCGCCAACCTCTTTCACCGAGGCCGAGACCAAGCACGCCCTCGACCTGCTGCTAGCCAACCCCGCTAAATATCTGAGTGGAAATGGATTCAAATCAAAGAGGTTTACCGACATCTCCACCTCGCTCAAGAACAAGTATCCCAGTCGTCCAGTTCGCAAGAAGGAAACAGTGGGAAATCGCCCCCGATACGTCAGCATACATCCACATCCCGTGTTTTCTTGTGGGAACTAATCCGGTTGTAGGTGAAGCGCATCTTTGAAGAGTACGAATTCGTTCGCGGCAAGAGTGGAGTCGGTTGGGATGATGAGGAAAAGAAGGCCAGCGCGGAGGCGGAGTTAATTGAACGTTTCACCCAGGTGCGTCCAGTTACATTCGGCGTCGAAATCTGAGCTAACTAGACCTAGGAACATGGAGACAAATACGCCAAGTACCCAATGAGTCCTCGGGTTGGGAGCACAAGAAGCAGTAGTGCAAGAGTTTTTCTCCCAGCGTCCAAATGGTATCCTGGCCCGCCTGGCGTGATTCGTTTTGCAATATCGAGAGCTCGGTGTCGACAATGAAGATGACGTTGATGGCGAAACGCAGAACAAGGCCCAGTGCTACACACCGCACTGCGACCAACTCCCGTTTCTTTGGGTCACCCCACTTTCCAAGAGGGCAGAGGAAATACAGCATGAGGATCAAGGCCGTGGGCAGGACGAGGTTGACGATGGGAATTAGGACCGCGGAATAGAACATGAGGGGGATGGTGCGCAGCCCCGAAGATGTCATGGAGAATTTGCGGCTGAGGACAGAGATGGTAGCGTTCGGCGGGCACGAGGCCGAGCTGCCGAAGCCCACAGGATTTACCCAGAGCCAGACGCCCACCGCACCCATGAGGGAGAGGTGGAGACTGCCAATCCGGACAGCGACATCCAGCAAGGTCTCTGGTTCAGTTCCGGCCGCAGGCTCCTGTTGCTCCCGTGCGCCGGATTCATCCGCGATCTCTGGGTTTTCTGCAGAAGATCTGTCTGGTAGGATGCTCGGGGACTGGCGAAAGAGGCGGCGAATGACTTCGCCCCAGCTCCACTTGCCCGATGGCGAGCTCCAGATTTTACGATGGAGAAAGAGAGCCAGGTAGATAAACGTATTGGTATTGTTCAGCCAGCTCAGATTGAGCACAAGTGCAAGGTGGTAGTTATCCAATCCCTGAGCTGTTTTTGCCTGGATGATGGCAGATAAAAGCAAGCCAAAGGCAGTGAGGAGAATGTTTGTCGACTGATCCTTGATGAATTCGCGCTCGCTGTTGCTGATTTTCCCATCATTGAATAAAGCGACGGCGGCAGGAACGAAGCTGAGGAGGTTTTGGGCGTAAGTGGCGGAGCGGACGCCGATACCAGAGATGTCGGTGTGGGTGCAGTTGCGACTGGCCATGTTGGTAAGGAAAGAAGGTCGTTAGGGGGCTTCTTGATCCGTTACCACCACCCTCTCCCACTTTCTCACGGCGACCATTGCTGGTCGGTGGCGGGATAAAGCGAGATTGGCGGTGGAGATAGGTCAAGGAGGGTTTGCAGCGACTATGCAAGTCAGTTTCAGGCACGCTGATCACGTCCCTTTCTCGCTCTTAGAGTGACTTACATACAGCCCAGGAGGTTACAGCGTTTAGCGTACAACTGCACATTAAAAGAGAAGGAAAGAGACCGACATACAGCTGCGAGGTCAAGGATGAAATCTAAAAGTGCCCTCAGTAGCGCTCCCCAAAACTCTTCTCCTCGAGCATAATCTCTCGCGAGACCTGTACAAGGTCGCAAGGGTGACAGCAGAACGACGTGCAGCAGTCTCCACAACCGCCACCCTGGATCCCATACCGCCCACGGGTGTCGCCACGGTTGAGGCACTAGAAGATAGTTGTGAGTAATAAAATGAGGGATATGCGCGCCACGTAGGGGCGCACCTGCAGAATTCAGCCACCGCCGATGAGGGAGGTGAGCAAGCAATGGCCCCAACAAGAACCGCTGCAACAGGCTCCTCCATCGGGATCCGGAAAGCCTGTGTCCGCGAGGTGGGACAGCCGCTGCTTGTTTTTGCCATGGACGATACACGGGCACCAGCACGCGTAGCAGCCTATTTCTTAATGAGGATGACGCGGTCGAAGCCGGGCGGGACGTACAAGTACCACACTCATCAATGCATCCACAGAGACCATAGCTCCACTCGCGCTTGCTATTACTGTCGAGGGGCTTGCCGGCGGCATTGCGGTTTCCACCGCCGACCTGCATGCCCCCGGTCGGCATGGGTTGCTGGGTCTGGTATTGTGGGTGCTGGGGCGAGATCGTTAAGTAACCAGTAACAGTGTCGACGAAGAGACCCACAGAAACCATGGTTGTTGAAAGAAAAAAGGTCGAAGGCTTTGGACCAAGTTTGAAACAAGAGAGGTGGTCAAGATGGAGTGAATTAGTCGCTTTTTCCTGGCGGGCTTATATAGTCCAGCCGGAGTCTGTTCATCAATCTTTTCCGGTCCGCTCACTATGCACGTCCTATCCGCTCTTTATGGATCTCAACAACCTCCGCGTCGAATCCGATGATCTTATATCGCATTCGGGGTAGTTTTGAGTGTAGACTTCAGGAAAAATAAGCCCAGGCCCATATGCTGACCCCCTGCCTCGATATGCGGCAATCTCGCTTCACAGACCCACAATTGGGTTCAATTTAATTTGGCTTATATAAGAGCTAAGTTTGTGTATGCTACGGTGTTCCTCACATCATAGATGCCACTCACAACACCGACCTCAGGCAGAACAGTAGGTCTCCATTCACTGTAGTTAACTGATTCTGGAACTCTGAGCCCCATCGACACATTCCATTTCATAGCTGGATGGAAATGCGGTGGATCTCGGTGGTCGGATTTCCATGCATAAAATGACCTGATCAAATGCCGCCGATATAATCCGGTAACAGATCAGGGAAGTTAGCCTTCATACCGCAGCCGGGTGATCTCATCCAATATTTCTAGTTCCCGAAGTTCTTGACGCGGATGTCCGTCCATTCCAGAGGTAATGTTCTTCGCCGAGAGTCCCTGTACAATCACAGTGCCTTCCACGGTAAAGCCTCGAGATAATACGACCTGTTGTCTTTGCAGTGAGTTCAACCGGACTTTTCACCCTCGACTTCCCTTGGGAAGTGTAATCTGTCATCCCGAAATTCAACAGACATACCACTTGTTCCCGCAGCACAGACAGGAGTGTGTCGTTGGACAGAAGACAAGTGATGTGAGTTGTTGTGCGTACAAGTGGGACAACATTTTCCGGTAAATCGGTGATCTGAATTTTTCTCAGTGGGTTTATCAGTATCTAATACTTGTTGGCCTGCAGGACCTTCGGACGCGTGCCATCCGCATGCGACTCCTTCTTGCCCTTTTGTCATACAGAGGTCGGTTGCGTCATTCGCTCGCAGCATTATGGGCATGCCGATGCACACGGATAATTTGCCCGGGATGAATTCATTTGTCGTGGAAGAAGGTGCGTCCCACAGTTTCTTCTGCAAGGACAGAGTCATTTTTTAAATGTAAGATTGAACGCAACTTTTCCACTTTGAATTATCGACAGACCGAGCACTTATTCTGTCAATCGAACAGAATTCGACCAAAGTCTGGTTAGTGTCATGTGCAAACCGTTCTCCCCCCATTTTTTTCAACATATCTTTTTGGCTGTTCCTGACTGTGATTACCGACACATTTCTGATGTCTTTGGTATTCAACTTAGGGTTATCTGGCCGAAAGCCAGCAATCCGGGACTCTAGGAATGCAATATCGTCCGGCATACAAGCACCATAGCTCATATTTAGTAAGGGACGTTGCAATTTTTCATCCTCGGGGGTTTGTTCCTGCTGTCTCATATTCTGTCGCAAGATAACGACTGTGTTGAACTGGTGCCACAAAATCTTTCCAAGTACAGCGTTCTGGTTTATTTGATCCATCGCACCTGATACTTTCAGGGTCACTTTTCCGCTATATAGCGATGGGCCGGTCATTGGCGGCAGCTGGACAAAGTGACCAGAAACAACTACACTCAAGGATCCGAAGGAATCGTCATGTATATCGAAAAACAAGAACGCACCGAGGCGGTGGAGGCTTCGGAAGTATGGTGCTCTTCCCAGTGCCGGTGGTACGTGTGTATTGATTGGATCGGCATTTATTACCCCCCGCTCATTCAAGTTTCATTTGATTCAGGGCAGATGTTGCTTGCTTGGATGTTGCAAGTTTTGATTTGCGACTTTCGTGCACCGGGATCGTAGGCGCAAGCGACTGTGAAATCGCGCGCATACTCCAGTGCATCCTGCAATCGTACGGTCACCCATTGACACTCGACTTCAACACGGGTAATCCGTATGCCACTTGCCGCAGCAGCACATGCAAGTACTGAAGCATGAACACGGTCTAGTCGTTTAATGACCCCCGATAAGATGTTGACGTCAAATGAGTGTGAAAACTGCTCCAGGCAATCAAAGTCAACAAATTATTCGACGAATTATTTTACCATTCTAGATGCAAGAACTCAATGAGAGGATTCTAATGGTTCCCAAAACAACTTGCTTCCACGAGCCGTTTGTCCCCAAATGGACATTTATTTGTGAACCATCCAAAGATTTGGCCGCCGTAACCCCATGCATGCTCCGAAAATCACGGGAAAATGTACAATCAACAGCTCTCGATGAGCTGGTTCAAAAGAACTCTCCAAACTGTTCCCAAATGCTTCAACGGAAGCCATCGATCTTTTGTCGAAGACCTTGGTCCGTTTTTTGTAGATACCTCAACTGATATACTGTTCTCCTTTACGATTCGTTTTTCTGGATATATTGCTAGACATTTAAGCCAAATAAACGGATTACAGTAGAGCAAGCCTTGGACCACCCTTACATTTCACACAAAGGTAGTCTCCCAGTGTCAGACTCCAAAAAAACAAAAATTAAGACAGTCGAAAATTTTGTTTGTATTGAACACGAAGGCCCGCTTTCTGAAGAGCAGCGAGATGATGGAATCCAGAGGAAATGAAACTTTCGGAGTTCTTCGGCTTCCCCGGTCCTCCAATTATCCCGCGGGGAAGAACGTACTTCTTCTTGTACCTTACGCCTGGCGCATGGTCCAGAACAATCCAGATATATATCCACCATTCAGATGCCTTGTTCCGGTACAATTGTGCCCCGTCAATGGAGGAGACGAGAACAATGTCGTCGGTTGAAATATGACCGTCGTAGATAGCAGTAAGATAATCACTGCCGTCGAAGAAATCGACGTAGGGCGAGGTTTGCATGCCATTGTTTCGTGCAAGCTCCTCCATGATTTTTGACGCACCGTTGCCGATACTTCATGCTATTTGCACTGTCTGGCGTTCGCCACAGAGCCTGGAGTTGCGGAGCTAGGGGAAACGTTGAAAATTGTCTCTGCGATATTTCAACCTCCGACGCATGTCCAGGGTCGTAGGGAGACTGGCCGCAATACAGACAATTGTCAAGCTCTGCAAACGGCCCTGTGTGTCAAGATAACATGAGAATTCGTCCGGTTCTAGTAGACTGACCAGTGTAGCCGATACAACTATTTATGCACATGTCTCGCTCAAGAGCGACGACGCCAGTCAAGTCGGAGACAAGCCGCTTGACCTTGTAGTACGACAAAATTTTATGTTCGGGGAGTTTGCGAAGAATGACCGCTCTGACGGAGGTGTATGAAGCTTCTGAAGCGTTCCCAATGGTCAGGAACATATCGATGGACAACCGGTCATCGGGATCGTCAATCGTCAGAATGTGAGTGGCTGGATTGCGAATCTGGTGAAGCAGCTCGGGATCTAACCGTTCAGTTGCAGAGTCCAAGGATGCATTTTGGAGAGCTGCAATGAATTTCCGAGAAATATTGATGTCGTTTATGACCGAGGTCCGAGTACCAGGTAAATCGCCCCGCGGAGGGGGAGGACGTGGGGGAGGTGGACGTGGCTGTTCCTCCTGATGTCCCTGATCCAAACAGTCCGGATCTCGGTTGACACCTGGTTCAGCACCATCCTGGGAGCCCTCAGTCCGATTTAGTGGTAAATCAAAAGGTGGTGGCGGCTCTGGACTCGGATATTGCTTCGGCAGAAGTTTGTAACTGCGTTCAGTTTGATCCCAAATGAACCTACTTCCGAATTTCCCGGCGGTTCGGGAAAATCACGGTCTTCCGAGTCGTGGCGCCGTTTTTAAAGGCTATGACTGGCATCTGTGGAATTCGACGTTTTAGGCCAGGCAAGTCAAGTCATATTCCTTTCTCCAACCTTTCGGGGAGAAAGAGCTCTTCTATGACGGGTCTGAGGGGAGTATCTAATCCCGAAGAGGATTCCTATTGCATTTCTCTCCTTTGATTGTGCTCCGATCTTATTTTAAATAAATGACTGACTGATCTATTTGTTTCATTCCAAGGCTAACTCGGCGAGACAATTAGAGCCATTCATTTACTCCAGGCAGGCTACAATTCTAATCAGGTCCGAAGGGAATTAACCCAGAACTGAGCCCGCAACATCGTGACGCAGGGACCGGGGGTCAAAGGACACCGATAAACACACATTTTCACGGCCTCCCTGAGTTTCCTCACCACGTTTCCCAGGGTCCGAACTCCGTGACGTGACCGTGGTGATTGTGAAGTGAATTTGTTTTGTGTGTCGTTTGGGAATCGGGGGAAAACCGGCGGATGCAAGGCAGAGGGACTGGTGGTCCCTGATCCCCTGATAGCGATTGAAGCTGCGATTCCATGGTCACAAGGTATTCCTACAACTATTGGCCTTCTCCATCCTTGATTTTCTGACTCTTCCAGGGACCAAGTGTTTTTTGGGGGACCGTGGGAAGAAACTGAGTATATACCATGAAAGGGCTTGCTAAATATAACAGATTCACATTTTGAATCGTGTGATTTCATTGAAACCTTGAGACAATGTTGGCGACAATATTGTATAAATATGGTTCTCAGAAAACCCTTATAGGATTGGCTTCGTAATGTTGTGCCAATGTTTGAGACAACATTCACTAAACATTTGAGTGCAAACATTCTCAAAACATTGGTTTCAAATGGCGGTGTACGTGTCACCTCCTATATATTTACGGCATACCAAGTGTGATGATGTGACGTCTGTGACCCCACTTTAGCCGAACAAAGGACCTCTTGTCTCTTACCACCACGTCCACGTTGCCCTAAGGTGAGTTTTATCGCACTTGCTACCTCTATCGAGCAGCGGGCGGGTCTCTGCTACGCGATCCTGGGTGATCGGCCTCAGTGGCCCACACCCAGCCCTTTGGGCCAACGACGTGCCACTCGCCAGTTCCCATGAAGGACGCTGCAGGACCGTGCGCTGGATCTGACCATAGGTCCTATGGTGGAAATGCATGCCTTTTACCTTCTACTGGAACTTGGCAAGTGTGCACGTCCTCGGTCTCCTTTTTTTTTCGTTTTTCTTCCAAGCGCACTTGGCTAATGTATAACCAACCTTCAGGGGACGCGGGGCACCGGGGCAGGCTGCAAGGCATGCAGGATGCCGCCCCTGCTTTCTCGCCCATTGGCACCACCCGGAGCGGTGCTCAATCCTCACCAAATGAGCTTGGCTCCCTCGCACTTAATGGCGTCACGTTTGGGGTGATACGCACCAACATATCACTAGATCGACTCTTACGAGAGCTCTGGTAGCTACAGATCGACGTGCCGCAGACCTCGATGCTGGCGGCGAGGTCGGCGACGAGGATGAGGATGAGTGGGAGGACGAGGTACACCTTGAATCGCGATCCCCCACCCCGCTCTCCAAGACCTCATCGCCGCTCTCCTCCCCGCCCTCTTCACCATCTGCGTCTCGTCCTCCCACGCCTACACCGTCCGCACTATCTGTGTCTCGCGGGCCCACCCCCCCATCGTCCCCAATCCCAACGGCCTCCTCCTCGCGGGCACCGACCGCTACCGCCGGCAACATCAAGAAACAGCGTAAGAAAGACCGGGCTGCTGCTCGTCATCACGCACGGTGGCAACACCAGGCTTCTGCTGCTCCTTATGCTCGTGGTCTTAAGCCACGTGGGCAGACGTATCGTGAACAGTCCCCGCACACCGTAGACTTCAATGTGTCCGAGCTACCGAAGTCGAGCGAGTATGTACAAGAAACGAAAACGAAAACCGTTCTATACGGATGCCGGACGGTGGCCGAGCAATAGGACTATAAATAGAAAGTCACTGAACGGCCCGGACGATTATCGGGCCCGTGCGGGAAGGCTTGAGGAAGGGAATGGAATCCGCAAACTTTTGTGCAAAGTTCGGCAACCGAGTTGGCATCTCCCGCCGCGCCGATCCGTCGTTGGCATCGAAGCGACGTTGATCAGAACTTAGCCGAGCTTCCGTGACAGATTGTGACAATGACATCATTGACAGCGGCGATCATCCGGTGTCTTAAATTAACCGTTTTCGTTTTCGTTTCTCATCCATACCCAAGTCGAGCGGAGGAGCATGGGTGGGGCGGCGTTCCAAGGGGACCCGTCGACGTTACTTCACTCTGCCTGAGCTGGATGAAATAGGATGCGCATATATAGAATGGAACGGCAAGTAAGTCCTTCCCCTTCCTCCTGATTTTTTCACCCCTCGCTCCTCATTGCATATGCTGATCTGGCCGCAGGGACCCAAAGCTTATTGTCGATTCCGAAGGGCGTATCATCGCTATCCTCCTCGGGCAGCCCGACGACCCCGACTAGGAAAATGTGGTCAAGGAGGCAGCAAAAGCGCTCAAACACGCGCGCAGCAGCGCGAGGTGGGCTGGGGTATGGTTCCCAGGGTCCTCACATCGTCGCGTGACGTACTACAGCATAATGGCCGGTGCTTCCTTCGGTGGCGGTCAGAGGGTGCGTACTCATCCTATGTCGCCCTGTTCAACTCATGAATTCATCCACACAGCGGCCCGGGAACCTACGCAATTCACGGAGGACGCGCAAAATCCTGCTGAAGCTCCTTTGTAATCCCTACATCATCGTGGGCTTCCAATCATGTAAGTTGCGGTCGCACTCATGACCACTCTCGTTTTAACGATTATTTTAGCGGGATTTGCCCTGTATGCGCCCAACTCTACAGATATTATTGCCGCGTTTTGAAGGGTCTATTCGAACACCACCCTGACCTTGTCCATCTTTTTACCAATTCAATCTTTCCGTCGGTCACATTCAATTGTGGGCCGGACACTTTCACATTCGATCACTGCGATTTCCTGAATCTCAGCCACGGCCTCTGCGGCGTCACATCCGGTGGGAAATACAATCACAAGCGGGGCGGCCATCTGTATCTCAAGCAGCTGCGCCTTGTGATTGAATTCCCCAGTGGTGCGTCAATGCTTATACCCTCCGGCTGCGTCGATCACGGCAATACCCCCATCCAACCCGACGAAACCTGCCACTCCATCACACAGTACGCCGCTGGCGGGCTCTTTCGCTGGGCAGCATACGGCTACAAGTCAGCCAAGGATCTTTGGCAAAGGCGGGCGGGAAGGCAGTGAAGGACGTGTTCGACGGTGTTCCTGGTTCTAGGTGGGAATGGGCGCTGGGTTTGTTTTCCAAGCTTGATGAACTGGAGGCTGATCGCACCACGGCTTTCGCCTCGCCCATCTAGTATTTAATTACTTATACCTATCCTGTGATGCGTACTATCGAATTCATATATAAGCCGCGAACACGACAGGGTCATTGACTTGTCGAGAGGGTACAGGAAATACAAAACTATACGTAGGCAATACAGCTGTTCTAAAGGATACACGTTGGTCATCATTCATTTATATAGTTGAATGTAGGTCACGAATCAGGTAAGATTGCCAAGCTGACCGCGCACGCCAATGATGTTAAATCTCACCGGGTGACTTCGCCCATTTATCTTCTTCAACCCGCTCGGCTATCGAAAGCTTCGCACACCCTCTGGACAGTATACCTCGGCGGTTTGCTGCCCACTTGCACACACCGACGTCAATCTTGGATTTCTTGAAGGTCTCTCCGACGAGTACCAATACCAATCCAGTCCAAGGTGCATTCCTGATGAATATTGATCGAGTATGAGGGGCCGTAGATGGTGAGTCTGCGTGAAACTGGAAAATGCCATCAATTGTTTTCACAATGAGTAGCTGACCTGGGGTGGGACAACTGTTGGATTGTCACAAGACCATCGGGAGTGGCTCTGGGCATGGGATGATTTCCACAGTATATACAGTAGATGCACTGCTTAGATGGTAGTGCATATAGCAGTGCACACAGCAGTAAGGCTGTGTGCATAGGAATAAGCAGACAGATATATCTTTCCATACTTTTTGGCCTCTTCTGGAGTCTGGGCTCTCATCTCCTTGGTCAAAACAAGACCAGGAAGCATCGGAGTGCAAACAGGCTTTGAATCAGACATGTCATACTGCTCAAGCATGATCACACATGAATGTGCACTATTTTTCAAGCCCTTTCATGTCACGTAGATGAAATTTCCATATAAGGTAATCCCAAAAAGCGATTTTCTCCGCTGCCCAGAAAATTAAGCTGTTCTGGCACATTACCCGGTGCACTTTTCAGTTCAAGGATTTACTGGAAATTGTGGTAGTTAATTATAATTATAATACATAATTGCGAATATCTGCCACGTAAAGCGATGGCCACACCCCCCGAGTTGGCTTTGGCGAAGTTGCAAGGAGCCTGAGATTGCCAGCATCAGAGGGCGGTGTGCACGGGATATATATCACGGAGTGATTCGAGATCAGTGTCATGTTCATCTTTGCCATTTTCCCTCTCTTCAGACACCCTTCCAAACTCCCAAGCTTAAGGATCTCGAGTCATCTGCCTGCCTAACTCCCTCAATCCAACTCCCTCAAGCTTCAAGTTTCAAGATTATGTATCATCCTCTCCAAGTTTCCTGAGGCTACATACAGCTGGGACTGTGCTTGGGAAAAGAGCAGGAGGGAGAGGAAGAGCAGAAAGAAGAGGATAACGACGACGATAAATCTTCCGAGGAGGAAGAAGAGGAGGAGGATGACGAGGAGGAGGAGGTAGTGGTGGTTGGGAAAAAGCGGAAACGGAGCGCAAAGGGGAGGACATCTGGTGCGTGATTTTCACCTCAGTCAAGAATTACGTTCTCATCTTATTTTCCGATAAAGCTAAAGCTCCTCCCCCGCACGAGATTGAGTACACAAGCTCAACATTCAACATTTACTTCTAAGCAGTTGAAGAAGCCCAAGTCGTCCCGTAGCCCTCCGACCACAGATATTGTAACATTGAGCTACAGCAATGAAAACAAAAGCAGAAATGCCGCAGTGCAGTGCAATTCTGAGCAAAACTGTCTGCTTGGATTTTGCTCAAATTTGCCCTGCAAACTTATTTCGAGCCCTTTTTCAAATCCGACACCGTCAGATTGTAGCCAGTGCAATTCTGAGCAAAATTGTGTCTTCGGATTTTGCGTACCTGCTCTCGTCATTACAGCTAATCACGGAACCGAAGGCGCGAACGAAAATTACCTGTTTTGGACAGTTTTTGAATTCGGCGACCGATTCCTCATATCGCACTCAATTTTGCTCAGATTATCTTCGTAAGTAGCTATGGTGCCTTTCACTTAGTCCCCGCTAGTTTTGTACAGTGGCCAAATCGATCTGAGAAAAATTTTGCTGGGAGACACCCAAAATTGACCCATCGGAAACAGGATTTTTAGCGGACACTGATGGATGTGGCGCGCGTAGCGCCCCGAAAAAGGGCGAATCATACCTTTCTAGCCCCTTCCTGGTGCTATTTCGCTGTGAGTGGCCAATTTGGTCAGTCAGAAATTATTTATCTCACCCAGACTTTATTCTGAGCAAAATTCCTCTTGCCAAAGTGTAGCTAGCATCGAAAGGAGCATTTCTACCAGGGGGATTAAAAGTCCGATTTTTTGTGACCGAGATCAATCCCTTGTACAAAATTAGCGGTGACTAAGTGAGAGGCACCATAGATCTTTCCAGCGCAATTAGTGATTGAAAAAAAACCGCAAAAATATATCTTTATTCCTTGTGTGACACCGAAGGCCTTGTTTCTGGTCAGCCCTTCCTAGTAGGATGAGCAGTGGTCCGAACATGCTGAATTTTTGGGAGGGTACACTAATAAGTATTATACAGAAGGTCATAGAGCCATAATTACGGATTTATCCCCCCTTGAGTCGCGATTCCGCCGGAAGTAATCTGTCAATCAGAATTGTTGAACTCACCATAACCTTTCGAATTCACAACCAAATTTCAATCTGAAACAACACAGGGCATCGCATAAGTATTATACAGAAGGTCATAGAGCCATAATTACGGATTTGTTCCCCCTTGAGTCGCGATTCCGCCGGAAGTAATCTGCCAATCAGAATAGTTGATCTCACCGTAACTTTTCGAATTCACAACCAAATTTCAATCTGAAACAACACAGGGCATCGTTATGAACGTCCTATCCAAGCTATACCCTCAAAATATCCAAAAACGCGTGCACAAAAACATCAATTAGAGCACGTCGCAAAACTGAGCGCGATACGAGGGAATCGGTCGCCGAATTCAAAAACTGTCCAAAACAGGTAATTTTCGTTCGCGCCTTCGGTTCCGTGATTAGCTGTAAACGCGGGGCGTTACAAGCTCAACATTCTAGTCTGCCACAGCGCATTCTACTCTGGTACCAGCGTCGTGCTCACGCCACTTCCGTCTTCCCCGTCCCTCCAGTAACTTTTAGAGGAGACTGCTGGCCTGTGCTGCTCTTTGTGATGCCCGTGGTGTTGTCTTTCACTCCAACCGGCGTTCGCATGTCTCTGGGCGACCCACTTTACCAGTTTGCACTGCCCCCCCATGATTAGTTCTCCTCGCGTCGACATTGAGAGTGGCAATTGCGATCAAGAAGGCTACATCGAGATTGATGCCGCCCATAGAACGGAGGCTTTCGTTACCGGAACCTCATCCGCGGAGGATTTTTCTTTTCTGTATACCCCTTTACGACGAAACGCTGCGCCCAAATGTCGTGGGTTCCACCTCTCGTACTCTCTCCTAGTACATCGTCCAGGTCTTCATTTCTCGCTCGCTCCTCTTCCCAGTATTCTACTGCAAAATCCACTGACCCCATTTTTACCAAGCACTAATTAACGGGTTGTCTCTTGGGTTGAAGCAATTTCGGGCATAATTCCATTGCCCCGTTGTATCACACCTTCAATTGGCTCTGATTTCACTGTTGTCTGCTGGCTCTTGAGAATCTGCAGAGAATCATAATCGAACTCAGATGGATGTGGCCGATCCACCGACATGACTCACCATCTGATCGAGCCCAGGGAAACATTCATTCCCGAGAGAGCAATGACCACGGTCATGGTTTCTTTGCTCTGCCCTCAAGAACAGAAAATCGACCTCTGAAACCAGGTCTCATGGGGAGCATAAATGAACGGGTCTGACTTTACACATGAAGAACGACTAACAGATCGCTGGCTGGAGGGGAGCATTCGAGATCATGGTCGGGATAGGCAGTTGTGAGTGGCGAAAGTAAGTTAGTTCCACGTCACGTCGAGAAAAAAGGAGCAAGGTTTGTTTGTCATCTTCCCACAACCACAGGATTTTCAACTTGGAACATTTCTCACGTCTGCCTTCTACAGCTCCGAGTCGTTTGAGCCTGAAGAAAGCCCGATGCAGAATCGTCTACCTCTAAGTAACTCAGTCTTCGCGTACACGAGTGATACGAAGTCTCTCATATATTCACCTAAGTATGAAGTAAAGAAGAGAGCTGCTCACCTCAGTCTTCCCGCACACGAGTGATATGAAGTCTGAAAGGAGACGGCTCGAGAGTACTGCTACGAATGCTGTTCACTACCGCAACGGGATGAAACACGGTGTAATTTCCTGTCCGAGTTGTAAAATGTATTATGGCTATAGCAGGGGCTGGATGGGCGCTGATATGTCATGGACGTTCGGGCCCAGAGAAGATGCCGCGGCACTGCCGTGCACTGACGCGGTATTGACGCGGTACTGATGCGGCACTTTTACATTTTTTTTTCAACCATGTCCGGAGGGATACAACGGGTAGATTACCTTTCTGGAATCCATTGGGCGTCGAAATCCATCTACCGACATAAGCCTTGCTTATAAAGCTGCAACTTGAGCACAAACCAGGTCAACCTTCGGCGTAAAGGCATTAACTCTTGTTCTGGTAGCTTATAACATGTTTGGGGACTGAAAGAACAGTTATAAATTCGCCGTATTTACAGCCATTTGCGGAACTTAGGGTGCGGCTCGTTTTTTCTTTTCTTTTTGGGCCGTTTCTCCCAGATCAACCGTTGCGGGCTCAAATCTCAGCCGTTTCCCTCGAAAGTTGGACCAAATAATTCACTGGAGGGGTGAATTTTGTAAGCTTATAGCAAATTTGAGTGAGTCTGACGCCGTGGATTCGCATTGTCACCAATTCAAGGAGCGAAACCGCCCGTCAGACCTCTGTAGCGTCTGCGTTGCGGCTCGACATACTTTCAAGGTCTCGCGCCGCATGGATGCTCCGCGCTACCCCGTCATTCAATTCCTCGGTGCCCACACCACGCCATGATTCCTCTGCATCTCCTGCCTCCTTCAAGCGCATTCATCCCTGCAGGTACGCCGTGCGTCTGGGAAGACTTCCTAACCGAGAGACGCATAAGCGTCAAGCCGAGGAGCAGACTGCCACCGGAAGGAACAAACGCCGAAGGACCGCATCAGGGAACGTGCCTCACATCGATGACGTCGACGAGGTCGACGGCAACGAGAGCGATGGGCAAGGCGGCGGTGATGAAGATGAAGAGGATGGCACTGCGGACGGGTAAGCTCCCCCCCGCCGATTCACGATTCTGTTCTAACTGCCCATCACGGAGAGTAGAGTCGACGTCCATTGCCAGTACCAAATCCCACGGCGCGTAAGTCGGTGTCAAATTTACCGAGACATTTTACTGATATTCCCATCTATAGCTGCCGTGCTCTCTGTCCTACTTCCCTCCCTACCTACTTCGTTCTACACCTTTCATACATTCTACCTCCTTCTCCCCCATTGTTTCCTGTGCCCCATGTACGCCAATGCCTGGCCGATTTATACCAATGGATCCATGTTATTTTCCCCCGATACACGAGCCAAAAAGCTCAGCCGCAAACGAGTTAAGATGACTGGCAATACGGGTGAAAGGCCTGCCTTGAAGTAATCAGGAGAACGGGTGGTTTTATCCAGTTCCGAACAACGGATGACGTTCATCCAGGATGCGGGTGATCTTAGCTGGCCTGATTTCACCCGGTCAACGGGTTTCGTTCCTCCGTCAGAGACTAAGATGGGTTACAATAGCCCAGGCAAAAGGCACGAAAAGCCGCCCAAATCACTTTTTCAGCTCTTCCCGGCGCCGCGCAAAATAATCTTTATAGTCTGCTCTTTTCGAATCCTGCCGCTCTGCAGCAACTACCTCCTCCATATGGCTATATGCCTCACCCGCCCATGCGCCGCCCCCTGCCCTTGCGCCGCCCCCTGCCCGTGCCACGCAAACCGCCGAGTCTCTGGCTGTAATACCGCCACTAGGATTGTGAGCCTCGAAACCGCGGCTGGGTAGGAGACTGTAAAAAATATTAAATGCCATTCAAGAACAAGAACGCACATCAGGAAAATATCCAAGGGGAATAGTTCCCCGGTTAATTATATAGCTAGAAAAGTTCTTTATGTTGGATCGCGCTAACCGCTCAACCAGTCTGGTTGAGTGGCTAGTGCGACTTCCAACACTTTATAGCTGCTGTAGCGTTGCGGGGGAACTTTATAGCGCGGTATAGTTTGGCAGTTCCGGTAGTCGATATAGCTTCCCCCAAACACTATGTTGGTCTATGTTGCATTGTGCACCAACAATATCACGCTATGGCGTGTTGTGCTGGGCTACAGTTCCTGTAAGTCTACGCGGCAAACCCGGGTGTCACTGGAATCCGATGGGCTGCATATTCACTGGATTCCGACGGTCTCAGATGGCATCAGTTGATATGGCCGGATTGATGTATCAATTCGACCGGATTCCTGTCGAATTGTCCACCGGTTTTCCAGAGGAATCGATGAGACCGTTGTTTTTCTCTAGTTTTCCAGTGGAACTCCAGTGAATATCCTTGGAATCCAATGGGAAACCCGTTGAATTTTGGTGACTCCCGGGTTTGCCGTGCAGCAATATTCTGGGACTGATTCATGGGTGCCTTGCAGTTCTGCAGGCAGCAGCTAGTCCAGTAGTCTCGTACACAGCCCCTCATGACATCCCATTCTGGGAACCCTGTCATGAGAGTCTGGGCTGTAACCAGCCACGTAAGCGGACATGGAGCTCTCAAATTAGGACCCCGGCTTTTTCGCCACTCAAGACGCCGGCCTTCACAGCCACCGACTAGGGCCCCGGAAGTTTCGGACCTTCAGTAGACAGAAAGACAGCCACCAATAAATATGAAAAAATTGTGGGTAGTCTGAATGGTAAATAGCTCAAACTCTTCCTCCAAAGTTCTGCGAAAATGCGTTGAGAAGTGCCCAAAAGAGACCTCACAAAAGTGCTAAAACAAGAACTCTGACGCAGTCCAGTACTATTCTTTACGCCCCTTTGTAAAATGACCCAGCACATGCTCCACTTCATCTACTATGATATTGGCGATCGGACTAGATGGGCCAGAAAGATTGAATTCGCAATTGCCGTGAGTTTTGCACATACCCCAAAACAACCGTTACACACAAGTTGGATTTCGTTACAAAGCATCAAGGTGAGGAGGCTGAGCATGTACATGAATACTTAGCCTGTGGTCATTTGCAATACTCACAGGAAGCTCATCAGTTGGCACCGAACCAAACTTATCAAGTTGGCTGCAACGTCGAGCAAATTACCTGCGGCCACATGAATATTATCTTCTTTCGCCTCACGCTGCCTCAACGCTATGTTCACCGCTATCCCCTTAGGTAGTTCAAAGGCAGCCGTGATGGCTCAGCGGATGCTGGTCTTCAACCGCAACCACACCATCTCTGACGAGGGCTTTCGGCCACCTACATTCCGTCGCGAGCGCCCCTCTCATTTCCCTCCCAGCGAAGTCCTTCCACCCACGTTAAAATGTAAAGCGAGTGATGGGGTCGAGGACGAGAAGTCAGTCAAACGAGCCAAGAGCGATTCGGCGGCGGGGAAGACCGGAGGGCGCAAGAAAGACTCAGGTAATGCGACGTCGAGTACACGTGGTCGGCGTCTTCGTTCGGGGAACGTAGTATAGCTGCACATTTCTGTGACTCAGTTTGAAAAGTAATGACACCTCCGATCATCTATATAAGAAAAGAGGTGGGTATCGGGGACAAACGTCAAAGTGGAGCAAGGTGGAGCGCCCAGCCATCCGCTCCACAGGTTGGCTCAATTAAGAAAAGCCGTGATCATTGAATGTCGGCTCCACCGAAATGTCAAGATGTCTGTTTCTTGCCTCTGGATGCTTCATTGAAGCTCATCCAGTGAATTCCAAAGGAGTCCAAGGGCAAAGCAGGATCAGAGAGATCAGATGAAGGCACGGGTGAAATATTTGTTGCGGGCTGTATTTCCTGCGCAATTCGGGATGTTCCGCCAATATTAGCGTCTGTCGCAACCTCTCTGGGTTGAAAATATAACTCAACGAGCTTTCAGAGGGCAAACCAACTTACCTGAACCCGCGAGACCAAAATTTGACCTTCTCCCATTCCTGAAATGCCACTTTTCAGTGATAAACACTTCAAAGAAAAAATTAAAGATGTAAAAACTGGTGAAAGAGGTGAGTGGATGACTTCTGAAAGGAGAAATGACGTTCGGCAATGCCCGGTGGATGATCATCGAGTTGACATGTTGGGCCACAAAGCATAGCTAGCGCAGAGAATTAGCATCAGGTATTGGTGAGGTAACGAAAAAGCTGTCCTTGATGAGTTTCGAAGCGAATTCAAGTGAGAATTGCAGACCTCGGAGGTACCCGTCGAACGGCGCAGATGTCCATTGCCAAACAAGTTGGCCCATGCAACTGGGGTGACGGTGTGTTGGATAGTCGTGCACATGCTCCTGATTTCCTCGATGCCATGCTGGTTTTGAAGTGTGCCGGCGTGCTGAATGAGGGCGACTTTGGACTGAACACCAGACAGGGATCGTGTGAGCTAAGGAAGGGCAACAGCAAAAGAATAGTGAGTTGAGAAGATAAGAGGAGGTGAAAAACACAAGACTCGCCTGAGAAAATGCATGCAATTCCCCACGGGAATCATTGTCCAGGCTGTAGTTGTTGGCGAGGTGGTCTACCAACAGGGCGGTGTCGTCCAAGTCGGCAACAGTTTGCGAGTTGTCAGAATAGGAGTAGGAGGAAGGCATTTGGTAACCGTTATCGTCGAAGGTGGCTGCATGAGAGGTGAAATTATAGCGAATGCCAGTCTGCGAAGCGTGCTCATGGTTTAGGATGTCCATTGAAGAGGATGGGGAGGAGAGAGCAGGGAGGAGGGATTTTATAGCATTTGACACCACTCACCTCGTCGTCTCTTCCTCCCATGTCGCCACTGAAGCCGCTGTCGGTTGTGAGAATTGGATGAAATTTGTGAGGCTAAATGGAGCCAAAATGGTCAGGCGGGTGGTCGGGACTTTCTTTTGTTTCTGGTGTTCAGTGAATGCTTTCGCTGCCGCCATTTGAATGATATCTGTCGTAACAAGCACCGTCGACGACCAGCGAAAGGCATCAAGGGCTGCGGCATCTCGCATTTGCACGGTGTTCACAATAAGGTCGCCTTCAGTCAGGTGCTCGATGGCCAAAGCACGCTCCGCAGTGACTTCTCGTTCATTTACAACCACCCGAGAACGAGTGGTTCTGCACTTGTTGTCTGCACAATTGTGCTGAATATTTATCGTGCATTTGATGTCCTGGCCATGATCATTAATTGTCTTCCAATCCGGGTCAAGTGAGAAGCTTACTTTAATCGGAACATTGAAGTATTCATCTGCAATATTCTCCAGGCGACGCATTTTGTAGACATCATGGGGGTCTCCCACAGTTGTCCGTGAAACGAAAACATAGTCAGCTGCCCCTTTACGCTGTGCCGCAGAGCCAACGAGTTGAACTATCTCAGCAACACGACCAATTCTACTGAACGAGCCTTGGGCGACAGACTGAACCCACACAACCCAATCGCCAACAGCGCAAGTATCACCATTGATCAATGTGACCGATTTCGGAGTGAATGCTGCCGTGCCATTGGAATGTCGGATACCTACTGTGGCGGATTTTGTATTTGCCCATGGCATTGCTTGACCAACTCCATCGCATACACCTGCCATAACTTCAACTATGATTGGGGGCTCCCAGCCAAGGAGCCGAGATCCAAAAGTGTTGAGCTCCATCAATTTGAGAGGTGCCTCCGCAGCTTGTGACCAGCTATTTGCATGCCACCCAATTCATTGGCAACCTGGAATTTAGGAGTGGATTCTCGTACATCTTTGTGAAAACGCAACTTTCCAAAGATGACAATGTGAGATCTATGAAATTCCTGGCCAACAACTCGGGCTGAAGCAACTTTGACATGGTGCCAACATTGAACAGCCACAGCTTTCAAGGGACACAACTTTGAGTACATATATATCTCTATGGCTAGGCAACTTCGGTGTTGCCAACACAACTTTCCCGGGCAAGTCATTGCCTTGCAATTGCCCTAAGAATTCGGGACTTAGTGAATAGCTCGAGGATTTTCTGGGCGCCTGCGGAAGGCTGGATCACTTGACTTTGATCTCGGCATCGTGCCGGGGCATCCATTGCTGGTGACCCACTGTTCATGAGCAGCGCCTAGTCTTGATAACAGAAAGCGTGGCTCTGCCTCCTTCTTTGTGAGTTCTACATTCATCCCAAGTCGTAATCCACGGGCGGGACTAATTTCTTTATGCCGTACATTTGCCTTTGAAATGGGGTGTGAGGCTCGAATAAAGGGATAGAGATCGAAAATTAGAGTGCATGGCCGTCCTTTTGGCTCACACGCGTACCTCCTGTTATAAATCGTAGTTTATCCCCAAGTCTGTGGCTCCCTATTTGAATCGGGCCTGAAACGGTGCGAGTGCGGCTGACGTCGGCCGATCCGTACATCTCAGCACACTGCAGAGCAAGAGCAAGACGGGCCGATCTCACACGATTCATTGAGTTAATTCACAGGGCGGCCATGGAATATCAGGGTAATACAAAAACGCAACCGGCTCCCCTAGCCGGCTGTACCGGACACTCAAGTTGCTACTTCCAAATAATAGAGAGCTTGCGCAAAAGCCGCACGCGGCACTATACTTTTTTTTGTTCCAGAGCATCACTAGGAGTGTCGAATAGCACCCTCTGACCACCAGAGCGAAAAAAATAAAAAGCCGCATGCGGTGAGTTTGCGCACCCAAAAGCCGCATGCGGCTTTTGCGCAAGCTCTCTAATCTCAATGTTGAAGTTGCATCTTGGGTTCTGCAACATGTCTGGGCGAACCAAGTTGCTCCCTCGAAGTTGTTCCCTTTTAAAGTTGCGTAACCACCAAGTTGCAGTCAGTTGAAGTTGTTGGCCACAGCTCAAATCCTCTGGAGTTGTCTCCAAAAGTGAAAGTTGCAGCTTATTTCATGTGCAGAGTCGCAACATGTGAAAAAATCTTTTTGCACGCTATATCGCCCATATATTTGCCATAAAACCGCATGAAACTTTTTTATTTGGCAGTACCCATCTCGGACACCTACAACTCGGACAAACAAACATTTCTCCGCCAATACTGGACCATTTCTCAAGATTTTTGGCTTAATGGGAGCGGTAGGAGGTGTGCTAGCAGAGTACTGTGCAAAATGCTTGCGAGTTGATATCTTTCGAGTGTGTAATAGAGGAGAAGTTGGCAAAGTAATGCGAATTTGAATGATTCTGCATATATTTAACCAAAATACCCTTGATCTGAAGGTACACTACCTTAGTAACACATATACAGGGTACTCCCATGTCATAAAAGTGTGCATGTGCAAATTCAGAAGCACAGCTGTCCTGTAGCTACCGCAATAGACCTAAAGTTTCAGCCACACCTACCAATTTGATCTCAGAAAGATGGCAGGGAATTCGTGTTGCCTGCCGCAGATGCTGGGCCGACCTGGGGCTGTACTGTATATATACCATAGCTCCTATGTAGGAGGCCTATCATACAAAGTTTCGAGCAGTTGTGGGCAGAAGGGAGTGTGATACGGGACCGGCAATCAGGAATTGACCAGTTACCTAGAACTCGGACACTGGACCTTGCCAATGAAATTGTCTTAGCTCAGTGAATACTGGGCCGTTTTTGACAATGTAAAGAGTCAGTCCGCTTCATTTTGAGATATGCTGGTGATATATAATATCGGAATTGCTTTACGAGGCCTCAAGACAAAGCTATACGCAGATCTATCTTAAGTGTCCGAGTTCCAGGGAGGGGATAGTATATGTACACTAAGTGGACAAAAATAATGTCCGATCGGATTTCGACAACGACGAAAGATTTTAACATGAACTAAGATGCTAGATTGATGAACGAGGCGAGCTGAGTCGTTACCCACTTTGCTCGCATCATAATATCCTGATGCGCCATCGCTGTGGACCACAAAAGGAAATTCCAAATTTTCGACTTGACCTGTGATTTTCTTGAGCACAATCTGAATCACCCAAATTGGAGTACACGGCATCCATCAGTCGAGCCAATTGACGCCGCACATTGTTACGGGCACGTGATATGTTGACCCCGCTATCCACCTAACCGCGTCACCAGCCCTGTTTCTGTCTGCTACTTCGTACAGTGGTTAGTGATAGTTCTCTGATGTTTGCATGACGTCATGAGTTCGAGCCCGCCTCCTCCATTTTATTTCTTTTTCAAAAATTCCGCTCCGCGCTGCGAGCGCAAGCCCCACGCAGCCAGCGTCAAGCCTAGGTCCGCGGCGGTCCCCCCGTGCTACATAGTCATTAAAAAGCTCGGAAGAAGAGTTAAAAACTCGAAATATACACCAAAAAACATATTATTCAAGTTCCACGCAGTGAGCCTCCCCGGCGAGCGTCAGGGGGGTCCGCGGATGTCTCCCCCGCGCCAGTATGATTTTTATAATGAGATTAAGCTGTAATAACAGGAAAAAATCGCATATAAATAGCAGAATATCCCGTCAGGCAGAAGCAAGGGGGTCTTGGGGGAACACTGTTGCCCCCTGCAATCATTATGATTGAAACCACACAAGATATACACTGAAAATGTACACAAAAGTAATTGTTACGGGAATCCTTACTTAAAAAGGAAATATGTCACGTGCCCGTAACAACTTGCTGGGTCAATAGCGGTTTGTGCATCCATCGGGGCGCCCATAGCGAGAGGCGAGCGAGGATTCCTGGCGGCGCGGGCTACTCCCACACATTGTGGGGACGGGCACATCAGGAAATTTGGGAAAATCTTGATTGATGTTGTGACGATCACAACTTTTCGGGCCTCGGCAAAATTGCCGACACTTTGGCAGGCATTACAACGCATTGTAAGTCTGTCATAATCTTTGCGATTCCCTTGTAAACGGCGGCACATCTTGTACGAAAATTATACCGCTGTGTGGGGCCACCATAGTAATCTTTACTGTTGAGTTGTAAATGGTCACATAGTCCACGAGAAAATTATAAAAGAGCTGCAATATTTGGATTGACAAGACACTCCGATTATAAGCCGTATCAAATCTGGTAGTACTTGGTTTCAGCCCACCGGTACTACCTCGAGCTCAGCTCACTTCTCATTGTCTTATACGTCCTCAGGGTTTACTGCATTTATGTAAGGTCAGGAATCCAGTGAACCACAAGAAGAACCGATAAACAGGAGCCGTCAAATTTAGATATCAAGCTGCCAAATTCAACGGCCGTAACTTACTCGTACTGTACTTGAGGAACTTCAAGAATTTTCTCTAAGTCCGTCCACCCGCTGCCAGTCCGTTGCCGTGATCGTCATCAGACTCGGAGATCAGAGCGCCAACCAACAAATGATCGAAGTATCATGACAACGGACTTCAAACTCCGCCATGTTCATCTTTCCTTCCTTTCCCCCACCATCGTCGATTCGTCGCCAGCCTGCCCGCACCTCCCTCCTCTCACAATGCACACACAGGGCCACATCGCAGTCTCGGCGTGCCATTCGCACTATCGCTGGGTTCTCCCAGGACCCCAAATGCAGCATTTACCGGACTACGCCATCCTGCGTCCCCATTTTAAAAGATTCCTCAAGCCGGCGTCGCGTCCACATCCAAGCCTCAATATCCCATCCTCAAGGCCCATCCACAAGAATATCTTTCCCTGTGACTCAAGAACCATCTCCAAGTTGCTGCTGTTCCCGCAAGCTTCCCACAAAGCTCGTATCCTGGACATCAAGCAACCTCAAGCCTTAACCCTCAATATATCACGCGCACCTCAAGTTCTACAATACGCAAGATCAAGAGTCTTTCAGTCTGGTATCTGCTCCCCTGCTGTGCGCTGTCAAATCTTCGCTTGGCTTCCCCCAACTACTCCCTCCGACTGCCTCGTTCCGCTCTGGGTTTATCGTTTCGGTGAGTACCCCATTCATCTCTGCCATATCTCAATCTCACAAGCTTTTGTACAGTGTCCTCGTGCTTGTTCCCATCCATTGCGACGTACATTGCGACATCCGAGTACGAGTTCAGTATAGATGTTATTACGATCTGTGCAAATACATTGATTTTCGCATTTTTTGGCACCTACTATCTGCTTGAGTGGTATCTGAATGCATCAGGGGTGGAGGGGCGGTATCCCAGTGCCTGCTGGGCGCACTTGCGCCATCTTACACCGTGATAGATGCCTTGCGCACTTTGCAAAGTTCACAATAATTGGGAACATTGGGAATGTATCCACGGTTAACATATTGCGTTGTAATGCTTTCAAAGCATTGTAACACACGTCACAATTATTGTGAAGATTGTGAGCATTGCGTACTTTGCAATGCTATATATGGCGTTGCAGGAAATCCCCGGATTCGCTGATGCACCGCCAATGATTGATCCGGCGGCTTTGTCTTTGTTTGTCTGTTAGGTCACATCACGTCACAACACTGCCACTTTGTCGTGCGGTTGCCGCTCTGCCCCAACTCTGCCCTTAGCTTCCATTGTCGCCGCGGTTGGTCGCTGGGCGGCGCGTCTCTTCAATGGGCACACAGAACTCCGCAGAGTCTCCCGCCCGAAAATGTAGATGGGTCTTGGACTACGTGCTCGTGTCGCCGCCTCGGCGCGCAAGATCGGATGCGAGTGAGCAGCCGGCGCCGACAAGGGATAGGGTCATTAGGCGTCGCCGAGTCGCCCGAAGAGTCCACAATGATCAGCCCCTCAAAATCATGCGGGGCGACCGAGGAGCTGACTTGAACGATGCTCGTGACGAGACCGCAGCCGTCGGTGCGTATGTCGATCTTAACGAGCGCAAGGTCGGGCAGATATGTGACTGTGCGTTCCGAGATTTCACAACTGTCTGTTTTAGGGATACCATCTACAAGCCGTGCTGGCCATAGGGGGCGGCTTCATTCCCACACCGAGGACGACGCAGGTCCCCTATGAGTATTATGCGAAACTCTATCCCCCGGCGAAGTGCATGCCGTCACCGCAATCTTTTCAACTTCAGTTTCATATGTCGAGACCCCGACGGTAGAGGCCGCCTGCGGCAATGTGTTAGCTGGCGACGGATGCACCTATTATATGGACGAGGCGGACAAGGAGTGGCTGGACAAGAATAACCGACAGGCACGCGGGGAAAGTAGCGAAGACAAAGACCCGAATATTGGCGTTCCCATCTCTATCAGTGAAGATGAGTTCGAACTCGTTATGGGGCTCCTTGAAAAATTCACGGACCAGAAGGTAAACTCAAGCAACTCCATCCTTGCTGACCTCACTCCTTTCGCCTAGGTTCTCGGAGGCGACGGGCTGGATTTCTCCCTTTACCAGCGTTTCTTCTCAGCACCTTTACCGGATAACATGTTCATCTCATGCACCGTCCCGTCGTGGGTGCCCCCACCAACTCGTCTCGTGTGCATTGCGCACAATATCTATCCTCACTGGAAATACCGACGCTTGCGTGGCAGAATCAGGCCGTCACTCAATGTATGTAATGTCAATCTAATTTTGGTGTTGTCAGCAGCTGTGCTGACGACCTCTGCAGTATTACGAGAAGGATTTCCCTGGCCAGGCGTACAAATGTTTTCGCAAACGAGATAGCAAGCTATTTCGCAAATCCCGCGCTCTGGCGCATGCTCCCCTTCTGCGGGAGAATGTGAGAAAAGCCGAATCTCACATCCCTTGGAACACTGGTGGGCCCTTAGCCCATATGCTGCCTGAGGTGCCGCCCTCGGGAACGCCCGAATCCATCGAGCACAAATTGTCGTGCGTTCCGTCCAATGTTTCTCGTTTTCGACTCCGCTCAGCTTCTGTAGGTCGTGGTCATTGCCTCCGAGCGACGGAGCGCCGGACTCTGCCACTCTGGGACCCAAGCGCCTACGCACCGCTTCTGTGGAGCGGAAAGAGGCGCGCGCCCACCGTAACCGGATCGCCGCTCAGAACTCCCGTGATCGCCGAAAGGCCCAGTTCTGCTGGCTCGAGCGCCGGGTGAGTGAACTCGAGGAGGAAAATAGGCGGCTCCGGGCTGGCTTCCTCGTTGCCCCTGCACAGCCGGACTCGCCCGGGGCGGAGGAGCTGCAGAAAGAGAATGCGGAGCTCCGCGAGCGGATTAAAACTTTTGAGAACGGGTGGGCCGCCGTCCTGACGGTCCTCCCAGGAGGCCTGTCCACCAGCAAAGCTCCGTCCGCCTCTGCCCCCGCCTCAGAACCACCGCCTTATTCCAGCGTCTTCCGATAGCAGACATTACTGGAGGCGTTTCCTTATCTCGGACTTGTCACAACCCCCAACCTCTTCTAGATTTAGCCCTTCTCTTTGCGCCTTCGCCTCGAAGCAGCCGTCCCCACCCAGGATCCAATCTGGTAGCGCCTGGCGTCCAGATGACGTCCTGGGCAGTGGCGACGGTTGCGTTGACGAGGTCTTTGAATATAGCATTAGTGGACCAAACATAACATAACTCACCGTTGTGTGACTTGAACGAGACTGGAAGCCCTCGCCATGTCATGGCTGTCAGATGATAATATCACAAGTCAAATCCGGCTCCGTAGTGCTCGAGCATCACGTTGCGAACAGTATCTCTGCTGGATTTCTTAGCGAAGTCTAATCTCCGAGGCGCTCGACACTGACCTGGGAACCATGATCAACTTGTCTTTCAGCTTGTCCTTGATAAAGCGAGGAACGTTGTTTTGGGTTATATCCTTTTCTACCTCGTCGATAATAGCTTGAACTGTCTCTTCATGAGGACGATTGGACCGGCGAACACCTGGAATCTTAGTCTCCTGTAGTCAGACTCCAATTTAAGTTGGTTCCCTACTTGCCCGAAGTCTATGCATTATGAGCATTATGCACTACAAGCTTACTTGTACATGACGATCCTTGCTCGCGGGACGTTCAGAAAAAAAACACGATTTGAACCCTGGGCACTTCTTCAAACATTCAATTCCCCTTATCCCTGCCAAACAAAGTCCGAAACAAATTAAATTGATCGTGCTGACGCAAGGCGGGCCTCTGCACTGCCGTTGTCCATATCATTTTGCGAAATTTTATATTGCACGTGCTGACGGAATGCGGGCCTCTGCAATGCCGCCGCCCAGATTATTGTGCAAAATTCGTTGAGAAATCGTCCCAGGGATGTATACATGACGATCTTAGCTCGCGGGACCCCACACTGTCCTGGACAGCTAATGTCGGAACCGAAGGCGCGAACGAAAGATTTCCGTTTTGGGAACTTTTTGAATTAGACAACCGATTCCCTCATAACTCCCTGAGTTATGCTCCGATTGCCTCGAAACCTATACCAATCTTCTGGAATAATTCGTCCGCAATTAGTCATAGAAAGAAAAACACGAAAATGTATTTTATTCCTCCATTTGGCACCGAGGGCCATGTTTCCGTTCAACGCCTCGTAGGAGGGTGGGCCCTTATCCAAACATGCTGAATTTTTGGGAGGGAAGGCTTACATGCATTCTAGAGAGTCTTATAGAGCCAAAATTACAGATTTATTCTCCGTTGAGTCGCTATAGCCTCAGAAGTAATCTTTCGATCGAGATTGTTCAACTCACCATAACCTCTTCAATCTTCAACCAAATATGAACCTGAACGTACACCACGGTACACATGATATCACCTTACATGTATGATAGAGGTAGTACACTCAGTATGGTCAGAAATGTGTGTTGACAATATTAATTAGACCCGTTAAATGCCGCAACATACTCTAATTAGTTATTAAAACACGTGGTTTTGATGAAACTGAGTAGCCTACCTGGGCATATCAACTGACCCGTCTAAAAAAACCAGCTTGATCTGATATGACCTGAGGTTGCCAGTCGGAATTTTCTCCCTGGAACGCCCTGACTGTCAAATCACGCAAAATTATGGAAACCCGGAGCACCACGCTTTTAAGCGGGCTTCGGCATTGATGCCGAGTGATGTGAGATGATTGTACCTTCCCAATTGAGTTGGGGGACCCCAGATACAGCGTGAATGGTGATACATCGGCATGGGATTTCAGGATGGCCAGCAACCCTTATGTAATATGATAAGATCTCTGGCTACTCCGGTCCGGTTAGCTCCAGGGTCGATTACTAAAAGGCGGCTTGTGGAAGGAGTGAGAGAAGCACGCCGAGCCCGAGTCCCCGTTGTTGGGACTTTTTTGTGTCTGCATTTACGCTCAGAGCACAGCACAAAAATTTGGAGGACACAGAAAGTTTTGAATTGAGCAGGGCTATCTATTTCCGGATAGCGCGCCTCAAAAAGTGACCCTGCGAATTTCCCCGGAATTTTTCTTTGCCGGGTAGCGTTCCGTAACAGGTAGGCAAACACTGATTATCTCTGGTTAATCACCAAGCTTGGCGGCCGATATTATTCTGGCTAGCAATACTCTGAATTACTCTCAGTAATTTTCACTCTTTCCTTGAAGCTTTCTTTTGCTAATTTCCCTGTCACAGGTCCCAAAACCTATGGCAAGTGTCATCTGTAATCTAAACTTTGGCGTACCTAAAAAGGAAGGTGCTTCAAAACATGGGTTTCTCCTCAGCAACAACTCATCAATTGGCTATTGGTGTCTTGAACATCTATCCTGACATCCTTGGCTGCTGAACCAATTATATTTCCAGGCACAATACCCAAAAGTGACTGCAAGCACAGGCAAACACCATCTGTAATCTACTTTATATTTTGCTTCATGATCCTTCACACTACTATCCTTGTTGAAGTATATTGCCAGTTGAATTGAAAGGCCGAGCCTATTCGCAGTCTGGCACCCTTTCAGTACAGTTGCATTCCCAACTTCATTGCTTGTTCAGATGTGCCGTCTTCTGCCGATTCTGGTGAGGTGGACAGCCACCGATCATTTCTTGACTCGGAGTCGTCTTTGACGGGCTCTGCACGCCAAAGCATAAATACTAACTATCCGGAACAAAATGACGGCTTCAATGACCCCACGGCGAGTTCCTTGGAGCTGGAAACCTCGAGCTCGTGAACTCAATATGTCCGCGTTGAACATTTGTCTGTTCTTTTTCTTCCATGATCCTGTATGCGCGTAGAATAGGGTGGTGGTCCATGGTTCCTTTTTTCTAGCCGTTTTTGGCTCCCTTTGTGGCTCCCATTTTCTGTTTCCTTTGTCCTTCTGCAGACATTTGAGCATCTCCCCTGAAATATACTATAGTTCTATCTCACAATCTGTGTAGTACGAGGACAAGAGGTAGTGTTACCGGTCCAGGGATGGACGTCGTCAAGGCCTGTTCTACAAATGTGGCCAGGATCGATCGCGAAGTGCCTTCTCAAACTCGGCGCACTTGAGCTGTTCCAGGCCCGTCAGAATGACACTCGGCTTGGTACGTGTGACAGTCCATAAATCCTCACGATGCACAGCATTCCATCCTTGGCACATATTCAGCAAATTTTCGCAGATGCTAAGATGATCGAGGGTCTCTCAAGGAGGTCTGTTGCCAATTTCTAGGAGGTTTGACCCAGAAAAAGTCAAGGGAAAGAAACTTGCGTGTTCTCGGCCACTTGATACTGTACATCTGTACTTATGTATGTGGATTTCGATATCCGAGTAGCGGTGGAGGAGCCAGCGAACTCCTTGACACCACGGCGGTTCAAAATGTGGACCATTGCAAAGGCCATAGGATCACGCGTTTCAAAATGTAATCCACTAATTGTGCTCTGGAAAGCGCAATCGAGGCAAACTTGACAAAGTTTGAGCATCGACGCAAGGTGAGAAGCTTCAGAGTTAGATAAATTTTGGAAGGAAGTGCGTAAAATTATACCTGAAATTACAACTGAGGTTTCAAAGTTCTGCCAAAAGTCACATTTTATGAACACTTTGACGCAATTCCACCAAAACTGCTGAAAGTTTCAAAATTTTCGATCCAACAAAAAACTTCCTAGAGAAATTACGAAAAAATGTGAGGGAAGTTTTCCCTAATGAGAGCGCAGTCGGGGGAGGTGGCGAGGTGGAAGCGGAAAAGGTAGCCGTTGAGGGTGAAGTGGACCATACGCAGCTGCGTGAGCACGCTGCACTGCGGGCGGCTCAGATCGTCGTACTTATATGCGTGCGACGGCGTTGCGGTTGGATGGTAGGGTCTTGTTTTTGATTCCTGGGGGATAATTTACAGGTTTTTAATTTATGGAGCTCGGTTCAGCCCATTGGAGGGCAAATCTTATTGTGCCTGGATCCTTCGCTGGGCTGATCCAGTGCAAAATATTATGTGGCCTATGGACCTCAGTTCGGCCGAGCCATAAATCTGCTAGCCATAATATTATACAGTTTACAGAGCTCGGTTTGGCCCACCGCACAAATAATATTAATGTGCGGGCATCGGGATTCATCGTCGAAGGGGCGTCTGGCACAGACCTCCATGTATGCAGAGCAAGGTTAGCTCCTGAGATCTCACTGAGAGGTGGAATCAGCCACATCCATCTAGATTTGAGCTGGATGCACCACTTCATATTCGATGAGGATCTATTGCATTTTGCATTCAAATGTTGATACAGTCCACGCAAGCGGCAGAAAGCACACATACCCGGGTCCAGTGCGTGAGAGAAAAGGCTTTGAAACCGTGTAGAAAGTGCACAAAGACCAAAAACGAGCAGAGACGAGCAGCGGGCTTCGGGGTGACCACGTCCAAGTTTTAGGACCGTGGAGTGACCGGCGAGCTTCTGAGGCTTCTAGGCGCAACCAAGTAGGTGGTATACCATACTAGAGCTGCCGCAGGGTGCACATGGCATGAAAACGACCATTCGACTTTTTCGACATGGTGGTCAATTCTGAAACAACGAAATGCTCGTTCGGCGGTGCACATTGCCCCATATAGCTTACCCCATTTTCTTTCCTCTTCTCTCGTCCCCACCTAATTAGCCCACTGTACTAGCCTAGTTAGGGGTGACATCACACATGGCATGGCTGGTCTAATTAGGGTTCGTTTAGGTCTTGCAGGGCTATCTGCAATAAACCTTGCAATACCTCGCAATAAATACCACCAAGTTGGCACTAACTCGAGTGACTGAGGCGTGAGGGGCACTGCCCCCCTCCCCCCTGCCGCCCGACATCCCGACATCCCGCTCATCACTCCAACACCGCGCCGCCGACGTCGGCTGAAAAAGTTGATATAAATTCCTCAATAAATAGTGATTAAATAGCTAAAAAGAAGACGATTCGGAGGTGCTCGATGCGCCAATGCGCGCCGCGCCGCCCGCCCCGCGCACTCGCTGTCCTCTGCGGCGCGCGTACTCCCGCCACCGCGAGCACCCCAAAATTCATGTAAAAATGGTCATAAAAAAAGAGAAAAATAATTGAGTACGCGTGCTACGGTCGAAATCAACCCGGCGCGCGATGTATATTCGCGCCGTTTGTGCTTCCTGCAAGCAATTTCGATATGTTGAGAAATGTGTACTTGTACACATCAGGACAGTATATGGTGCCTCGGGCAGGAGTCGCCATAGGGTTTGCCACTCCTCAGACTGCACTGACGATAGAGAGCGCGCTCCCACGGAAAGTACGTGAGATGCGTCGCTCGCTGTGTATGCACCATGCCGCTGAAGGCCGCATTGCGCCATGAGGGGCACGCAGACGTATCGAGCGAGGCAATGGCACCCGCTGCACAAAGACGCGTGAAAAAACGCTGCCCGCTTATCCGTCTGGCGCGTCGCCGAATGTGTCTGTCTGTCCTTTCGGTGTTAAACACAGGTGTAGTCCAGTCCTGTCTATTGGATCTTCCACAAAATTGCAGTCACCTAGTGTAACGTTCGGGAAGGGTAACCGACAAGGGGTATAGCGATCCTTACACCGGCACTGGTCAGACATGTCGGCTCGTTGAAGTGGAGCACGCTCTAGACCATTTCGAAATCGGGACTCAAACTCCCGATAGGCGCCACCATATACTTACAGTGGCGGCAAAAAATAATGCAGGTGGTCGTGTGGGCTTGTTTCCTGATCAAATGACACCAAATAAAATTGTGGCATGTAAGCGATTTCATGCCCTACAAGTGGGTCATTTCAAGAGAAAATGAACGAAAAACACTGACAATAAGCAACTTGGTGGGAGTATTGGGAGCTCAAATCGATGTCAATGTATATCAACCAACATATGAATATGGTCCGTTTTTCAAATACATACTTTCATGCTATCATGACCATTGCTTGGTACCGTACGAGAATATTCTACGAGGATGATGTTGAATAGCTGAATGGGAAATGGAAGACGCTGCCAGGCAAAGGCACGGCCTCACCCCCAAGTTGGTGATGACTAAGTAGTACAGAGATTGACCCGATTTGGTCATCCCTCAAATTTTTCTGGGAGTTGAATAGGTGCTCAGGTTTTCAGCTCTGCGGACTTATTGACCGATTAGCGCAAAAATAGGCTGATTTAACCACATGATTTCGGAGATTTTCAATATTTTGTGAAGTTGACCGCGATTTGGCTATGACACAATACAAGTACGAAGGTGGCGACCAATATCCCAGGATCCAGCCAGAATCGGCACCCAGGATGAGCCAAAAATATTTGGACTTTATCAGGACCTTGCGACAGTCGAAGTCTCTAACTCAACCTCTCTACGACTTGGAGAAGTTCGAGCTTGAATGCGACCAATATCCCAGCATCCGGCCAGAATCTGCGTCCAGGATGAACCAAGAATATTTGGACTTTATCAGTACCTTGCGGCAGTCGAAGTCTCTAACTCAACCTCTACGACTTGGAGGAGCTCGAGCTTGAATGCTAGCAAAGGCTGGATTGAGAAAATCTCGATCCTCGTTGCTTCTAGGGACAAAATGGCGTGGAAAGCAGGATAACATTTTTATGCTGAATAGCACAGAATCATGTGCATCTATTTGAAAAACTGATTATAGACTTGGACAACTGTTGCACAATGCCCGATAGATATCAAAGAAGTTCAATTCGTGATGAGATGGACGTTGAATCACTGTTGTCTATGAATGGAGGAACCTATGTTTGAGCAGGCCACGCAATACCAGGCAAAAACCGAGGTCCTCTGCATTGTACAGTTTTCCGTCCGAAAATACCCTGGAGCGTAAAAAGTTATGGGATAAAAATGAAAGAAGACAGTAAATCTGTCATCAAATGCATCCTGGATAAGGGTGCTTCGTGCTCCGGAATACAGTATAGTAGGGTTCCTTGGATACAGTATGTGCAATATGGTCACACATTTGAAAATGTGCAACTTGGGGGTGGAGGGCCGTCACTTCGTGCGGTAAAACTTCGTACTTAAGTATTGCCTATTTCTTCTCTGGTTGATTTTAGGATACTTGGACATATAAAAGACTCACAGCTAACTAGACCTCCTGCTTGCTTGTGCTAAAAAAGCGGGAGGTGTGGGCATGAATTACACCTTGGAATTCAGCAGTGTCCCCAGTCACTTGGCATGGTCCACCGGGAAATTTATTGGGCGCAAAATGGTGCAGTAGAACAAAGTTTCCCAAGTTCCGAGTCCGTTTAAACAGATTTTCCACTGCAATAAAAATTTTGAATGACGGCTACTTAACAGGGGACTCGGCATCATTGATGGATCTTCGGCATGTTTGATAGGTGGCTGTCCACCTCAGGTGCACCACATACTCCAGCCCGTTTTCCATGAGCCGTCCATACAAATTGAGTTTCCTTACTGTTGGGCTGTTAGCAACTGGCAACATAATATACAAGTGACCTTATCCCTCCACAGCAATATCCAAAAAGAAAGAAAAAAAAGGAATCTGAAAGTATGATTTGACCGAGGCTCGAACTCACGCGCGGGGAGATTATTTACGTCAGCAAAACATTGACTACAAAAAAAAATGTAGTCTGTCTGACTGAGTTTCACAAGTTGAACCATACGAAAATATACCGGCGATAACGCGCTACGGCGATCGCAAAACGGCTATTTTGGCCAGAATTTGCATCAAAAATGGCCAAAATGGTCCCTTTGTGGGCTCTACAGTGCTTGAACGCCTGAATATTTTTGCATAGTTCAACTTGTGAAAGTGATGGGGAGATACTGAACTGCAGTTTGGATGATTCAGAATGTCCTGAAAAAAATCACTGCTCAGGTTGAAAAATCGGGATTTCTGTATTTTGCCTATTTCGATGGCACATCAACAAATTCTGATCCCAACAAAGTGCTGAAAATGTGGAGCTCGGCCGTCTCAATGACCTTACATTTTATTTCATGTCAAAATATCTTGTTTTCATTGAGAACTCGTCACAAAACCGATCGGACATTTTTTTTGTCCACTTAGTGTATGCTGGAAACTCTCCCGGTGCGGCTCAAAGAGGGTAAATTAGACGGTTTGCGCAAAGCCGCACGAGCCGCACGCGGCTTTTTTGCGTTGCGCCAAGCCGCATGCGGGAATCAAATTTGAACTTGGTGAGAAACCGGGTCAGCGGAAGGGCAGCCAGGTCGAGGGACAAGGACTGGTGGGTGAAAAAAAAATCATTGCTGCCCCAACTGCTGCGTGCAAGGCGTGAAAAGTGTGTGAAGTCTGCGTGGAGCTGAAGTGATGGCCAGAGAAACCACTCTGCCCAGCTGTGCATTGACTAGATACCCATTCGGATGAATGCAATATAGATTTAGAGAGCCAGGAGAAAGCATTGAACTCACCAAGACACGGAGAGAACCCCGCAAAAACCCTGCACTTTTGCGCAATGCACAAAAGCCGAGTGCGGCTCGTGCAGCTTTTGCGCAAGCTGTCTATTATGTACAGACTTCCTAAATGGCTCCATAAATAAATTACAGCTATTGGCAGTACCGAAGGCGCGAACGGAAATTTTCTGTTTTGGGATGTTTTCGAAGAATTCCCGGTATCTCAGTCAGTTCTTATCCGATTCACATAAAAACTAGAGAGATCTACTCAGCTAATTCATGCCGAATTAGTGATAGAAAATAAAAGTGGCAAAAATAATATATATTCAGTGACTGCGTTTGCGGGGCGTTTTTGGGTATCAATGCCGTTTACAGGCATCTAGGCACATCCAAATGATGTGGATTTTTGCCCGGTAATGCTACAATACGTTTCGAAAGATGTCATAGAGTCAGAATCCTCAACAGTTCGGTCTATCGTGCTTGTGAACACATCGGGACAATGAGCAATTACACTGCAATCAGAACATTGTGATATTTGAATCCAGCGGTGAGCTCATTGCAAATCGGACTCTACGACAATTTTCGTAATGTGTCAATGCCTTCCTTGACCAAAATTTATGTTGTTTTAACAAGTCTATATGTCTATAGACAGCATTGATTCTCAAAATGCCCTGCAAGCCCATGTCACTGAGTATATATTATTTTTGCCACTTTTTTTCTATCACTAATTCGGCATAAATTAGCTGAGTAGATCTATCCAGTCTTTATGTGAATCAGGTAAGAACTGGCTGAGATATCGGGAATTCTTTGAAAACATCCCAAAACAGAAAATTTCTGTTCGCGCCTTCGGTACTGCCAATAGCTGTAAAAGAGGGCAAAAATCTCTGCCTTGATCAAAAATGATTTAGATCCCGATTTTCACAGAAAGAAAGTGCAGTAGATGCTGTTTTTTGATTGGATATGTTGAAGTATGTTCCTTTCCGAATTCTGGATAAAGGATTTGTCAAAGAATACCATATTTGGCCGAGAAGCACCTCTTCCGGTTACTTTTGGTCATAACGAGTAGTCACTCGCACACACCCGAACAAACACCTATCTGATGCTCAGGCTGGTGCCGTCTTTACTTGATATTGACATGCACTAACCTTTGCAGCAGCACGCTCGCCTCGAATTTCCTAATTGATGTCTCCTTCTGCGACACGTGTTATGAATGCCAGCTCATATGGCGAAGTTGTTGCTGATGAATTCTCCAGATGTGCCGTAGTCTCTTATAAACAGGCTAAATACAACATTCAAAATTTTCCCGAGCCCGTTTCTCGCATCTGAGTTCTTTCTATAGCGGGTCTCGCCAAACTTGTGTGCAAAGAGTATGCAGAGAAAATGAGCCCAGAATTGAAAAATTGAAAAATATTATACAACAGCAGTGGCCGGTGGTTAAATTTCCTATAAACGTCCCCGAGGACTTATTGCCTCATGGGGAACATGATTCCAGCTCAAAATTCGTACTCATTCCACTTTTGCACGAAGAAAAGAAAAAGAAAAAAAGGAGCCAAAATACATTATAATGGACTAGATAGTGGGTTCCATTGTGAGGCATGGGGTTCAAAAGGCCATTGGGAGGCACGTGGTGCAGAAATTGGCTTAATTATCAGAATCAGGGCCAGAAAAAGTATAATCTTTAATCATAGTAGTTTGAACCGGTTTCTAAATTTAGAAGGTTTAGTTTTTCTCCCTTATGTTTAGGCCCTGTAATATCGCTCGGAATAGAGTTAACTCTGCGCAGGAGCCGGAGAGAACGAGAAACAATGTTTTTGAAAGAGCAAGGCGCCGGTATCGAACTCACGACCGTCCCATTGAGAAATATCCAAATCGAGAATGCGCGCAAAAAAAAAAAATTGACATTCTCATTAGTTTCCGAAAAGGGCCCTTCACAGCTTTGACTGTGACATACCCCCCCTTCACCTTGCTGGGGCCTTTTTTCCACAAATCATCATCGACTCGGCGAGGAGACAGCTTTTGAAACGTCCCTGTTGGCTCAATTGGATTCCCAAGTAAGTAAACGCTCGAGGGAACACACCACTGTGGAAACTGTGCCCGTGAACTATGACAACCGTTGTATAATCCTGGCCATGGACAGTGGAGCCGCTGTCAGTGTAGAATAATTTGACTCCATTGTTCAGAAGTAAGTGAGGCATCGTTAGTATGGTGGCTCGCAGTTCGCTCTCCTAGCCTTAAATCCGCTTGTGCATGACAGGGCTTCGCTTCGGTGGCTTCCCATATTTATTGCTTGAAGGTATGGCTTCTAGCGGTACCACATAACCGTCATCGAGCGACTTTTTCCGACGGCGTCGGCATAATTCCCGAAACCCTACTCTAGGCCCCGAATCCATCATCACCTGCCTAATTCTATGGGCACATTATGAGCGCGGGAATTACTGTACAATACTCGTAAGTTATACAAGCTCCGCGCGCCCACAAATGCCCACAGAATCAACCAGGTGACATCTATTCCGGGTGTTCCCGTACGGGGTCCTGAACATGCCAGCCGGAATGCCCGCCGTATTCAATAAATTTGGTACGCCACGGCTTAACGAGCGATGGCTGTAGGGCACCGGACATTCCAACATTGCCCTCCTCCTACAAGCATAAAATCCGTATACGTCCGTCAACGGTTGACAGGACGGACCGCGACTCTGTCATTACACGGGTGCAACGGGTGACCGTCCGGTCCCGTCGGCACATCGGATGTAATATACCTCTGTGGCGTAATTTGGAAATTCCAGAATGGGAACTTGTGGGATAAATGGATTGGTGGACCCACAGAAGCAGTGTCGCCTTGTGCTCTGATGGTTTCGACACTGACAGACCGTGTCAGCAGCAATTCCTTCTGAGGGCTGTTTGTTCCACGTTTGGCTTCCGATTGAAGACCTATTTTATCCGATGTGCCGACGGGACCGGACGGTCATTTGTCGCACCGGCACAGGTACAGTTGGGGCTTGAATCGAACCAGGATTTTCAATGTACTTGAAGTGTTGGTTCAACGGTGTGTGGGATGTTGCGTATTCGCTAAATAGCTGCTTGTTCAAACGGAACTTGCGAGGGAAGGAACCCAAGTGGGCGGGGGGGAAGGGCAATGAGGGGCAATAAAAGGAAGGGAACTGATAATTTATACACGGCGGACGTGGTACGTGGCGGCAGCTTGCGACGTTAAAGCTGTTGTATCATGAGACTAGAAATTCAACAGCTTTCCGTTGTGGCGCAGCCGGAAGACAGCGAATTTCGGTCACTGTAAGAATATGAACACCAGACAGAGCCTTGAGTGGTAGAAATCTGCGATTGCTGTGCGTACTGCGGCGTAGAAAAATTGGGATGAGAGCAGAGAACAACGCAAGGAGATAACCTATATGGAGATGAAACCAAAGACATGCAAATGAAATCTCGCCATTTCGTTAAAGAAACCTTAAATATGGATATCTAGGGCATCTCCATCTCGGATTTTTAACATTCTATGTGCTGTGCTAAATAATTCGATGTTTTTCTGAAGAATATGTCTCGGCAGACGCAAATTTAAGAAATCACAAATTCCGAGAGGGAGATGCACTAGCCCTGTGTCTGAAGCGCAAAATCTATCAATTGAGCTCTAATGAAATGTGACGGTAGGGGAAAAGCCCCACGCAGTGGGCCCAGCGGCAAGTGGTCTGCCGGTGTCTCCCCCGCGTAAGATCTTCATTAAAAGATTCGGATATAGCTGCGGCAGACAAAAATAGCCCCACGCAGTGGGTCCTGCGGCGAGTGAAAGCTCCATCCAGTGGGCCCAGCAGACCCCAGCACAACCCTTTTTCACTGGGATTCAGAGGTTGTGTTTCTCAGTCTAGTTATCCTTTGAAAATACTAACAATGCTGTTTCAACTACTCTTGGCCGTGTTCCCTCATAAAGCCGCTAAGGCCGACTCGAGGCAATGCCCGCCATGTACCAATTTTGAGCAAGGTAACCGGCAATTACATAAATCCTTGGACCTTGGACGACTTGGCCGGCGTCGACCAGCTGTGACAACTCCAACTCAGGCCGGATTTCTTTTCTGTCGGAGTTCGGATCCAACACATAATTTCGACTGATCTATACCTCATCCGCTTCACTTATATCCCACTGTTGAGTTGCTATTTATGAACTTCGGAGATTTTCGCACGAACGGGCCGACATGAATGAAGGCGTTAAAGTATTCCGCCATAAACGGTGGAGAACGTCTCGAATTCACCCATGCTGATGTGCTGGCCATTGTTCTTGGCCAAGAATCTGCCAAGGTGGCGAGGCCAATTTACCGAGGCCGTCTAGCATCTCCTGAAAATATTTTGGTCGAATACCGGTATTGTGCTGCACCAATCATCGGCCTTCAATCTGATCCCCAAGAGCTTGAAGAAAGCCTACCCGCTTCATATTATTTGAGTTTCACCTCACCCAAAGGCATGACAAAGTTACCGGGCTCTGTCGCTTGGCGGCCTTACCCGCTTTATCCAAATTTCCGGACCACATAGTTTGGGTGATTTGGCGTATCGGGCAGTAGTGCGGGAGGAATCAGATACATATAATATGCACACACCTGGACAACCAAAGCGACCGTAATGGACCATGCCAGGTGTCAGGCCTGTCCCGTCAACGGGCGGTTTGCTATGCGTCCGGTGACCTTTCGTCACTGCAGCCCAAAACGAAGCTTGCATCCACAATTTGTTCCAGGGTAGCCCGAGGTTTCACGCCTCCGTATGCCTGAGATTGAAGCCCTGAGTCAGGGCAACAGAAAGAGCCCCCAACCTTGTGGATTGACGGCGAATTGGTGGAGAAACAGGCGTAACGGCTGCCGGGTGTTAAGAAAATGATGTTCTCACGTCTCCGTATATTTGAGCCTGCAGTCATTTATTCATCAAGTGGCCAACTAGCTAGGGTGGCCAACTAGGCAGTCCGCAATAGTACACCGGGCTGCCATTTGAAATGCATGACCTCGAACGAAACAGGTTGACCCGTACCACAGTCCGAAGCCCTTTTCTCAACGTGCGCTCACTGGAAGTGGATAGCCCTGGCCTTTGCGCAACTTTGGGGTGGCTCAGATTTTTTGCAATCAACATTCTTCCGCCCCAAACACGATCCATGTGTCCAGTCAAGCCCCGCATGAGACGATCTGCGCAATCAAACGCCTTGAAATGCAAACCTCCAATCTCTTCGATTACATGGCATTTAGCTGCCTGCAAAAGTCGAGGTCTATCACTTCCGGGCCCGACAGAGGATTTTAAGAAAGGTTTGTCCACTGGAATTCCACATAGAAAATGACTTGTTCTTCCGCCGGGGTAATTCTTTGCGGCGAAGGCGGACGATGCAGAGAGTAAAACAATTTCATCCAGTTTACGAAGTGCACCAATGATTGGATATAAGACGTAAGTCTTGCCACGTCCAGCATGGCCATCAATATGGATGGGAGGGGGACCATCCATGATCGAAATCTCCACGAGACGGTCATATATGACTCGCTAGATTTATCTTACCAATGTAGTCGCACAAATTCGGTTGGAACACACTTGTTCAGACCATAAGTAAAGGTGGGAGGATTAGCCGAATTAAGGTAGCGGAAAAACAAGAAATTATGGACCCATTTTTTAAGTGGGCCGATATCGTTCGCGAGGTAAGGGTATACCCCCAGAGGTACATGCAGAGGTATGGGTAAGGTAGAGGTAGAGGTAGACAGATTTGTACATTTCGCCAAACCTCTCCCAACCTCTCAAGGTACAGAGGTACAGAGAGGTATGGGTCCAAAGTGATTGGGGCACCTTCCTGACCATCTCATGTGCCTAAATTTGTAGGGCGCCATATCCTGGACCTTTCAGAGGACCACTTTATTCAGGTAGACTACTATAATATTAGTGGTCTTTCAATCAGTCTTGGGTTCAAGTCTCAGCAAAGGTTTTTTCAGTGAGATAATATCTTTCAGGGAGTGAAAACAACACTCACTGCATGTTATATACCTTCAATAAGTCTGTGCTCATATTGTGCTCAACATACTTCTTTGGACCATATTTGAGGTAAACCTCTCTCCATACCTCCCTAAAGGTATGCAACAGAGGTATAGAAATCCATACCTCTGGGTACCTCTGGCGAGGTAGAGGTATACCTCTGTGAGCACCTTTCCCAGTTCGTCTTCCTTTCCCTGCAATTCCATTTCAATGTCGCCATTTTTCGTTTTAAGGCTGTGGAGTTCATCACTCATTTCTGCCTAAAAGCCCTACATTAAGCTCTCCATGGCTAAGTCCAACTCTGCGACCCACATGCTTCCGTGTCTCGCCGATTGCAAACTCCTGTATCTTTGCTTGCGCTTCGAACAATTGCGTCTCCAGCCTAAGAATTGTCCCCTCGTCTCCAGATAGTGTCGGGATTGGTATCAGGTTCTGCGCAATAGCAGCTTCATCTCTGATGTCATCAGCCTCGGACGTTTCCAAGACCGGAATATACACTCTCCCACGGGAAGGTTTGGGCGATTTAGCAAAGTGAGGAGCCTCTCCGACACCTTCGCAAAAGGAATCGGGAGTTGTCGGTGGGCTAATTTCACCAGGTTCGTTGGACGGTCCGACCTTGAACAATTCTGATACTAAAGATAGAGCTTCTTCATCAGAGAGTCGACACATTTCGATGATCTTCAACACAGAGTTTCGAAGTATCGACCCCAGTTCTGTCGGATTCTGGATGCATCTGGGATGCGCCGATTTTGAGTCTGGCCTCACCAACTCGGTTTCACCCTCGGGAATAATATCTGAAAGATGCATAAGATTATGGTAAGTCAACCGGATCGTTTGTCTATCGTGTACAAACCGGAACAGACTGTGACAGATTCGTAAGTCAGTGTCTACTTGTGGGGAATTACGTCAGGACGCATGACCTTGGCATGATACATAGGCCATCGGCGCAATTCGAAGATAGTCATTTTTTTACACCGACATCGATGCGTTCAGTGGGGCCGTCCAGCAGCGTTACGGAGTATGTAAGCCCAAGACTGGCGATATCTGTTTCTATATACTGCCTAACGGGGACATTTGGCGGGTCCCGGGTACTGGATTATTTCGTTCAAATCAACAGGGGGCGTGACGCGTGACCCACTTGACCTATTCGACATTTCGACTGGTGATCGGCAACGCAGTGCCAAATTCAAACTCCGACAATGGCTCTGGTGATGGTCTCGGTCAATTGCTCTATGTACACACACTTTGGGCTTTCATGTATATAGGAAAGTCTTATGGCATATGCCGTCTGTAGGGTGCCTTGGTTCCCGTTTTCTCAGAAAATCACTCCAAGTATGAAAACCCAGGCCTCCGAAGCAAAGAAGGGTACACCTTGAGAGTAGCAAGCAGAAAACCAAAAATCTGCAACCAAGGCGTTGTTTCTGGAGTATATTAACATATTACTACACATCGCTAGGAATATTCGTGGCCACATTCAGCTCAGCATTTCCGGCACGAGTTTGGGTGGACACCACCAAAAGCTGACACAGGTGTATGCAGGTGCGGGCATCCCATACATGTACAATGGTGTCGGAATCAGGAGAAAAGACTAAGATTTGAGGGAGTTATGAGTGTTATGCTGAAATCATTATTTTTTGAAAAAAATTGATCTGCGCCCTAAGTTCCGCAAAGAGCTGTAAACAATCAGCGTCTCAACGGGGGAACAGGTTTAATCACTGATTGATTAATCACCTGTGCAGGCACAGTAAGGGACTAGCAGGGCAGTGGGTACTTAGGTGCAGAGGTTCTGTTAATCCATCGTGTATGACTATGTTTTGTTTAATCTGTAAACTGTTCACGTTCTGTTTAAACTGAACAAAAACATTGTTCAGACCTTTTTAAAGAGAAAAGATGCCACCTGGAGGACTTGAACCAGTGACCTCCACAAAACCAAGAAAATACGAGAGAGGACAGCATAACCACTACATAATGCAACCAACACAAGCTGGCCATTTCCCAGTAATACATTTGGGACTTGGAGTTTTTGCAACCAACTTAGAATGCAGAAAAGGACTTTCTCACTCTCCACCTGACTTCTTTGCTCACTAATGACACTGGTATGTCCAAATAAGTCCTGAGAAGGATCATTACTGGATTTTCATAAACAAATGTGCTGACTTTCCAGTATTATCTGAGACTGCTTACTGGGTCACCTTACCATTTCTGTCCTCCAGTCTATCCAAGGAAAAAGATGAATAAAGTTATATTGGCTCTGAAACGAAGATGTGCATCCTATGAGTGGACTAAGCAATTCTGCCGGAATTTATGTGAGCATTTTATGGTCTGCTGAATTTTATTTCTGGGCTATCCCAAAATGGGAATAAATGGCTTAGTGGGCCACATGGCTAAATCATGCGTCCACACTCATTCTGTTCAAGTCAGTGTACTCCAAATCATTCAATAGATAGAACTATATTATTGGGTACACTCAAACTGCAAATCCAACATGTATGATAGCTATAACTGTCTGCCTTTCCAGCCACCTGCAATGGGCAAGATTGCTCTGCGGAAAGAATGCCTTACCCAGTAAAGAACAGACACCCAAAATTAGTACACACATTGTTCCATGCGAAGTATTAGGACATACCTGAATGCAAATGATGACCCCCACATACTCATAACCCATGTAACAAAATTTATCTTTATGTGTCAGTGAAATTCAGTGATTTAGGATAATAGTGTTGTTATGGATACATACTTGTTTGGGCACTCAACGTACTCCATTATGATTTGTATTGATGACCATGTGTCACAATCCGTTCCTTTGGACCCCTTGGACTCTGAATGCATGGGCTTTTATGCAATGAAGGATTACAGAGTGTTTCCCATTCAGACTAGTGTTGCCGTGACTTAGACTTGGCTGCCCTTAAGTCAACTTGGCTAATGCGACTTGAGTCAAGTTAAGTCGAGTCGGAATTGAGACTTGACTTGACTTGCAAGTCAGTGCAAGTCGACTCGGAGTCACTTGAGTAGACTTAAGTCGGGTCTCAGAACTGAGAATCTCCTAGAACCTCGTACTAGCTCTACAGTCAATCTACAGCAGTAGAATGTGCCGCATTTGCAACTGACGATGGCCGTTCGGGTAATTTGATAGTGGTAGTTGATCCAACGGTATGAGGGTGCTTCGTAAATGGTAAACATACCTTGACAAAATTTGAGAGCACTCAGGGACAGGCATAGAATGCCTTACAATTGACCGCCTGAAATGCCACGTGTTTTCACATGGCAGAGTGCGGCTTTGGGATTAAAAGATCTAATGTTTACATCATTTTTTTCACGAGGGTCATGGGGGCACTTTGGTAATGGTAGACATGCCTCAGAAATATTTAAGAGAACTTAAGGAAAGGTATAGATCGTCCTAAAACTGGTGGCATCAAGTGCGACACTTTTAACGTGATGGAGCGCGGCTTTGAAGTTCAGAGATCAAACACCCTCAAAGTTTGAGCTCTGTAACAATGAAGAAATTCATGCATCTATCCACGCTTCCGAGTTTCGCAATGCCCACAGCCCTAACAACGAACGCACACAACAAAAGAAATTTATAAATATATGGGCGGTGCAATGATATTCAAGTTACAGCCTTTACAGGAGTTCAGTCTGGGAGTTAATGGGTAACTTAAATACTTGCCTGGCTCGAATAGGCGTTCCCAGTTCTCCAGTGGACATCTAAAAGTGTGAGAGAACAAGAGTCAATTCGAAGGAAAGTGGTAAATTGAATATGCACATTAATTTGTGAACGCACTGAATTTTGGACCTTGAGATTGAGCAAGTGTGCAGCACAAGCGAGACGAGTGGTCCAGCGGGTGTCATAGGATGATGTATGACATTGAAAGAGTTCTTGAGGGGCTGCATTGTTGCCAGTGTTGTCGGAAATAATGGCCCGAACTAAACGCGGGCCCGGGTGCTAACGGGATAAATGTTTGAGTGAGATTATTGTGATCGGAGGTAGAACTACAAACCCGCGGGTTCCTAAGGAAAACTAGAGCCATCTGTGGAGCAAGATTAGTGCGAGTACTTGCAGAAAATACGCTCATTAAAACATGTACTGAAAACAAATGATTGGCTGGCATCCATGAATTGAATTGCATGTTTACGGATGGAGCGGACAAAGGGCGAGGGATGCATTCGAAATGGGCAACAGTATCGGAGGGTGGATTTTGTTGGAACATTGTCTGCTGCGGTCCAGTTGGTGTTTAAAATGTTTTGACCATACATGGTCAAGTGACTTGAAACTTTACTAATCTGACTTGGGACTGGAGAGTTCCACAGCAAACTGGGGCTGACGAAGCTCCAAAGAGCCCGAGAGAATGGTTTGCACTCGGTATATCTGCATATATTTAGTTGACAGCTAAAATTCAGGATTTGTGAGCAATAGTTGCGGTTGAGAAGCCCATCTGTGGGATAAAACGAGTCCACCTTCGAGTCCGAAATGACCGAAATTGAACAGACTTTGCGAGGTTGCACAAAATTCTATCTTTGGTTTCCATTCACATGACCCCTCTACAAGCCGATTGGTCTATTGAGACTATGGAAGCCCGCATTTTTGGTCAGAATTCATCGTGCCAGTGCCGAACTTAAATTCTTTGAGTCTGAAATGGCCGAAATTGAACAAATTTCCCATGGTTGAACAAAGTTCGATCTTTGATTCATTTCATGTAAACCCTCCGCAGGCCAATTGGTTTGTTGAGACTAGCTCCGGTGTATTAATCACGTCAGGCTACATCTCATCTCACCAATTGTCCACAGAATTCTGTCTCTGGATACTTTTGGGCTCACAGGACCCCCATCTACCTCCTACAACTGTTTGAAGGTACAGTAGTAGGGGTTTTTGTCCATAGAAAACCCGAGGACTGTGTTTGCACAAATTTGTGCACTTGGTGAATCCGCACAAACTTTCACCAATTGTCCACAGAATTTTGTCTCTGGATAATTTTGGGCTCATAGGACCTCCATCTACCTCTTACGACTGTTTGAAGGTACAGTAGTAGAGGTTTTTGTCCATAGAAATCCCGAGTACTGTGTTTGCACAAATTTGCGTGCTTGGGGAATCCGCGCAAACCTCCACCAATTGTCCACAGAATTTTGTCTCTGGATAATTTTGGGCTCACAGGACCCCCATTTACCTCCTACAACTTTTTGGAGATACAGTAATAGGGGTTTTCGTCCATAGAAAACCCGCATACCGTGTTTGCGTAAATATGCGTACTTGGTGAATCCGCGCAAACCTCCACCAATTGTCCACAGAATTCTATGTGTGAATACTTTAATCAGGCTAACTACAATGCCAAAACCACCACTCTGCACCATTGAACGGCACTTTATGGTGGCTGGTAATCACAATAATTTTGGCGCGGACTTTGATGTTTCACAGCGACTCCATGCGCATGGGCAAAGAATCTACCAATGACAAGCTCACCATGTGGCAAAGAAGACTGGCTTCGAACTCTGGCCAATACACAGGACAAAGACAGGGATGTGATTTGGCGTGAGATTGTTGACAGTTGCAGCTCAGCAGATGGGATTATATTTACAGAAATGCCAGAGGAGAACGAAGAGTAGTTGAATCTGTATCTTGCTACAGTTTGACTAGGTTTGACTGCTATTTTACCTCCAGATTTGTGTACCAAGTACCATCCACCCTTGTGAGTGAATATTGGTGTGACTCAACCGACTTGAGTCGACTCAAGCGACTTCAAGTGACTTGAGCTGACCAAGTCAAGTCAAGTCAAGTCGAAAGTTGCCACAAGTCGACTTAGCCAAGTCGACTTCCGACTTAACGAGTCGCGGCAACACTAATTCAGACCCTGTCAGTTATCAGCGTTCTTTCCGATTGGCTCTTATTGTTTCTATGCTGACCATATGCTTTTTCTCCATTATGGTATCATATGACCTCTTGCATATCACAGAGTCTCCGGACTCCTGACATGTACACAGTTACTTTATTGTTCTCTAAATCGCTAACCCCGTAAAGGACTATAATAGCCTTATTGTTTTAATTGTCTTTGCTCGGAGAATCCTCAGACTCCGATACTTGTATAAATACTTGCATGTACTCTGTCATTAGTCAGTTCAAATATCGACTAAGTCTGTGCCTATTCCCGTTCCAATCTCTCCCTGTTCTTCTCCTCTGAAATAGGGCTTCAGGCATAGAGAAGGGTGCAGCGCACGAGCTGAAGCTAAAGCCCAACTCCTCTTATCTGCACCTGTCTCGGACTCCGGTCAGTCCCCACTTGCACTTTGTGAGATGTTTCACCCTACAGACTGCTGAGTCGTCTATCCCACTGAATGACTTAGCCTATCTGTAGGGACCTCGGATCTCTGCCGGCCTCTGAGAATTATTGGTACTTGAAACTGCGATGATAATGACCACTTATGATACCTTTATTCTTTACGACTGTTGTACTTCTATTGTATGGCGCAATTTGACTGTTCTGCACACATATTGACTTGTCCAGTCAGCTCCGGCCCGATTCATCCGAGGATTGAGCACATCTGGAACTCAGAGCATGAGTCAACATGGTAACTTGCAATGAGTCTATATGACTCAGTAGTCAATATATAAACTCGTGTACTCCGCAGAAGTGGCTGTCCAATACCATTTTGTTGTTTCCCTGAATCTCTGTGTGAACCTACCCTGAACACGTTGTATAACTGTTCAACGCACTGAACTTCCCAAGTATTGACTAACATATAAGCTTGGTTTATTACTTGGAAGCTGTCCTAAGTGGAGTAAGCCTTAGCACTGCACACACGTTTTACATTGTATTAAATTACCGTAATTCAGCAAATCATCTTGAGGTCAAGGTGAGCATCCTTTGGTAAGGACTCGTGAATCTATTCAACTCATTATACAACTTTCATACAACTGACAAAAGTTGTTTGTGCTGACTCTTAACAAGTGCAGTGTGAACAGGAAGCCACATGCTGAGGGCAAAAAGCGAGATCTAACAATCCGGGTTAGTGGTCCGAAATGTAAAAACCACAGTGGCATTGGGTAGATAATGGTGTCATAAAACAGAATTTTTTATGACCCATGGGAAGGAGCTTGAGAGTGGGTGGTATTTGGCAGATGCCAAGCAAAATTCGAAGATAGGCTTCATCTTATCATGAGTAGAAGCACTGTTTAACAGTGTGTCATACTAAACAAAAGTTGGGAAAGTCTGGAACAGCTTTTAGAGTATTGTCTAGATTGCAGTTACACTCTCCCAAGAGAACAACAAAATTCTTGGGCACTATATGATGCAAGGACCAATAATTATGGGTTTGTGGTTTGATTCCTGAGTTCTGAAAAAAATTCCAATTTGGTCCAGGAAGGTCTGAACCAAAGTCCCGACATCAGAATGATCACCCAAAATGGTAAGTTGGTGGCCTTTGTTCTGCTGCAGCAGCAGTGTGACCTGCAGGAAATTTTTAAAATGTAGTCAGTTGAATATGTGAATTACTTACTGTAATGGCTGCCAAAGTTGTACTTGATTCTTACTTCCAAAGACTTCTTACTCTGAAATTTCTACACCTGCATGAAATCATTAATGATGACGAGGCTAGGCAATGGGTCTTGGCCTGGGATCTGGCTGAATCAATTTTGACCAACAAAATCTATTACAATATTCTGCTCAAAGTAGAGGGAGCCCTACTTGATTCATAAAAGATACCTCCTACATTCACACAAAAATAACCCTAAAGACACTATCCATCAAAAGGCACTATCCAGGACAATTTTGTAGAGCATTAATTATACGAAATTTTCGCAGATAATTCCAACAGAATGGTGTGGGGCCAACAACACACTCAAAAGGGCTAGTGCAGTTCCTTGGTCATCACTGACCGGGTCAGACCAGGTCAGTCAAAGGGGTGAAGTGAAGTCAATGGCTGATGCATTGACGATTGGAACGGGAATAGGCACAGACTTAGTCGATATTTGAACTGACTAATGACAGAGTACATGCAAGTATTTATACAAGTATCGGAGTCTGAGGATTCTCCGAGCATAGACAATTAAAACAATACAGCTATTATAGTCCTTTACGGGGTTAGCGATTTAGAGAACAATAAAGTAACTGTGTACATGTCAGGAGTCCGGAGACTCTGTGATATGCAAGAGGTCATATGATACCATAATGGAGAAAAAGCATATGGTCAGCATAGAAACAATAAGAGCCAATCAGAAAGAACACTGATAACTGACAGGGTCTGAATGGGAAACACTCTGTAATCCTTCATTGCATAAAAGCCCATGCATTCAGAGTCCAAGGGGTCCAAAGGAACGGATTGTGACACATGGTCATCAATACAAATCATAATGGAGTACGTTGAGTGCCCAAACAAGTATGTATCCATAACAACACTATTATCCTAAATCACTGAATTTCACTGACACATAAAGATAAATTTTGTTACATGGGTTATGAGTATGTGGGGGTCATCATTTGCATTCAGGTATGTCCTAATACTTCGCATGGAACAATGTGTGTACTAATTTTGGGTGTCTGTTCTTTACTGGGTAAGGCATTCTTTCCGCAGAGCAATCTTGCCCATTGCAGGTGGCTGGAAAGGCAGACAGTTATAGCTATCATACATGTTGGATTTGCAGTTTGAGTGTACCCAATAATATAGTTCTATCTATTGAATGATTTGGAGTACACTGACTTGAACAGAATGAGTGTGGACGCATGATTTAGCCATGTGGCCCACTAAGCCATTTATTCCCATTTTGGGATAGCCCAGAAATAAAATTCAGCAGACCATAAAATGCTCACATAAATTCCGGCAGAATTGCTTAGTCCACTCATAGGATGCACATCTTCGTTTCAGAGCCAATATAACTTTATTCATCTTTTTCCTTGGATAGACTGGAGGACAGAAATGGTAAGGTGACCCAGTAAGCAGTCTCAGATAATACTGGAAAGTCAGCACATTTGTTTATGAAAATCCAGTAATGATCCTTCTCAGGACTTATTTGGACATACCAGTGTCATTAGTGAGCAAAGAAGTCAGGTGGAGAGTGAGAAAGTCCTTTTCTGCATTCTAAGTTGGTTGCAAAAACTCCAAGTCCCAAATGTATTACTGGGAAATGGCCAGCTTGTGTTGGTTGCATTATGTAGTGGTTATGCTGTCCTCTCTCGTATTTTCTTGGTTTTGTGGAGGTCACTGGTTCAAGTCCTCCAGGTGGCATCTTTTCTCTTTAAAAAGGTCTGAACAATGTTTTTGTTCAGTTTAAACAGAACGTGAACAATTTACAGATTAAACAAAACATAGTCATACACGATGGATTAACAGAACCTCTGCACCTAAGTACCCACTGCCCTGCTAGTCCCTTACTGTGCCTGCACAGGTGATTAATCAATCAGTGATTAAACCTGTTCCCCCGTTGAGACGCTGATTGTTTAATAAAACTTCATATGGTTACTGGGTGACAAGGGCGCTGGGTGGACCAGTACTTGCCATTCATCGAGGGTTCGAATTTGAATCCGAGAGCTTCTGCTTCGCGATATCCACGCGAGCCAGGGGGAGGAAGGGAGGCTGGAGTTTTGCCGCAAAACACGGCCTGCATCGGCAGCATCTCGCCGCTTGCGGAAATCGAGGGCACGAGAGTGAAGGCTCGTTTTTCTTCCTGCCCTGTGGTTGCGACCTGTTGAAATGGCCCAAAATTTTGGCCAAACCCTCTTTCTCGTGGGAAAAACTTCGGTGGACGTGTTTTTGAGCGTAAAGTCTGATTCTGAAGTCCCCGAGGCACCCAAAATTGCCGTTGATTCGCTATGAATATTTTACGTGTTTGTTGACTTTGATTGTCCGGAGCTATATTTTCGGCATCTTCGGGCTTGCAGAGTACACTCAATAATCCTCTATACTAAATTAATAGGACCTGAGGTGTTTGACCAGGTACTGAGCTCACAATCTGCCGCGCAACGTGACCGTTTCGCTTTCTAGTTTACGACTGTATATCCACAGCGGCATGAAGGAATATGAGCTTGCGTATATGATCTCGCTCGTACAGTTGTGCTTGCATGTTCACAGGTATGTCCAATCCTCTGTCCCTCGTTGTGGCGACTCTGAGCATCCTTTATTACCACCAAGTCTGAAACTTCTCTCCAGCATCCAGCAATAACGGTACGAGTCAGTGTACACCATCGCGCGCCCGGAACAATGGAATGGGATTGCTCCATGAGCTTGGCTGCAGAAATGCGGGGTTAGTCTCTTGAGGTGCGGCATTATGTCAATTCTTGTCTTTTTCACCCCTGATGGAATTTTCTCCGCAGCGCCAGGCCTTTTCCCGCCTGGTTTGGGCCACGGCCCGGGTGATGGGAGGGTTAGTTAGTCCACCCGTGAGCCTCGAAAACAAAACAAAGCAATTGACCCTAGATCCTTTTTTCGAATGCCGGTGCCCCCTTGTTTCGAACCCAGTACTAACATTGGGGTCCAAACTTTCAAATTATACGTTCCAATGACTGAGAATTCCTTGGCCCAGACATGTATGAGGGTGGCGGGCTAATACTTGTTGTATGGACGGATCTATCTGGCCAGTTGCAAATGGGTTAATAGTAGTGACATTTAAGAACTGGGCGAAGTCATTGAGTTCTTCTCACCTTTGCTTCCTCTGACGGAGCCATAAGACCAAAAATGCCAGTGATATCAATGCCACTGCTCCACCGACTGAAGCTCCAATTATCGTCCTAGTATGTGGCGTTCTGAAAGGATTTCCTGTCAATCGGCTTTTTATGTCTTGATTCAAACTGACAAACGCACCTCCTGTACGTAGTATACGTTGGCTGCGGGTTTGGAGGAGCAGAAAACATGGCCGATGTTGAGAACCCATGGGATTGTGCGGTATTTAGTTTCATTTGCTGCATTTCATAAGTTGACAACGCACTGGAAGATGCGTCCGGAAAGGTTTGTGACGCTCCCTCCTTCAATATCACCGAAGAGTTCGACGAAATTTCTGCCGCCGCAGAAGTAGTCGGAGACACGGACATCGAGGTAATTGAAGTTACAAATGTTTCACTGCTCGCCAAACTCGAAGACAATAAAGAGATTGAAGGCATCAATGAACTTGAGATTGTGTCAGTCGTGGCCGCTGCGAATCTAGTGTTGCCGGAGTTCGGTTCAGAACCGCACCCGAACCTGAACCGAACCCGAACCGCACCCGAATTCAGGTTCGAAGGGCTCGAAAAATCCGAACCGAACCAGAGGTGCGGTTCAGGGTTCGAAGATCTTGGATTTTCGCGAACTTGTTCGAACCTCATGTTTTCAGTCCAATTTCACTTTAATATTTTATGTATCTCCGGCAGGCTATCAAAAATTACGGCGGCTGGAGTACATGTGGCATGAATATCGGCCAGGGCCTGAGTATAACTAAATGGATAACCAGCAGTACCTTAGTATGACCCAAAGGAAACAAAAAAATCTACGAGTTCGCCGCTAGCTAATTTCCGTCTGCCCTGCAGGTACTATTACACTGCCGTGCGACGCGCAAGGTCCTATCATTGGTCGCGGCCGCCAATGTTGTCGTTCACCAACATTGACCTTTCAATTTTTCCTGTCTTTGTGTGCCTTGAACGTGGACCCCGCTGTTGCCAACAAATAATCATGCGTGATTGCACGCCGCCGTCAGGAACTTTGGTTCCATCGCAAATCCTGCCCCTCCGTGGTATTTAAGGAGGCTCTCAATCTACTCTCACCATCTGCTCCAATGTCTGCTGGCGACCAGTGCGCGGTGGGCGCCGATGGAAAATTACTCCCTGCTTCTGAGATCAGTTTTTTCCATGATCCTGACCACGAGCATCCTCTGCTGCCTGTCAAGACCTCTTCTACCCGGCCCACCAACATCACAGAGTTTTTCCACCGGCGCTCCTAGGGGCGGGTTTCTCGTCCCTCTGCTCGTGTTTCTGATCCGAACAATGCAGAGTCCGCCTTGAAGCGCAAGGCCTCCCGCGATCTTCCTGCACCTCGGTCTTCTTGTGACTCTCGATCAAAACCATTAGATCCGGGCATTCTATTCCCAAACCAAACAGTAATTGCGCTCGGGTCAGGGTTATCCATTTCTGAGACGTGCGGCCGAGAAAATGGCCCTGTGACTTCATTGGATTTGAAATGGTTTGCTGGATGTCAGGTCATGCGGTTCAAAATGTGGACCATTTCAAAGGTAATACATCAGGAAAAAATCGCTTGGATTCATAGGGCTTGGTAGACCCGATGGCCGTGGTAGCCTGATCGACAAGTCCCTTATTGGGTAGTGCTTGGTAGCCACGTGCGAGAGTTATGGTAACGCTTGGTAGCCCTCGCAGGCAGTACCATATGGCCTGGTAGCAGTTTACAGCAGCCAGTATCTGCCTATACCCAGTCATACTCCAATTCAAGGATTCATATCACCGATAATTACGAAACAGTTATATGTTCCAGCGCTACTTCAAAGATACATAGACGGTGTAGAGTTACAGAATGGATGATGAGACGAGAACTAATAGATATTGAAATTGAGATTGAGAACAGAAATTCACCAAAATGGATGCGTCCCTTCAGAGCGGTGATTTGTCAGAGTGTACCTGCCGAAAAAAAAAAACGGTGGGCAAGTGCTTAAGAGAGCTTCGACTGTACATCCTAGCAAATTGTCTAGAGTGAGAACATACGTGAACCCGGAAGTATACGAAAGTATACCGTAGTTTTGGGAGATTTGGGAGACTTTCGTATACTTTGTAATAATAATTTGTCAATGACAAATTGTATACTCCTGGTATTTTCTGTATACCCAGACAAAAACCATATTTTTTGTACATTTGATACACCCGGTAGACTTTCGTAGACTTTCGTATACCTTGCCGGGCTAATAAATCACGGCAAACAACAATCGGCCCGGGATGCGGTGCTGTGTTTACGCGTTGTTTGTTTGCATCGTGTCTTTCCCTCCTCTCGCCACCAGTGCTCCCGCCACAAACACCCGCCCAAGTTGAAACACCGCCAAATGACATCGCTCTACATCTTGTGCCCTACTATCGGATGTGGCGAGCTAATTCCCAAACGGTTACGTTGTCGAGGCACTGTGGTCCCCGAGCATAAAGATCTGTATTTTCAATCCGTACGTCTCGCTCGTCCATATTTCGGCCCCTTCCGACCTTCTTCAGTGTAAAAGATGTAAACATTTTGAATGGGCTCCGCCGCCATCCCCTGAACCATACGGACTCGTTCCCTCTGGGCCAGATCCCTTCCCCCGCGACACCAGCTACCCTTCGCCTCCACCTCCCGCCAGCCCCGCCATCGATCCCGCCCTTCAAGCCCCATCTTCCACGTTTCATGCCGCCGCTGCGGCTGCTGCCCCGTCAAATGACACGTCTAAGCGTCAATGCGTCAATTTTCGGCAATGTAAAAAGCTGGCGACCGCGAAGAACTGCACGAACAACATGTGTAAGCCGTGTTGCGGGCTCAAGGGCACTGGCTGTGCGTACGCAGCTCATCGGAACTCCACACCTGGTGAGGGGGACACAATTATCTTTGGTCCTTTATGAAGCCAATAACTGTTGAGAAAACTTTGGGACGGTAAGGTGAACATGTCCTCATAGTCCTCAAGGTCATCTGCATTGAGCGATACAATTGCATGCGTTGTTGTTGGTTGTTCTGGCCTATCTTCCGCACTTCCTGTGAGGGAGGCCTCGCGACAAGAAAGAGAAGGTATCAATGAGGTGGTGGTTCCAGTGGGAGATCCGGCTCAGGATCTGGAGATATGTATACTGGTTCAATCGCGTACAGCTTGGACGACCACCAACCAGGATAATTTTATAAAGAGAGAGATAACCAAGCCTCGGTACTGATGAACCAAAAGTGCCAGACTTTTGTGATTTTTGGCTGATTTTCTCTAAATTTTCCGTGATTTTTCAAGGGAAAGTCGGCGGGCGTTGGGCGCGTTGATGGCGCTCGAGGGCGGGATGGGTGCGCCAGACTTTTATGATTTTTGCTGATTTTCTGTAATTTTTCCGCGAGTTTTCAAGGGAAAGTCGGCGGGGGTTGGGCGCGTTGATGGCGCGCGAGGTCGGGAGGGCTGGACCCGACTTTTATGATTTTTCCTAATTTTCTGTGATTTTCCCGTGATTTTTCAACCAGGGGGCGGGAAGGTCGGCGCGCGTTGGGCGCACTGATGGCGCGCGAGGACGGGATAAAACGCGCTCAACTTCCATTATTTTTACGGATTTTTGGGGTATTCTACAAAAAAATTCTCAAAAATTTTATGCCTGACACTGTCGGCGTCGTCGCCGACGGCGATCACGAAGGCGGGGCGGCGGGGCGGCGGCGCGCGCCGGGGACATCCCAAATAGCCCACCGATATCCTCTAAGTCCCCCGCACTACTTATTGGAAGGTATTGCACATACTTTTGCAAGGTATTGAGCCCAATGAGTGTTAAAATATTTATACAGTTGTGGACAGCCGATGGCGGCAGCTCAGTAGCCGCTGATAGCCTCCGGTAGCCTCCCCGCCAAATCTGGTAGCCCTCGTAGCTTCCGGAGCGGTGTGCCTGGACTCTGTAGTACCGGTAATTTCCGCTGTTTCTACAAGGAGCTATCAACTTCCTACACGCACCGGACTGTCACGCGGCATGCATCTTATGGTAAGTTGGATACACTGGAGTGGAATAACTGACGTCAATGCATTTTGACGTTGGGTCGCTTGAAATCCACTTGCGTCACTTTCTTACACGCTATCGACTCACCTCAGAAGCTCATCAAAAATATTGATTCGGCTTCGTGATGGCGATTGCTGTTATCTCGAACCACCATCATCATGTCCGCCACACCGACCAAGCTCCATTCAAGCATCAGGTATACCAGCGGCAACAACCAGCAAAGCGCAGATAAGAATGACGAGGGTGAGGTGCGTGGCTGGCTCTGTGCCTCCGCGCGTCTTCTTCTAAGTTGAATTCAGAGAATTTTCTTCGCCATTTGACTGAGATGGATGAAGGAAAAATTGAGAAGGACGGGTAAGAAATGACCTTAGTACAAGTTGCGTATATACTGATATTTAAGCAGGTGGCACTGGCCTACTGGCAACAACATTGATTTTGGGGAGGTTTCAACTCCAACTTGTCGAAGGATCCGCGACCTTATTCCCGTCGAGTACAAGCCCGCTGGGGTGGGATAATTCACCGACTATCCGGAAACTCCTGCCCCGGAAAGGATCGCGCGCAGGCTGGATTTGACCCTCACCAAACCCGCTTATTATCAGGCAGAACGCATCGTTGTTGCAGAGGAACTCAACGAAGCCCTCAAGACGGATCTTGAGCATATATATAAATTTCTTCGGGCTGCACGACAGCAGGAGTTGAAATTTCCGCTTTCTCATTATGAATTGGCGCGGACAATCAATAGAGTCCGGACAAGCTTAGATAATGTGGAAGATTTGGTGAAAGGGAATGTTGATACTGAGATGACGGACGCAGGAACAGACACAGATGATGAGGACCCAGACAAAACTCGAGTGTCTGAACTTGTTTAGTATTGAATTAGCATCGCTATTTTCACTGTACATTGTAACCGAGGGAATATGGATAAGACGCCGTAACAACAGACACATTGAAAGTAAACTGAGTACCTAGATATGACAGGAATATAAATGGAAGAAGTCAGTGTCCCGCACCGAGACGTCCTGCACGACCCAGAGTACGGATGCGAACTTTGCGTTCTTCCGCAGCTTTCCTGGAGGCATAAATGGCAACCAGGTATCGGAACAAGTAAAAATCATGGTGGCGAAGGTAAGGATTGAGATAAAAGGATTGACAGCGATCCAGAACGGCATCGGACGTCCATCCTAAATCTGCGGTGCGACCAAAGACAGGAATTAAATGACAGGAACGTACAATGTCGCTGACGGGAATAATAGAGGATCTTTGCCGGTGGTTGTGCGATGAAAGCGACACCTGATGCATTCCGAGGTCTGCCACAGGTCGTTGAAGAGGTTTGAACCAATCAACATATGCGACAGGCTCAGAATAGACACCAAAAATCGGGGGTATGCGAAAAATTACCCGGACACGGGCAACACCAAGTCCTGATTTGTTTGTGTGTGAGTTGAAATAAAATAGCAAGGAAAATACTCACCATTGGTTGGGCCTTCATTGGTCTGTCCGGGGTCTATGCGCACGAGAACAGTGTCGAATTGACCCGCCTTCGCAGGTTTGACACCTTTTGCTGTCATTTGCAAGGGTTCCCCCTTGACCGCACGGACCGTGTCTCTGGTATCAGAAGATTTGGCCTGCTCAATGACAGGAAGGGAGAGGGAAAATCGCTTAAAAACAGGGAATGTGGAGTTATTGGCAGGAACGAGGGGAAGAATGATAGATTTTGACGCGAGGAAGCGGGCGAGGTTGATGATAAAAGCCGGTGCATGAAAATCGACCATGATCGAGGCCACCGTTAAGCTTGGGAATGCGAGTGCTACGCGAGTAAGCACCCTGCACTTGCATATCTTTCTCCTTTATTTCTTGAAGCAAATGCGCGACTTCGCCGGGGAGATTATCGAGGCGTGCAGAATGAGAGACTCCCACAGGATGACCGAAGAATAAACCCACTGTGTATGAACTCCGACACTATAGTTGAGGCATCTTCTGCACTGCGCGGATCCGCCATGATAGACTCAGGAAGAGTGACCAGCCTGTGACAACCTGTGACATCATCAAGTAGGCTCGTGACCAGCCTGCCTACGGGGTTCTAACAAGGCGAGCTTGTTGCCGTAGGCAGGCTGGTACTTCTCGGGTTATGTCAAAGGGCTGAGGCTGAGTTTGAAATTTTGGGCGCGGGATTATTGTGGCTGTGCGATACCACCAATTCTCGATTAAATTCGACTCTCCAATACCCATTTTTCAAGCACTCACTGGAAATTCTGAAGAGACAGAACTTTAGACAAGATGGGCCTGACTATGACTTCCCTTTGTTATTTTTCGAAATGAGTTGAATTGAACCCAGAGCGAGGGAAAAGGAAACCATTTCAAACTCCGCCTCAGCCCTTTGGCACAGCCCGAGAAGTACCAGTCTGCCTACGGCAACAAGCTCGCCTTGTTAAAACGCCGTAGGCAGACTGGTTACGAGTCTAATCATCAAGGCGCTAATGGTGTGTGTCTGATCAACTCTTCATCGTCCCATCACGTTCATTCCATTACAGCTCAATGCCCGCGGGTAGTGCGACACTCTAAATTGTGTGAGACTCTCGAGCGCACCAAGTACCCAGCACGTTATTTGTTCGTCCTGTGAGGCACATTACTAAAGTGTTCGCATAGCTGTCAACTCTGCGTCCGAGAACGACCTCTTTCGTCGGTAGCCACATAAACCAGCCTTCTTTAGATACCTAAGCTTAGGCCAGGAGGCGCTCCACGTTTGTGCGAGGCATATTTTTGAACAGATCCGCACTCGTCTGCAATTTTTCTACGTTGAATGAAGCGGGTAACTCGTCCAACTCAGTCATTCGCATCTTGAACTCTTCGGTCAACTCCTCGAGTGATACTTGCACCGGTTTCGGGCGAGGATCAGTCCAACCACGCAGTACGTGCCAGAATGAACCAGTGTCCTTGCATTCAAATATTTTGTCTCGCAATGACTTTTGAAGCAGCCGGACTTTCTCACGTCCGCGATGGTGTTCAGGGTTCCCTTCCCCGCCATTTTCATCGTCGAGCTGTGATTTCCGGTGCGTATTTTTAGCAGTCGTCAATGCAATGAATCACAATTCCGTGTTCATAAGCCTCGATGAATTCGTCGTCGAGCATCAATTTCCAGTATTTCCACACTTGCTCAGCTGCGATCGCTAGTCGCGACAAAGACGACGATGAAATCAACAATCACGGCGATGATAAAGCAGCTGACGAGGAACTCGGTGAAGATGCGGAGCCCCAGGTTCAAGAAAATATCACCGAAGAAAGTATTGCGGCCCTAGTGGCTTCACAAACTCCGCTGAGGGAATTTCAGCATGGTCGCTTGGCCGTGGAGATTGCCCGGATGGCAAGGATTTCCCCGAACGACAGTCCACAATGGTCTGCTGGTCTCGAGCAACCCCCGGTGCCCTCAGCCACGGGGGACGATCTTTCGAACCTGATCAAATGGAGAGGGCAACTCGAGCGGGATGTGCAACAACTGAACACGCCACCGCAATTTGCGCGAGCATCGGACTCGGAGGAGGCTGATGCAAACGCGGAGGTAGTGCGCTCAGATGAAATCCCGACGAGCCCCGGCAGTTCAGATCCCACAGTTGATATTCTTGGGGTTGAGCAGGCACCGTCGGAAAGTGAACCATTACCAGCAGCCGACCCCGGAAATTTACAGCCAGATCAACAATGGGCATACAATATCATTCTGTGGCATCCATCCATCTCTGAGAATGTTACTTCATGGGGAAGGGGGTACAGGAAAATCCAAGGTCATAACAACGGCGACGGAGGCATTCATTCTCTGACCGAATTCCATCCCTTAAAATTCTGCTCGGAGGCATTATTACCTTTTCTACAGGGCTTTCAATGGAAGACATTTTGAAACGCGTGACTTTGACAGTGGGGTGAGCCGGACCCGAAGCTGAATTTGCTGCCCTTCGGATTGATTTCAATTCCAGCACAGTCCCAGAGCTATCTTCTAGGGGAATTTCTTCCCAAAACTTATTGGCGCTCTTTAACACCCCTTTGCTGCAAAATGCAGGTGGAAGTGAAAACTTTGGGGGGGTTAAAACTCAAGTCACTGGACACTCGCTCCGTGTAAGAGGTCCAGGAAATAAATTGCCTTCGTTGGCAGGAGCAAACTAAGGCCGCGCAGCCGCAACCCGATGCCGAGTTTGAATTACGACTGTTTGGATAGCAATGAAACCTTTGTGGGTCCCCTGGCTTAATGAGGAGCGTGCGAGAAAGAAATCTGAACCGACAGTCTTGCTTGAATTTCGCTGGCTACCTCCTTCACAATTCGGATTTGCGACAGGGCTTCAGCTGAGTTTGTGTTCACCGCTGGAGTAGATTGTCATTTTGATATACCCCCATTCCAATGTCCTCCTCGGTATCTTGATTTTTCTTTGCCGCAGCGTTGGTTGTGTTACTATTTTTGCAGCTCATCGACGACTTCAGCGCTGCCGGCGCTGGTCCGTGGGCGGGGACGAAAATTTGGGGATCAGTGCCAGTGGTGCCAACGCACGAGCTGCCCCCGGTGGTTGTCGCGTTGCCCGAGAGGTGGCAAGGAACATACACACCCATCTCGCACGGGTCCCTGGAGGCGCTCAATTCCTCATCTTGAAGGGGAAGCCGGGAGGAAGAGCCAACAAATCCATGTCCACAGGCGACGAATCCACAAGACAACGGTCCCCATCTTGAGGGCAACCCCGCCATTCCGAGGCTAACACTGCCACTGATCGCCCGACCGTTTTGCCGAGAGGAAAAGCCTCGTCCGGCAAATGCCGTTTCCGACCATACCTCGGAGTGACCGATTTTTCATCTTGAGCTCGAGCGTCGGTACTCCCCAAGACATTCTGTCTGCTCACATCCAGACGCGATGCGTGGGTTTCCGGGGCAGGAGTGGGACGTGCACACAAAGGTGCATGAAACGGTACGTTTCCCCCATTTTTGAGCTCGACTGCGGGTAAGTACTACACGCTAGGATGGCTTGAGCATCGACATTCAGGGGCAATGTGGCGGTTTCCAGGGCAGGAGCAAGGGCTAGCAGCGATACGGCCAGATTAGAATCGACCTGACGGTGGGTGGTGGAAATGGTGCCCATTTGGTGTGTGACTTTGAAAACGAATTGAACCTTTCGTATGCGGTCCCCTTTTAGGAATTTGATCCGTCGGCTAACCTCGGAGCCCTCCACGTGATATTTGAGTCCAAAATGTATAATACCTGTATTTAATGCTGTATTTTTTGTATTCAGTGTATTTAATACTGTGACCAGGCCGCACCAGGCCGTGGTTGACATCCAGCCAGTGGAATCAATATGTGCCTCCATTTACAGGGTGTGGAGGCTGGCGCGACCAAGGAAGTCCAAAAATTATTGGCCGACAAGTGGGTGAATCAAAGGATAAGACAGAGTGATGTCCTGCATGGCCGTCATTCAATGGCAGCATCAGATGGTTGTCTCTTCGGCTTTCGACCCCTTTTGAGCCACATATTGTTCTCAAGGAATCGGCGACTCCTTCAGCTGCAATAGCTAAGTTCTGTGGAGGCCCTTGACTGCCTGAGTGTTGATGCTGATTTGGGATTAAATACACATTAAATACACGGCCTATCGGGACCCTCCAGGTATAGAATGTTTTATACCTGTATAATACCTGCTTGTATAATACAGTTGTATTATACGGACTTCTAAACCCGGCACTACCAAAATTGCCTCTGTGACGGCAACCCCGCCATTCCGAGGCTAACACTGCCACTGATCGCCCGACCTTTTCGCCGAGAGGAAAAGCCTCGGCCGGCAAATGCCGTTTCCGGCCATTTGAAAGGCCTCGGAATGACCGATTTTTCCCCCTTGCTCGTGCTAGAAAAATCGGTCATTCCGAGGCCTTTCATATGGTCGGAAACGGCATTTGCCGGCCGAGGCTTTTCCTCTCGGCAAAACGGTCGGGCGATCAGCCACAAAACATTAGGACAAAAAGTAAACCCAAGAAAACATGTATTTGGGTCCTCCTGAGACATCCCTGGTTTCAGATTTTGAAAATATGTATTTTTCAGAGAGCAGTATGACATTTTATCAACCCACTGTTTTTGAGTGCAGAAATGGTTCTTTCGCTGAATGGGCAAGGTTTGTGTTTTCTTGCCAAGAAATTTGCCGCTTATGTAATGTTCTCACGCACCATATATAGCAATGATGCCCCTAAACGCGTGCCAGAGCTGTCACCTTTCCATTGCCATTCACCTTCGCAAGATCTCAGGAAGACTTCTGGCAACCTATTTGATTGAAATCTGATAAAATTCTGAGGCAATCATGTTATGTAATCTCTGAAAACCCTTGACCTCAGAAACATCGAAATCGAGTGAATTCCAGCATGTTTTGTTTTCGTGTCGCGATTTTTTGCCGCGTTACGCGTGATGTGACACACCACGTGACCGCTCCGGACGCCTACCTTACCTATGTTTTACGAAGTCTCTCCTAGACAGACGCTTCAACAAAAAGATCTCATACCTCACTTGTTGAATGTTTTAAGTTGTTCTTGTTTGCTGCAAATCCTAGCCCTCTCTGCTGATCACGCTCGCAATAATATTGTCAGCTAGGTCTTGGCTAGGTCCCCTTTCGGAACGTGCCGAGTTTTAGCGAGACAGGCACCATTCTCGCGGCGAAAATTTCAATCCCCTTGGCACCAGCAGCCATCTCGATGATTTTAGTGGCCAATACCTTCCCAACAACGGCAGCTCTAGTGGCGGCTACGAAAGGACCCCATTCTCCACGCTCCCGACCCACGAAGAACCCAGGAGGTTGCCCTCGCTCACCACTACTGTCAACGTCGGCGAGTTTTGCATGCAAACCTGGAAGTCAAAATTGTAAGTCCCCTCGTGTCTGTGTCAATGTTATCTTGACTGGGCTTCCAGAAATTGCTGAAGTCCCTCGTCCAGCACTGCATTATTCGTCCCATCACGTCGTATACTAATTTGGTCTCCATCGTGGAGGTAAGTCACAGGTTGATAATGTCCGTCGCGGGTCTCAGGTATTTCTAGACATACATTTACGATCATGCAAAGCAGCTGCGTCTCGAGCTTTACAAAAAGGAACCCAGTTGGGCGGTTAGTCCCTCACACTGTGCGCCAGAGAAAGACTTCGGTTTCGATCTTCTACCAATTCCAAGGCCACCTGAAGCCGCAGTATCTCGGCCTCGAGCGCAGGGACGATGGACTCCAGCTCAGAAATGCGTGATTCCTTCTCAGTGAGCAAGGCTCTGAGCGTCTTCTTTCAGGTCGTCGAGGGCTTATTTGACGTGTGCTGTATATCGGGGGGGATGTTCTCCTCGTCTGAGTCGTCCGTGTCGTGTTTCCTGCCGAAGCCGTTCGCCTTTCCGTTCGCGCGTTGCTTGTTGTTAGTGAGCCCGAAGACTAGATGAGGGGGGGTGGAGGCAAATCGCAGTCATCAAGATACGCGGTAGTCGAGTGCTTGATGTTTCGAGCAAGTTTTGAGGCAGGGTAGTGTCAAGAATGAAGCTGCAGAATCGTCGTCGCGCCCCTGATGTCGACTGTCACGGATGTCACTGGTGTGACACTACGCGATTGAGTAGCGAGCGCAAAAAGCCTATTACTTTCTCATTTCTGGACCAAATCCTTAGATGTAACTTCAAAACTTGCATTAAATACATTCTTATATATGATTATCCCGCCAGATTTCTCCAATCTCCTCTAAACTGCCATGGAACGGCATAAAAGCACAAAGAATTGGGTTCAGCTCACTTTTTTCATGGAATTTAAAAAAAAACTGGCCGGATAATCACATTCTTCATCGCATTTGGGACTGATTTGCCGACTCATACTTTCTCTAAATGTCCATGGTAAAAAGTAATAGGCATTGTGAGCCCAAAATCAACCAATCCCATTAACAAACTTGGTTGGGGATACATTCCGGCGCAAAGATTGCCTTGATCTCCGATAGCATAATGCTTCAGCCTATTAAAGTGCAAAAAACAAAGCTCAAACCTGGATTCCCTGCCGTGAACACTTATTTCACCTCGGGAGCCACAAACCCTATTTCTTGTTCAAATCTGAAGCAATCCTTTCGGTTCCTCGATGAAAATTAAAGATAGACAGTCCGGTTAGATAATTATCCGGCCACTCTTTTTATTCTGCTCCCAACGCTGATGAAACATGGTTAACTTCGGTTGAAGACAATGTCAGATTAAATAATTTCAAAAAAACAAAAAATGTGCTCGGATAAATGGACTCTGGGTCATATTACAATCCAACTTGTCTCTTCAGTTTAAGCAATAGATGTTGTGGGAAGAGGGAATAGAGTGTGGAAGGTTGGAACCGAGCCCGCCTGCCAACCAAACACGGACCAGGGTAGAACCGGATTATATGGAAATAAGCCTCAAAGAGCGAACGTCACAGAGGAGAAGAGGGCACAAGCAAAGGGGAATCTCCCTGTAATCCGGTAGACTGTAGTGTACAAGACCGTAAGTACACTACTTTTATACTGTCTAGGAGTACTGCTAGATCTGTTCCATCTCCATTGAACATGTTCGGCGATTGTGCCCAGCATTCCCGCAATTTCCACACCCGTAGGAGAAGGGCGAGTCGACAATATAGGAATTCCGAAGGTCAATGAGGATCACCTGCGATGGAAAGAGCGTCCAAAACGCTTTAGAATGCACCTAAGAACAAGAGTTTGGTCAAGAATTGAGCCCACTGCTGTGGCACAGTGAGCGTGGCAAGGCAGGGACTCTGAAGTTGTTCTTTGTTTACAAAATGATCGAAGTGTCATTACTTTCACAAAGAGCTGTAAAATTCAAAACCGCCTCGAAATCAAAACCATCTGCTGAACCTCAGCTGGAGGAGGTTCTACAATGGTTCTGACACGGTTCTAGCTTAGCTTTCTATGGTCACCTAAATACAATACATTTTTTCTGACTCATTGCTTACAAAGAATTCCCGCCTTGAGGTGCCTGCGATATTCAGTGAACATGAGCGAGTCCACTTTGGCAATTTGACTTGATTTCTAGGCTTTAACCACATTCTTAAAGATGCACGGTTCTTGAGAATATATTATTTACCATTTCACTGGCAGAGACACCAAACTGCCGGAGCATAGCTCCGGCATGTCTTGTATCAACTGATGGAGGTGGAGTGTATACACCCAAAAATAGAGACGGGACAAGCCTTTTCCATTTAGTTCCCGGTCGGTGGAGACCCTTTGCCTGTGTCAATTAGGATATGACGACTCCTTGCCAGAATGATACTTGTTTTGCAAATTTTACCTTGTCCCAGAAGATTGTAGGTCTGCAAAACAAATTGATACACCAGTTCAGCCTGGGGATCATGCCAAGTTCATGCTCTACTGTGGCTCAAATGGAAGCCCTATCTGTTAAACTTATTCAGACCGCAAATTGGAAACACTCCCAAATGTTTTTGGCGCCGTACATCGAACAGCTTTGTAGAAGCGCCTTTTCTTATCCATCCCTTTGAATATCATTATATTGCCAATTTTTACTGGGACCTAAAGGTTCAGCACCCACCTTGAAGAGGCCCAATCCCAAGTCATAACTTGGCGGTTGAAAGCAATTAGAGTTATAGACAATTCAAGAAAAACACAATACCGGGTCCAGCCACTGTTCTCCATAACATCCCCAACTGCTTGATTGTCTGTCCAATGATTTGGATGCTCTTCAAGATCCGGAAAGTATGCAAACTGGACGCGGTCCTCGGTTTGTGAGCCGGAATACCAGGATATAACTCCTCCTAGCTTCACCGTTGCTGAAGTAGAGATGGAAATATTTCGAGGTCGTGACAGGTGAAAATAGCAGATGCTATGATAATGTTTAATGGCCAGGGAATGAGACTCCTTTCCTGGTGCAGATTACGACGGAATTCGGGTTCGGAGTCAGATTCAGATTCAGATTCAGAGCCTTGTACAGATGGATAAGAGGAGGGGTGTTGCTCAGCGGGCGCGCCGGCAGTCAACGGATCAATGTGCCCTACTTTCTTCCTGTCTTTCGTCGCAAACACAGTCTTTCATAATTTCATTGGGTGTAGATGGCAAAGCCACCAAACTTTCTTGCGCTACAGACATCATACAGGGTCAAGTTAAATATCCAGTACGATGCATTATTGCCTTGTTAACAGTGTCTGGTTTTCCGATATGCGAATTTTGGCCTCGCTCTTGCATAGTGACCCGGTTTGTCCCCCAGAATGAGTGTTTCTTAGTATCAAAGGGGTTTGAAAAAAAGGAAAACTAGACCCTGAGCAGACACCAATGCCATTGCTTTCATCTCATACAAAGTATACTTGAATGTGGATGTATGGTCCGTAATCGCCTCTGACCATCATTCAAGCCAATGTCGGAGTTTGAATTTGGCACTGCATTAACGACCACCATGCATTCCTTTACATTTTGAAACATGTGATGTCCCCAGCGCAATTCTTTCCATTTTCGAACATTTGAATTCCAGCGCAGTCCCCGAGGATGGCCTGATCATTCCGGTCATTTTGAGCTACATATTCAGATCCTGCTCGGATGTAATATTGACCTCTCCAGTGGCCAATCAGTGCTGTACATTTTGAAAAGCGTGGCCTTATTGCATTCCTTTACATTTTGAAATGTGTGACTTTGCATTTTCAAACACTTTCCATTCTAGCACAGTCCCATAGCTATTTTCTGAGGCGCACACGCCAGCAATGGATAGGAGTGATCATTCTGGTCATTGGGAACTATTCAGATCCCATATTTAACTGCATAGGATTGGCCTTTAAGGCGTCCTACAATCGTCCCAGACAAGCACTAATAGTGAGTCTAGATCTGCATTACACCCATTTGCGGAACTTAGGGCGCGGCTGATTTTCATCAAATTTTGATGTTTGCACCAGATCTGCTGTAACACGCTCAATTCTTTGATATTGCTAGAGGGAAATCAGTACGTTCCCCTCGTCGCAAGTAATTGGGCTCAAGAATTCGCAATAAAGCCGCTAATTTGGTAATAATTTGCATTCGAGTCATCAGTGCTATTGAATCCTCCCCTCCGATACCCGGCTCGTTATCGAGCCACGGTCCCGCGCGAACACAGGCTGTGTAGATTCTGTCGGGCCAGTGTGGAAGACGAAGTACACGCACTTTTTGACTGCACCGCCAGCCCTCGACTAGTCGCCTTGAGATCAGACTTCTTGGCAACACTGAAAGTCTGTGATCCAGGGACGTGGGAGGAGCACTCACGGCCTTCATGAGGGACTCAACTCCGAGGTATCAACCCACCGCGGTTCAAAAACATTCAACCCTGAGCGGAGTTCAACGACATATTCACATATATCCCATTTCGCGTCTGGACTGTCCTCGAGTTCGGGTCTCACAGAATTTGGGGATTCCTCCTACATGGTTCATTTCAAGAACAATTCCGCGGAGACAAATATTCTCCATGTTATTGGCCTTATAACTGGCTTTCCATTCTACTGGGCCTAAATCTGCCATCATGATCACGACTTCATGTTCAACCTCACCAAAACCAATTGACTTCAACTACATCATACGGCCCAAGATAGGGTCGCTCCCCCATGTCCTTTCCAGGAAGGCTTTGTGCTCTGCATTCCAATGCAAACAAATGCAATTTAATGGTGGCTTGGTGTGCCTAGTTTCCAGGCTGTGCACCCAAATGCAATTTAATGACGGCTTGGCATGCCGAGTTTCCCATCAAATCAGTAAATTGCCCTGTTTGGAGCCATTTCAAACTGGATTTTCACGGGACATTGCTTGTGTGATAGCCAGCGCAGTTTCGGTCAGAACTGTCTCTTTAGATTTCCTTCTATTGCCCCAGGTCCTTTCCAGGAAGGCTTTGTTCTCTGCATTCCAGTGCAAACAAATGCAATTTAATGGTGGCTTGGTGTGCCGAGTTTCCCATCAAATCAGTAAATTGCCCTGTTTGGAGCCATTTCAAACTGGATTTTCACAGGACATTGCTTGTGTGATAGCCAGCGCAATTTCGGTCAGAACTGTCTCTTTAGATTTCCTTCTATTGCCCCAGGTCCTTTCCAGGAAGGCTTTGTTCTCTGCATTCCAGTGCAAACAAATGCAATTTAATGGTGGCTTGGTGTGCCGAGTTTCCCATCAAATCAGTAAATTGCCCTGTTTGGAGCCATTTCAAACTGGATTTTCACGGGACATTGCTTGTGTGATAGCCAGTGTTCTGACTGAAATTGCGCTGGCTATCACACAAGCAATGTCCCGTGAAAATCCAGTTTGAAATGGCTCCAAACAGGGCAATTTACTGATTTGATGGGAAACTCAGCACACCAAGCCACCATTAAATTGCATTTATTTGCATTGGAATGCAGAGCACAAAGCATTCCTGGAAAGGACCTAGGGCATTAGAATGAAATCTAAAGAGACAGTTCTGACTGAAATTGCGCTGGCTATCACACAAGCAATGTCCCGTGAAAATCCAGTTTGAAATGGCTCCAAACAGGGCAATTTACTGATTTGATGGGAAACTCGGCACACCAAGCCACCATTAAATTGCATTTATTTGCATTGGAATGCAGAGCACAAAGCGTTCCTGGAAAGGACCTAGGGCATTAGAATGAAATCTAAAGAGACAGTTCTGACTGAAATTGCGCTGGCTATCACACAAGCAATGTCCCGTGAAAATCCAGTTTGAAATGGCTCCAAACAGGGCAATTTACTGATTTGATGGGAAACTCGGCACACCAAGCCACCATTAAATTGCATTTGTTTACATTGGAATGCAGAGTGAGGGGAGGCTCTAGAGGACAGCCAGGGGAACTTCTAGATCTGTGAGTAAGTTAGTGCTTGTGCAATAACAGGTGGGGTGTCGGCCGCGACAGGGGACCAGCGTTTCGTCTGTTAAAGACTCATCAGGCGGCAATCTTCTCGTCTTAATAGCAACACGTGACATTTTTCTCACGCCTGATCCGGACTTGCGGAATTCAAACATTTCAGTTGGCAAACTCGTTTGCACAACAAAAATGGAACTCAACACAAAAAGTGCGGATAGATCCAGCTCTGTGTACCCGAGAGTGAATTTAAACAAGCATTTAAATTCATCTAAAACCATGGATTACGCAGAATGCATTGCTATTTATTCCCCTCTCTTGAGTTTCATCAATCTGGTGGTTATTCCAGTTTTCAGATAGGCAAGAGTGTTTTCTCTGACCATGCCTTGAAGAGCAAATGCTATCATCGCCGCAGTGGTGCAGAGGGACTAAATAACTCAGTTGGTATAATAACGCAAAGTATTAATATGCAGCCAGTTCCAACAAGCAAGCACATGCTGCAGTAACTGACCAGACACAGACATTCCATCTATTGCCCGGCGCACCTAACTAGAAACAGTGTCCTACGCTGATTCCGTCATCTGGATTGCCCACATAAATTTTCCCTATTGTCTATACCGAACGGTACATGCAAAGATCTAAAATAACCAGCCAACTCGAATTTTTACCGAGCCGTACATTGCGCCGTAGCAGGAAGCGGCAGCCCAGAGGGCTGCCTGCAGCGCAATGGGAGGTGAGGTAAAAAAACGGGGCCAAACGGTTATTTCGGATATTACTATTCAAAGGCTTTGCTCGTCTTCGCATTGATTGTATTCAATACGTCACCCAGGGATCCTGGCTTTTTGAACGAGGCAAGAAAGCGGTCCTCAGATTTCCCAAGACCACATTCAAACCAAGCCTCGCGCAGGATACGCCACATTGGGGAAAGATCTACATCTTCCCAGAGTGGGTTATGAGTGAGTTTCAAAACATACAGTCTAGCGGATACGTCTGAGTTTCTGGTCTCAGAATGCGCTATGAGGGCACTTGGCCTCTCCTGGCTGTATGACACATTTGAAAAGACGGCTTTAAGCCATTTCCCAGGGTAGCCTCTTGCGCGAAGACGCTTGAGGAAGGAGGCCTGTATTGTCCTAAAGTCCTCAACTCTAGAACATAGTCTGATGTAGCGAATAGATTCACCGCGAACCCAAGCACGCTTGGATTCATCAGAGTGACAGGAACTCCAGGGAATATAAAGGTAGGAGTTTAACGCCTTCTGGTATACACGTGTTACGATCTCGACATGATAATGTCTCGAAGGTGAGCTTAGAGGAACCTCTAGCGACACATGTACATCTAGGAAGGGCAATTGGACTCTTGACGAGGTCCATTCCATCTTCATGTTCGGATGTAGACGTCCGAAGTGCTCCTGGAAGGCAAGGACTGCATTATGATCACCAACAATGATGCTGAAGACATCATCAATTTAGCGTCCATAATATAGGAGCGAGTCTTTGAAATCCTCCAGGGCACTAACCTCTGGGGCCGCAAGGAAGAGGTTGGCATATGAGGGTGCGAGAGCAGTTCCCATTGCCGTCCCAATCACTTGACGAAAGGTTTTATCACCAAATGACACGTAGTTGAATTTGAGCACCATTCTCAGGAGGAGAACTGTAAGTTCATCCAGAGAGTTAATGTCAAGCTCAGCCGCCTCTTCAAGAGTGTCAAAGCTCATGGTCGAGACGCCTAGCATGTTTGCTACAATTGTTATCCCATCCTCAATTGGTATATTGGGGTACATTGCAACAACATCACCAGATACGAGCCAAATTTCTTTTTCAGTTGGTATACGAGCAGCGAGAATATCTCGACAGAACATCTTTGAATCTGCAAGGATCCAAGGAAACTGAGCAAGGAGTGGCTGAATGCGAAAGTCTACCCATGCCGAGGCATTTGCCAACAGTGTGTCAAATGTTGGAACAATTGGCCTGGCAGATACAGGAAATTTGTGTATCTTGGGCAAAACTTTAAGAACCGGAATTTTCAGTACCTGATTGTCCACAGGGTCCTGAAGCCATTTAAATTGCTGCTGTGTCAGAAGGTGTTCTGATTTGGCAAGGATAGTTTCTAGACTGCTCCAAAGCAACAAATGGTCCGGTTCATCCTCGACGTAAGAGGGATTTATGAGCAGTTTCCATGCTGCATCATAGTACCACTCTGCTGTTACTAGGCAGAGTCCAAGATTCTTATCCGATGGCACAGCAATTACTCGCTCATCTTCAAGTATCTTCAAGAGTTTGGTAAATTCTCTTGCATTCAGATTCGGGCGGATAGTCATGCATTGCCGATTTTCGACGATTTTAATGCAGAGGCTTCCTGCCAGATCTAACGCATTCTCCATGTGCTGGAGAACTTTCTCCGCTTTGGCATCCAGTGAAGGAATGTGGAATTTGGGAACGTATGTTGGTTGACCCTTTTCCACATCAGAGTGTGACCACGTTGGGCCACCAATAAGGTTCCGCCGACGGGCTGCATCTGAAAGCCGAAGCCTTCGAGTGAAATCATCAAAGGATAATTTAATCGAAGTGACTGAAGTCTTTGTCGGTTTAGGCACAAACTTAGGGCCTGATCGGGTGCACCGGAATTTCGTCAGAATTTTTCTAGAATCTGGCACGTACATAGATTTCATCGCTATACCATCCTAGAATGGAAAATACTACCATTCTATCAACGTTCGAGTATCGAGAGTGGCAGAAAAAATATGGAGTGGAATTTTGCCCAGATTCTAGGATGGCGCAACAGATTCTAAGTTCAGATCCGGAACGCATCGAATATTTTGAACTGATATCTTCCCTTCCACTTCGTCTCCCCCGGACTTGAGTAAACGTATGTATTTCCCTATTTAGGGGGGTTTAGGGACGAATTATGTGCGAAAAATACGAAAAAGATATGATTGTATCAGATTCTGGGAAATTTTTCTAACGCACCCGATCGGGCCCTTAGAGTTAAATGCCAAGATCTGGACTTGGTCGAAGCTCAAGTTAACATTTGTCATATTATGGAACGCGCGATTTGTAATTCTAGTATCAAAGAATAGACAAGTCATACGCGAAACAACAAAAGCACGTTGAAGAGCTGGAGTTGTGAGGAAAAAACGTTTCGGGTAAGTAGCCGGTTTCAAGCGATGAAATTTATCCGGACTCACCCACGTTAAAACAGCATTGGAATTTTCCCGGGCAGAAGAAGCAGGATTGGGGCACTGGATTTTCATCCTCGGCCCCGACCCTGCTTCAGCTGGTTCATCCCTCGCTTTCCATTTGCGTTTCCTCCACCACCCCGAGGTTTGCTGCCCGAAGGTACTGCATTCTGCTGGGGGGTGCTCGTGGAATTCTTCCTCGCGGGGTGCGGGTTTTTGGCCTTGCCCCGGGTATTCGACGATGACGCGACAGCGCCGCCGCCGCGACCGCGGGGTTTTTGAGCTTCTAGATGAAGACATCAACACCGAGGAGGAAGGCGGAATGGAGGGAAGCGGCATACCGTGGTATTTTTGCAGCTCCACCTTGACCTGTTCGGAGACAAGCTCTCCAACGGTTTTTGCACCGTTGGCCATTTCCGCATCAGCGTTCGCAGTAGCAACAGCAGCCAATTTCTCGGTCTGCTCTTTCTTCTGCCTCATGGCCTTCGCTAGTACGTCGAGTTTAACGGTGCACAGCTCGTCCTTGAGCGCTGCAGCGACCGCGGCAATGTATACGTCATACATTGTGGCTGGGAACTGACTCCCAGCCAAGAGGGGTTTCACAATGCTACTGAGTTTAAATTTAAACTCAGCAGACACTGTGTCGACGTTCGTGATCGCCATCAGGAGCGTAACCGTGCGATCGTGGCAAGCCAACAAGAACACAGTGGCTGCCGTCTGGGATACAACGAGCATGTCCCTCATCGCGATCATGTCCGCTTGAAGACCTGCCAAGCCGGAGTCACCAAGAATGGCAGCCGGCTTGTAAGGTGGGACATGAATTGCACGGGAGACTTCAGTGGGGATTGCTCCCCCTTCTGCCTCCGTAGCAAGTCGCTCCTTGGCAGCATTCGCAAGCGAAAGTGCCAAGGCCCCGGAAGAAAAGCTTGACAAAGTCTCGCTCCACACCTCAGTAAAACTGAGGAGTATTTCCGGGGTAGGTTTTGCATTGACCGGGTCTAGGACAGCCACATGGGCTCCAAACAGGGCAATTTACTGATTTGATGGGAAACTCGGCATGCCAAGCCGTCATTAAATTGCATTTGGGTGCACAGCCTGGAAACTAGGCACACCAAGCCAGCATCAAATTGCATTTGTTTGCATTGGAATGCAGAGCACAAAGCATTCCTGGAAAGGACCTAGGGCATTAGCATGAAATCTATTGAGCAAAGGTGCGAGGATAGAAGAATAAGATAATAATTATTGGGTAGAAGTCCGCCGTCCTTATATACATGTGGAATAAATTTACTAGAATATTCTACACTAATAGGGAGGACTCCACAGAGTGGTTGTGGTGTCGTACCATCTAGGATGTTCCCGCAACAAAATCTAAAGAGACAGTTCTGACTGAAATTGCGCTGGCTATCACACAAGCAATGTCCCGTGAAAATCCGTACCAGGGATGACATCAAAGATATGGCAGTTTACGCACAACATCCTCGACGATGAAATCAAAAAACTCATATGCATCCATCGATCCTTCGACAATACGTGTCGCAATATATCCCCGAGTGCTCATCGCTGCGGTAAGAGTGTAGCGGTCCTCACGTACAAATTGATGCGAGTAGAAGGCTGGTGTTGCCCGATCTGTGCACGCCCGTAGTGTCGTGCGAGAGTACGCTCGTCCTTGCTAGACTCGTCCACGGCGACAAACTCCATCCCCATCCCAGAAAAGTTGTCGGAATCTCGAATACAAGCCCGGAAATCATCCCTTCCCGCTTCGTTCCGCTCCTTTGCAATCTTTCGAAGCATCTTGCGCGTGAGACCAGTGCGGACCAATTTCGCTTGCAGAGCAGAGATGGAGATCGCAATGTCGTGATAGATGGCAAGATGCCGTTGTAGTTCGTCCAGCATAACTGAGGGATCGTGGAAGTATATCTCCGTGGCAGCATCGAGAACCGCCAGACTGACGATACGGTCGCGGCCACGCAGGGGAGAGGGAGGCTTGGTAACGGTTCTCTCGCGACGCGTCCATTGAAAACAAACTACAAGAGAGTGCAGAGTGTACTGATTTCAATTGGTGTATTCACCCAGAGTCATTTTCCGAGCCGCGCTGCTTGAAAATGGTTATCCTTACTCCCCACAAAGATTTCTGTCTCTTGAGATTGGCGTCGGTCCCAAAATTGCGCTCTCTAGCCAGCTCTCTAGCCAATTGTCAGGATCTATTATTTGCACAATGTTTTGTGTTTCTCCCATTTCTCCCATTTCTCTCAGTTCTCCCATTCTCATTTCTCCCACTTCTCTCACTTCTCCCATGAATTTGGGCAAGTCATAACCCAGCCCTGTGCAAGTCGACCAAGGGACCTAGCCTCCAAAGGGGTATTCCGGGGTCCTACCGACACATGTCTGTTGGGACCCGTCAGCCCGTCGACGGCCGGGGACGGGTCTACCCGTCACGTACCCGTCCGTCACGAAACGATATCTTATCGCTTGCCGGACGGGTCCCGTCCCCGTCAGACGGGACCCGTCGCCGTCGCTGACGGGGACGGGTCGGAGCCCTAGACCCAACATTGACCTCTCCAGCGGCCAATCAGTGCTTCACATTTTGAATCGCGTGACCTGATTGAATTCCTCTCCATTTTGAAAGGCATGACCCTATTGCATTCCTTTACATTTTGAAAGGCGTGACGATATTGCATTGCTTTACATTTTGAAACTTTTGCATACCTTTACATTTTCGAACACTTTCAATTCCAGCGCAGTCCCAGAGCCATTTTCTGAGGCGTGTGCACCGGAAATGGATAGCCCTGGTCATTCCGGCCATTTTGAGCTGCTCAGATCCTGCTCAGACGCAATATTGACCTCTGTGAACTCGACTTCATAGAGATGTATTGGAGGGCAGCAAAATTTCGGTACCGCGCAACTGCCAAAACATCGAATATTGATGAGATGGGGAAAAATGTAAAGGTGCGCTTGAATGATGTTCCTGGCTACATGTATTGTATACTGCCGATTGGCTTGTGGGGCATTTACTGGCTGCTTTCAAATCAATTGGTTCAGTATTGTTGCAAAACTAACTGGTTTGGAATGCAGAAAACTGCCTCATTAAATTATTAGATCAAATTAAATATGTTGCGAATGAGTGAGACAGATTGGCTTGTAACAGGCCAACAGGCCTGAGTCGAGGGGCAAGAGTATTTTCAGAAGCCAGAACTCTTAGGAATCAACTGGCAAATTTGCAATTGGCTAACCTTAGCCAAAGTCCACTGCTTCGCAAAGCAATTAATCAAGGCCGTCTCAACAACTTCACTGGAAGGTATGCAACTGGACGTATTTCTTTGCTAACTTCCCATCTTTCTGCCCATACAACGGAAGCTGAATCATAGGATTCAAGATCTAATTCCAGATCTGCAGTAACCTTTTTTTTACCTTGGTTTGTTTATCACGTAGCAAGGTCGCATTTACCAGACCGATAAAATAATAGGCGGCTGATTTATCTGTCCCTACGCAGATGAACACTTATTAAAATACCCTTAAACGTGTACGGAATCTCTATTGACTAGACATTGAAAAACTGGTCGTCAAAGTTGATTACATGGCTGAAAAGTGGTGTCTTTTTAATTTCGCCACGGTCCGATGTGTTTTAAACTTCGGCCAGCATGTAGTCGTGTAGGTATAGCAACTTCCTGGTACCAAAGTCATTGACTGATGTACGGAATTGCCTGTGTTGAAGGAATTTTGCGTGGTGATGACGAGCTTATGATGAAAGAATTGGCTTGTGCACAGACTGGCTTCCGTTTGAATGATGGCTTGTGCTGCGAACCCCGGATTTGCTGCATCAACTGGCTTGTCTTGGAAAAGCTGGCTTGCAGCAGAATAATTGGCTTGTATTCAAACTGGCTTGTGTTGAAATAACTGGCTTGCACTGCAACAATGGCTTGCACCCCAAGAATTGGCCTGCTCCAAAATAATTGTCCTTGGCCGTAGGAATGAAGACAATTAGTGATGCCCAGGGCCCGGCCCGGCCTGGAAACCGGGCTTGTGGTAACCTTGACAGACTTCATCCCCAAGCAGGAGGACACTTTTGTAGCACCTCAGTACTTGCCAAAATTTGGGCACAGATACACGATATTCGGCTCACCAAAAAACCTGGCTTCCCCTCATTCTTTCTGGTCAAGTGAAAATCCTCCGGTCACCAAGAATACGTTAAATGATGCCTCAGTGCAATAGTACAGTACACATTTTGTCAACAAGTAGGACAGAGGAAATGTATGTTCACATTTTTGATGCAATCAAACACGAACCAAAAATGGCCATCACTTATGGGACTGACTGTTGGTAAACCCTTCTTGTGTGCGGAATCAACAAAGTTCACAGCGGCAACGGGAGTGTGCGCGTAAGGTTGACTTTCAATAACGAAGCTAAACAGGCCGGCGGACAGCATTATGAAATACCATCATTGAGATTGCAATCAAGCGGAGTTTGATATCTTTATTTATTTCGAACAAATATGAGATGGGCAAAAATGAGATGGGCGAGATGAGCCAAGAATTGAGCACCCCTGTAATTTCTGATTTACGGGGGGGGGCGGAGGGGGGTTTGTATTATACTCGCGCGGTCCACAACCTGACCAGCGAGTTTACCGAAGACAAACAAGTACAGCCGTTTGCATAAAGGTGCGAAAACGCGACTTTGTTTTGCCCCACCACGTGACCGATGCCGATTGATGCCGGCCTTCGGGATTGAGTCGGGACGTCCAAAACACCCCATGCTGCTGCAGCGGGATCGGGAGTCTTCAATGGGATATTTATTGAGTTGATGGTGGTGTCGAAAATGGGTCTTTCACGGGTTCACAGGTTCGGCATCAGTCGGCATTCTCCACGTGATCGCGCATATTCACACCTTTATGCAAACGGCTGTAATGTACGGGTGGTTATCCATGCATAAACACTACCAGATGCCAACGGAGCACACAGGAATTCCAGGGGGGCGAGCATACAAGGCGCTGGCATACCGGGGACTGGCTGGCTTTGTACCCGCTAGCCCTCTGGTTAAAACCCGTAGGACCTGACCACGAGCAAAAAAATGCTTGTGTACGGGGGGAGTATCCCTCCCCCCAGGTGTAAATCCCCAGAGGCCACCAGTACACGGTAGCTGCCGTATGTCTTCCCTTTGCAGACTGCATGCGCGAAACCATAAATTGGCGTGTTCAACTTCAACAGAAGATCCACAGCCAAATTATAGACCTGTCTGCGACGGTTTTTCGATGAGTATTAGCACCGAAGTGGAAAGTCCACAGCCGCATTCCTGAGATATCGGCCAATGGAGATGCATTCAGCGGCTTGATTCGCCGGGACATTCTCGGCCAATAATAGGTGGAAGCTAGCCGGTTATAGGTCCTGTGATACCCACTATGGGCGCCTTCGCTGACGACATCGTGGACTTCTGATATCACGGCAACCCTAAATTTTTCAGGAACACACAAGCGATTGGTGCCCTGCCAGTCTTCGAAATATATTAACCCCCTTTCACTGTAGATACTGGATGCAAAGGGGAATAACAGGATGATGAAACCGTAGAGGCACTAGAGGCACTCGCGGTCGAGAAGCTGGTGGAAATGGGGGAGGAAGTATGCCTACCATGCCCCACGGGACGAGGGGCAAATAACACAGAGGGTTTTTTCCTTTCTTTTAAAAAAAAAACTTGGTTTGGGATAGAAAAAGCGGCACAACATATAGTCTACGGTAGCATATTACTTCAAAGTGCCATTATAAGACACTTTGCCTCTTAAACTTTGTTGACGGTGGTGCTGGAAGTGTCGAATGGCCGTGGGAACAAATTCAAACTCCGATGATTATATAATAAGGTCGGGTACCAATACATGGTGGCGCGGTAAACTACGGACTACTTTGAGCTTCACATTCGTGTGAGTGCGGCAGAAGTTATAACACGATGTCGCTTGCAGATGTAGGCCCGCGGATCCGATTGAGGTATTCGACGGTCCCTTACCGGACAGCGCCAACGAGAGCATCGGTGGACCTTGAAGGAGTGTCAGAAATACGAGATGGGTGGTAAGATGAGCTGTATCGAGTAAAGTGTACACTCCACAACTTGACCACGTAGCGCACAATCATGACACAGTTTTGGCCTACAGTTGTAACCTTGAACAGTTGAACAATGACTCACCAAATTCTTTTGAAATTGTTGAATGTTCATGCTTCACCAGACTTGTGGGATATATGTGAATTCAAGAGTTTCCTGGTCACCTGTTTTCAGTTACAGCCCTTTGCGGAACTTATGTAAGGCGCGCACATTTTTTTCTGTTTCGGGACATTTTGCTCAGGACAGCTGTCCTGGGCGTAGTTTTGGTCCGATTGCCTTGGGATATGGCGCGTTGAAATTGCACCGGAAATATGCAGTCAATGGTACCCTATATTTTGTGTTTTGATGCTGTAATACAAAAAATCCCTCAAAAATCATGGTTTCAAGCAGGACAGCTGTAGGGTGGGAAGTAGTGCCCTGAATGACCGAAAATTTTGGTACCACACACCTCTACATATTCCTTAGTCAATGGCCTATTAGGATAGACAATATACTCAACCATTGTGACTTGTAGTGGGGTATGGCGAGGAGGTTTTTTACACCATACAATAAGGAGGTCTTTTGACTGGAAACAGAGGGTAATGAAATGTAAAAAGGATAAAGTTGACTAGTAGTCATGGAGAAATATAACATATCCAAAGACTACGGTAATCTGGGCCGTATTACGAATGCTACAGCTGTCCTGCTTGAAACCATGATTTTTCAGGGATCTTTCTTATTACGGCATCAAAGCACAAAATATAGGGTACCATTGACTGCATATTTCCAGTGCAATTTCAACGCGCCATATCCCATTGACTGCGGATTTCCAGTGCGATTTCAACGCGCCATATCCCAAGGCAATCGGACAAAAGTTGCGCCCAGGACAGCTGTCCTGAGGAAAATGTCCTGAAACAGATAAAAAATGTGAGCACCCTAAGTTCCGCAAAGGGATGTTCTTCAATACATTTGTGCAGCCACTTTTCAAAGGTCCTGTAGCTCAATTGGATCTTGCTCCCCTGCTTATCAATTGTAAACTCAAGTGGTGTGTGTTCTAGTCCTACCTTGTGCATTTCTTTTGCCCCATGTTTTCAACCCGGTTTGAACCAGGATTAAACACATGTTAAGTAAAATCATTGCTTGAACAGGGTTTTACGTTGAGACGTGGATTGTTTACAGCTATTGGCAGTACCGAAGGCGCGAACGGAAAATTTATGTTTTGGGATATTTTCAAAGAATTCCCGATATCTCAGCCGGTTCCTACCCGATTCACATAAAAACTGGATAGATCTACTCAGCTAATTCATGCAGAATTAGTGATAGAAAAAAAGTGACAAAAATAATATATATTCAGTGACATGGGTTTGTGGGGCATTTTGAAAATCAATGCTGTCTATACACATATAGACTTGTTAAAACGACATAGATTTTGGTCAAGGAAGGCATTGACACATTACGAAAAATGTCATAGAGTCTGATTTGCAATGAGTTCAGCGCTAGATTCAAATATCACAATCTTCTGATTGCAGTGTATTTGCCCATTGTCCTGATGTGTTTACAAGCACGATAGACCGAACTGTTGAGGACTCTGACTCTATGACATCTTTCGGAACGTATTGTAGCATTACCGGGCAAAAATACACATCATTTAGATGTGCCTAGATGCCTGTAAGCTGCCTTGATACCCAAAAACGCCCCGCAAACCCACGTCACTGAACATATATTACTTTTGCCAGTTTTTTTCTATCACTAATTCGGCATGAATTAGCTAAGTAGATCTATCCAGTTTTTATGTAAATCAACTGACTGAGATATCGGGAATTCTTTGAAAACATCCCAAAACAGAAAATTTCCGTTCGCGCCTTCGGTACTGCCAATAGCTGTAAACAAACTTTGTAGGGTTACTGCAATAATCATCCACTGGCATTATATTATGCACAAGAAGATACCATATATCATCCTGAGCTTCGAACCTCAAAGAGCGAAATCTCTTGATGTCAAAGAATCCTGTCGCGGCTGCCAGATTTTTTCACTACATGGTAGAGGTATTTATCAAAGAAATTCTGTGCTATGAGTCAGAATTTCCCGGTCTCTATGGAAACACACAAGGTTATTATGGAACTGTTGAACAACAAGGACGGCTCACACTCCACGCACATAAATTATTGTGGATAAAAAATGCTGCTACCGCTCAGGAAATTCGGGACCGAATAATGGGAAACGACTCTGTTTCATAAAAAAAACTCATCGCTTATCTAGAATCTGCTCACCGCGGGGAGATTTCGTACATGGCAGACTGGTTGATGTGAGAAACTGGCTCAAAAAGATCCTGAACCCAGCCCCGAAGAGAAATACTTGCAGTCAGGACCTACGTATCAAGTTCCAACGCAAACTTTGCCCTCCGTGCCGCCACCTTGGTGTGAAGAAACCCACGAAAATGCCGAGCACTGGGATAAATGCAAACGGCTTGCAGACTGGTGGCTCACTTATGAACATGAGGTCGATGATATCTTACTGCGGTCCAATCCCCACAAATGTCGTGAATCAATTCGAGACACAGAGAAGGACGCAGCTAAAAAGAATTGGAGATCAAAAAAAATGAAGTCACAGGCACAACTGTACCACGAACGTCGTGGATGCCTGTCACCCGTCACCTCAAATGTTCACTGGATTTGGCGTTCATTCCTCGACAATCATGGGAAATCACCATAAATGGTAGTCCGGTCAGGATACCCAATCCCGTGCGATGCACCGGGACGTACTTGACAACAGCCGGCGGGCGGAAATTCGCCAAAATGATTTGGCCGCTCATCACAGTCGCGTTTGACCGCCTTCCACTAGCCAGTGGTGGAATCGTATTGCTATCCTTAACACCTCTCAAGCTTCTCAACCTCTCCGTCTTCAGTGGAGTAGGGAGTGTAATATATGCGGTATCAAGGTGTATTATGAATTCCCTTTTGTTATACGCACCTTCCCAACACATATCATAAGGGATTAACTAGGGAACGATTACATGACCGCTGCTTCGTTTGTGGTCCCAAAGGTGTTCATTATCAGCCACCGCTTCCTCCATATCCAGAGGAGTGGAAGTACTTCATCAATGACTGCAAAACTGCTGGCATCTCTCGGAAGTTGAACAACCTCTTTTCTCTAACAGCACTCGGGGTATTATCAGTGACTGGGTACTGGGCCAGCTCATCGCTCAAGTGAGCAAGGACTTGGGGCATTAGGCGGTTAACACCTCTCGTCTGATCGTCTAATCCGAATATTCTAACAGCCCTGGACTTGACGGCCCTGCCAGAAGTCAATGAGTCAATAACTCCTTCAGCGAGCATCCCGAATCTCCCTGCCGGGCCAGCATCTTTGAAGTCCGCGTACGTTCATCCTGTCTGTACTTTTTTACATAACCAGTTTTCTGACCACCTACAGCCCTCGCATGTTGGACGGTCAGCACCGCCCACATTTGGGAAGACCCTCATTAACAGGCTGGTATATACGTGTGTCCAGGAAAGGGCCCTGAGCAGACTGAAGTGGCACAGCCTCCGTCAGCGACACCTCTAGGAAACCTGCTTTCAAAGTCCTCGTGCGTACGTTTTTCTTGTCTTTTAAAACCGTCCTAATGTCGCAATGTTGACACAGTGGAGATGAATTCCCCTCCGGCATTGGAAATGGAGAGATTGCTCGCGGATTCATGCATAATCCAAATCGTACATAACTTGTCCCTGGAGATTAGAGCCATCGCTGCGGGGTACCGGAAGGAACAGACACTGTAGCTACCCGCTCCCAAAAAAATTGGCAATTGGTTAACAGTTCCTTGAAATTTTGATTTGGGGATAAAATATTATACTTGACTGATACTGCAGGCCTCGGATATCCGTCACCACCATCGATTTCTGCAAACCTCGCACCGAGCGCATTGAAGTGCTATGGCCGTCATTCTGAGGTGTATGCTACCCAACTACGGGAGCTTAGGCCGTCGACGTTGTAGGGACCGGCACGGATGGACGTCATCCGGATGAATCCTAGACTCGCGACCAGTCGTTCTTAGTCAGCGCCTTTGTCACGAGACGAGCTGAGGGACAAAAAGCTTCCTAGAACGACTGGAACAATTGGGTGTGATTTTGGCAGGATAACGCAAACTACCGAGAGGAGCAAGAGATATTAGTAAGTCACCACGAAGGTGACGGGGGAGGCAAAGATTGTGAGAATCGGGGTATGTCAATGAAATTGACGACACCCTCGAAGGATCTGCTTCGTCCAGAACAAGGTGCTCCACCGACAACATGCACTGCATTCCGTGCCCCTGTCGACAGACTCTGTTTGCCTGGGTTGACGTCGGACCTCGGCCGACTGGGGTCGGCAGAGTCTGCCGACGTCTGATCGGCAAATCTGAGTCGACCTCTGCCTACCATCTGTCGACATCGGTCGACCTCGCGTCCACCCAGTCTGCCTACCTCTGCCTCCTGGATTTTCCACTCGGCTTCCCCTCTGGACACCCTTCACTTGTTACGCCGCCCATTATGTGTTGGTTAAAGCTTATTTCTGATATGAATATATCGATTGTTTTTGGCGACTTCTCCCGTTGACCCTGAGGCCTCGTCTGTGGTGCTGCGGCGATTCTGGGGCCCACCACACCTTTTCCTTCTCTTTCTACCTCATTTCTCTCCCTGCATCTCTCTCAATGAACTGCCAGCCAGGGCCGTCGCGTAGTGCGGCGGCCCACACAACCGGATCGAATCATTACTCCAATCTGTATGGCGATGGAGCACCACATGGAGACCGTGCGTCCTTCTTACGCCCGTCTCCTCGCCCACTGAGCCTTTTCTTTAGTTTCAATGTCCCCGCCCCTACCGGTGGGCCAGTCTTTCGTGATGCACGCTCCCTTGGACATGGGCCTCCTCCTCCGTGCGTGTAATGAGCCTCTCCTTTTTCTCCATCAAACTGATAGGGCTCCATAGCAATACACCTAGGGCTTTCCGCTCCACTTCGCTCGATACTTCGCAGGCTTTCCCCCGTCATGGTGCCACGCTCAACCACGGGCGAACGGCGTCTCAACCTGTGTATGACCCTTCGTTAGTGACGACTCCGACTCCAAATCGATACAATATCCCCTCGAGACCTCCAGCTGCAGCGCGCCCCCAGTTTGTCATCCCCGAGGAGCGGACGCAGATGGAACATCTGCTCGACATGATGCAGATGCTGCTTAACGGGCAAGCGGAGCTAATACAGCACATGTCAGACGTCGAGTCAGCATTGTATCAGCAGCGGCAGCAGCCATCTGTACCAGCTCGCGGCATGACCGTACAACGCGGGGGAAGGGTCACTCGCTCCAGGCGCGCAACAAGTGGTCATTCGCGTCCCGCTACAACGCCGACATCCAACGAATCCGACCCCGACGCGTCGCAGCCCGCCACAACGCCTGATTGCTCGGATATAGATCGGGAATCTGAGAACATGGACGACGATGGCATGACTCTCGATGCCATAGACCTCTCGAAACAAGAGAAGCGTGCCCTTCAGGTTTGAATTCTCAAACTCATCACAATGTGAGTCCTCTAACACTTCAGTCAACCCTTTTCCCAGACCCATAGGGTCTAACTGTTTCCAGTACATAATGGGTCCTATGGGGGGCAGATTTGGCTGGAGTTCCCACATTTAGAGGGAAGGACCACAACTTCCCATATTGCCAATTTGGGCTTCCTTCACAGGCTTAGCCAAGGACATGATGGGCTGTATTCTAAGCACTAGGGCAAATACTATCCCTGGCCCACAACAAAAATATTATTTCTTCCCTATGGTCAGCAGATTTTGGGGGCCCTGAGATTCTAGGGACTAACCTAGTAGTAACCATATGTAGTGAGTCCAGTAATCAGGCTGTTGATGGTACATTGTGCACAAGAGAAGGGTTGATGTAGAGTATCTGCGGTAACAACAAGACTAGGTTAGCAGGCCATTTCACGACATTATATCTCGGTAGTACTCGATGCACGCAGATTCAATTCATTTTATTTTCCCTCTGTCGAGCGCCTTACCGGAGCGAAGGGGCGGTAAACCTTGTGTCAATTTATGTATTAGTCTGGAAGCCACACCTAAGCTAGGGAGTTACATACCATGTAGTCATCCCAGAGTTCAGGTACATAAGTGCATTCCCTTCTGGCCAATTTTGTGGTCAACTTGCTTCACAAAGTTGGGCACTCCAAAGCTTCGTTAACCTGGAATTATCTCAAGGCTTGGGCTTACAGCTCGATCGGTGTTTTCTAAACACAATCTGTGGTGCAGTCGGTCTGCTATGACCATTACTTGTTTTGGGCAATGAGTGTACTTACGGTACTTAAACCGAGTCCAAGTGCCTGTCAAATATATTTCAGAGTCAATTTACAACTCATAAGCGCACAACGAAGGCCCCGTACCTCATTAAGACGTGTAGATGGTGGAAGGAACAACACTATCTCCTCAAATTCGCCGGTGACGCACGCTGCTACACCGAGGCAATCCTCGCATGCGCACCTCTTTGCGCACCCCATCGCTCGTACCCTCCCGCCCGCAATCCAAGTGTACGCCTTCCCACGGTACCCTCCATCCACGCAGCAGATTGCGCGCACCCTTTTGCGCCGAATATCCGCCCGCGGTACAAACCACTGGTATCACACGCCTGGCACGCTGGGCACACAGCACGACTAAGGCGCTACTGCCTGGTCTGCAACTAGCTGCGCAATCGCACCGAGGCGCTTTTCCCACCGCAATGTGCTGAGTGACACCGCGAGCTCCCGCAAGCCGCAGAAGTTTGCACGATATTGAATGGCCACAACCAGGTACATGTGTTATTGAATCATTTATTCATCGCTAACTTAGATTTCTTGACTGCGGCTACACGGCGTAGGGTCCCTTCGTCGCAAGCACCTAGAATAACACCACTGGGAACTACCACGAATCCTAATTACGCTTCGCGACATCGACACGATGGCAGTAGGACACGAAGGAGGCGGGGCTCAAGGCGTTGGGGCTGGCGCAAACGACGGGCTCGGTCTCGAAGCACCGTCATCTGCCATATTACTTTGTGTGTGTATTTTTCTTTGGCATCCTCAGGACCTATACTGTTGATGCTAAATAGATGACATTTTGAAGAAGTAACGTAGTTGCTATGTTTGTAGCTACGTTGCCGATGCCATACCAATTGTACTATTGAGATAGGAATCGGTTTCGATTCTTCCTCCTTCCATCATGCCATCTCAGTATTCTGGGAGGTAAGAGTGAACACACTTAACAATGAGCATATGCTAAACGTTAAAGTAGATCGTAAAATATGTGGCACAAACCACATCTTTCAAGGAACTTTGCATCAAGGAAGGTTTTATTGAGAACCGCCGAGTTATAGGAACAATTATTGGCGTGGACGCCTGGTAAACCTCATGTCTTCAGAAATATGGACTCATTCACCGGCACAGTCTTTGGTTAACACAACGTCAGGCGGTATTCTATAATCGCCACGCCCAAATGGGCAAGAATCCTGAGCTCAAGGTACTATTCTACAAACCGGCGGCCTTGAGTCAAGCTGGAGTAACAGCAGTCTTTGTATTCGACGGCCCCATTAGGCCCTCAGTCAAACGTGACAAGTACGTTGGGCAAAGCCACACTGGCTTGTCGCCAAATTCATCAAGCTGATTGAATTATTTAAATTCTACCACCACATGGTATTACTGCTGTTTGCGGAACTTAGGGCACGGATTGTTTTTTTATTTTTTATTTGTACTCATTTTCACGAGATGAGCTCTCCAGAGCTCAATTCTCACCTGTTGCTCTTGTAATTTTGTTCGCATTGAAATTTCGGAGGGCATGGCTTAAGATTTTCAATTCGCACTGTGAGATGCCTCACTGTGTCAGGTTCTGCTTTTTTTTGGTGTTTGCTTGCTGACCGGGTTGCATAGTAGCTACAATAGTTCAAATGACCTAAATTTCCATATGTTGCCTTTGGAAGTGTTACAGAGGGCCTGCAACACCGGTATTTTCAATGTGACGTTTTCTTCAAATCTGTTTTGCGTCCTGCCTGTGCCAGATTTCCCACTAAATTCTACATTGTATGTTTGAAGTCCAGGTGATATTGAAATTCCCAGTATCTCCAGCCCTCATTAATACTCATAGAGGCAAAAATAGAAAATTCAGGTCAACCAGATGACTATAGCTAGTCCGCGAGCCATTCTGTATGTAACACGGAAAAGCAGCCAAATTCGAGTTAATAAGGCATCTCAGGGTGCGAATTGAAGATCTTAAGAAGCCATGCCCTCTGAATTCTTGATGTGAACAAAATGAGCCTATTTACAAGGGCAACAGGTGAGAATTGAGCTCTGGAGAGCTCATCCCATGAAAATGAGTACAAATTAAAAATTCCGCAAACAAAAGTAATGCTGTTCCAGCGAAGGGCTAGCACTGACCTTTTCCAGCCGCCGGGAGAAGCTGACTCGGAGCAGGGATGTCTCGAAAATTTTGGATACATCGGCAGAATTTTAACGGATGACGGGGATGGTGCTGTCTTCGGTGTCCGCTGTATCATTAGAAAGTTCATGATTTCAGTTCTACTTGTGGTTGAGCTGACTCCGAGAAGAATGAGCAAAGATATTCCATAAGAAATCACGCTTTCCACTTCAGAGGCATTTCAGAATGTCGGACTCACTTGTGGGGAAATTTTTGCTGCTAGCCATCTTGGGTTGCAGCAATTATGACACAGTGTGTTTCATTCACAGTTGAGTAGGATTTAACTGAGGGAGTCCTTCAGGTTGGACTGCGGGATGTGGATCTCATATTGCCCTCGCACTTGCTCATTGCGGTTTGGGCGACTCATTGCTTCAAGCCTGATAGAATATGGCAGAAGCACAGCTAGAGGAGTTTCTCATGAAATGGCGTCAAGATCTCCGGGCTGAGATGGCCACAAACTCCCGCGGCTTTTGAGCGGGGGGTCGGCTAACTGGGACCGTGGGCGGGATACTACATAGGGTTCCTCGACTCTATACGGCAACCCCTACCAATCCGGGGGTCAGGGCATTATGTTGCTCCTTTATGTTGCGGAACAGGGACATGATCACAAGTAATATATTCCATAGCTATATAAACATGAGTAGATTCTACCTCGTCTATTCTCAGGTGCCTACCTTGGCCTGTTTGTGGTTATATCTCTATCCTGGAGCTGTTCTTTCACATTATATTCCAGGTTGCAACTAGAACCTGGGTTATATTCCTTTGTGGATAAGGTAGGTGTCAGTCACTCTCTACGAGCTTGGCGCGCAGCCATGCGCGACATCTCCTCCCAACTGAAAATGTGACCGTCCTCGGTCACTGGGAGCGACGGCGGCAATCCGAATGCGAACTCGACGGCTGGGACGACTCGAAGTTGAGGAAAGTAATCGGGAGAAAGCGGGAAGAAAGGTGGATGAAGCGTGGATGAGAAAATTGAGGTGCGTCGCAGTGGGGTCCTCCCAACTGAACTATTGGCTCGTGGGATGTTCGTAGCGAACGAGGGCGAACGGGGCGTCGAAATAAATCCAAGAAATCGATGAAAGTTGAGAATTAAAATGGGGGAAAAGGTGCGAGTAATTTTCGATGAAAATAATGGGGCAACAGCTGCGAAATCGGGTAGGGAACGTCCAGGGTACGTCACTGGGGCTATTCGAACTGTGAGGAATAACACCAAAACTGTGTGGAAGATAATCTGGGGCTGGAAAACTGTCGTGCACGGACTGGCTGAGCTGGGACGCGAAACTGCTGGGATGTGGCTGCGAATGCGACGCGGGACGCGACTGAAATGTCAAAAAATCTCGGGAACTCGATTCGACGCGCTGGGGACGATGCTGAACTGCGTTTCGGGGCGGGTACGACTGCTGGAGCTCGAAATCGGCACGGAACGGAATCTGCGAGTTGCCCAAACGGGCAACCGCCTCCATTTTGATCCTCCCGTACATTCCACAATTCCGCGGAGGTTCTGAAATCATACATATGGCTCCAGGACTGCGTTTGAGGGATTTACAGAATATTTGACCCAGAAAAAATGAGTACGAGGGTCAGTTGTCCAAAACAGGTAACCACCTGTATTTCGATCCTCCCGTACATTCCACAATTCTTTGGAGGTTCTGGAATCATACATATGCCTCCAAGGCTGTGTTTGAGGGATTTACAGAATATCTGACCCAGAAAAAAATGACTTCAAAGGTTAGTTGTCCAAAAAGGGTAACCACCTGTATTTCGATCCTCCCGTACATTCCACAATTCTTTGGAGGTTCTGGAATCATAAATATGCCTCCAAGGCTGCGTTTGAGGGATTTACAGAATATCTGACCCAGAAAAAAATGACTTCAAAGGTTAGTTGTCCAAAAAGGGTAACCACCTGTATTTCGATCCTCCCGTACATTCCACAATTCTTTGGAGGTTCTGGAATCATACATATGCCTCCAAGGCTGCGTTTGAGGGATTCACAGAATATCTGACCCAGAAAAAAATGAGTTCAAAGGTTAGTTGTCCAAAAAGGGTTACCACCTGTATTTCGATCCTCCCGTGCATTCCACAATTATTTGGAGGTTCTGGAATCATACATATGCCTCCAAGGCTGCGTTTGAGGGATTCACAGAATATCTGACCCAGAAAAAAATGAGTTCAAAGGTTAGTTGTCCAAAAAGGGTAACCACCTGTATTTCGATCCTCCCGTGCATTCCACAATTGTTTGGAGGTCCTGAATTCGTACATGTGCCTCCAAGGCTGCGTTTTAGGGATTTACAGAATATTTGACCCAGAAAAAAATGAGTACAAGGGCGAGTTGTCCAAATGGGCAACCACCTCCATTTTGATCCTCCCGTACATTCCACAATTCCTTGGAGGTTCTGAAATCATACATATGGCTCCAGGGCTGCGTTTGAGGGATTTACAGAATATTTGACACAGAAAAAATGAGTACAATGGTCAGTTGTCCAAAAAGGGTAACCACCTGTATTTCGATCCTCCCGTACATTCCACAATTATTTGGAGGTCCTGAATTCGTACATGTGCCTCCAAAGCTGCGTTTGAGGGATTTACAGAATATCTGACCCAGAAAAAAATGAGTTCAAAGGTTAGTTGTCCAAAAAGGGTTACCACCTGTATTTCGATCCTCCCGTACATTCCGCAATTATTTGGAGGTCCTGAATTCGTACATATGCTTCCAAGGCTGCGTTTTAGGGATTTACAGAATATTTGACCCAGCAAAAAATGAGTACAAGGGCGAGTTGTCCAAACAGGCAACCACCTCCCTTCAGCTTCTTTATTTTTCCATTTCCCATTTTGATGTCCCCTTTCTTTCTTAGTGTACATATTTCGTAGGTCTATTGGCTGTTCGTAGTTCGGACTACTTGAACTGGTTGTTACTCGTCTTGTTATTCTGCTCTGTTCTGCAATCCAGTTACTCATGCTGTTCCAGCGATGTCCCGAGGAGACAATGTACCTCCCTCCTCATCAGTGCCCCGAGGTTGCCCTGATGCAGTAGCTCCTTCGGGAGCATCAACCGTTTCCTCCGATGGGGAAGTACCTGTTGTACAGGGGCCTACGCTGCAGGTTAAATTATCATCGTCTGCGATGCAGGCTGTTGTTTTCGAATAATATCTTCACAAACCATCCATTTGTCCTGCCATTGGCTGCCGAATCGGTCGATTCTACCTCTCTATCAGGTGACCATCCCGATCGTTTTGTAAAGCTCAGTTTGCAGGAGAAGCAGACTATCATTCATTTCATCGTCACTGTTGCTAACTCAGCTGTCACGGCATTGAGGACCATGGTCAATCGGCACCAGGAAATGTCCCTGCATACAGATACGCGAGTGCGGAAAGATGCCGCCAGATTACGATCTGACTTTAAATCTCACCAATGTACAACGGCTTGTCTCATCCTTGAATCTGAAGCAGTGCGAGCTGGTATACTTGGGAAAAGGTGCATTGTCTCCTTCTGAGTTTCAGGAATGTTGTCTAGTTCTGAATTTTCGCTCACATTCCAACAAGAGGAAGCTGACAGCCACAGATGAGCGGCCTGGGAAACAGCTACGGAATTCAGTCGAGGAGTCTACACCAAGCACTCTGTTCCCAATCTCGCTTTCGCAAAGTCAGAAAGATGAAATTATTCGCGAGTTCCGTGAAAGCACTAGCAATAGTGCTTTGAAGCAGTACGAGTGTTCGTTTTGTGGCAAATTCGAGTTCGCAAGTGAAGTCAAGATGAGGTCGATAAAGGAGCTTGACATTTCCCTCCTTGAAAAGTCCGTTCAGGAACTACGCACTGCTTCATCGCAACCGCGTATAGAATCATTTCAACCTTCGTCCTTGATTAACGATTCCAGTTACGTGCTTTGCCATCTATGCAACTTGTCGGTGAGCAAAAAGAAAAGATACCCGATGAACTCCAAGAACTGACCTTCTTAGAAGAACAGTGCATTGCACATGTACGGGCCACAAAATGCATGTATAAGCTCAATCTTGGTCCTACTGGCCAACTCGCTGCTCGAGGAAATGTATGCATCCTACCACAAGATACATCATCATTTTTGACTGCTATGCCTGTTCCTCTATTCAAACTTCGAGCTGAAATCTGTGTCGTCCTGGTGGGATCGCCAGACACTGAAGTCACATGTGATATGTTGAAAAGGTCACCACTGCTGGTCCGCCGTGAAAAGATTCGGAAGGCTCTTTTCTGGCTCATGGAGAATAATTCTTTGTACGCTGATCTCAACAAGACCTTGATCATGCAAAACCTTGACGAATACCCTGTTTACGACCACTCGCAGTCAGGGATTTTCTCCGGACAAATTCTGCCACTAATCAAGGTTCCTCGTATACGACATATTTGGAGCAAGCGAATGCTGAACTCCTTGACTCAACAAATCAATTCGAGCTGACCTCTACCACACTCGTGGATGCCGACAATCTTCAATCCACATACAAACAACGAAAACTGGAAGCCCTTTAGTCTTGTGTTTATCGCGGGGTCCTGATCGTGGTGCGCCGCTATTACCTCACGAGTCCAAGGTTACTTTCGCCCGCCTGATCACCGGTGTTCATTTTGACTCGAAAAGGCAAGCTCAACCCCCGACACCACTGGTCGGCTGTGAGGATTTTTTCTCTCTGTAGAAATACTCATATTGGTCCTAGAAGTGTTGCAGACCACGAGTCCAAGGTTACTTTCGCCCGCCTGATCACCGGTTTTCACTTTGACTCAAAAAGGCGAGCTCAACCCCTGACACCACTGGTCGGCTGTGAGGATTTTTTCTCTCTGTAGAAATACTATTCAGCATTGATGGCCAACAAGATCAAGCCCCTTCGAGTCCAGAATGGTTCCCGTATCCTTCGAAAATAGTACCCAGTGTCTCTCATTTGAAAATCTGACTCAATGTCTGTGACTATACGAATTGAACGAAATACTACAGTAGTAGCCGAGGATAAAGCAGGGGAGACCGGTACTGTACCAAGTTGTAGGGGAGCAACGGTCACGTGACGGGCCGCCCGTTGCGTTGCCATTTCCTGGCATGTCACAGGAACGATGAGAGTGGTTGGCAGATCAAAAACTGTCCAAACGTCGCAAACACCATTCTCGCCATCAGAATATTCCACATATTTTCCAAGGTGCCGCAAATGAAGATGGGAAGCCAATGCCCCTTCTCATGACCATTCACAAAATTTCACCCAGAAGAACTGTTGTGCCATGCCGACCAATATTGTTGGCAGATCAAAAACTGTCCAAACGTCGCAAACACCATTCTCGACCACCAGAATATCCGCATATTTTCCAAGGTGCCGCAAACGAAGATGGGAAGCCAATGCCCCTTCTCACAACCTTTCACAAAATTTCACCCAGAAGAACTGTTGTGCCACGCCGACCAATATTGTTGGTGGATCAAAAAACCGCCCAAACACTATTCTCGACCACCAGAATATTCCACATATTTTGCGAGGTACCGCAAATGAATATGAGAAGCCAATGCCCCTTCTCACAATTTTCAGCAACTTTCACTCAGAACACTGTGGTTCCACGCCGACCAATATTGTTGGCAGATCAAAAAACCGCCCAAACGTCGCAAACGCCATTCTCGACCACTAGAATATTCCACATATTTTCTGAAGTGCCGTAAATGAAGATGGGAGGCCAATGCTCCTCACAACTTTTACAAAATTTAACCCAGAAAAAATGTTGTCCCATGCTGACCAATATTGTTGGGGGATCAAAAACCATCCAAACGTCGCAAATGTCATTCTCCACCAGCTAATCGACCATTTGAGAGTGTATAATATTATTCGTCCTATGCCACGGGGTGTAGCTCATGGCAACAGATAATATTTTCACCCCTGCACTGCGGGGGTTAGCCACTGGGTTTCCTGCAATCTTTCTGTGGATGAAACCGCTCTAAATATTTCCAACCCAGATCCCATTTGCTTCTGAAAGCCTTTCATTCATTTTCATGTCGTAGTACAGAAGTTCGTGGCAACATCGACAGATGGGGCAGAGCCCCATATAAGGGAATTTGATGGTACCGCCGTTGGAGATCAGCTGTAGAACTTTGCACAGCCATACAGATTTTGGGAACCCTAGCAGAATGGGGGAGCAAGCTCCCCAATCAGAGATTGTCACGACGGTAGGTGTTACAATACGAAATGCCTCAGTTTTCAGATCCCCCACCACAAGCGCGCTGCGTAACTCCCATCAGTTCAACCGAGATACATCACGCACAACGAGTCCAAAAAGAGTGGTTTTGTTATGTTAAACCGATACCTGCGACAGTGACCATCGACCGCGGCGCCCAACTTCGTCAGATTTGCGGCCAATGTTCACAAATGAGCCACGTGAGAGGCAGTGCCAGATAGACTCCTGAGTAAGGGCTAGTTTATTGTCGCAATAGTCGAGTGCGCTTCATCGCACCTTCCACCTGTTATCATGTGGGATGTTGCACCAGAAAAACCTAGCGCGGAATTCTGCGTAAATTTCACGAAGTGAAGTGTTCAGCCCCCAAAGAAATCCGTGTTTTGAATACCAATTGCTGTAGATGAAGTTTCATGTTGTATGGGTGGAAGATATCCCTGCAGATCTGAAACTTCATAATTGAGGCAGTCTGAAGCGATTACATCGAAAGCAATATCAGACAATCCAGAAAGCAAGGCTTCGTTTCCAGTACTGACGACAGCCAGATGAGGCAGACACTGAGACGAGGCAGCAGGGGCTCAAAAACTTGAAGGGGGCAGCACAGTAGTCCAAGCAAATAAAAGTCCAACAGCGGCCAAGCAGTTCTCATGATCAAATACTGCAGTCTGCGGGAACGGAAGATAGGCCAAGTTACAGGTAAATCGCCACCAGAAAGGACGGGGAATCGGCCCTTTTATGTGTGGAGAATCCTCGGATCTGCGCGACGGCAGGCCTGTTAAATTGACAAATATCTGACAGAGTAGTCTACTGCGACCAACTGCGTCTGCCTGCGGCTCGTACTGTGCATAGGTCAGCGGGACGATCCTAGCGCAATACAATTAGAGAACTGTTGAATTGCTAGCCATTTTGGTCGAGGTTGGTTTCCGAGGGACTGGGGCGGTGTGAGTTTGAAAATTTTGTAAACGTAAAAATGAAGCAGTGTCCAAACTGGGACCGTGGTTAAACACGAGACGGGCCGCAGTGAGAAGAAATCAGAGCAAAATTTGGGATGAAAGGAGTTAAACAGAGAAGACATGCAAAGGAAGAGAAAAGGAGTAAGGACATACGGGGAAATGGCACAGCCGAGGAGCCATTTGCTTATAGAATGGTTAATCAGTAAAGACACGGCGGCCAGGTGAGAGATTGGCGCGCTCGAGTGGCTATCGACGCTACACCCAGATTACAGGTTGGCGAACAATTACTTCAAGCTCGGTCCAATTCGTCCATATTCGTGCCCAAGATCGGGAATTCCTCGGTCTAATCAATAAATCCAATGGATCAATGAGTGCAGAAACAAAATCTGCCCAGGAAATAACTGAGGAAAAGTATATGATTGGGACAAACTATAGCCAGCAGAACTGAGCCAATCACACTGTAAAAGGTCAAAGATACCGCGTGGACTGGACGTAGTTGCAACCCACTGAAGTTGTTACCTACTCAAGTTGCTGCTCCAAAAACCTGGTGAAACTGAAGTTGTGTGTTGCATTTCCTGAACATGTTGCGCAAGCAGAAGTTGATTTTGTGAAGTTGCCATGCCAGAAAGTTGCGCATCTCCGAAGTTGATCCTGGGTGAGGTTGTCTCGCAACTTCAACCTCCCTGCAAACTTGTGTCCGAGGGTTTAAGTTGTAGTTTTTTGAGTAGCAAATGCTGAAGATGTGAAAAAAAACTTTTTGCACAGTATGTGTGCCATACAATCCCCCAGAAGTGTACCCAAACAGAAATCACAACTAGTTGATCCCTCTAAAACATGTGGAGCCATTGAAGGGCAGTGGTCCTCAAAATCAGTGTGGGTGGGGAGCTGATCAAATCAGCGAGCCCTTCTCAGTTTCGCTCCACCAAAAAAAAAAAAAAAAAAAACGAGTGCAAAAGATAGATTGGTTTATCAGACCTCCAGTTGCATCCTGGGGACTGGTTGAGATGCCTGTGCCTTTTCGGATTGTATTTAACCGGTACAACTGTGCAGAAAGAGTTAATTTCTGAGATCTTGGACGACACGAAGCCTTGCGCCGAGCTTGCCGCTTTGGCAGATGAATGACAGGTCTATTGCACCAGGTCACACTTTTCAAAATGCCAGCCATTTGAATGCAGCTCTATTGTGTCAGGTCATGCTTTTCAACATGGCAGCCCTTTGAATGCAGCTCTATTGTGTCACCAAAATAAAATCTAAATTTAAGTTTGTAGATACTAGAACCTATAATGAACTATACTGCTGCAGAATTTCACGATTTAAGTGTGTAAACTGTACGCGATCTTGTATCAATTCTAGACGCGTTAATCTCGGCCGAATTGCGTGACTTTTTAGGTGAGGTATGGGGTTAAGAATAGGTTCCTAACCAGGTGGACATTTTTTTTGCTGAGAAAATGAAGCTTTTTGGCAGCAAGAATCTGTTGTGCTCAGGGTGGAAAAGAGTACGTCTTTTTTTTTGCCCTTCCAGTTAACATTTCTGAAAATCCCTTCACAGATATACCAATGAAACTAGCTCAAGGGGTATTCACCCTTAAAATCTTCCACACAGGGTTGGAAAAGTGAGGCGCATTCAAATGGCAGGCATTTTGAAAAGCATGACCTGACACAATAGAGCTGCATTCAAATGGCTGGCATTTTGAAAAGTGTGACCTGGGGCAATAGAGGTGCATTCAGATGGTGGGCATTTTGAAAAGCATGACCTGATGCAATAGAGATGCATTCAATTTCAAATGGCTGGCATTTTGAAAAGTATGACCTGACGCAATAGAACTGCATTACTGCTATTTGCGGAACTTAGGGCGTGTGTGATTTTTTTTTTCAAAAAATGATCGTTTTCGTATATCACCCGTAACTCCCTCAATTCTTTGTCTTTTTCCTTAATTCCACCACCGGTATACTTGTATAGAAAGCTCCCACACGCATGTACCCATAGATGCACGCTGATTATATAATCTACACCATATATAGAAATTAGGATCATTTTGCGTATATCGTGTCCTGTACATGCACTAGGTGAGAAAAACATTGGATATGTGGGAATATATATCTTTTGTATGATATACAGGCACAAGCATGCCAATTTTGTGTATATGTGTTGTGGTTATGGTATACCATTGACCTCCAGCAAGCGAGGCGATTCGGGATCAGTCCTGATGACAGTCAATCTCTACTCTGGAAAGAAGTTTTCTGACTTACCATTGAGCGGTGGAATATATGGGGTCTCCCAAAATGCTGTTCCAGATAATGACAGCCGGACACGCAAGATCCGTGACGATCTGCTTCACGGGTATGTTGGGGGCGATCGAGATGACAATGCTCGACTCGTCCAGTTGGAGAAATCCCCGAGGGTCGTCGAGGACGGTGATGCCGTGTTTACCCAGCAATTGCTTGTCCATGTCGGAGTAGATTGGGTCTTGGGCGAAGCACTGGATCACCGCTGCATTGCCGTTCTTCCGAGAGAGCATATCTTTGAGTGCAAGTACCAGGATGTGTTGCATCACGCATGGGATGCGGCCGGTCCTCGCACTGGGACTTCCACGGGCAAAAGCCACAATCTTTCGGATGCCTGATGGAATTGCGGGAGACTTCATGACTGAGCTGATCTCACGGAAGTCATCGCTGGCCTCAAACTCGATCTTCAGCCTATGGAACAGCAAATTCGTCTCTTCATCGGTGAGGGACAGGAAGGAGGACACCCGCTCTTTGGTCTCCGTGTCCCGCCAGAAGGTTTCGTGGATAAGCTGGTAGGGAAGATAGACGACAGAGTCATCTGTGTGATGCTCGCGAGATTCTGGATCGTATGGTAGCCCAAGTATGGCTTGCCGCTGGTTTCGTATCAGTAAATGCATACTAATTATCCCCAGTGTCGGAGTTGCTTACATGACGAGCTCCTGTTTCTCAGGGACAGACTTCCACATCAATGTGTAGTTCTCCACGAGTTGGCCCTTATTGACGGGGAACTCGACCTTGTTTCCGTCGAGAGCAGGGATGAAGACATGGTCGTCGGTGGTGTCGTCCTCCTTCCTCGTCAGGTTTTCGAACTGGTCCACAACAACCTAAACCTGCGCTTTCAACAGTAGAAAAAAGAGATCTAGAGGATCGTTTCATATCTAGTCTCCAACTGAAACCTGGGGCGCTCTGCGTAGTCGCTCTCGCCAACTGCTGCGACAAAATATTCCACCCACTCACTGCCTCGCGATCCAACAAAGTCATCCGTGCGGCGATAAAGTTTCTCGCCAGCGATCGCACTTTGGAAGAGCACCTTGTCATGGCGAAATCTATGGCCCAGTGCCGTTGCGATCTCAAAGATCCATCCATTGCTTCGCTGCACGGAAGTGTCTCTCATATAGATCCTCTCAATTTTACGATCCTCGAGCTGGCTTTCGCGATTATGGACGCGCTAGACCGACGTTCTCGTGTGATCGAGGCACGAGGCCTCGAGAGAATAGGGTTTGTGCATCAGCGAAGGTCGGCGATAAAGGAGTCTCTCCTTGCTCTTGACCACCAGCCTGTCACCCAAAATTTCGTGTGCAGACCTCCGCTGGTACCACCCATACCTCGCCGTCGCCCACATCTACGTCCTCATCATTTGCATTGCTTAACCTAACAGACGCAATCGAATTGGCACCGCCCCTCACCACGTGGTACGCGGTCTTCCCCGAGCCGGTTGGGGTGACAGCTAAGAGGTCTATTCCGTCCAAAACCTTGCAAACTCCGTCCATTTGGTAGTGGTGCGGCTCGAAACTGGGGAGGAGACTGAGGAGGATTTTGCGGACCAATGCACAGCCAGGTTCCGAGTGGAACTTGAAGCAGACACATTGGTTCGATAGAAGAAGCAATATGAGGCCGGTAATGAGTGCTCCGTGGCCCATTGTCGCGCGAATGGATCAGGGGTGTGGTGAAAAAACAGTCGTGTTTGCCACGCACGTGACTTCGGAAAGTGCCGAAGCGCGACCTACGGCTTACATAACAAGTAAAACTAGACTAGCTTTGGTTTGGCTTGGGCGGGATTTGACTTCACATTTCTCAAGCCCAAGCCATTGGGGAGGGCTTGGCTTTGGCTTAGCCCTGGCTTGTTCTATATTTTTTCCCGGGTAGAGTTCATGCCAAAAACCGAAGCTAGTTGTTCTGATATCATCCGAGGTGCTTTAAATTATTGTCTGGCTTCGTCTCACCCGAAAGGCTGTGTTGCGGGAATTCACGGCACTATTGAGTCGGCCCGGCGGAAATACAGCACCGCCTCTGTCAAGAATGAAGAGCCCCAAGCCCCTGGATTAAAGGCAAGGCCAGCAAGAGGAAATCGGAGGAGACGGTTTTGTTCAGAATCGTGCTGGCCATCGCCTCGAATTCAAACCGAAGGAAATCGGTCTCCATAAAATGTCACGTTTTGCCGGCACAATGCGCCAAGTAACACGCAGGTCACGCCCGTGGGTGACCCGGACCTGCGCCTGCAGGTACACCGCCATTCGAGCACCTTGTCTCTCGAACATCAAGTGTCAGCATTTTTTCAATGGCTGACACCTCATAGCATTTCAGATTTTCCTGATGGCTTCCTCTGACAATCCATCTGATGTTGCCTCGCGACTATTTGGCTGAGACGATGATGGAGGCCGCGGGCCGGCGTCCAAACAAGCTCTAGCCTGCTACGGCTGGAATCCAGCACCAAGAATACCTCGAAATGTGGCACGCGATTCATTGCGCTGTTTAGTAGGAAGTCACACGGGCAATATGCTTCGCACCAATTACGGTACAATTCAACGCCTGAGACGATGGGCGGGCAAGCTTCAAACCAACATTCGTGCGAGAAATCGCGACAAGGTCCCGGCCAGAATGTTGGCGAGGACATCGAATGCGATTTATTGGGTAGTCCTTCGGTGAGGGTAAATACCTAGAATCACGCCCCTTCAAAGCCCAAAGAACCCAGGGGAATCTTCCTACTTCAACAGCTGCGGCTCTTCAAGGATCAAAGCTCGCCTATCCACCCAACCCACATGTGCGCAGTTTAAAAGCGTGCTGTCCTGACAATTTCTCTGGTGAATCCAATGTGCTATTGTTCAGTCCAATGGAGTATTCATTCATGTGGCCCACACGGGGAGTCGCATGGCAGAACCCATATCTAAGACAAAAATGAGGATGATTATGCCTCTTATGCCCTAAGAATTGGTGTTTATTTGGGAGTTTGATTAAAAGGATGATTTGCCGTCTGCTTGATTTACTCACAGAAGGTTACAACAACACTGTGGACCTCTGAAACTTTGCAAGGGCCTTCCTACATGCCAATTGAAAATTTCGAAGTCTTAAAGTGGGAGAAAGTCTCAACCAGAAAATCACCGAGGCAAAAATACTGTTATTTCATAAATCTGAGATTACACTGAGTATGAAGGCTTCTAACTCACGGTACAACGTTCAAGTAGGGATCAAACACATCCTAGATTGGGTTTTTATGCATAGCAATGTTAAAAGACTTCATTCTGTGCCGATAAAACCAAATGCCCGGCTACTTTTGGGAATACCGAGTGGCACAAGGAAAAAAATTGTCGATCGCGTGCGATAGTCCCATGGCTCCTATCCGATCCAGTGACCTAGCTGACGTCTCGCTTCCGCTCTTTTGAGTCAATCCAGATACGCAGCCACAGTAAGTGGCTTCAAACACTCTTTTCATCTACATTTATTTACTGGGTTATTTTTCGCGACGAAAAGCGTCCACCTTGATAAGGATGGCGGCGTCAAGGAAGTCCATTATATGGGTCGACTGCGAAGGAGAAGACGAAGACTTCATTGAAATCGTCGAGAGTAAACAGCCCAGTCGAGAGCCTGTGGTCCGCCGGCCGCCCTCCGGCCCCAGCTCCACGACGCTGCGGCCCTCAAGCACGCGCCGTCGGTCTCGTTCTCCGGACTCCGATATCGAGATTATCGATACTCCCCCATCAAAAAGGCAAAGATCTGGGCTAGATTGTGAAGAAGAGACCCCCGACGACCATACACTGGCACTCGCGCTCCAGAAGCAATCGGAGGAAGAAGATGGCGTTGCGCGGAAACGAGCTGCTGAAGATGAAGAACGCAGCCAACAGCTTATCGCACGTCTTCAAGCGATGGATGAGAAAATGGACAAGAAACGACACATTGCCCCCCCAAAAACGACGCAAGGGCGGTCAAAACAACGCTGTCCCTGAGGATGGTATCGTGTTCAAAGTTGTGGTTGACGCTGACGGGAACACGCTCGAGGGTGATCCAGACCCCGACAATGTAGCGCAGTCGGATAATTTTCCGTAGGCTCTCCCAGTTATTCATGCTTACGTCGGGAGTTTTAGTCTGGAATTGGTCAAACGTGTTTTCGAAGAGCCGGGACCGGACATGCTAGGCGTAGGGACGCAGCGGCCGAGGGTCAAAACTGGTTCGTGACCAAAATCGGCCGAACGACAGCGACATTTAACGCTCGTATCAGTTACCTGGTTTGTGAATGTCAAGTTGGAAGCTCGATTCGAAGCCGCCAAGGAACTCCTTGCCTCCCTTGGGATTGATAATGGTGAGACAAGTCTCTTCCACGGCACGGCTGCGAACAACATTCAACCCATACTCGAAGTACGTGAACCCAACATGAATCATACTGTTTTTGACTTTGACGTTAGGGCGGGTTTCTGATTCCCGGGGTCTCCTCGGGCGGCAAAATGGCGAATGGTAAAAACTGAAGGTTATGGTATATATCTCGCGCCGACCGCCTCCGCTTCTCTTGGGTACGCCCGGGGAATCAACAAAATGTTCATGTGTCGTGGTACGCTGCTTTCCCCATCTCAAAATTCCTGCTTATTTTTGGACAAATGCAATTTCAGTGATAACCGGTCGAATTTCAAACGAAAGTAAGTAAATAATAACCACGAAGCATCGTCATGTCTCACGAGCTCTACAGTCAGCCATGCTAAGCCTCGTCCACTGGGCCAAAATGGCCATGAATCGTGGTATGGTACGGGCGCAAGCGTAGGCCATTTCTATGTCGTTAAACATGTCGAACTCGTTCTCCCGCGATATGTAAGTGGGTACACGCGTGCTCTGGTCAAATCTTACTTATCGCTGCAGGTGGTGGAGTTCGACATGCCAGTTCCACCGCTTTTTAATCCGTTTAATTTTGCACCTGCCATCGATCCACTTGCATTCGCACCTCCTTTGCCTCCTTTGGTCCCGCCGCACCGTTTTGGAGTCGGGAAAGTGTCTGCGATTAAACGTGGAGCCGCTAAAAATCAGGATGTTAAAGGTGTGTTTGTTATTATTCTCGCTTGTTTTAATCATTCACCAAGGTACCACAGGAAAAGGAAAAGCCCGAGTGAAGGAAGAAAATCCGAATTGAAGCCCCCAGGATGTTTACGTATGATTTTCCTCGTCTCAGAATAGATAATGTATGTGTTGAGGACTTGCAGTAAGTAGGAATGAACTTTGAATGAAACCTTTGCATATGGAACATTTGGTTCTCATTTCTTTGGTGGCCACAAAGAAGCTCAGACTTCGAGCCATCGTACCCTATAGGGGCTCGATTTGGGACGATTAACCGTTCTTTAAAGAAATCCTTCGCTTTTCATTGTAGATGTTTGGATTTTCCCCGTTTATTTTGTTTTGGGCCCTTCCATCCTCGGTTTTGGTTACTTTTCAGCACAGCCCTCCACTGCCTTTTCATCTGCGACGAACAGCTGACCTCCACGCAGTTTTTCCTTGACAGGTCGCAGTCCACGCAGTCAAAGCTGCCTCCTGGGCAGCCTGATTGTTATCAGGCCGAAGTTCCATGCAATCCGCCTGAGGATTTCTGAGTGAATACAAGGGGCTGGTCGGCCGCTTGGCGGCCTCCCATCCCCTTCCATGGAATTTATTCGTACCAAAACTTATTTTATTACAGCCAGTGGGAGCAAGCCCTTTGTTTGCCTTGGGATGGGTGGGAGAGAAATACGTCATTGTGGTGCCAGGGCAGTGCCTGTCAGATTGCTGTCAGAGGTGACGGCAAGCTGCCGTCAACGACGGTGGGCGCCGGGCGGCAATGGTACGGAATTCTGGTACGGAATGGTTCGGCCGGTTGTTTAGCACAGGGGCAGATCAAGCCTGGCAGTTGAACATCAACGCGACACAGATAGACATCAGCGGAGTTTGAAAGGCTTCGGACAGACGGAGAAACATAATTTTATAAGTAGAGTGATAAAAACGCCTCATCTTTCCTTCGCACTAGCAATTTGTGGCCTGTTTCCCTCATGCTCAAATTATTTGGATTTCATCTTCCTTTTTCAGCGGAAAAATGAAGCATTGCTACAAGGTGATCTTACTGTCACGTACCCACTTGCCTGCTCACCAAATTTTACCTTGTTCAGTTGTCCATCAGCACCGACCAATTCGTCGCTAAACTGTTCTGGTTTGAATAAAGTTACTGTACTATTTCGACCAAATGTTCAGGTGACGGGTGACAGAGGGTCGTGAACTGAACACTTTTTACCTAGGTGACGGTGACTTTGCGAATTTGTGGCCCAAATAGGCGAAAAAACGTCAAAAAATTCTACCCGGCAGGTGCCGGACTGCCATATACGGTAATTTTCCCATGATTGCCGAGGAATGAACACTGAGGAAAATGAACATTCTAGGTGACGGGTGACACCCCGTGAACATTTGGTCGAAATAGTACAGTAGTATAGTCGAAAATAGAGACTTTGCAGCAGCCACCGGAAGCCACCCGGTGGCTGATCAGGCATGCGGTGGCGAGTGGCTGTGGCTCATCCGGTGGCTGGCCCGTTGTGTATATTGAGGACACCACATCCTATATCCCCTGTTTAATAAGTAAGGGAAAGCCATCACTGCATTCAGCGCCCGAATAGCCGAAACACCACCTCGCCGGAGCTAGCCGAACCACGTGTGGCTAGCCGACCTAGCCACGTGTGGGCGCGCCGCTCTCGCCAAAGCTCGCCACAGCTACACAAAGCTATGGTGCGGGTCACCTAGCTGCCGCTACCTTATATCAGTGGCCAAATTGGCCGGAGAAATTTTTTGGCCCTATACAGAGCCCCAAGGGAGCTCCATTTTTATTTTTTTCCCCGCCAGTGGCCAAATTCGTAAGTGAATTGTTTTTCCTTCTGGCTCAGTTTTGATTCAATCAAAATCCCTCCAGCCATTCTTCCCCTACATTCAAAAGGAACACTTTGGCTAGAGGAATAAGAAAACGAAGTAAATTTGAGGCGTCAAAATCTCAAGCACTAAGTAGCGGTGGCTAGGTGATCCGCACCATACCCATTCGGCTTGTCCATCTACCTGCGGGTCTGGCTAGGTGACATAATGCCCGGCAGCCCTCTGACATCAATTCCTTTCAAAATGTAAGGCTGCTGTCGTATTCACCAAATTTCTTAATTGTTCCTCTATTTCCTCAGTTCATTACTCGAACGTAGTAATCAAACTAATTAAAATCTTAATACCTAATTCATGTAAATGGTCTAATTATGAGAGAGATGTCTGCCATGAAATGCCAACAAATATTGCCGGTAGCTAGCCTCAGTCTGGCGAGCTTAGGGGCGGTCGCCTACCCACAATGCGGCGAAGCGAGCTGTCATCGGCTCGCTAGAGCTGACAGCACATGCGGCGAGCTCGGGTCGGCTAGCCGTAGACATAGCCACAGCTACCCACGGCTCGCTAGAGCTAGCAATCAGCTTGGCTATCCAGCCGCTGAATGCAGTGTGCATCCTGGAGTCTTACTGCCTTGCTCACATCTCATTCCTGAAGAATGGAGGGAAGATTTTGCTATTTTTTTTGAATGGGGAGACAGCAGAAGAGTCAAATGCAACTTTAAGGGGCATAGGGCAACCAAGAGAAGCAATAGTGAAGGCACTCACCAAATGACGAAGCCAGCCACTGAATCAGCCACAGCCACTCGCCACCGCATGCCTGATCAGCCACCGGGTGGCTTCCGGTGGCTGCCACATAGCCTCTAATGTCCTGAATCTCGAGTTCGAAGCCATTCGTTGTGAAATAGCTTGGTGGTTCTTGAAAAACTTTTGCTCCGCTGCTCAGGAACGTAATCTGGAGACAGCAACCAGTAAGCCCCATCTGGATCATACTCAGGCCTCACTGACTTGCATTCCTAGACTTTGATATCACAGAGTGCTGCCTGGTTCAAGAGGTGATCAAGGAAGACAGAGCTCCATCCCCTGCTTCCGGGATTGTTGAGGCAGAACGTGTTGCAACCAGCAAATTGTTTGGCTGTTGGAACTCCTTCGCAACCCGTCTGTTACTCACTACACAGGAGAAATGGAGCACACACCTGGCAGGGGACACCTCGCGCATAGACTTTCCGCATTCATTTAATATGGATTTCAATGGAGCGAAGGGAACATCATTTTTTCAGATATTCAAGGTCTGTCTCTTTTTAATATGCACCAACTGAAATTAGTACTCATCATCGTTAGGCTCTTCCGGACGGGTTACCACAAACACAATGGAAATGATCATCTTCGATGTGATGACCCACACGCGGGAGGGGTAATTGGTTATTTAACTGTCTTGCTGTTATTCAATTCTCTGCAGGGACTCTGGTATTGGTGACCATGGAGTAAAGGGAATTGAAAAATGGCGAGATCAGCACGACTGCAATGCTTTCTGCAAGCATCTCGAGCTTGACGTTGGAGATGATGATGAGGAGGACTAATCACATTATTGTTTTTGTGTGAACTTTTATAGCAAGTTTATGCTTTCTTCGCAACATTCGTTCCAATCTCTGGATAGCAATTGACCAGTGTGAATGCACAGTGATTTGGTCAACAAATGAGCCCGAACAGCCTGGGACATCTTTTTTTTTGCCGCAACTGTAAACTGAGGCTCGATACTGATATAGGTGGCCGATACTGATTCCCGATACTGAGCGGAGTTTGAATGCTCTTTTGTAAACACCATGTCGCGGTGTGCATCCTCTTGCTCCGTCCGGGCTTCTATACTTGATATAACCAAAAGTAACCGGAAATTGGCTTTTAATGGCATCTGATCCAAATTTTTCCCATTCTTGTGGTCAGATTCTCAATCTATGAAGAGTTTGGCATGTATTAGCACACTTGAACCTGAGGTGCAACATCTCATACCAAGTGTATTATTAAATTTGGAAATTGATCGAAAATTGAGGATATCTCCCTCCTTGTGATTGTCTTGATGGTATTTCTGGATATTTTAAGATCTGATAATTAGCCGCTGACCTATAGAAATATGCACAAAAAATCTAAGGGGTGTACAGACTTCCTAAATGGCTCCACGAATAAATTAAAAGAGGGCAAAAATCTCTGCCTTGGTCAAAAAATGATTTAGTTCCCGATTTTCACAGAAAGAAAGTGTAGTAGATGCTGTTTTTTGATTGTATATGTTGAAGTATGTTCCTTTCCGAATTCTGGGTAAAGAATTTGCCAAAGGATACCATATCCTGCCAAGAAGCACCTCTTCCGGTTACTTTTGGTCATAACGAGTATATTATTTACTCCAGGGTACGTTGGCATTCTATATACATATCTATTTTTATACTTACATGTCCTCGCCATCACCTCGAATTCAAACCGAAGGAAATCGGTCTCCATAAAATGTCACGTTTTTCCGGCAGTGTGTTGCGCGGCTTCCGAACCCGAGAAACCTATGGTGCGCTCCGCTTAGTCCCCACCAAACTCTCTCAAATCCGCCGTCGAGTTGCGAACAATTCCGATATACCTCCCATTAAGGTTGAGAACTTTGAGTCAACCTCACTATATTAGAGTAACTCGCTACACATATGGAAGTGAATCTCTGTTATAATGTGATTATATCTTCCTCAACGGACAGTGGTGTTTGGAGGACTAGATTTTTGGCCGGAACTGGAAGAAAAGATACATAAGTACGAAGTTCTGCCAGGACTAGCCATGACCATACCCCCAAGTTCTGTATGACTATGGTCCGTTCACTGAGATTCAGCTCAAAACTCCCACGTCTTCCCCAACCCCGTAAGTGACGCTGGGTAGGAGACTGTATCCCACCTCCCAAGGGATATCGTAGGCTCGTGACCAACCGCTTCTAACAACACGGGACTGCCCTTTTCACGGTTGCGAAGCGGCTGGGATCTCCGGTTGCCGTTTTGAGTGGACCCGCTAAATCAATGGTCGGACTTGGAAACATTTAGGTCCTTTACCTTGAAAAAAAAAACGTGTCAAAAGTCCCTTATAGTGAATATTGAATAACTTTTAATTCCAAGCCGAGTGAGACCAACTTCGTTTTTGAGTTCTCTGAAAGGTGCCGATTGTCGTCTGTGCACGGACCCCGTGACGATGGATACGGCCTCCGCTATACTCGTATGCTGAAAAACAAGTTGAGCTCATTGGTCTTGAAATCAAAAAATAATTATCTTTTCTCTATATCAAATCTGACTCTTTTTTTTTCAAGGTTCAGAAATCAATAATTCCAAGTCCCGACACTGTTTTAGCGGACCCTGCCAAAATGCTTACCAGATTTTCCAGTCGGTTGAGGAAGCTTTTTGATCCCTCTGCTCATCTCGTGATCAAAAAGTCCCTTACCGAAAACGTACCGGTAGCGAGTCTACGGTAATCCAGGCTCCTAACAGGGGCAAATACAGTCACATGTTTGGCAATGTAAAGCACTTTGTGGCCAATATCGCGTCCGAGGGGAATCTGAATAGACCAAAATGACCACAATGATCAGGGCTATCAGGTACGCTGGAATTGAACTTGTTTGGAAATCCAATGGCGTGCAGTGAGGGCGATGTAATGGATTGCAGTGCGGGCAAGAGAGTCACGCGGTTAGATATGTAATGGATTTGGGAGTGGGCAGCGATCGACCCATCAGTAATTTTTTCACATATTGATTGATGAAGTCTCACTGCCAAATGGCACATCCAAAACGCCTGCCAGTTTTTAAGCCTTCCTTCCTATTCAAACCTTAAATATGTCAAGTGCTCCCTTATCCCTGCTGAACCCGGCCGAAATACATTATAATGCACTGGATGGTCAGTTTCATAGTGAGACATGGGGTTCAAAATGGCATTGTGAGACACGGGGTTCAAAATGGCATTGTGGGGCACGGGTTCAAAATGGCATTGTGAGACATAGGGTTCAGAATAGTTCAAATCAGGAATGCAGAGCGTCTGGGTTGAGCTGCTGAAATCAAAGGCCGCCATCCAATATGCGTTCTTGCCAGGTTTGAAAAAAAAAAAAATTTTTTTTTGGAAAAAGTCGAGCACGAGGCCGAACGAACAATGTGTCGATGACAAGTCGAAATCGGTCGAAATGCCGCGTACGCTATTCCAGCTCTAGGAGTAATTCCACAAATTTTTTGAGCTCCTGAAATCAAAGGCTGCTAGACGACATGCCTCCTCGCCCTGTTTGAAAAAATTTAACCCAGGAGAAGTCTAAGAAAAGAGAGGATCTTTTAGTATACTCGGTGCCATCAGAAGTAACCGGACATCCAAATCCGGTGTTTTCCGATGAGAAACAAGCTTTTCTCAGATGGTAACTGACCTCACAAGGTCACTTAAAAGCATATGCACACGCCATTCACTTGAGCTGGAGGATATCTCTCATATGGGGGCATCAAGTGAATCGGTTTTTGCCACACTATTTGAGTTGCAGACCAGATTTGAATATTATTCAAAGGTTTCTATTCACTGACTGTCTCAGCAGTCCTTCTTTGTCTATTGGCTGTAATCGGGTCATTGGGAGCATCCTGAAGAAACATCCCAAAGACCCTCAGACACTCATGAGCGTTACAGCCAATTGCGGAACATAAGGCGCGGGCCATTTTGTTCTGTTTTGCGATATTTTACTTAGAACACTCGCTACGAGCTCAATTCTGGTCAGAATCTCTCAGGAGTAGGTGCGTTCGACTAGCACCGCAGATCCGCAAGGGATGGTCCCTTACAATTTTTGATGGCATCAAAAAATAAACTTTTTGCCATTTTCATCACGTTTCGGGCCGTTTTCGGGCCGATTGCATTCTAGTATGCCCAGAACATGTCCCAGCGACCTAATGTTTTGGAAGGGACAACATCTATACCTCGTATGAATGCGATGAGGGTGAAACATGAGACATTTCCATAAGTATTGGAATCACGTCCGGCCTGAACGCCTACTTGAATGTCAAGTTTTATCCACTATCATAGAACTTTGTGGAGTCTGATTACGGGTGACTAACTTGAATGGACGCTGGTTGGCTTGGGACTTAATCAAGCTGTTAGCATCATATTGCGGAGAGGAGAGTTCTTAGCATCCGTCAGTAAATTAGGTGCTATGCAGTACACTGAACCACTTACCTAACATAAGGTGCACCAATTTCACATCATTATTTGGCTTCACCACAGCTGCTGTGCAGCTATGACAGCAATGCTGCCCAAATAGGCCACTTTTCAACCATTTTCTACACTTCCTCCTTCCACCTGGTACAGGAATCAACACCCACAGTTTCAAAGCACTCTATGCAAGGTTTAGACACATAATGGATAGGGAATCAAAAGCCGTGTGGCGCCGCATGCAGCTTTGCACAATGCACAGAAGCCGAATGCGGCGCTGTGCGGCTTTGCACATCCTGTCTAATCCTCCATACTGATTGCAGAGTTGACGCGTTAAAAACGAGCGGTGTTATACGACGCGTATGGAACGTGTCGGTGGTGGGCAGTCGGGAAGCGAGCTTAAGCGAGACGCGCCGATGGTACATGCTGTTGATCGCCAGTGTTTGTCCCAACTAAACACTTTCTTTTTCTGGGGGTGGGTGGTCGTGGGAACGCTTGCCAAGATCCGGAGATCGCGCACCCCTTGCTGCAGAGAAAAGATTGCCTTCTCTGAAATGGGGTCCTTTCTATGCGCAATTTTTGTCCGCGAGCGCTTAGATAATCAGCAATACTTCCCACTGCTTTCTTTGCAAACATTCCCCGCTCCCGCTTTGCAAGAGAGCCTGCCCTCTATCTGTCTGACCTTTGAAGTTTCTCCTTCCCTTCGCCCCATCAGCACACGCTGTTCTCGCTGACTTTGCGCTGACTTCTGAAATCAATTTCCCCATAGTCGAATCCGACTCTGACGACGATCCCGGGGAACTCGAGTTGAAAGTCGCCTTTTAATTCTCAAGTATGAAAATTATTTCTCTATGCCCACCACTAACATTGTTTGAGACGGCGACGACATACGATCTGCGGACGGTCAAAGTCAAAGGAAGGTCAGCGGCCAGGCATGGCGGAACTAGGCGATCAAATACAGCCTATGGGCCGAGCAAAGTCGAAGGGAGGTTAGCACCAAGGCATGGCAAAAGAAGGCGATCACATACCTCCTGCGGGTGGGGCAAAGTCGAAGCAGAGTCGAACGGAGATCAGTGGCAAGGCATGGCGGAAGAAGGGGATCACATACTTCCTGCGGGTGGGGCAACGTCGATGGGAGGTCAGCGGCTACTTCCTGGGGAACTTCGTTGAGGTCAGCACAAACTGTATCGAGCTGGCCATAATCGACGAGGACATCAATCCTAGAGGGGTGGTGATGTCAGAACCTGGCGGCTTTATCACATCTGGACCAGTCATCTTTGCACCTCATAGATAAGATAGACGATAAGACAATGGATAAGATGGAGTCAGAAATAGATTGACATGGCCTTGTTCACATAGCCCCATAATGACACCATTCACATAGCCACCCAACCCTACCATTCGACAATGACTGCAATTTAATTCACTTCTATACGTTGACCGGATCAACCTTATCGTATTATAATTTCCATTCCCATCGACACGGTGAGCATCAGTTATTTGATACAAAAGTCGGGCCTTCAAAGTGAAGATGACTTCAGTATAAAATGCCGCTGGATGCTTTCAAAGTTTCTTTGGCCCGCGATAACATCGACCGAGACGTCAAGTCAATCAGAAAAATGCTCGAGAATCTTAAAGGAAGAACTAGAATCAAGGACAGAAAAAAAGCGTTTGTCTTCAGATTTTGAACAATCGCTACATAGCAAGCTCATTTTTTGACTCCCAGTGAGCCTGCAATTATGAAATTCGAAACAGTGGAAATCTATCGTAATTAGACCGAGGATGAAAAGACTCTGGGAATGAAAATCTCACCCCATGGCCTTACTTTCCATCTCTTCTGGAATCAAGGTCAATGAATGGATGGGACAGCCTCTATAACCTATACAAGATGTGCCGGAGCTTCGAGCACCCTTACTTACCAGCAATTTCCGGAACCACGATGGGGCGCTAGGCATCGGCTCCGCAGCCGGACGACGAGTCCGATGCAGAAGTCTTGTAATCCCCTAGTTTCAAAATTTGACTCCGAGTCATTTGGACTCGGATTTCTCCTATTCTCATATTTAAGTCACGACGCACCAACTCAGGGCGACTCTTGTCCTATCTTCTCTATGAAGGCACTCGCTTTCATAATCTTCTTGCTTATGTCGCTGACCCGGGAATACGCGTGTGTACCCCTGCAGAGTGCCTTTCCAGTTTTTACCCTTCATTATATATTGTGGAGGTCTGCAAGCCCAGTGAAAATAAGATGAGGTGCTGTCTTGTGTCGGAACGGTTCCAACACACTGCAGAGTGCCTTTCCAGTATTTTGACCCTTCATTATATATTGTGGAGGTCTGCAGGGTCAGCGAAACATAGATCCAGCAGTGGATTGGCTTTCTAATTTTCTATTTATTTTTGAGGTCACTACGGCCTGCGCCAGTACCCAGTGAGACAGTGTCGGAACCGTTCCGACACACAGGTGCAGCAGCAGATTGCCCTTCGAATTTTCTGTTTATTTTTGAGATCACCACGGTCAACGAAAAAGAAGAGGCGCTGTCCCAGTACCCAGTGAGACGGTGTCGGAACCGTTCCGACCCCCAGATGCAGCAGCGGATTGCCCTTCGAATTTTCTGTACATTTTTGAATTCATCATGATCAACAAAAGAGAATACCCGCTGTGCCAGCACCCTGTGAGACGGTGTCGGAACCGTTCCGACACACAGGTGCAGCAGCAGATTGCCCTTGGAATTTTCTGTATATTTTTGACTTCACCACGGTCAGCGAAAAAGAAGAGGCTCTGTACAGTACCAAGTCGGCCAGAGTCGGAACCGTTCCGACACACAGTTGCAGCAGACTTCGAATTTTCTATAATTTTTTTAATTCACCATGATCATACATCCGAATTGATGCGAGACGAAAGTGGCCTCGTGCTCCCCATTGCCATGAAGGTCCGTGTCACAACTCTCAGTTCCTTATATTTTTGAATTCACCATGGTCAACGAAAAAGAAGAGCCGCTGTCCCAGCACCCAGTCGGACGGTGTCGGAACCGTTCCGAAACACAAGTGCAGCAGCAGATTGCCCTTCGAATTTTCTGTATATTTTTGAATTCACCATGGTCAACGAAAAAGAAGAGGCGCTGTCCCAGTATCCAGTGAGACAGTATCGGAACCGTTCCGACACACAGATGCATCGGCGGATTGCCCTTCGAATTTTCTGTACATTTTGAATTCACCATGGTCAACGAAAAAGAAAAGGCGCTGTACGCACCAAGTTGGCCAGTGTTGGAACCGTTCCGACACAAGTGCAGTGGCGGCTTGCCCTTCGAATTTTCTGTATATTTTTGTATTCACCATAGTCAACAAAAAAGAAGAGCCGCTGTCCCAAAACCCAGTGAGACGGTGTCGGAACCGTTCCGACACACAGGTGGAGTAGCAGATTGGCTTTCAAATTTTCTGTATATTTTAGAATTCACCATGGTCAACGAAAAACAAGATGCGCTGTACCAGTATGAAGTTAGCCAGTGCCGGAACGGTTCCGACACAGTAGTGCAGCAGATTAGCTTTCAAATTATCTGTATATTTTGGAATTCACCGCAGTCAACGAAAAATAAGAGTCGCTGGGACGGCGGATATTCTTTTTCATTGACCATGGTGAATTCAAAAATATACAGAAAATTCGAAAGCCAATCCACTGCTGCATCTGCGTGTCGGAACGGTTCCCACACTGGCCAACTTGGTGGCGATGGCTTTCATTGGGTACACGCACTTTTCACTTCTTAACACGTTCCCTATGATCCAGTGGCCGGTGGCGGAGTCATCGTGCCCTCCAGCCCTCGTGCGACTCGAACCTATGCTGTTGTAGTCACCGTTAGAATTTAAATGTGTATAAATTGTTGGCCGCGATGTGAAAGGAACCGTCGCTGCTTCGCTAGAGTGTGCGACGGGGAATCCTACCTTTTTTGGGGTTGTGTTCATCCTACCCAACTCCCTCAGGGAAGAGCTGGTTTAGACGGCGCATATGCTAGGACTGCTGGCCGGCGGACCCAGACTTAAATAAGTACCGCCGTTGCGGCGCAGATCGGCTTCATCTCCCCCATCGCGCGATCTGCATTCGCGCCTTCATCTCTGCCTTTGTCTTGCTCGTTTGCGCGAAAGTCATACGACTTGGATATTTGCAGTGTGCCGATAATCATTGGGCGCTAATCATCCTGCGCAGGATTTTAAAATTTTGTCTATGTATGGGGTTTGTCTTCATCGAGAGCCACGAGTATCGGGCCGCCCACGTGCTGTAGTTTCAGTCGATCCATCGCCCTTAGCGCCGCGCGGCAGACTCCAGTCGAAGACATGGTCGTGATAGCCTTCGCGCACAAAGAGGTCACGGAAGAGCTTCCGAAGGTAGCAGTAGTCCGGCTCCTCGTCGAAGCCAAGTCCGCGGGTGTAGTCGAGGAAGGTGCCGAACTCGAGAGGGAAACCATGGCAGAGCACGTCTGTGTGAGTCGCCATTTTCTTTTGCATAATCAAGTCGTATTTCTGCTCCTTCGTTGCGGCGGTGAGACCTTGCCACGGCAGGCTGCCACGCAGAAAGTACATGAGGACGTAGGCGAGGGCCTCGAGGTCGTCGCGGCGGCCCTGCTCAGCTCCGAGATGAGTGCTGATCGAGGCGTACCGAGCTGTGCCGGTAAGCTTCTTGTTCTGCTTGTACGGGATGTGGAAGTGGGTGTTGGAGTCGCGGTAGCTCTTTGATAGACCAAAATCGATAACATGCAGCTGGTTGCGGCCCTTTCCAATGCCCATTACGAAATTCTCAGGCTTGATATCGCGGTGAATGTAGTCGCGAGAGTGAATATATTCGACTCTTGATATCTGATTCGCGGTTTACGGGAAGAAAAAATAATCATAAAGCCAAAATGCTCACCAGTTGATCCGCGAGGAGCAAAACGGTCTTGATACTGAATTTGCGGTTGCAAATGTTGAAGTGATTCTCAAGGGAATGACCGAGGAGGTCAAGAACCATGACATTGTAGTCGCCCTCGATACCGAACCATCTGACAACCGGAACACCCAGTCCGCCCGCAAGAATTTTATAGACCTTGGTCTCGTGCTCGAGCAAGGGGTACTTGGCCTTGACAGGCTCCAGCTTAACGGCGACCTCTTCGCCGGAGACAACATTTATTGCGAGGTAGATGTCACCTATGAGAGAGAAAGTAAGCGTCTCATGAGGAGAAGGGCGCAGAGGGACACACCAAAGGAGCCGGACCCTATCTTTTTCTTGAGCCGGTATTTCCGGCCAACCCGAAGGTCTAGTCTGTGCGAAGAGTTGTCCGCCATTCGTGTGGAAGATGCGGCGCCGAGATGTAGGGACTGTTCCAGGGTGTGCCGCAACTTGTCGAACCCCTCTGGGGCCCCTAGACAAAGGGGTATTGCGACGTGGCACGCATCACGCGGGCCGATCCCCGATCGGCACCGCCTCCGGGTATAACAAATGCCCGTCCCGACCGGCCCTCGGCACAACGAAAGGCGCCCCCGACGTTCGGACCACAAAAGCCCGTAAGCACCAGCAGGCTGATCAACCGTTGCGGCGCCAGTCGCGCCACTCACCCCACCGTCTTATCCTCCGTTGGACCTCCTCCCCGCCGGCCATCGACCAGCGACCGCACCTAATAAGCCCACATAAGTACTCTTGGTCATCGCACCGTATATGGCAAATCTAGTTAGGGTTCTCAAAAGTCGTACAGGGCCTTTCCGCAATAATTCCTTCAATAACTCTCAATAATTTTTTCAATAACTTTCGATAAAGTAGTGCAGCATACTGGCCGCGGCCGTGTCGACCGGGGCAGCTCGTCGGGGACAGATGTTACCGCAAAGGATGGCTTGTGGGCGACGAGGTGGGTGAGTTGGCGCCGCTGCCGTTTGACGGGTACAGCCCATCGGCAGAGGTGTCGGAGTCGGAGAGCGGAGGAGAACTGGAATGTCGGCCTTAATCAAAAACCGAAAATAAGTACTAGACACCCCGCAGCCGCAGTTGGCAATGCCGAAATGAAATACGTCCGAGATGAAATGAAGCAACCGCCGGGATCCTGGAATAGAACCTGAGAAAAGAGTGCCTCGGGGTCGTCTTCCTGTTCAAATTCACTCCCAAAGACACTGGCTTCCCGGTCGATGTCGCGTTCTACTCATTTCAATTAGTATTGTCCGATGATTTCCGTCAAGAACATACCGATTGAATTATCATCATGCAGGTTGTTCGAGTTGGGATCAAAATCCTCCTGAGCCATTCTGAGACACCATCGGATAGGAATATCAGGTTGACTCACCGGAGTTGGACTTCTGTGTTCGGAGACCCGGCTTGGTGATTCGAGACATAGTCCACAGCGGAGAAAGACCCGTCAGGATGGTGAACCGAGGAATGTGTGAACATTGAATGAGAGTGAAACCCGTAGTGAATAAAGACAGCGCCATCACGAGAGCGAAACAGGGAGGACTCTCCCCCGCATGCGCGAAGATACATAGTCTCTCCACACAGAGCACACATTTGCTTCAATTGCCGGTGACGCTCAACGGCTCTTGATGCTGGTGCAAGTTGCATGGAACATGTTTGGGTGTAACATTCAACAACACCCAAGCATTGGCGGCGTAGTTCATGACCCCTCTGCCAGGTGCGAGCGTTTTTAGAACCACGATTCAGTGTGGTATCTAATACCCAGTTCGTGGCGAGTTGGTTTGTGTCCCACAACTGCTGGCGTGAGACATGAGAACGGAATTCTCTGTCGGGCCAAAAATCCCAGGTAAACGCAATCAGTTTTAGTGAAGAAATGTCCGGCCTGGTGTTAAGGGCTGCTACATGAAGCATCAGGACTGAGACAAGAGCTTTGAAGGAATGTGGCAAACCGGGAGAGCTTGGGCGAGTCTGAGACTGCTCCTCGCCTTCTCTCTCGCCAGGTAGAATTATCGGCTGCGCTCGGGAGTGAGGTCGGTTGACGAGAGTAGAATCGGGGCCGATTCGAACCAGTCCAACGCCCTTGACAATGTATCCCGTTTGAATGAAAACATCCGACGCCGGGACGCCGAGGCAAGGCAGCACTGGGAGCGCGCCCTGCGGCGCGGCGCGGAGCTGGAGGCGTTGCGTAAACGAATTAGCCAGATGAACTCCGAATGCGCCGAGGCCCGCAAGGCAAATGAGCCAATCGCCAGGCAGAGTGCCGTCGCGCAGATCACCCAGCAGCGTACACTGGACGGTCAGGACCAGCGCCTCAACATCCCGAATAATCGGAAGCAGCTTCTGGTGCGCCTCCTTCGGCTCCCCGAGGAGGGGGATATCAATGACGATTCCAAGGAGGAAACGACACATCTGGTCGTGTTCTTGGCCCGTCACTCGAGACAGATGGCTGATCCCATTCATGAATGTCCGGATGTTATGATTGGGTGGTAGGCGTCGACATCGTGCATCAATCTCTGCGGAGCCAAATGCTTCGATGATCCAGGATTTGAGGTGCTTCATGACGCCCTACAGCAGATCCATGGAAATCAAGCTGTCCGGTTGATCAGGCGTCTCATCTTCTCCTTCACGATGGAGTGCCCTCTCGTCGCGGATGTCGTGTGCTGCTCACTCGTCAGAACTTGCCTTTCAAGACATAACAAGAAATACTCACAGAATACACATTCCAGCGCAGTCCCAGAGCCATTTTATGAGGCACGTGCACAGGCAATGGATAGCCTTGGTCATTCCGGTCATTTTTAGCCATTCAGATCCGACTTCAGAGAGATGTATTGGGGGCAGCAACATTTCGGCACCGCGCAACTGCCAAAACATTGAATATTGATGAGATGGAGAAAAATGTAAAGGTGCGCTTGAATGATGTTCCTCACGTTCAAATTATTCGATAAGCTCTATTATTTTTATCTGAATAGATATGCCAATTGTGCTGCACAATTTATCTCGGCATACACTCACGAGCTAACTGGCGCAGACTTGGCTTGGGTTAACAAAAAATACCATGGCCATCGGGTGCTTCCTCCTAACAGGTTCAGTCTTCTAAAACTCTGCACATCGGCAGTATTATTGATAAATTGAAGGTTTTTGGCTGGATCTGCTTGGATCTGAGCACATAGGATTGCTCAAACGTATAAGATATATTTTGCCACCATTTGGCAAGAGGCAAAGCTTGCAATCCATTTTTTACTTCGCCGAACGGGCTGAAGGTATCGAACGGTCACAACTGTGTGACATTTGTAACGGTTGAACCTGTTCGCTTCGTTCGAGGCGCGTTCGGAGTGTTCGAGACTTTTGTAGGTAACAAAGCAATTCAAGTGGTATGTTAAAGTCTACCTGGCCTAAGAAATTGTTGAAGGAATAAGCCTGGGCACGATAGAATGCGACATGAGCGCACGAAATTACTCGGCTTTCGATAGCAGGAGGTGGATATCGGCCCCGAGAGCCTGGCTTTCGATAGCACAGGCATCCGATACTTCCTTACCTCCGTTGCGTGCAATTAATCACACAATTCCACTGATCGACGAGTCGAAAGTGATAGCCTGGAGACCTTCGCGATGCCCTGAAGCTTTAAGACCCCTCTGGGATGAGAAGCGGAGGGCGTACCTTAAAAGCGGTCGTTGGGAGATCACAAACTCCGGCAACACCGTGCCGATGTTGCTGATCCCGAAGGCGAAGTCTAATCCACCGCGACTTAGAGTGGTTGTGGATCTCCGTGAGAGGAATAAAAATACTCACAAGATGTCTTCGCCTCTTCCGGACATGGAAGGAATTTTGCGGCGTGTCGTGCGCTGCAAATATAGATCTCTGATTGACGGGCAAGATGCCTACGAGCAAATCAGAATTGTACCTGAACATGTCCATCGTTCGGCCGTAACTATGCCAGATGGGAACATGGTCAGCTTGGTCATTCAGCAGGGTGACTGCAACGCACCTGCAACGTACCAGTCGCTCATGAATTACCTATTTTCGGACTTTATCGGGAGGTTCATGGATGTTTATCTTGATGATATCGTGATTTACTCCGAAACGCTTGAGGAACACAAGAAACGCGTTAAGGCTGTGATCGACGTGTTAAAACGCGAGACCCTGTACCTTAGCGAGAATAAACTCCAATTTCTGCAAGAAGAGCTGAAAGTTCTTGGTCGGATTGTCGACGACTGCGGGATTCGGATGGATCCTGATAAAGTTGATTCAGTTGTTAACTGGAAAACACCAACTAACCGTGATTTGCTTCGCGGCTTTCTCGGCTCGGTTGGCTACCTGGCTGAGGACTTAGCTAAAGTTCGCATCCCGATGGGTGTCTTGCATGGAATTACTGGGGATAAAGTCCCTTTTCGATGGAGTTATACTCATCAGCGCGCGTTCGAGGACGTAAAGAGGATTACGCACGAAGGACGCGATCACCGTCGCAAACCACTTGAATATGGCGAAGGTGCACAGCCTGTCTTCCTTGTTACCGATGGGTGTAGCTCTGGAATTGCCGGAGTTGTTTGCCAGGGTGAGCACTGGAAAAATGCGAAGGTAGCGGCATTCTTTTCAGCAAAACTGAACTCTGCACAACAAAATTACCCAGTACACGAGATTGAGATGCTTGCTGGCGTCGAAGCAATGCCGAGGCATCGAGACATCCTACAAGGGGTCCACTTCACTTGGGTCACGGACCACAAGGGCTTGATTCACTTGCTCAATCAGAAGACGCTCTCGGGCCGTCAAGCGAGATGGATTGAGAAGATTTCGGGCTTTGATTTCGAGATTAAGTATGTGCCTGGCACCGAAAACGTGCTTGCAGATGCGCTATCTCGTATCTATTCCAACGAGGCCCCGGGAACTGTCCGCGCGAGAAGTGAATACACATACCATGATGTTGTGGACAATGATGTCCTCGAAATTGGGTCAATTTCGATGCCTGTGTATGCTGGACGCGAGGCACTTGCGCTCTCGAGTGATAGGGTCACTAGGTTAATGACGAAGGCGGCACGAGATGCTGCTTTGCAGGAGTCCACCAAAGCACCCGAGATCTCCGAGAAAAGCCGGGGAAAGCGTCCACAGAAACACAAGTTTGGTTCCAACACCCGTGCAGAACCAAAGGAGGGCGAGAGTACCACCCAAAATTCACAAATTCTGGCGAGTCATCGAGATGGTGCGGAGGGAACTGATCAGGAGTCTTCCGAAGCAAACAGTGACAAAGTTCAAGCGAACTTACCTCCGACCTCGAACACGGAGTCCAATAATGATTCGTTTGAACCAGAAATTGACTCAGAGCTCGAGAATATGAATGACTCTCTGATACAAGTCGTGAACAGCGGCTGGGATGGCCTGGAAATAGCCAAATTTGTTGCTAACAAGTATCACGAAGATCCGTCCTTCAAACAAATCCAGGACAACCCAAGGTCGTACAGAAACTTCGAGGTATCTGATGGCTTAGTATTCCTTAACCTCAGTGATCGCAAGGTGCTGTGTATCCCTAACCTTACATTCCGAGGCCGGAGTATACGGGAGATTGTAATATCTGAGGCACATTCTGTGTTAGCTCACCTAGGAGTCCGTAAAACTCTGGATTATCTTCGTGACCATGTCTGGTGGAAGGACATGGTCGGCGACACGAAAAGCTTTTGTGAAACTTGCGAGACGTGCATGCGTAGTAAGCCGAGTAATCAAAAGCCATATGGCTTGTTGAACTCTTTATTACCGCCATCTCTGCCATGGGATTCAATTGGCGTAGACTTTGTGGGTCCACTCCCAGAGTCTAAGAATCGCGATGGAGTCTTTAACTCTATAACGGTTGTAATTGATCTTTTAACTGGCATTTAATTCCAAGCCGTATCAATCACACAGCACGTCAAATTGCTGAGCTCATGTTTGAACACATCTATAAATTACATGGGCTTCCGAAGTCAATCGTGAGCGATAGGGATGTGTTGTTTACAAGCACATTCTGGAAACGGCTTCATGGGCTGATTGGCACAAAACTCCATATGTCTAGTGCCTATCATCCGGAGTCAGATGGTGGAACTGAACGCGCCAACCTAACAGCGACACAAATGCTGCGGCAATGCATTGGGCCCAAGCAGAAGGATTGGGTTGCCAAATTACCTGCAGTCGAATTTGCCATGAACTCGGCACGCTCAGAGTCCACTGGATACACACCATTCTTTCTCAACACGGGAAGAATGCCCCGCTCTATGATCTGGAACCCAGACAAGTCGCGTGAGTATCCAGGTATCGCTAGATTTGCCATGGAGCGGAGATTGGCCATCATGGCTGCGCACGACAGCATGATTGCTGCTCGCGTGAAGCGAACCCGCAACGCTAACTGGAAACGGCAGGTGGAGCCGTTTCGAGAAGATGACTTGGTCTATCTGTTGACGAAAAACATTAAGTTTGAGAAGGAACTTGCTCGAAAACTTATACCCAAGTTTATTGGACCATATAAGATTATCCAAGACTTCTCTAATGGCTCATTCAAACTTGAACTCCCTGCTGAGATGAAGCAACGTGGCATCCACAATGTCTTTCATGCATCATTGTTGCGGATCCACATCCCCAATGATGATCGGTGTTTCCCCGGGAGGTTGGACTCGCAATTGGGAGTCTCAACAAATGCGACCAATGAGTGGGCTGTGGCGCGAATTACCAGCCACTATGGGCGACGTAGTGAGGCCATTTTTGAGGTACTGTGGAAGTCGGGAGATTCCACTTGGATGCCATATGACCAGGCGAGTAACCTAGTAGCCCTAAAGGAATATTTGGAGCTACTGGACATTTCCGAGATCAAGGACTTGCCTTATGGATCTGGGAAGCCACCTGCGGATGACGTGCAACTGTTCGCGGGATGTGCAAGCTTTGATTGTAACATTCTGCAATGGGATAAATCAGCCCAAGTGGCGGGTAGCAAGCCTAAGAATCCCCCCACGTCGCCCATTGCAGAAATCCCGCTCTACTCAATTGCGATGGTCTGGCACGGAGACATCATCGAACACTCTAAAATCTCTTCTGACTACGCCGAATGGAATGCTGCGCATCCCTGCTGTATCCGCCAGAACCGCGAGTCTTTTGTCATTTATACCTCGGACGATGACCGGGTGTTGCTATCCATGCCTGCGACTTCCAGGTCGCCATTAAGCACAATCGTCGGCTTCACGATCCAGATCTCGACATCGTTTACAACCCCGGCGGCTACATTCGACTTGCCGAGCATATGAATGCCCTTGATGCGCCTCGTTGGGCCATCTATCACCCGAATGACGATACCACCATCTGGCCCGCCGAGGGAGACCTTCCTACCCTTGCCGAGTTTATGGTCCGCGACGCCGATATCTATGACCCCGCCATCCCGAACGGAAAGGTCTTGGTTGACGTGGACTTCCAGAAGCGCGCCATCGAGCTCATGTTGCACAACGATCAGCGCCGTCAGCGTGCCATCGAGTTTACTCGCGCGAAGCGTGCTATCAAGCGTTCTGGAGAAGTCGAGGGGAAGCTTTCGGCTGACGAGCGCGCTAAGCTGGCGCTTAAACAGGCTCGTGTTCGTGCAGATTACGTGGCCCGGGCTGGCGCCAAGGCCAAGGCGAATGCGCAGGATGGCGCACCGGTCAACAACGGCGAAGGCAGCAGCTCCAACAACGAAGACGATTCGATGGGGCAGTGAACTCGTCGCGAGATGCCGAGCTGGAGGGCGTATGTAACGGTCATTTTCCTCACTCCAACGCGTTCTCGACTTAATGCTACACGTTCCTTAACCTCTATTTCCGTTCGCCTTCATCCGATCATCCCATCATACCCGATTCGGGCTGCATAGCCACATGATCCGTAGTATATATAGTCTGTAACGTAGATAGTTCTTCGGTTAATCTACTACTTACAACAGTCAGATTCACCACCCCAGTGTGCCGGAACTCGTGCTCTACGCTTCCGTCACAGCTATGTTAGACTGCCGGTCAAAATAAATTCCTTAGGCACTCAAATATTTGAGTATTTTGGTGCTGGCGGACTCGAACTCTTCGTAGGATGCATGCCCTCATTCTGACATAGTTTGGCTCGCACCGGCACCGGTATAACACCAGGGCTGCGGCAGAAATGCTTAAGTGGCCAACTAACTGGTGGTCGAGCATGTCCCAGGAGTTCGATGGCCGCACTCCGTACCAGCTCGAGATCAGCGGATTAGACCACGTTCCGTCCCGAGGGTCGTGGGCGTAGCAGAATCTCAAGCCGCCTTCGACTCGTCCCTCGGGATGGAACCAATCCTTCCCATCTACGCGCCACCATGGGCCGACCCACTGCCTGTTACAACCGTCATACCCGAGAAGGATGAAGCTCCCAACGCCCTCGGCCTCGCTCTGAGCGATGATCGCTTCAATCACGCGACTTGGTATACGGACGGGTCGTTGCTGGATGAGAGGGCAGGACGGGCAGCGGTGAGAGTGGAGGGGGAGCGGGAGAGGGAAAGGATCGTGGTACCGTTGGGAGACGGACAAGTGTATGACGGGGAGATGGAGGGTCTGGTGAGGGCAACCGCGAGCGCATTGCAGAATGGACAGGCCAACATCCTCTGCGTCGTGGACTCGCAGGCAGCTCTCCGGGGTATCACGTACCCCGCTCGGGCCAGTACCGCGCGGTGACCTACGATCGACTGGTCCGGACGGCACAACGTCTTAGCCCCCACCTTGCAATCCTCAACCTCTGTACCCCGGCACACGTGGGCACGGTAGGAAACGAGATGGCGGACGAGGCGGCGAAGGAGGCTACCACGATGGACGCAGACCCCATGACCCCCATCTCCCTTACTACGACACGCCGGTCTATCCTCATCCAGACCCTCGGCGAGTGGGACAAGCAATGGAGAACGGCAACGACGGGACGCGCCCTCTGGGAAATCACCAAGGTACCACCCAAAAACGAACCCATCCCGCTTTACACCTCCTCCTCCATGAGCCGTAAGACGTCCTCCTTAATTTCGCAGCTGCGAACCGGCCCCCCCGCTCAATCACTACCGCCACAGAGCGGGGTTCATAGCCTCCCCGGCATGTGAAGCTTGCGGAGCGGCCTCGGAAACGCGCGCCCATTTCATCCTAGAATGCCCGGCCTGGGAACTCCACCGCCAACCCCTCCATTCCGCATGCAGAAAGGTCGACATCTTCGGCCCCCTGCACGTCTCCCCACTTCTCTCCGAACCAAAACTCCTTAAACCGTTCGCCAAGTTCATTGAGGCTACCGGCCGCTTCACCTAGACCCCCGTTCGCGTCTCCCTCCTCCCTCCTCCATCCATGTCACGTCCCCATTCCCCGCGTATTCTCATTTTTATATTTTTCTTCCCTTTCATACATTACACTACCATACCTAATCATATCGATACATAGACTCTCCCAGAAACATCACGAACCATTATATACCTGCACTGAACTACATACCCAGCATTTACGATACCTCCTAGAAACCAATTTACCTCTCACGATTACCTTATCTCATAAAAACGAACTCCCACCCAACAGAACTGTAACATACTTACTTTACACCACCCAGCGTACAGCTACCGTAGCCAGAATTGGCCCTTATGTAGCGAAATAAATGAATCATCAATCAATCAATAAGTCAAAAAACCCAAAAAGTCGTAAAAGCTCTGACGGGTTTTCCAAGCCAAGCCCGTTTACTTTCCTAAGCCAAAAAAGCTGAAAAACCGTGTTCTAAGACAGTAAAAGCGAGCACATAAGTGACCCGAAAAGCAGTTAAAAAACCTCAGAGAAGCCAATTCACCGGTCAAAAGATGCACGAATAAATCATATATTCTGTGGTATTCTAGTGTATCTAATCTATCGTTGCTGCAGGGGAGCACTACACGAGAGTACACGAGGTACATGAGCGCCACATGTCGGTTGAGTGTGATCTAGAAGAAACAAGAATGAATAGATTGGCATTTAAAGAAGGGGAGAACAGACATACGGTGCTTCTCTGAATCGTAGTCAATGATTTTTTGAGGGACGACAGGCTCCAGATCATCGACATCAATCACCGCCATATATCAGTGAGGGCGGTGGACTGTCGGTATATCTATGGCCTATGGCGTGTTCTATTCTACTCCTTCATGCATTTATCTTACTGATTATCTGGCCAGCACTCTAACCGCCTTCAAGGTTGCTTCAAACTGCGAGTCTTACTCACATATCCATCGGTACGTTCGTTCGCCTTACTCGCGTTCAATCCTTACCGACTTGCTGACTGAATATCTTGAATAGGTTCCATTACTGACTTCGGGTCGAGTCTCAGGTCTTTATTATACCTTCAACCCGAGTTCATCGCATGGTGAATTGAACCCTAAGCTACCTACCGCCTCTTTCCCTAAAAAGCCGGGTATGTTACCATGATGCGTTCCTTCACGTTCCTCTCAACTTTCTTCAACTCTGCGTTGACTTGGATTGTATAGATCGTCTGTGTATCGCACTTTGTTGGACCTCAAGACCATGCGCATGTGCTCAGGTGCGTTCCTGTGTCTTAAGCTTGTGGAACCGACTGGCCAACGCTGTAGAATACATATTGTGTGAGCGACTCGGGCCCTAGTATATCACCATTGACCTCGTTCTTACCGATCAACCAATTAATCTAGGTCGGCGCGTTGCTACTTACTTACAAACAACTAATCAAGCCAAGCGCAACATGAACGTCCGAGTTACGGTTCAGGTGGGGATAACGGTGATATATGGAGGCGCACATTTTGAATGGCGGTGCAGCTCGCAGTTCTCAAGCATTGTGATACGTAGCGTAGTTCATCATGTATGCTGTTAGACAGAAATCAAATGTATTCGTTGTGTAACGACTCGGAATACATGCGCGGCACACGAACACGTCGAGGATTTTTAACGCCACTCGACTCGGGGAATCCATCGCGGGAGTGAGATCGCTTGCGACGAGGCAGCAAGCAGAAAAGAAGAGAGGGTGAGGGGGGAAAAGGGAAGTGCGCACCTCATGCGCCTCGTGTTCCCTGGCGTATCTTGCGATTTCGATTTGCGCGCAGCGTGCACACGGTCTCCTCCCGCTGGCGTAGCTCGTCGCGGTACTTCTCCGCGCGGGCGCACCAGTCGTTGTATTGCCGCTGGAGGGAGTTCTACGGCGCCTTGGACGTGTCGAGCTGCTTGGTGACCTTGGCCACCTTGACCTCGAGCATGCCAATTTGAATGTCGTTTTTGCGCTGCGGAGGTGAGTCAGCATGAATTTATGTGAAGGGCGAGGACGAGCTGAAGAAAGACATGGAGAAACGCACCACCTTACTCCTCAACTCCTTCTAATCCCTCTTCGCCGCACTCAGCTCGTTCCTTGTCTCCTCCAACTTCACCTACAAATCCTCAGCTCCGCCTCCCAACCTCCTGTACGTCGCACGCTCCGTATCAGCGAGCTTCCTTACCAGATCATCGTTCACGCGCGCGAGCACCTCGAGGCGCTCGTGCGGCATGATGCTTACGGTCGAGCTGGCAGCGGAGCGGTTGAGAATGCTGCTGTTATTGTCGCGGCATTCCTTCAATCACGGTTAGCGTGTTCTTCAATGGATGAATAAAAGACAAGAAAAAGCCTGGACGTGCCACCAGAACCTGGCACATCCTCAAGGTTGTGGCGTCCTGCTCGCCACGCCACGCTAGTTCACAAGGCGCCGGTATGTGCCAAGGTCGGCTGTGCCTCTCATCTCGCGGGCTGGCGAGACTTGCATGCAGAGACACGACTCCCAACACAGAACGCGCGAATAGACGAGACGTCGGTATGCGCCAAGGTCGGCTATGCCCTCCATCTCGTCTACACACGCGCTCAGGATGGATTCCCTTGTGCTACGCATTGGTGGCACACCGCAGCGAGTGGGCGCAACTGTGGTTGATGGACGCACGCCCAGACCGTAGGTTAATGAAAAGAATTCAGGCACTCAACGTGTCAAATTTACGAGGATGGCGGTGGTACGAGAGCAAGCCTCGCTTAAGATACCCAAACACGCACACAAACACTGATGTGGCCGCAGTATTTCCGCGATTTGCCCCTTTGGGTGTGGACGCGTCACGAGTCTTTGGTGCTCGGGGCGGGTGTCAAGGGCGGTTATCTGCGTGCTCTGATATTGCATCCATGAGGGCGGCGCGCGCTTGAACAAGTGTCGGTTCAGAAACAAAGTCACGGCATAAATTCTATGATGATCAGCGGGTGCGTTAGCGGCCAAAATTCATCCGACTCTATCATATACTACTCGAACCACGCGTTACGAATGTATATTATGCTCGGATGAAAAACAGATGAGGGAAACAGGACTCGGATTGCCATGCGAGGCAGTGGCCTTCAAGCCCAAGTATTCATATCATATCCATATTCACTTTCAGGGATATGAATATGATACGCTACAGATACGATACGGACGGGCAGAGGTGAATACGATATGACTCACACAGCAGAACGACCACATCAAAGAACCTCAGGCTGATTCCGGAGATGTCGTCGGGTTGCACGAACTCGGATGTTGACGAACTTGCGAATGCATATCCCGCATGCAACCCATATACGTACTTCCCACAGCCAACTAAGAAACCTCACAAATCAGAGTCGGCAATACCGGGATCCAGTTTGAGGACCTTGAGATGCAGCCTGACGCCGCACTTGGTGCGGAGGAGATGCTCGTGCAGCTCACCGAGCGCAATCTCATGCTCGGCGAGGTGCGTTTGACTTTCGCTCGTTGGCCACTGTACTGACCCAACTGACCCAACCACAGAAAATCGAGGAGATGCGCATCACAACCTCCCGCTCTTACTTCTGCTCCGACTCGGCCCAGCGCTTGATCACGATATGCTTCTGGGAGAGGCGCCGTTGGATAGACGGGGTAGAGTGCTTGCTCTGGCGGAGCTAGGGTGAGACGACATGCGTGAGTGGGATTTGAGAACGTGCGCTACGTGAGGCGTTGTCACCGGGATGGAGATGGCTCAGTGCGAGGCGGTGTCGCTGTAACGATGTTAGCGAGAGGGAGAATACTGTAGTATTTCGTTCAAATCGACAGTCACGCGTCACGCACCCCCCTGTCGATATCGAAATTTGGCAAGGGTCACGCGTCACGCGGCCGTTTGTCGAACCTCCCGAGCGTCACACAGGGCTCAAAATTGCCTGTAAGACCCAAAAAAAGCCAAATTTTTCGTTCCGATGTCGAAAATTTCGCTGGTGTCACGCCAAATTTTGGCTGTTGTCGAAATGTCGAATTGGTCTTTTGGGTCACGCGTCACACCCAGTGTCGATTTGAACGAAATACTACAGTAGATGTGAGAACGGGGGGAACCGGGTGGAGAGGAAGGAATGACGTACCTGGGGCGGGGCGCGGGCGGGGTGCAGGCGTCACTCGTCGGGGACTGGCTTCTACACGGGGGGCATGAATTGTTCCCTGGAGGGCTTGGTGCTAAGGAATGTTTGAGGATGCCGCTGGAAGGCGCGGTCAACGCGATGCGTGGGAGCAAGGGAAAGACTGACCTAGGTGGACTCAGGCCGCACGCTGTGCGCGGAGGTGTGGGGTATCGGTTGGAGGCGCAAGGGAGGAGACTGTGAGGGGGGTCAGCAAGGGAACAAAATGAACACGAGGACCCAAAGAGAAGAAGCCGGGCGTGACGAAGAGGAAAACGCCAGGAGGAGACATACGTCTACAAAAGAGTCTTTACTGATAGTTTTTACGGACTAAAAGTCTGACTTAATATAAGACCCAGGTTGGCTGTAAGACTCATCCGGCAAGACGTACTCACGAGTGCGCCAAGCTCGATGTTAATACTGGCGCGAGGCTACTAAGGGACATTGGAAGGATATCATAAAAACGATGTTACTAGAAAGAGATGAGTCGATGGGCGTCAGCCCCAGAAGTTCAAATCCGGGCGCCAGTTGCACTTGGCACCCGGCGCCGGACATATTACGGCCACGTGACTTAGTCTCTTATAAACAGACGCTACAACAATTCTGAGCTCGTACCTCGCTTTGTTGTAGTCTGTCGATTACCCGCGATCCGTGATCGGAGGTCAATGTTATTATATAATCACAAAAATTTCGGATGTCGAGAGGGATCCCAGGAGCCCTGTGTCCATAATTTGGGGTCAGATTCAGGCTTGGTGATACCAATTGAACCTCTTCGCCAGCGAGATCCTAGCAAAAAACCTCAAGAACAATGATGCCGAGTTTTGATGGCTCGGCTGCTTACCGAGCAACCTTTTCGTTCCAGCTCTAACATGGACACAAAAACATATTTTAAAGAGACAGATGTCTCAAGAATGCAGATATAACTCCTTTTGCCTCAGAAACCTCTATGGTGAGACTGCTGGAAGTGTTGCAGTAGCCTGGCCAAAATTCAAACTCCGAAGTTTATGTAAACTTTACATAATAACGTCGACCTCCAATCACCTGTCACCAGGTAAACTACAGACTACACGTGACTCGGCGCCAACGCGTCGCGTTCTCAACCAAAGATAGGGGTTTTGGCGCCATTAGTAAAACTACTGGTCTGGCGTAGCCAGGCCGTCGTCCAGATAGAGCACGCTAGGAACTTCGCGGTGTGGTCAAGAGCAAGCTGTATGATGCCTCCCGTTATCGGTTGCTAAAAAGATTTCAGGATATTTTACCTAAAGCCCCCGCACCTGTCGAGATTGAGCCACCACCTCCCCCTCCCGAGCCCGTAGTACGCCGTGTAATCCTCCATGTCCGTGACTCAATGACGACGGCTTTGAATCGATTCCGTATCTTCCGTGAATATCCCCATCGGCCTTTGTACGACCCCCGTTCCCATTCAAGTCGTCTGCAAAGGATTCACCCCTGCCCATATTATGGTTACAAGGATTAGATTTTGAAAGGCATGGCTTGACATCAATAGCTGGTTCACATTTTGAAACACATGACCCGATTGCCATTAGATTTTTAAAGGCGCAGGAATGGATAGCCCTGATCATTGCGAACATTACCAGCTATTTAGATCCTGCTGAGGCATTATTGCCCTTTCCAGAGGGCAATTACTGGTTCACATTTTGAAAAGCGTGACCTGATTGCCATTAAATTTTTGAAAGACATGACTTGACGTTAATAGCTAGTTTATATTTTGAAAGGCGTGACCCGATTGCCATTAGATTTTGAAAGGCATGGCTTGACATCAATAGCTGGTTCACATTTTGAAGCGTATGACCCGATTGCTTGCCATTAGATTTTGAAAGGCAGGACTTGACATCAACAATCGCAATGCAGACTGTTTACATTTCGCCACGGTCACATATCTCTCTCTTTATAAAATTGTCCGTGTCTGTCTGAAGCTTTTTCTTTGGAGCTTTTGACCCACTTCGTCGGTACATCAACTGCATGACGGCCATAAAAACCCACGCTCGCTGAGAACAGAAATACATACACTGCATTTGTTTGGATTGACAGATGATCCGACGAGCTATTCTTGCACCATCTTTCCAGCAAACGCTCATCAGTACCAACACTTTGGTTAATCAGCACCAAGAGTTTGGAATATCAGCCTTAAGCTCAGGAAGTCCGGGAATTAGCGACACCGGCATGTCGGCGGCCGCGAGCCCAACATGCGTCGGAATTGCCAAAGGTTGTAAGATAGAGGGCGTGGAACCCAACACCCTTATGTAATTTGATGGCATCTGACCGCCCTCTATCTTATGTAACTTTAGAGCTGAACATACCTTGCGCTGCGTCAAAACGCGATCCAGGCATTTATAGAGCGACACCCATCGAGTACGAACCCATAGCAAAAGCTCGAGATCGGGTACATTCAACCAGTCTGCAACATTGTTTGAAGAATGTGCGTGCCTGCGGCGACGCCCTGATCTGAAGAAGTGTTATTAGAGCGACTCGGAGTATCAAGATATAGGAGTCCAGCGGGGCCCACCTGTTTTATGAGTGCTAGAACCTTGCCCAGTGCGTCACCCGTAGTCCATTCAGAGTCAGTGTCGATGACAGAATTGTGGTAAATCCCAAGCTGCGCGCTCGACAATGATGCCGCATTGTCGAATTGGCTGGCAGTGGTGGGTTTTTCCTCGCTAGCCTGAAGCGAGCGCAAGCCGCGTGCGACGAATGCGGAGGATGGCGACGGGAAAGGGTGATGAATTGGAGGCGTAGGCGTGTTTTACTGGGTGGTTTTGGTGGACCAGTGAGGCACGGGCGCCGTCGAAAGGGTGGTAAGGATGTGAGGAAAATCGGGGATGTGGGGTGTGTCGATGCTGCTGTTGTCGGGCTTGTAACCTCGCCAAGGTTCCCCTGGGCGGTACTGGGCATGATCTATCGACTATCGAGTGCCCGAACCTCGACCTCGTCGGAACGCGAACCCGCCGCCAGAGATGGTTGTTGTTGTTGTTGTTTCATTCGGGCGGAAATACCCTCAGATTGCCGAGGGTTTCGCCGCTCGGCTGAATTAAACAGCTCTGCAGCGGAATTGGCCCAACTGTGAATGACTGGGTCAGCCGGCAGGGCCATTTTTCTGAGGCAGTCAGTGCTTCAAGAAACATTATTAGAGTAGCCTCAAATCGCTTTACGGAAACTGATGTCAGTTCGAGCGACTGCGGAATGAAACGGTCTGCAGGGTGGTGAAATTGGTCTCAGTGTGAGTGACTGGTTAATCGATGAACAGCCTGCTGGGTCACTTTTCTGAGGCGGCCAGTTTGTCCAGTGGCATCATAAGAGTAGCCTCAAATTTTTTTACAGAAATTGACCTCAGTTCGAGCGACGGCTGAATTAAACTGTCTGCAGGGTGGCGAAATTGGCCCAACTGTGAATGACTGGTTCAGCCGGCAGGGCCACCTTTCTGAGGCAGTCAGTCCCCTTGGTGGCGCTAACTTTACTTTGCTTTGCTTTGCTTGACGTACTTTTTCCCACGCTTGGCGAGTCTAACTTTACTGACACGGCTCAAGAAGGGACTCTCCTAACGTCGCAAGGGACCTTCTCTGACCAGGACAAATATTTTGCGACACCACTTCTACTGAGAACCTCGTCGGTGAAAGACGGGAACCCCGCATCTTCGGCGTCCTGCCAGAGGAAGACGGGCTAGAGCATGCACACCACCTTTTTGCGATCGGAGGCGGATTGAAGACTACACGGCAGGCTTGCAGCAAGGCCGCCGTTGTGGAAGATAAGGACCCGAAAGTCGCAAGTGACCTGGTTATAGCCAAAAACCAGCCTCAATGCGCGCTCGGGGGTGGCGCTACGGAGAGCACGGGCGTAGGTTCCCGCCTGCCATATGAGCTCCGGCCACGCCTTCTTCACCTCCACGGGAATCCGAACTTGTGGATTTTTCGCATCCGAGAAGCCCCAGCAGCAAGGAAGGATTGAAGTCCTTTTGGTGGAGCCCCACGATGTCCGGTTTCAGGGGAGCCGCTGAATCGATGCCATCCACGGTAGCCTCATCGTTGGGGTGAAACTGGAGCTGCGAATACCATCGTTTCTCTCTAGGCTTCAGCACGAACTCGCCGATCCTGGGGTGTGCGTGGGCGAGACGGTCGTACGCGCTGTTGATTGCCCTCCCGCAGTCTTTGAGGAAGACGCAAAGAGTTTGATAGCTCTGCGACTCCCGATCGACAGATTTCGATGCCGAGGAAGGGACCTCAATCCCGTCGAGGGCACTCGCCACCAACGCGTCGTCTACGAGGCAAATGTGATCGTTCAGACTAGGATGGAGGGGCCCTTCTGCCCGTTGGCGATCAGGTCTTTGATATATGCTGGCTTTAGGTGCTTCGGGGAAAGCATCTGCGAGATTCTCTTGGGCGAAAATTGCCATATGTGACCACCGAACTCGTGGGCGATATCCTTCTTCACTTCAGGATGGAAAAAAAAAAAAAAAAAATCCATAGAGTTGAGAGCATTTCTGAGCAGCAATATACAGCTCCTTGCAGAACTTAGGGCGCGGACAGAAATTTTGCCTTTTGGGGCACTTTTTGATCCTTTTGCTCAGGACAGCTGCCCTGGGCTCAATTCAAGCCCGTTTGCCTCACGAGTTGGACCATTCAATTCGCATTGAAAATCCGCAGCGAACCGCATCTTCAGACTCTCAACGCAGCCTGTAAAAAGCTTTCCTGGCATCAATACTCAGATTCATTGGCATTTTTTGCGCAGGACAGCTGCCCCGGCCTCAATTCCAGCCCGTTTACCTCGAGAGTTGAACCATTCGATTCGTATAGGATATCCGCAGCGAACCACTTACTCCGATTTTCAACGCAGCCCATAAAGGCCTTCCTGCCATCAATAATCAGTTTTATTCGCATTGTTTGCACAGGACAGCTGCCCCAGCCTCAATTCCGAATCATTTTCTACGAGAGTTATACCATTCGATTCACATTGAAAATCCGCAGCGAACCGTATCCTCAGATTTTCAATGCAGCCTGAAAAAGGCTTTCCTGGTATCAATAATCACTTTTATTGGCATTTCTTTTGCTCAGAACAACCGCCCCGACTCCAATCCTCAGATTATGACCCATTCGATTCGCATTGAAAATCCGCAGCGAACGGCCTCCTTGAAACCTCACCTATTATGCGAGATTTTACTCATCTCGCATTTGAACTTTCAGCGAAGGAAGGCTACGTAGCACCAAATTGACGTGGTCAGCATTCTATTTTATTTCTTATAATACAAGGCTATTGAAGCACGTGTTTCAAAATGGAAACAGAATAAATTGAATTATGAATTCAATACAAGGCCTTAAAGCACGTGTTTCAAAATGAATGGAAAACGCACTGATAGCTTAAATACAAGGGGGCCACCACTATCCAATACGAATTGAATTGATCGCGAACCGCGAGGACAGCGGGAAGCAGTGGACAGAACCGCGAGCAGGTATGATGCAAAATTGACACTGCCCCGAAAGACTCGTGGAACGACTTCAACGAGTAGGTCCTCTTCTTCATAATCGCATTTTGCTAAAAGGCAACAACCATGAACAGGATTTCAATGGCAACGGGCATCTGTCACCCAGGCTGTATTTCCTTCCCCGACCTCCATACTCGATCCCGATACACGTCTTACCTGGTCGGCCATGCTATTGGTTTTACCCCTTCAATCTGTCTAGACGGGCCACTCGAGCTCATCGTCGAAATAGAAAAGAACAAGGTAGGTACTCTTTGAATTCGAAGTTAAAATCAAGTAAACCTTCCTCGGTACCTGGTGGAAGTACTTCGGGCGCTATGTTACTCGCAGAATTTTTGGGAATGATATGACGCTATACGAGTGGATGACACTAGGCGATAAGGTCCTATCTGCTATTCCGTTGTTCTGCTGTTTTTTGAAAGCAAAGCGATGCAGATCAAGTCCAACTTTTGCAGCGGCGTTGCCAAGATGGGTGGACACATACGGGACTGAGGTGGCGATACGTGAATCGTATGACACTGGTCGATGGAGTATCCCATGCTACTCCCTGCAGTGTGTTGCGTATGATATGGCACTTCATTATGCTCTGACGACGACAGCCGCCAATTTGCATCGCGAGCTAGGCTTGTAACCATCTCGAATGCCGTAGTCGGGTACGAAAGTGTTACTCTCAAAGTCTCAATTTGATGACGAGTAGGATGATGAAGAAGATGAACCTGAAAGTAAAGCCTAGGTGAAACGCCTTTCATTTCTTCCCGGATGCGGGCTGCAGTTAGGCTCGAAACCATCTCGATTTCCCCAAGTCCAACGTACTTGCAGAGTGCAAGTTGGAGACGGAATAAAATTTTGGCTATCCTCATCTGTATAAATTTTAACTTAAGTTAGTAATTTTAAAGGTCATTGAAAACGATAAATAGATCACCAAAGCCCCTATTTCTGTCAAGTGCATTTGGCCGTCTAGATCAATTGTGATGTTTCATGGCTGGATGCAAGGCTGGAAGGAGGAAAAGTAATGCACCGTGCACGCCTTGGTTGATTTTCCGCCACATAGGAGTTTGAGAGGTTTGTTTCTCCTTCGTATTTTTGCAATCATTTCTGCCCAACTATCTTCGTTGGATATGCTTGTGTGATTTTGCGAATGCAGAGGGGTTAGGCTGGTAGGTTAATTTCTGTATCCATGTTCAAGTTTGCATTCACTGATATGTCTGTATTCTGTATGCCGGAACGTTCGAGTCCCTCCCATGTCACCAGCACCATCGCAACGTCTTACCTTCCCAGCAGGCCATCGGGGTCGCCAAAGGTTGAACGAAATCCGGGAAAGGAACCGTAAAAATATCCTCGAAGCTCCGTCAACCGCTGCGTTCTGGAAGGAAGTAAAACGACTCATCGATCCTGCGCCAACTCCTCTCTGTGTGACAGCGGATAGCCTCAAAGATGTGTTTGAGAAGCGCCTGAACCCGCCCGCCACCCTGCCATACAACCGGCCGGCCAGCTCACACACACTTTGAATTTTGTTGAATAGAATAGAATGGGGGCGGCTTTTTGGGCTGCGAGAATCTATTTATCGACTAGACTCGAACCAGTCCCAAGGGCGTGAGGTCTCAAAGACAGTCGTTTGATGCTACGCCGGAGGGACTGGTATTTAATCGCCGGTGACATGGAGACTCGGAGTTTGCCGAGAATCTTTTTCCGATTAGGCAATACCTCCGTGCAAAAGTATTTTGTATCGAAAATCTGAAGAGGCAGTTTTGTAGCGCTCGAAATTCTAAGACTCGTGATGTTCTTGGATTATTTTTCGTCTTGACACTGACCGCACTATAAATTAGTTCTTAACGCCAAGAGACGCCAAGATGGGCAGCAAAATCATGTGCTCTTGATGTCCCAAAAAGGTCACCAAAGAATTCACTGTGGCAAAGCCAATTGACTGCCTATTAAAATTCTGAGCACATCATGAGTCTTGTATTTTACCCTAATAAAAAACTGCCTCTTCAGATTTTCGATACAAAATACTTTTGCACGGAGGTATTGCCTAATCGGAAAAAGATTCTCGGCAAACTCCGAGTCTCTAAGCCGCCGGTGATTCCGCTCCAGTCGTTATTCAGATGCCCTATTGATCGACTATCATCAATACTCAGAATAACGACTGGTTTGAGTCTATTTATCGACACCGCTGGCGCTGAAATAGCATCTTCGCTACTCTCTTCCCACCACCATGCATCTCAGTGTCTACTCCCGACGCCGCTATGTCGCTTTCCTTGTCGTTCTCGTACGTGCAGATTTTTTTTACGGTCACCATGTTTACCGTCCTCAGATGTCACTCTTTTATTTTCTGAAAGTGGCGCTTCACGACGATCGCCGCTCTGTGCCCATTGCTAGTGCTGCTCCTACGATAGACGACCAGCCGCAACCCAAAGACGAACAAGCTGTCGCCGTTGTAGCTCCCCCAACGCCTGAGTCTCCAACTACCCTCTGTGGCGGTCTTCCCCGCGCAAACGCAACACTCCTTATGCTCGCGCGCAACAGCGATCTCGCCGGAGCCATCTCGAGCGTCGCCCAGATGGAAGCCAAATTCAACAAATACTGCAACTACCCGTGGATATTTCTCAACGAGGAGCCGTTCACAGAGGACTTCAAGCGGTATGCAAGGTTTTGACTTATGCGCTTACAGCGCGCTCATGTAAATACAGGGAGATGACCCAGCTTTCGAACGGCAGTGTGTCCTTTGGGCAGGTACCGAAGGAGCACTGGTTCCAGCCGGAGTGGATCGACGAGGACCTCGCGCGGCAAGGGCGGAACAAGATGGTTGCGCAGGAAATTATCTATGCTGGGAGCGTTCCGTGCGTGTATTTCTTGGACACGTGCCCCGTTCTTATTCGGCCACAGCTATCGCAACATGTGCAGGTACATATCGCTTATCAGAATACGTTGCTTTGAATTAATTTTGCCGCGTTTCTAGGTTTAATTCAGGTGTAGGTCAATCCTGTTAGCAATGCTGCGTCGACTGAGCTTGGAGTAGTTCTTCTTCAAACAACCCCTACTCCAACTGTACCGATACTACTGGAGGTTAGTCATTTCACCGTTATGTTCTGAATCTCACCGTTCCCCAGAGTTGAGTATGTCATCATATGCTGCTATCTGCGCGAATTCAATAGATTCATGTTGTAGGCCCGATGTCGATTATTTCTGCGACATGGCCTACGATCCCCCAAGTCTTGGCAATTCTCAATCAAATTTGGGAACATCATCCGGATTCGAGGCCCAGTTTCATTGCTTACGACGACGCCTGTGATCTTCTTCGCCATATCGTTACCCAAAATCCGAATGATCCGTGGCTTAGCACCAAATTTATCGTTGACGCATGGCACTACCTCGGTCACCGAGCAACCGATATTCTTTGTCAGTTATGGTGCAATCCTGCGCCGAAGAACGGTTCTCAACCTGATCTGGTTCTGGTTGAAGAAGATGCGAACGGAATCTGTCACCAAACTCGAGCGTTTAATACCGAAACCGCCGAACAGTTGAATTCGTGGCTCAACGGCTTCGAATCCCAGTTGCGCCAAATGTCGGATGTGAATTACGATTTTTTTGTGCACGTACTGATGATGATCTATGCGGAGAAGGTCCAGAAACAAGTGGTTCAGAAAAACCAAGAGCTATCTGCGACGTTCTGGGCAGAAGCAACGGGGGAGTAATGGGTTTAATTATCAACAATTTCGAGTTCGAGTAATTTCGTAGGCACTGATGTCTCGTCGTCTGCATCTGCAGTCTGTTTGGACGCGCTTTGACAAGGGGCTTCAATTGACGGCACCTCAATAAATTTATTTGCCTCAGACATTAAATTGTGATCCAGTTTATGTATCAGGTGGTTGTTAGACACATGAAAAATACGGTAAAACACAATGTAAACTACGAGTGGCCAGCAACGTCCAATGGAATGCAATGCAAAACATTAGCCTCCAGTGGACCATGAGCTCAGGCAACATCCACTGGGATGCAGTGAAGTGCAATATAACTTAATGGGTTTCACTGGACTTCAGTGGCCGTCACGCTGATTGAGAGTCCAATGGAACTTACCAAATTCCACTGGAAAACAAGCCATCCTGCAGGATCTTCATGTGATCATGGGCCACTGAACTCCAGCATAAGCTGTTGACCCCCAGTGGTGGACCACGTGAGAATGGATTGCCAGTGGATTCCACTGGAAAGTGAATGGGCGGCCATTGACCGCCGATGCCGAACGATGCCGACCAGTGACGTTTCCACTGCCGCGTATATTACTGCAAGACAACTGGCCAGGTTGCACTGCCACCATCAAGGCCTTCTCAATTGGCCAGAAAGAATTTGTGACTCGCCAGGCCACATTTCATTCTGTCCCCCAGAACCCAAACTGAGGTCGTAGCTTGCCAGGCCACGATCTCGATGCCCCCAGAACCCAAACAGAGGTCGCAGGTTGCCAGGCTACGACCTCAATGCCCCCAGAACCCAAACAGAGGTCGCAGGTTGCCAGGCCACGATCTCAATGCCCCCAGAACCCAAACGGAGGTCGCAGGTTGCCAGGCTACGACCTCAATGCCCCCAGGACCCACCAAACCAAGGTCATGGTTTGGAGCTGATTTCGAGTTCCTATTACATTTCGGGGGTAAGTGCTCGTGTTCGGCAAATTTGGACTAAACTACTCATCGATATCGATTTTCGGCCCGGATTTCTTGGCGACGGACAGTCTGGTTTCCGGGGCTCAATTTAGTCCTTGGACGGTTCTAGATTATGCCAACCGGCACCACTTCAGAATTAGTGCGGGGCTCTAAATACCGCAGGATCATTCTGGCCAATTCCGCTTTCGAGTCCAGTCGTTTGTCGTCCGGCAGTATTTCGCGAAGACCAACATCGGCCAGGAAGGTGCAGGCACCAAAAAGGCCAGGTGAGATGAAACGAAAATTTTACCTATAAACTACCCCCATGATCCTTCTAAATCTCAAATCTTAGAAGAATCTGATGAAATATCCGGTTTGACATGAAGTTTTGGCTGCAAACTTCGACAACTGTTAGGCCCGCGGTCGAAACACGGACTTACAGCTAATAACAGTACCGAAGGCGCGGCCAAAAATTACCTTGCTTGTCAAGGTCTCTCCACCCTCATAATGGCACCAGTTTCATGCGACCCGATGATCCTATTTCTTCCGACAAGACGTAAAATTTACATAACTGCCGGACAGCTCATTCTCCCCAGTGTCCTCTCCGACACACAGCAGTAAAATGGTTCAATTGTCTGCCATGCTGCGCAGCAGGCCCACGAAAATTATCGTATGCAAATTGACCTGTCTCAGCTGTCTGCAAAACTCTCAGGCGCAAGCAGGAGCTCGCAAAGCCCAAAGGATGGGCACTCACCCATGCAATAGGTGGAGAGAAGACGTTTCAACATCAGCTTTTGAACATTTCGTAAACAAAAGCTAGTCTCCCGCAGTCAGACTCTACAAATTTTATGATAGTCGATAAAACTTTATATAGAGTCTGATTTTATTGGCATAGCCGAAGCCGCAAGTCAGATTTCCGTGACCATTGAGTGACCGCACGTAATATTCCCACGCTCCCAATCGGGACTGACCACTCGGTCTCAGTATTTCGCGGTAATGAGCGGATATCAGATGAGTGGTATGAGTGTAAACCTACTCCACTCTAACGCAACCTCGAACATGCAACTGAGGTAAATTGCAACCTCTCGGGTGGCTCTGTAATAATGCTTGACCGCCAATGCCGCTTGACAACCGCGGAAGAAGTCACTCTTGATGGCATAAAGGGCCTTTTCTGTGATCGGAGATCGGATAAGCAAGATAGACGCTTCTGATAATCAGAACATCTACCGAATGCCCCTGCATAGTCCAGCAATGAACTAAGTGAGTGACCCCAGCCCGTTCCGAGGTCTCCGACGAGCTCCTAGAGGGAATATAATTCATATATTTTCCGTCCTCCTCATGTCGCACGTCTCTATCTGGAGTGATGGGTTGCACAACGAAATGAAGGAGCTGGGCTGCCTCCCATGTTCTTCTGATTAGGGACTCCTGAAGAGCAAAAAGGTGAGGAGAGAAAAGACTCCCAAAATTGTAAGGAATCGCTGACATTGAGTCAGTCGTAGTTTTCCTCGTTCCGGGTCATCCTCGGAAAATGTTCCAGCTTTCGTCCCATAGTGCCAGGATATGGCTTCGAACGCATCCGTTCAGATAGACGAAGAATGTAAGAAGCTGTTTCTGACGCACTCCGTGAACTTTCTTAAGGTTGAGGGATCTCTGAGCAAACACGCAAGCGAGGGTGACCCCATTCGTATCCTTGAATACAGCGGATGTGGCATCTTCAGGGTCATTCTTCATGGCTATAATGCTCCGAGCAGCCCGTGATTTCAGCTCTTCGGTATTCTTAGGTCGATTTTTGAGGTCATTTATATCAATGGGCAAAATGAACGTATCGGTGTTGAGGGCCCATCTGAGAGCTTTCAAGCGGGCGTAAGCGAGGAAATCACCATTAATAGCCACAGATGTCAAGGACGTCAACGCAGGCCTTTTGACCCTGGCTGCCCTCAGCTAAGTCCACAGTATACGTCAGTGGCGGCCGCTGCAAAGGTAATTAAAAAATACCCGCGCTTTAGCTGCGGCCTTTTCTTTGTCCTCCAACTCGCTGGCTGCCGTCTTCCGAGACGCTTTTGATGGCTTCTTTGATGAAAGAAGTGCAAGTTCCATTTTCAGACTGAGTCTTACTCCTGCAGACTCGTATATTACTCGTATCTTAAGCAGATGCCCTGATTTCGTATGCACCTGTTTACGATCACCTTAATTTGAACGTTTTTTCTCAGCCCAAATCCCTGTTCCAGAACTTTGGCTCCGACCTTACTGATTTATTCTGTATTTTCACAGCCGATCACCGTTTAACTTTGAGCAACTTCGACATTTTCCACGCCGCTCCATCCACATCAGTCAGACGACCCACGGTCGAGCGCTCAAGACCCGCTCAAAAGGACGGCCTCCCGGATCTTCCTTCGTCTTTCCCCCCACCATCATCTCACCACCCTGAAGCACGCTTTGCCGCTCAATACTGTGCTTAACGCTTATTCAATGTATCAATCGAACACGCAAGATGCTCCTGCTAGCATGGTTCAAGACTTCAAGTTCTTCCTGGGTGCGCAACGTTCTCGGGTTTCAAAGCCAGCGGCCGCAAGATCGCAAGTTAAATGAACCTGGCACTCCTGGCACGATTTTCAAGATCTCTCAAGCCTCTCAAGTCGTACGACAAGCTCTTGCGCTTCTACGTTCGTTCAAGTCACCAAACAACGATCTCAGACTCAACGTTGGGTTAATCTCTCCCGTGTATTCGCAGATGCAAACCACTTCACGTTTGTCAACCCTTTCGAAGTTTCCATTCCTGCTACCTACCTGCCTGCCTGCCTGGCTGCTGTTGGAGGTCGAAATCGCCACGTTCCCGACTGAACGAGAACACCGGTAAGTTATTAGCCCAGATTTCATCCAAATCCCACTGACATCGATCACTCCTACTTCTGAACGGAACCGATTGAATCTGCAAAGTAAAGGTGAGTGTGAATCGACTCGACTTTTGAATCAAACATGTTTTCTTGCAGTTCTCTTCTCGCGCACGATGCATGTCTCCTCAACCCAGAAGAGGCATTAACCCGTTCAAGTACGGCCTTGATATTCTATCGTTCAACACCAACATCCGCATAGGATGCCGCTGCAACAGGTTGTATTTGCCCATCGCGTATCTCAAGCCCGTAATAACCGTTGGACAGTTGCACCTACGGTATGTGTTGAGGCCCCTTCTGCTCCGAATACGCCGCTGACTTCGGGACCGCAGGACCGCAGGGGTACGAGTAACCCATTGTATGTTACATCGCCTAAACACTTTCCCCCGCCGAGCTCATGCGACTGCGGACAGGGTTGTCTTTAGAATGGCCGTACACTATCTCTCCACAGGAACGATGGCAATTGGTGCCGTTTAACCCTTCCGTAGAACTCGCGCTGCAACTCGAATACAACGTCCCCTACAATGCTTCGGTTTGTCCAATACACGAATGGTGCATTTCTCGCTCCTGGTTTTCCGTTCTCCATTTGACGAACCCGCCTCACAGTTAAGTATTCCGTGGCTCTCTCTTTTTGTAACGCACGCCCGAGTACCGAGTATTGGGAATTTATATTTGCGTCGGTACGGGAGGCGTGGCTTGGTCAATAAATTTATAAATAAATACATTCATTTTCAGCGGACGGACGAAGAAATTGTATTCAAATGATGTTGCTTTCATTCGTACACTGATGCAGTACTTGGTGACTCTTGATTGAACCCACTACGCCTCCTACAAGTCCAATCTGAGTTCATAATTTTGTAAATTTCGTCGAGAGTTTGTGATTTGAATCGAGGTATTCGGCGACAGTTCAAAGTCCACTATCTGAACCCTTAAACATAAACACCAGCCGGAGCGAAGCTCCGGCATGCCTTGTGAATACTACCGGGACGGGTGATGCACCCTCCCCGGCCACGGTCCTCCATCGTCCGGGCCGGTCATCCAAACAGTACTCGCTATTTCGGAAAAGTAACTGGAATAGGGACTTCACAAAGATATCTCGACATTTGGACGATTCTTTCTCTGGAATTCAAGGCTTCCTCCACCATATTCAGTACATCGATCGTCCAGGGCTGAGCCACCGTGGCAGCAAAGGGACCCGGCGCCCGTTTGAGCCCAGCTGTGGTTCAAGTCGCTTCAAACAAGTTGTACCGTAAGCTTTAAGAAGTTTGAACCATACCTTACCTGTCTGTATTATCATTTCTCCAGAATAAAATAATTTGGTGTTTTCTCAAAAATATAACTGGTTGATATGCAGAGTATCAAGAAACAGGACCAAAGCGCTTGTGAAATATAGCACATTATACCCACATTATTCCAGTTCATATTGATCAGCATTCGGGCTTGCAAAGTGCAGGGCAGGTTCCTCACTTTCAGCATTTCTCTGCCAAATTGATCCCAATAATCAGGGGGGGGGGGGGGGGGGGGGGGGGGGAAGGCGCAGTAACTCGTGTTCTGAAATTTGGGAGCACAATGGGAGAAGTGGGAGAAATGGGAGAAATCTCTGGAGAATTGGGAGAATTGGGAGAGTTGAAAATGTCAAACAAATACAAACATAGTCGAGCTTTGGTCGAGCTTAGCATCGAAATTGGGGTCAGAAAAACTTAAATTTGTATGTTCAAAGGCGCCCAGAGCAGCATGTATTATGTGATCCATGCCACCCCTCCTGCCAGTTGGAACGCGAGGTATGTTCCCAATCTGATTCTTGGGGGAGATTATTGTGGGAAGAATACGTACCCGCCCCATATAAGCTGGGTCCATTGCGTTGCGCATAGCCTTGCAGTGGAACGTCGCCGGTGGAAGGAACGTGATAAGAAAACTGTGCCTCGCCAATGGCGCCTATGCAGATTCTGCTACCTCTACGTGGAAGACCCGGCCCATGCGATGTTTAAATGCGGACACGGGGGCTTACAAACATCCGTAAAACCTTCCTGGAAAAGTTGGAAGCCGAACTTCCGGGGTTCGCAAAGCAATACCCTGATGAACTTCAACTCTATCGCGTACTGCTCCCCAAGAGAGAAATTACACCACTCACGGCAAAATTGGCCTACGATGTCCTCAAAGTATTCGATTCGGTACCGATGCTCCAACCGCTCGACTCTGAGATTTCAAACCAACAAATTTCACAATTAGATTGTTTGGGCTGCAGCCATTGGAGTCATCTGATGGCTGATTGGCGTTGGCTGATGAATGGCTGATCAACTGAATTCATTGCAAATTATTTTGTGCTAGAATGAGAGGTAATGAGCATGTGAATGTATATGGATCTCTAGGAATGAGTGCTAACTGCATGAGAACACCAACTTGGACTAAATTGAAGATTTTGGACCTACAATCCGGTAATTGAGGGTGGGGAGGGGGCAGGTCACTTGTACATGACTTGTGAGACTCGCAAGTGACTCAATATTAGCAAAAATGAAGGCAGGAATCGAAGTCATTTGAACCATTAGCCATCAGTTTGCGCCAATCAGCCATCAGATGGCTCCGATGGCTGCGGCGCAAACAATCTATTGTTCCCCGCAATTTCTGATTCTGTTGTATTGGGCTTTTGTGGTTGGCTCCTGCATGCAGTTTGCAAAGGGAAGACATACGACATCATCTTGTGTACTGGTGGACACCGGGGATTTACACCTGGGAAGAGAGAACTCCTCCAGCACACCGGCTCTTCAGCTGGTGGTCAGGTCCCACAGGGTTTTAACCGGAGGTCCTGCCATTCAAACGGCCGGCCAGTTCACGGATCGCCAGCGTCTTATGTGTTCGCCCCCCTGCGGCTTGTAACTTTATACTGTATTATTTCATTCAATTCGACAGTCAGGCGTCACGCGGACCTTTTTTTATTACGGGAATAATTTTTTCTTGATTTATCGGATTTTTTTTGGCCCGGAAAAGTCGGCCTCCGTGTCGAATTGAACGAAATAATACAGTATCGTGAACTTCTGAAACCGTTTATTATGAGCGAGGTATAAGCATCAGCGTACAGGGTTTTAACTATGTTGGTGAAGTGATTTGGGAAGTTTGCATGTTCTAGAGCGGCCCGCAAATATTTATTTTATCATACGCCTTCTCTTGGTCTAGGGCAACGATTACACCATTCTGTGCTTCGAATTCGGCGTAGTTTATCATTGTCTCTGTTAGTTTCACTTGATCAATGACGATCACAGATGGGGCGGTTTCAGCTGGTGTAAGAGATAGAGCCTTGGTGAAAATTTTATAATCACAGTTCAAAAGCATGACTGGACGATGGTTTCCTACCACTACCACTCTGGGATCATTTTTCTTGTGGAGATGTGAAAGCCATCCTTCGGTGGATTCTGTTTCTGGAACCACGGCAAATCTTTCCATATCATTATAGATCAATCTCAGAGTTTGAATGGTGGTGCGTCTCTCTTTGCTTTCTCAAAGAGTTGATGCAGTTGTTTCCAGAACTCGTATGGGAGACCATTCATTCCCGGTGATTTACCATTTGGCACGCACAATATACAGTCAACAATGCCCTAGAGTCTAGGCCCCCTACATATAATTAATCCCTAGAGTTTAGGGGGCCCCGAAGTCCGCCGGATTCTGGGCCAAACCCTAAGCTTTAGGGGCACAACATTATTGTGACAAATGAAAAGGTTCCCCTGCGGAAATAAATTATCCATCAGTTGCAGGGCGCAGAAGGACAATGAACATAACCTCAATGTGACTGTCCATCTCAGACACGGGGAAACACGTCAACTACGTCGATGTATCGATGCCCCCCGAAGCACTCGACATGATACGCGAGAACGTCGAGTGACTGACACCAGTGGCGATGATTAGTAAGGTCCAGGCGGCCTTTCCCACTGTTACGGCGCAGGAAATCCATCGGGCATGGATGGAGATGAGCGGGCCGCTGTGGCGTTTCGACGACGATCAGCTTCTATCGACAAAGAAGATGCTCGAGGAATACACTGACCACGTGGATATCTTCGAGCCGCGAGACGTCCCGGAAGGTGTGGAGATGGTTTGTTGGGGGATGAAGAAGATTGCGACGCCGCTCGAGGGAAAAGCGGTCGAAATTGCGGATGGCGACCCCTACGATCCGTTGGCACTTCGCATGATCAATTTATGCGGCATGCTATCGTAGGCCCTGACTGAGGCCGAAGAGGAGCGGCGCTCCAGACTATGGCATTCATGGAGTCCCGCTCCTCCCCAAGCTATCTAGCCTATCGTTCCCAGAGTCGTTCCCCCACGACTTCGTGGAGAATATTCTCCCTGCACTTGCTGAATACTGGACAGGAACATTCAAAGGTTTGGACGAGGGTCGCGAGGATTACCAAGTCCTGCCTTCGGTCGCCGATGCTCTCGGCGAAGCCTGCGCTGAATCTGGTTCTATGTACAATCCCCTCGCCATTTAGCGTGCGGGTCCCAAATATCATGAAGGACCGTTACCAGTGCACGGCGGAATCGTGGTCTTTATTTGCCACGTTCCTTGGCCCAGTCTTGTTTCACAATCGGTTTACGATGCGGCGTTACTACGACCAGACTCCAAGAATAAATTCAAACTGCTTGAGCTGGAGAGTCATTTGGACCCTTTCTGGCCGAGGCGAGCCGAATCGTAGTACCCCATGTCAGGAGCCTGTTCCACAGGTAAGGGCGCAATGAGTTCTTCCTATGTACGTGAACCTTGAATTGTACTTTGACACATTACCCGGGCCCTCTGCTACGCGCTCTATCTTCACACAAATGGTTGTCTCCGGGGGATTAAGACATAGTCCATGAACATACGCCGAGACTTGGGTTCGATCTCACCACCGGGAAGTGAACTTTTGTCTACCACCCGCTGGCGCCCCTTGTAGGCGTCTGTGAGGCGCTGGCGTTTCAAGGCGCGGATGGGGCACTGGGAATCCGGCTGTGGGGTTGATGGTCGCTTCGCTGGGATGGCTGGCTTCGCCCGCGTGGTTCGCTTCGCCGGCCGTTATACCATGATCCGCGACAAATTGCTGGGGCTCGCGTTTTCGGTATACGTGTCCTTCAGTGGTATCAGTCACCTCGCCCTCGCTCGCTGAGAAACAGAACAAATGAAGTGCATCTACTGACCTGAACGAGAAACATCACCTCCATCTCCTCCTCCGAATCTGTGAGTGGTGCAAGATGTTGGCTACTTGATGCATCATCAGCGCCAGAGGTAGCTTCCTCCTCGTTGGATAGTGGTGCGAGCTGGCCTCACATTAGTCATGGTATACAAAGATATGATAGCTCATACCCTCCGACGGCCGCCAAATTCCGACTTGACAGAAACTGTCAGGACCTCACGGGCATCAAGGTCAACATCAGGAAAAAGGACTTGCCTACGGAGCGCTACCAGCTGCTACGGTAGCTCTGGTAGCGCTACGTAGGCAAGTGTTTTTTCCTGATGAAAAGCCAGACTTTTTTCGTAGAAAGTGCTCCTTCCTCCTCTTGATCGAGATTGAAGAAACCCGGGCTCTTGACGGGAACTAACAGAGATTGAATGATTTGGTTTTCATCGGCACCTGCTACCTGGGCCATAGGGACAGTGTTTTTAATGGAGGTCATCTTTGGAGTTGTCTCGGGTGGAAACGGTGGGACATTGGTCCCTTCCATCACTTAGGGCAAGGAATGACTTGGAGGGGGGAGACGAGGTTGGGTGAAAGGCAACGGAATTGATGCCAATGGCATGTGTTTGGCCGGCCTCACTCCGCAAATTGATCACCTGACCACATCACTTTTCACCATCCCCTGACCCCGACGCCAGCGGTTCACGGATAATCTTTCCATGCCCACAATAATATACGGCTGCCTCGACTCACCTCTCTCTTTTACCAAAATCTCGTCCCCGCGGCTCTGGACTCCAGCACTCTGCTCTTGCCTGTCTCGGACATCGCCGGTCAACCACTTCTCGGCCAACCATTCTACGCTTGCACAAACTTGAATGTTTCCTCGTGGGCATTTTACCATAGAATCGGCATTTCTTGTGTTGGCGATGCGGCGTGAGCGCTGGGCATTAGATTTGAGAATGTTATACCACTAACTTGAACTTGCTGCGCGTGGAGTGCATTGCTGACGAATCCCTTTGCAACATATGTCTGTGACACTGTGTTCCATTCAATCCCTCTTTGCGTTGGAATCATTAAGATTCCGGACTATTTGGGGACCATTGCATAGGAATAATTGGTATTTTCTTCTCTGAGCTGAACTGAGCTTACTTGCATTTTCGTTCGCCCAGCCTCTCCCTGTTTTCGGCTTGCATCCTGCTCTTTGCGCTGGGCTTCCCAGGCAGACTTTGTACAATCTCGTGTTGTACGTGTATTTTGTCTGTCCCCTTTCGAACAGTATCGAAGGGGGTTAGTCTCTCGTAGACAGACGCTACAACAATATTAGTGCTCGTGCCTCGCATGTTGTATGGAGGCTCTTAATTCACTTTTCCGACGTTGTGTCGCAAATTTTGAGGGGGGTGCCCCTTAGCCTGTGAGAGTGCGCGAAACCCAACGTGGAGTTGCGGCGAGCACGAATGTCGGGGAAGAACGGCTCAAGCGGTTTGCAGATGCCCGAGAGGTATGAATTGACGGAACGCGGATTGATGTGCGCGCACATGTAGACGACGTAGAATGAGGGTTTCCTCCGTCAGCTGGGAAGCAAATACCCGCAAATACAACAGCATTACAATCGGTTGCACGGCGTCGTGCACCCGTCCTCTGAGGGTGTGAGATGTATACATCGCACAGGAGCTAGCCCTGGACGTATCTAAGCCTGCTGACCCAAATCGGCGGATAATTTCGAGCTAGTTGGCCTGGGCTCACCGATTGAGCATTTTTTGAGTGGAAAGCAATTCATGTTCAAATCAGCATTGAAATCTAGTATTTATACCTGATTTATTAAAGTTGCAGGTTGACCACCATAGAAAGCAGTCTCATAAGCTACTAATATTATTCTATTGTGTTTTGACGCCGGTCAACGCGGCCTAATCCTCTTGAACGCCAAAAAACGCGTGTAGAACTGTAGCTGTTCATCCTGTTATCGTAACCGAATACAATTGGGTTGCAAACATCCTGGAGAATGCATTGAGACTGCGAGAATTTTGATAGACAACATTTCAGCAAAATGGAACCCGACTATACGAAACCTAGATCTGTGCGATGAGCTAGGTCTAACAGCCGAGGAAAAAGAAGGGAATCATCTACCCATAAAAGCAGAACATTTAATGGTCTTTGATCCGAATTACACCCTGTCTACTATCGGAAGTGGCTTCACTCAATGGGATCCCGGCAAGGAGATACAAAACTCAGGGACAGCCACCAAGCCTCGTAACAATATTTTACATGCCCGTGCATTCCATCACGGCGAGTTCGACCCACCTGGACCTTCCTCATAATTTGTCAGATCGCGCGGCGAGTGGTACTATGTTCGGATGTTCGGATCTAAAGAGTCTACTCGAGTAATGAACAACTAGTGCGAACCATGGGAAGGGTAGCAGGTCGATCACTGATTTGAATGCAGAGACGGGCCTCGTGGGACGGACCGGCCACGGCTGGTGCTGGCGATCCAAGGTTAAATACGAAAATAATGATTCATTTGGAGTTTGCACGTACCATCAGCGCAGCCCATGCTTCAAGCGCTTTTCTCAATCGAAATCTTCGCGATTGTTCCCGTGTCTTTTATCCAAACGAGAAGAGCCCACTTGCAGTATAAACAAAATATAAGTGCGGGTACATGCCGTGCAACGCAGCGGCCTTGAGTCCCAAGTGAAATCTTCGTGAAGGAATCAGTGGGCCAGAACAGTGAAGCACGATAGGCACTCACCGATGCATTCCGTCAGATTGACGCGACGAGCGCCGATACACACGAAGGCTGAATCTGTCAAGATATCACAGCGTGCCATGAACGGCGAGATGATGTTACAAGTGCACTGTGTGTCGTACATCATCCCACCGCCCGAATTCAAAGCGATTGTCAGCGGGCGGGCACAAAAAACATGCTACTAACACTCACCGGCGCTGAGCGCAAGGTAAATGAAGAGAATGAGATCTTCGATAAGTCGTATTCCATAGCTCTCCGACACAAAGGACTCACAGGAACAAGGAACGGCGAGCAAGTCTTGAGTTTGGCGGGGCGGATACTGTACTATTACGGCCAAAGGTTCAGGTGACGCGTGACGGAGGGTCGTGAACTGAATGATTTTGGCCTAGGTGACGGTGACGGAGGAATTTTCTGGCCCAGATAGGCCAAAAAACTCTAAAAATTTCCGTCCGACAACCGCCGGCCTTCCATTTATGGCAATTTTTCTGTGATTGCCGATGAACACCAATTCCAGTGAACAATTGAGGTGACAGGTGACATACCGTGAACCTTTGGTCGTAACCCTGCAGTATTGTAGTTGTGGACTGAGTCAGAAGACAACAAGTGCAAACACCTGGACCCGATATCTCCGCGAAATTTTCGACGAAACATTTTGAGCTTTGGAAAAAAATCGAAAGGCATATGTCAAGGGTATTTCTGCCGAGTAATTTATGACGTCGTCGTTTTATCTGTAGCTTCTAGCAGATGACAGCTGTTTCTAGCATCTTAAGCAGATTTCGGGAATCGGCCGATCCCAGTAGAAATCAGCATAGGGCATCAAACCGTCCGTAATACGCCCACGGGCGTATGAATTACGCTGTATTTTTGTTACGCCACGGCCAAACCCGTACGTCGAGACCCACGAAGGAAGGTCAAACGGGACGAGTCCCGTACGTACCGTCCGTTTACGGTGTTTACGGTCAATTTTTTTATGAGTAGCCGAGACCGAAGAGTAAAGATGTATAGAAGCTACGAACATGGCAATTAATCGAGTTTAGAACTTGTTTTGCCTTAGTCTAATATCGCACGGTTCGAATGTTATTATTTCCTCTCTTCCCTTTGCACCATCTTGACGTCGCGGCGCCGGGCACCCTTCGCAAAACACGGGATGCTTTGCCGTGCCCTGCTTGTCACTCCTGGCCAGGGACCGTCTCCGCACAGCTGAGCTGTGCGGGACTTCTCCATTCTCCCCCCCATTCTTTGCACCATCCTGACGTCGTGGTGCCGGGCGCCCTTCGCAAAACACGGGATGCTCTGTTGTGCCCTGCTTGTCACTCCTGGCCAGGGACCGTCTCCGCACATTCTCCCCTCCATTCTCCGGTGCTCCACTCACATTCACTGACATTCACTAGATCAATCGTTTGCACTGCCAGTGTGGGCCGGACTCCTCTCCTCGCTCCCGGAGCACTATAAGAAGACGGACAATCTCCAGGAGGTTTCTCAATTCTTCTTGTTTTGTTGTTCTCGCACTTGCTGCCGGAATTCGCTGTACCCACCCGCCTGCTTTCCTCGTATTTTTCTGTCTACATACCAGAAGATGTATAGTAGCCGTATGATCCCTATACATATCTTCTTGGGGCTCTCGGCTCGATGCCGGGAGTCGCTGTCTCGCTAATCTCCTCGCTCATTCGTGAGTACGTCGGAATTAGACGTCATCTAAATTGCTACATATGAGGCTGTTCCTCGTATTTCACAAGCGCCTGAAACATGTCGGGCGCTCGGAATGCTGAGGAATATTCTCAATAAGTATGAAGTAAATAAGAGAGAGTCGCTCACTGCTGTCTTCGCGCACAGAGGAAAAGTAACCAGCCGTCTGAGGGGAGGCGACTCGAGTACACAAGAATATATACTATGCCGAGTGCCTGAGTGTAACTAAATGGATAAATACTAGTACCTCAGTATAACCAGAAGGAAAAAGGGAAATTTTACAAGTTCATTTTACATTCATGTCCGTCCTCCCTGCAGGTACTGGAACACTGCCATGTGGCGACGCAAGGTCCTCGTCGTGTCCAAGGCACCAATAGGGTCGTTCACAGTAGACTTTTTTCGTCCCTTTTTCTCTCCCTTTTTTTCTCCTTTTTTGTATTCCCTCCCTTTTTCTCCGGGTTTTTTGACCCTTTTCAATTTCAACATGTAAAAAGGGTGTAAATGCAAAATGACTAGGTCTGACATGCAATACTTGATGAAATCGAAATAAAAAGGAAGCGAAAAAGGGCCGAAAAAAGTCTACTGTGAACGTTCCGGTTTTCAGCTCCCTTTTTCGTCCCTTTTTCCGCTCCTTTTTCGAATCTTCTGCATTGCCTCCAGAGACAAAATGTCTGTGAGCATTCCATATACGCCTTTTAGAGTCATAGTGGTTAAAACTTTGCTCAGATGATCCAACCTGGCCATCCTGTTTCGTCGGCGATCTCGAAGTCAGCCTTCGGAGCTGGTGGGGATGCGTGAAACTCGAGCATTGTAGAAGTTCGAGAGCCCGATGATATTGTTGAGTCGAGTAAGGGAGAGCTTTATAGGTCCTCGGTAGCCCGACCGGACTGATTTCCCCGGCTAATGAACGTTACATAACACCGTCCTGCTGGAAATCAATGGTCGAGCGGTCCGGATCATGTTGGGCATTTTGGTTTTCCACGTTCAAAAGGTGAATAGGTGCGGATTTCTCGCTCGAATGAGGTTCTTCAGGATGGAATGAGTGCTCTGGGAGACCCTCAAAAAATTTGACCGCCGGCGGCTCAAGCGGCGTAATATTTTCTGTATTTGGGCATGCACGTCTCTATGGGGGTAATACTGGTATGACCCAGTATTACAGCCATATAGCCATCTTCCCATGGTTGTTTGCCGCCAATACATACTCCAAGGTGCAACATTGGTAACAGTGCGTTTTATTCAATCTTACTTGTATGTCGCGCCGAGTAATACACAATATCTTCATCATTTTTTCCCCCTTGCCTCCGGTATTATACCAGGCTACAAACACGGTACAAACTCATTTCATTTCTCTCTCTCTCTTTTGCAGGAGGGCTGTGAAGCTTCACAATGAAAAACCCGTCTTGGCTCGCATCGCGGCTCATCGCGTGGCGTTGGGAATTCAAGTTTTTCGATACAAAATAGTGGCAATACCCATTATTATTGGGTCTGGCACCGTCCTACATCGTGTGGCATCGGGTTTAAGACGGGTTTTTCACTGGGCATGAAGCGTTGCAGATTTAAGTTGTTCTCCCGATTTGGATTCATCCATTCTCGCCGTTCATATTGATTCCAAAACTTCATCCAGGCGCCACCTGCCGACTCGATTTGATTTATTCACTTTGGTTGCTGTATATGCTCAGGTAGAGTATGAGCATTGGTTTATATATCTAAGTCCATTTTCTACGTGAGAGAAGAGAGTAGGAAATATTATATCATTAAAACTTGGGCGGGGCGACGCGGAAAGGATTATGGAGCGAGTCGATAATTATGGTTTAAGGCGGTATCGCAGTGGTTTGGGAAGTAATTATGAAGATGAGAGACATATGTAAGGGAAAGGAAAATGGAGGAAGTGAAAGGGTCAGGCGAACCGACCGGTTGCCTCTGTAAACAAAGCCAGAGCGGGACGGAACGTGGAAAGGTCCAAAAAGACCAGCAGCCCACGACGCTTTTTGGAGTGGTTGGCGTAGGTGTTCCCATGCCGGGCAGCCGAGGAGGAGGTGAGAGTGGGTTTCAAAGCTTGCGCCGCACGCCTCACACGGCGAGCCGGGTGCCACATCCCGCAGCGTGTCTTCCGCCGCAAAGCGATTCTGCCTGCCGACTTCGCCCCAGATAAGGAGGGCAGCACGTTGGCTGTTCTTCGGAGTAGAGCATCGATATTTCCGGCAGTTCAAGCGGCAGTACCACGTCACGTGGGGGCGTCAAGGGGGTCACCGTGGTGGCCACCACGCTGTTAGTAGTGCATAGACACAATCGCTGCTCCATATACACGTCATCACAAAAGTAACCGGAATGGGCGTACCGCTTGAGAAATCAGGTGGCTCTGGGCAGACTTGTACTCAAAATTCCCCTGAAAAGCCCTGAATCGGTGTTGTGCAGGTCGCTGACCGGTCAGTGACTGGTCGAAAGGTCAGTCGGGTCGGGCCAGTCGGGTCACCGGGGTGGCCTGACTTGATGACCTTCCCTACCACAGCGACGTTACCACATTGCCGAAGACGTGGGAGCGGTCGCTCGGCTAGCGTTGGTTGGCTTCGGCTAGCCGACGCAATGACTAGTCGCTGACTAGCCACTGACCGTCAAAAGTGACTGGGCACTTCGGGTCGCCGACAGGACCCCTGATTATCCCTTTGGAGGCCAGGTCCCGAAAATCTCGAGTCCCCCAATTTTTGGCCGACAGGTTTCGTCGAAATTTTGCTGATATTTGGCCGACACGGACCCAGCCGAGGCTGCCAAAAAGGGTAATTTTTGGTTCCCACGGCCCAAAATGCCGATTTTTTCTCCCCAACTCTGTTTTTGCAGCATTGGCGACCGATCTGAGAAACTGGGGCACTTTTGCACCAAAATAGCCCACTTAAGTGTATCTTCGCCTCCAAAATTCTGACTGACCGGTCTGTATCACCACCTTTTTGGCCGAACTGGACCTAGGATTTGAGGCGCCGGGAGCCAAATTTTGGCCGACCAGAACCTAAGTTTCCGAGCCAAAATCTCAATTTTTTGGCCGACACCGGCCCTGGCATCCAAAGGGATAATCAGGGGTCCTTCGCTGACCCACCAACACCGACCCTGATGTTGCTTGATTTTAGCGAAGAAATTTCCGAATTGGGTGAAGAAACGTGACCGTGAGACCTCGGCTAATGGGGGGGGGGTGGGGAGAGGCCTTAATTCACTTTTTGTACCTATTGTCGGAGATTTCTTCAGCGGGTACCCCTTGCCGAAGATTTTTGATTCCAGTGTCGACAGATTCATTGGACGGCACTTGGCTTGGCATTTTAGGGAATACAGAGGTGCTGATGGCTGAATTAATACATGCTCAGTTAATCTCTCCTAGACAGACGCTACAACATATCTGTGCTCGTACCTCGCATGTTGTAGTCTGTCGATAAGGTTGATGCCACGATCGCTCGCCGGGTTATTACAAATCATCGGAGTTTGAAAACATTCCCACGTTCATTACAAGCGACAGCGATGCGTCTTCCGAGGACGTACCTCTTTACGTTCATGTAAATGATGGTTGTGGGAGCTACGTCTCTATGTTTGGTATTGATTCTTTGCAGACACGATCACCTACTTTGTGCCGACACTCACTTCAAATCTCGGCTGGACCGGAAATAAGGCCCAGTTCATGACCGTTCCTGTAAGTGATTTCAGTTTAAAGTAAAGACTCGTTACTGAGCGGGCTCCTAGATCTATGCGGTCACTTTAGTACTCGAGGTGATTTCGAATCATGGCTCCGCTGCCAGTCTAACTGAACTGACTGGACTGAAAGTTACTTGTCGCCTACTCGTCCGATCGGTTCAAAGAGCGACCGTTCCACGTCGCTGCACCTGCATTTCTCGCAGGTCTAATGTATGCCCTGTCCATCGGTATCAAGAATCACACTGCGCAATACTTTTTCCTCTGGTTCGAAAACCAGCTAGCTTCTGCACTAGCTCCGCTAACAATGAACAACTTCAGGCTCGCAGAGACTTGGAGCGCCCTTCCAATCGTGCTCGCCTGGACGCCGAACGTCATCACTTATCCTAACGAAAAACGGGCGTGCCATCGGATGTCGGTAATCATGCATTCGTGCAACGAAGGTGACCGCCGACAGGGTCGAATGCGGTTTTTAATCAACTTCTCCAAACTCCGAGCACGATGTCGGACTCGGCATGATCGGAGTTGGAATTTTCAACCCTCATGCCGCGCCGCAGTCCCAGAAAAACAATATATTAGCCTCCGACTCGCATCTTCCAGCTCAATTGGCATTGAGACGAACTTTCTGATGCGAAGGACAGGAGCCTTGCAACACGAGACGTCCTAGGACAACGACACCGGTGTCGTATACTATCGCATCCATCTTACAGACCTATCTGCAAAATGTCGAGCGGAGATTAGACGAATGTTAGAGTGAGCCACAGCGACGACAGAACGAAACCTTGAATACTTGAACCTTGGTGCAACGAAGTCCTCCTGTTTTGAAATTCCATGAATGGTAGCAAGGAAGGAATCCAGAGTCCAGAGAACAATTGTTTTGGCCGACGGTGCTGATAGAGATACGGGTGTGATAAAATTGATACGACTTGGACATTGCTGGAGTGGTATCGAGGGAGCCGAGCAGGGATCAAACGTAACTGGCTGACAAGTTTGTCAGTTACCAGGTCCTCGCCATCTTGCATTGGCAACGGGATCAGGACATCAACGAATCAGTGCTACATTCCCCCACCTGGTCTCACCAGTTAGCAATTCTTGTTCCATTTCCAGCGACGGTCATTCGTAACTGCAACCCGTTGGCGGCCTGTAAAAGATCTTCTCAGTTCGATCATACACTATGTAGCAAATGTATGGGCGCGGTGCTCTCATAAGCGACCCTACACCGTTCAGATGGCCTAGAAAATGGCTGCAATCCAGGAACAGCGCACATCAACATGTACCCCTGGTATGTTATTCCACGCGCTATCTCACAGCTTACAAGTGACTTTTAGTCTCTTGTACTGGTTGTCTGATATATCTGAGATGTACCCGAGCTGAGATGGAGGGGTCCTTATTCAGGTGGGTTCCTCTTATTTTTTAAAATTTACTGTGCTATGTGTGTTTATCTGTGTTAATTTACACAAATATAAGAGAGAAGGCTGAAGTTATATTACCTTGTTGCTATTGACAATCTTGAGCACAATTGGAAGCAGCATTTTTGTGAGGAACAATAAGGAAAGAAGGAAGGAAACAAAAAACCTTACTGGATTAAACATGTGGCTGTACCTTTCAATGACACAGCGTTCCTGGGTGATTTAAAAGGGTATGAGGATATGAGAAATTGGCATATGATGAGTATATTACAATTACATGAGTTGGAATAGTAAATTGCCACAATGACATGGATTCTATATGAACAGTATGAAGATGGAAAAACAGATCAGAATAGAAAAAGGTCCCTGGTTTCAATCCTTTCGCGCGAGACCGTCTAACCCTGGGCTCTTTCCCAGTAGGCACGGCGGCCCGTTTTGCAGTTGAAGTTTTAGGCATTCTGGAGAAATAGTGGTGTTTCGGTGTTTTGTCAGAGACTCAACTGAGCAGATCAACAACCCAATCAAGCATCTTCACGTGCATTCACAACAAACAGACTCAGCGTCCTGGAATATATATATTTCTCAATTTTTTAGCGTGCAGACCCAGTCCAAGACCCCGGCCAACTACGCCCACCGAGGCCTCCTCTTCTCCCAAAGCAACCTCCTCGAAACCTGTCGCGTCCTTGTCCAAGACGAAGACCGACAAGGTGCCGTCGAACACAACCGCAGACGCGAAGTAGGAAGCAGTACCCTCGAAGCGCGCGATGAAGAAGGCAAGCAGGCTTGTAGCAAGCGGCAACACATCCGAACCCAAAAAATCAGACGCGCACGATGGCGAAAACGTCAAAGCTGTCGAAGCCGGCCGCGTCGTAAGACCGGTCGCGCTGAGCGGTGTTGGCCCTCGCTCGCACGATGTCCTTTCTTGGGTAGGTCCTTCGGACAAACGGCTTCATCACCATCGTCCTGACACCTATCCAGCGATATTTTTCGAGGCTACATCCGCGCCGTTGCGTCTCAAATTTGTTCTTAGTGAAATGTCAGAATTGTACTGTGATACTCGATTGAAAAATCGCGCCTTTCATAACTTTTCGAACGTTGAACTTAACCCGGAGCAAGTTAAGACGCTCTCCTTGAACTCTAAGTCTGTCCCACGGCCCAGAGCTATTAAAGTCAAACCGACGTTGGTCGCTGTGGATTATTTCGTCCGCCGACTCCGACTTCGCGTCGATGCAGAACTCAAGGATAGAACACGGTATGTCCCTGAATAAAATAAATAGGGGCATTCTGAAAAATCGAGTTTGCAGAATCATCATGTATGCAAAAATGGTGTATACAGCATAAAAGTACTTGGAAAGGCGAGCATATTGACATTTTATTTCATGTGGATTGATGAGGATTTGAGCTCACACTGGAGCCCACAAGTCGGCCATTTTGAGCAATTTTAGATCTCGGTCAGTTCTTCATAGATTTGGATGAAATCAGGCTAGATAATTCGGGCTAATTCATGCGGAATTAGTGATAGAGCAAACCCTGTCAAAATATTCCATAGTGGATGATCTTGGATTTCAGGCTGTTTGGGGGTTGGATGCCTTCTAGCAAGCCCAGGACTTGTTCAAACGGCCTGGTTTTGTGAGACAAAAGACTTACATGGATTATTAATCATGTTATAGAGCCGGAATTGCATAAAGTCCATGGTTGCATTCAATTCTCACAATATTTCCAGATCAGAGCAGATTGCCCACGAAAAAAGGCCAAAATGGCCGACTTGCAATGCATATTGCGAGCCCAAATCCCTATCAATTTGTGTTAAGATATGGTTTTAGTCGCATTTACGAGTACTTTCAGCCCATGTATACCATTTTATGTCATCTGATCAATTCCAGAATTCGATTTTTCACAACCCCCTCATTTATTTGATTACAAGTGAACCGTACAGATGCTGTAGAGTGAAACCCGTGCAGATCCTCATGAAAGTCAGAACTTAATGCATGCATCTTATTTGAAGTGATTTGACGCAGAAACGAGCTCAAACGGTGACCTGCATTATTTTTGGCCGCCACTGTACCTACCTACCTACCTACCAGCGCGCATCCAGCTCGGGTTAGAAGTGAGCACAGGTAGAGCCAGATGCGTCCTTCGCATTCGGCTGCTTTATCTCTCACTAACGCTAGCCGCTCGCAAGCTCGTCGCAAGTTCGTAGCTTGAGCTCTCAATAATCTTATCTTATCTCTTGATCTCGAACTTCGGCCCGCTCCGGATAGTATCGATGACGTCAAATGACGTGGCATACCGATCTCCAGGAACACTCAGACACAGGGTCTCAGCGCGTCAAATGGACGACAGTAAATGCCGACTATGGGATACAGAACCTCATCGATCATCGATGCCTCATCCCCATAGACCAGTCGTTAGCGAACCAGAGGTTGTATATTCCGGAGAAGGATGCCAGCCGGTCGAATATTGGACGAGGCCTCTTCCACCCCGATTATCTCGCCGCGAGCAGACGCGTCCTATACCCCCTCACCGCGTACACAATGGTGAAATCCAATCGAATACCGGCAGTTCGATGGGTGCAATCACAAACAATCAATCTTAGCCGCGCCGCAAGTCAACCAAATCCACTCGAGATAATACTTTCGTGCGCCTTCCCCAACTTCCATGAAACGGCTGGCATTCAGTCCGCCCCACCTCCAGATTATCGACGGTCCCCTGGTGAGTCATTCATTTGTCTTTTATATCCACCACCATATCTAGGGTCCAGTGGCAATGCCGTCTTTTTGTTTCGTACCTGCCCGCACCCCCATCTGGCCCAGTTTCCTTTACTTCGTGCAAAACGTCGCATCAACAACACTAGCACACCTACCCATAACACCGCCTCGGTCCTCACGTCGACCATCACATCCTTATCGCGTCTTCGCGCACCAACTTCTCTTCGCTCGACAGGGTCCGATTCCGCCTGTGCCAAGGCGACTCCACCGTCGTTACATATTACACGTCCCATTCTGCCCCCCAAGTGCGTGCGCAGGATAAAGCCTTCGGGTGAGCACTGTCGCCGCCAGAAGGTGCATATTAAACTGAGGCTCACTCTGCCCAACAGTCCTCAAAATCGCTGCCTGGTTCCTCGGAACAATGTCACATCGGGGAACGGGGGGGATGGAAGGCGACCGGGCTGGTCAGTATGAACTCTGAACGGGTAGCATGACTCAATATTGCTTCCAGTATTACAAGCATATTGGCAATGCAGTGCCGATACCGCTTCCGGTGGCGCTTGGCAGGAACATTGGTGCGGCGCTGGTGCTCGACTGGAAGAAGAGTTTGTATTCCATGCAGGATCATTGACATCGGTGTACAGTAAAACTACATGCCTGATGCAATGCACGTGTTAGACTAAGGTCAAATTTATTTGTGTCCGGGTTAAAAAATCAAATTAGAACCCAAGGTCGAGTCAATCGTTAGCTTCAAGCTGACTCGACACCTGGTTACACTCGCTTTCTCATTCAGATACTGAGACAGACCCCGACCAGAATCTTCGGTGCCTCAGACCAGGATCATCTTTCCGGGCTTAAGCGAGACTTGATCTCAATATTGATTGGCCCTTATCTTTTCCTGCTCGTCTTCCGCTTGCTTCAATGGAGTCTCCAGCGGAGCCGGATCCTCGAGGTATGTCTGTGGGTCCAAACAAGTCTGCAGACTGCTGAAATTCCTCCCGTCCCAGGCTGGGAGCATGTAATGCACCAGTCTGTGACAGGCTATCGTTACCGTGCTTGCAATAGCCTGCACCTACGGGAGCCTCGGCGGATCGTAGTTCACGAAGAGAGCGCAGCTCACAAAGATGCATTAGAGTACTTCCTCGAAAACCAACCTCCATCCGAGCCTTCTCGACGATCAGACTTGCTAATGTCAGCATTTGTTACGGACGGGCTACTTCTCGACTCCTTAGCTGCACCTGCTGGTATACTGGCAATGCACCCATGGACTACACGGTACCCGACTCCCCGCCAAACCCCCGAATGCTTGACTGGGGCCTTTCCGAGAATACTGAGCTCGAGTCCTCACCAGATTAAGTTCATCATTGGCTGATATACATGATGGGAGCCAGATAAATATATTAGTCCAAAAAAATCAACTAGCCGAGGATAACTGAACTGTGGCTTAGACGGGCTTGGTCATTTTTAGCAACGCCGGGGAGCTCAACACATCTGCATAGTCTTACATCAGGAGCTCGCCACCGAAGGCCTGGTTGCTTTGGGTGTGTTGATAATAGCATCGGTCTGGTTTGAAATTAAGGTGGAAATTAATAACCTGTTCCATCTTCTTTCGACCTTGCACAGTGAAATTCCGGATGGACGCGCGGTTTGCTTGGCAATTCGGGTTGAAAGCAAATTGCACAAAGTAGCAGCTCTTGTTCACATCTATATAGCATTTCTCGCGAATGTTTGTAAAAGAATCCGACTACAACTCGAATCCGAATCCAGGCTGGTTGGTGGTGTACGCTTCGACATCATCTGACTCCACAGAACGACATAATTATATGTTGACCGACACGTGTGTGCCGGTCGGTATCTTTGATGGGTTTATTGCAGATGCGACAGGCATGGCGATCAATGAATGCTTGTGCGATCGGCGTGTTAGCTATCGACGAAGCATATACAATAGCGGAACCGTCTAGAAAGCGAATGAGCAAGAACCGGTGCTAGAAGTGAGTCTTCAGGCGGCCTACCTGGCGCGGCTATTGTTCGATAGGGAAAAACTCCCTCGGAGACACCGGTAAACAGGGGAAGCTTACCGTGCAGGGTGCTGTTACCCAGTAAGCGGTTCCATAAGTAATGCCAAGACGCATTGATATCTGCGCTCTTGAATGACCACGTCTTCTCGCGTTCGCAAGAAAGTTCAAGATCTAGGGCTGGAATTTCACATGTCTTCTCTTGCATGGGAAGAACAAGCTGGCTCGAAACCGAGATTTGGAGGTTACGTAGACGCGAAATTTCTTGGCCGGTTATTTTTTGTTGTTTCTTCAACGACAAGGAGACGAACTGTCCGTCCCATGCCCAATCCGCAGTCGGCGAAGCTGTCTGGGAGTCGAGAGGGACAATGGAAAAGACCTGGCCGGAAATTGCATAAGGGGATGCCGAGAGATGCATCTCAGTGCGCGGAATGGCGGGAACAGACGCCGATTTGGGGATATTGGGAGCACTGGGGGGATGCGAAGTCGATTTGGGCCCAGTGTCCTTATAAGTGTACATTTTGCAAGTGCGAGGCCGACATATAGCGAATCGTAAGCGATCAAAGTCGCAAAGATGTTACCCAACTGGAAATGTGTCGACAGGGAATGTTAGAGGTGGATTTTTTTATTATGGCCTCAAGAATATGTTATAAATGTGTATGAAAAGCCAAGAAAATAACCAGGGGCAAAGTCGAAATTCTGCCTCTAACATTCCCTTCATTATGTGAAAGGAAGCATATTCTCCATGCAAAAGTTTTATCTCCACATGCATGTATGAGGCTGCACCGACGGCCGAAGGATTGTGCCATCTTTTCCGTGCTTTGATGCTTTATGTAAGCACCATCAATTACCTTTCCATTGCCAGTCCCCTCTATGTAGATTCAGGTGGCCCTGGTCAATACGAAACTTTCTGCTGGTTCAGAATTTTTGCAGCGTGCTCTGGGCGACAATGAGAGTCCAAACAAGGTGCCATATTCAAATGCTGATTACCCAGCCCCAGAGACAAAAGTACGAGCATTCAAATGTGACCTGTTATGGAAACCTGATTTTTCGCGGAAGATTGGCACGTCGCTACCAGCTGGGTTGTCCACAGACAGGGCATTATCACGCATCTCGTCGTGCATGTCACCCAGCGAATCGCGCACATCGGGTATCTCGCCCCCCGACGCGTCATCTTGAACCGCAACATCGCGCACGGCAGGATCAGTCCCAGTCCCCATCGCGTCATCGTTATCTGATGCCCTGCGACGCGTCGGCCCCGGGTCAGTACAGGTGGGCAGTACGTGGGGATGGGGTACGCACGGAAAAGATCCCATCGCTGTCAGAGTGAAGGAAGTATCCGGCGCGCCGAAAGAACCGGCAGTGCGAGGGCCGAATGGCGTGCCACCCAATGCAGTCGCCCCACCGGCTTCCGTCGCGCTGTCCAAACCAGCGGTCCACGCCCGTACCAAGTCCACAGTGATCTCGAGTGAGAAGAATACCCCCACCTGCCAAGCCCAATATTCACGTCGATGAACCGGCTCCATCTCCACCACCTTCCGCCCCTGTCAACAACGCGGTGGCTGCAGAACAAACCGCGCACCCCGTCGAAAGTATTACGCCCGCAGCGACAGTACCCGCCGCCGAGCCTGAGTCGAAATCTGAAAAGGTCTGTCCTTCGTTCGTCGCAACGGAATCGGAAACTCACCTCCCCCCACTCAGACAATCATCGCCTCGAGCGGTATCGCGAAAACCAAAGCAGCAGCACCCATGGCCACCTCGCGGCCCAGACCGGCCGTAGCCCCTCCCAAAATGACGGCGGGTTTCAAATCCCTTTCCAAAAAAGCACGGCCCGTCGTTCGCGCGCAGTCGCATCTTGATAGCGTCGGCGGAGCCATGGACATGGGCATCGCTGCCCGCCTCGTGATGTATGGGGAGCAACTGTCGGAGCTTGAAAGGCTTCGTATCGTTCAACTCTGTTGAAGGATTGAGTGAACCCTCCGGGCCAAACTGCTCCGCGTCTTCCTTAATAGCCCCGGCCGACGACGGAAGGAATGGGAAATAGGAACGGTCTATGGATGCCTTCGGACTTTTGAGAAACATCTGGAGGCGCGGAATTTTACTTGTTGGCGTGTTGGATGAGCGGTAAAGCGGGTAAAGACCTAAGTATGCCCATACTCCGTTAAACCAATCAAATCCCATAACTCTATTATAATCCATAACTAGACTCGGATCCAGTCTCTACGCCCATGATAAAAGTTGATACGATGAAAATTGACTGAGAAAAAGAAATGGCGGAAGGGTTGGTTGTAGGGAGCATTGCTAATAGCTGCATGGACAGCCCAAACACCGATAGGACGCATGACAGGCCCATTTTAATATCCCAATACATGAAGTCCTAGGAGCTAGGATTAATGTTCCCCTGTTGAGACAGGATAACAGGATTCAATCCGGGATGAATTAAACGGGGAAGAACAATAACCTGCCAACTATAATTTTGGCTGCGCTTTTCGGGGAATGTGGACAGCATACCTGACAATTCAACGAGCAATCCTTGCTTTTGTCGAACCTGGTCGCTCAAACAACGGAAATTTCGTGCCATCAGCCAGCAACCAACCGCCTCGCCACTCCGGGCATGATTGCTCCTCCACCCACTGCTTCGCTCTCTCCTTCTCCTCCACTGGATCCCAGTGACCGAAAATGAAGCTATGTACATGATTGGAAAATTGAAAAGCAGTACTGGGCAGTGGAATGGAAGTCTGGATACACCAAGATTCTCAGAAATGTTATGACCTTTTGCAGTGCTGCTGCGCATGAGGATCTGGCTAGACCAGTGATTGGTCTGTGAAGCACAAGAATCGTCGGTCACTCAAGTTTGCTGTCATCCGGTTTTGCATTGTGCCTCGCAAATTCACACCTCGCAGCTCGGGCATTCTACCGGAGGGTGTGGTCGCCGACCTCGTTCGCGACGCCAAGGAGTTTATCAAGACAGATAAGCGGTATGTTGAAATAGGCATCCTGCATCGCAGAGGATATTTGCTTTATGGAGCTTCTTCGCTGGCCCCGTATCGCCAAAATCCGCTGCCTCTCGACATTGAATGTAGCCACTGTCCCACTTTGAAGCGGGGTATTCTCGTTTTGGAAACGGAAATTAACACCCTCAAGTGCGTCCTCCTTTATTTCATTGTCATTGATAGGCAACTAATGCGCCTATTCCCGTTCTTTGACAGAAATGCGTACAATGCACTGCTCGAAAGAGTTGAGCCGGCGCTCCTCCAGGCTCAATCTGCCACTGCCTTCTCTGGCGTCAACTCTCTCATGGCCTCTGGGTCACGCGTTTCAAAATGCACGCCGCTGCAATTGAGGGCAGTGATCCCGAATCACATGTTTCCAAATGTATTCCATTTTCTGGGCTGTGGAAAAGGCAATAATGCCTCCGGGGGGGATCTGAGTAGGGGGAAATGTTCGCAGAGGCCAGGGCTATCGATTCTCGCCTTCAGAAAAGGACTCCGACACTGCGCCGGAATTGAAATGGTCTTGCGGACGTCTCTGATCTCAGGTCATGCGTTTCAAAATGCAAGCCATTGCAATTGACCATGATCCCGGGTCACGCGTTTCAAAATGTAAAGGGTTCCGGTGAGGGAAATAAGGGCGCGCATTTGAAAGTGTAAAAGAATTGCGGTGAATAAGGTCCCGCGTTTCAAAATGTAAAGCACTGGTTGGCCACTGGAGAGGTCAATACTGCCTCCGAGCGGAATCTGAATAGCTGAAAATGACCGGAATGATCAGGGCTATCCGCCACTGATCGACGTCGACATTATCGTCGCAAAATTCGGGTGCCCAATTGAAATAATATTCCTTGTCGACATTTGGTTAAGCATTGGGCAATAATTGCAAGAATTACGAACTCGACTCTGAGTGCACGTGTAGACCCAAACTGAAAGAAGGCCTCGCATATTACCGAGAATGGCACAGCGTCGCCGATAATTATTGAGAGAAGTATCCATCCAGGGATTTCTAATTGGGCCCGGCAAGTCAGGTGGCAAGTCAGGTGTGCAAACACTGAGTCACTACGTAGGCACCGATTTGAAGCTCCGAAAGATCCCCGCCAGTGGCCCGTGCGCTAGTGGGTCTTAAATCAAACTTGTCGATCGGGAACGAGATATAGATCTGCCTCACACAGAGCTGTGGTAACTGACACCAATCTGACCAAGGCTTTTGACATGTGGATAGCGCGAAAACTGGATACCATCCACAGTTGCTCAGTGTCTTGTAGTGTTCGACCCCCTGGAATGGATGTGTGCTCCGTTGGCATCTTGTAGGTTTATGTATGGATAACCACCGTATATTCATACATGTTTGTCTTCAGTACAGTAGACTCGTTGTTCATGTTGTGGACCACGCGAGTATAATAAATCCACCCCCCCATCTAATAATGAAGATATTTGCAAGGTATCACAGTATCATCATAGGCATCACTGGATCATTGATATGCCTACATTACTAAAGTTGACCGCGGGGGCCGAAGTTTGAGGTGTTGGAAGCACCATAAAAGATAAAGTGCGTATCTCCTAACTAATCGACGCAGTCCTTTGCTAGAACTCTATCAGACGCCACTGGTTACTCTCTAGCGACGGGACATTTTTCAAACGTAGGGATCTTCGAGGATCTGCATATCTACGGTTCTAATCTGGCATCTGTTAGGATCCCCTCCAATCCCTGAAACAAGATCTTTTTGGGTGTTAAGATTATTTGAAGTTCTGTGAGGATCCTTCCCTTCCCACAGTTCGGCGGCGCTGAGTTCGCAATGACAACAATTCATGAGGAAGTGTTACATTCGGTAAGTTGGACCCATCAGCTCAAACTACTAACGATTTTGGTGTGCAACATGTTTAACTTTTGATGGGTTTTTTACTCAACTAATGCTCCGCGGATTAAGCCTAGGATTCCTCTTTGGCATTATGAACATATGAGCATGTCAATTTCAATTTGCATAACTTTTTGTGGCATAATTGTGGGTGTGGGATGTCGATGAACTGTGACCAGGGGGATCTGACTCGCAATTTATTCCTTTTTGAGTTGGGAACCACAGTGGATGGTCCCAAGCTCTTCTGGTACCAGGATGGCTAGGTTTCGCACATCCCCAGGTCCGTAATGCGCGCCGGCTCCGGCTCAGGCGTCAGCGCGGCCATTATTCGTTGCCGACCCGTCGGTGTGCACGGTAAGGGGCTCTTCGTCCGGTTCTGGCTCGATACGTGTGTCAGCCCGGCCTCTGATAGTAAATCGTTCAAAGCCAGTAATTAGTCGATTAGGCAGTCCAATGTGACCTTAGTATAGTTTGGAAGCTTACATGAGGTAGCCAAACCTAAAGGTTCAGCAATCAAGGGTGTGATTGTTTCGTCTGGCGAACGGAAAAAACGTTGAACGGAGGAGCCCAACAAGTGTGTCATTGGTGCGACGAAACACCTTCGAACAGTGAAACTGAAATGCTTCTTGCAAATTATTTTTGCGCACGTCCGCAAGCTGCGCTGTTCAATTGCGTACAGTAGATAAGGTACACTAACATAATTGGTAGGTCGATATCACCGGAAACGGTAATATCATCCTGCGGTTCAGGACTGACAAGCCTGGTGAGTCTTAAAATCCCTTCCACTCAGGTGCTTTGTGCTGAAATCGTAATCCAGGCCCGTGGTTCCGTGAGTTTATCCAGTCTGAAACTTGAACGCTCTTACTGACTCCTTCTTGTCCTCCAAGTGCACTGCCACGGTAAGTCCACGCTTGCTGTTGAAAATGCAAAACCAACAGACCCCTTAGTTTTCTACCATTTCGTAGTCGGCCTGGGCTCCGTCATCGGCGCAGGGTTCGACGAGGTTGGGAAGGTGGTGCATCCGACCGATGCATGGGCTCTATCAGGCCTACGACGCGCTTCCGCCGAGTGAAAAATGAGGTCACAATCTTTGGGAACAGAGTAGTGAAAGTTTATGGATCAATTTTGATGACGTTCGAGCGCGAATATACTGTACTATTACGACCAAAGGTTCACGGGGTGTCACCCGTCACCTCAATTGTTCACTGGAATCGGTGTTCAAAAGTCGACCGGGGCCGTCACTGGGTTGGAAATGGTTCATTCTGCCAATCAGCCCGCCCATGACCGCGCGACGTTCCCTGAGACTCTGAGAGCGCCTCAGCTCGCCAAAGGTCATCCAAAAATGTATGGGCTGAAAAAGTTGTGAAAAATTTGAAGTAATTTACAGCTCTTTGCGGAACTTAGGGCGTGGCCCGTTTTTTTTTTTTTTGGTCAGTTTTCACCAGAACAGCAATTTTGAGCTCAATTCTCAACTGTTTCCTTCGCGAATGGGTTCATTAGATTCGCACAAGAATTCCAGAGGGCATGGCGTCTTGGGATTTTTTTAAAGCACCTCGAGACAATTTGATTGGTTGGATTCAGCTGTTTTTGGTTGTCAGAGTGCAGGACTGGTCCCACACCAGCTGTAGTGGTCTGAATGACCTAGATTTTTGATATGACGGACTTTTTGGGATTCCAGAGGGCATAAAATACCTCCGTTTACTTTACCTCTGACCTCTGACGGTTTACCTCTACCCCTGCTGAACTTTACCAGTCACTTAAATCGGACGCGTCCTTGTTCATTGCCCACCTGCCACCCGTAGTTTTGACCGGATCGTTCCGATCTCTCGGATTTAGAAGAAACATCGGGATGTTTTTTTGGTCATGAAATTTTTATATTGGGAGAAACGGGGATAACCTACTTTAGGAATTAAAAACGCGAAATCCGGGAGAGAAAATCAATGGCTTCGGGTCCGACTCACTGTACAAAGTCTGATGCAATTCAGTGACTTCAACTCGCCCTTCAACCAGCTTCACTTGTTAGCTAATATGAGTTGTGCAGTCAGTGGGTCGTTCGGTTAACTGATTGTGTGAAGTATCTCACCCAATTCTAGTTCCTTGTTCCATCGCTTTCCCGGAATCCAGAGAACCATATATTTCTTGGTGTGTTACAGCCGCAGGTCGTAGCGATGGGGATGGCGAGAATGAACCCCATGCCCTACTGTATGTACTGTCTGGTCTATGCAAGTATGTAGTCCTTTGGTACGACTCATTTAAACTCTCTGTGAAGTCAGTGTCGTGGACTCGTCCGGGTGTGGGTGGGGCCAAATTCAGACGGACGTGGGCTGCGCTTCAGCGGAAGAAAGCAGAGAATGCGCTGAAGCGACAAGGATCAGTATTAATGAGTGGGAAAGCAAATCAGAGGCTGTTAAAGTGTGGCCGGGAAGGCAGTCGCTGATAGTAGATTCAAAGAAAAAAAAAATCATACCATGGGTGTCGGTTCTCAAAACCACACTTGAACACCGCAATTGAGGTAGATTCTATATTCCTTATATCGGACTCATGCGCGCAACACATTGACATCTATGTTGGCCGGAACCGAGAATCGTTTTACGCTGCCGGGTGTCGAAGACCATTTTTTCCGTGCCTTCTGAATTGACTTTTTTCCTCCCTGTTGATTATGTAGGTACTCATCTTCCCATGGGAATAAAAAGCAAGGCGAGTTTAAACCTGCGCAGGATGAGGGACCCATCTTCTACATAGAAGATGGGGTGGCGCTGGAGGACGGGCAGGTGGATCTGCCAAGAGGTGAGTGATCTCTGGATCGTTCAATTTGATGTTGAATAAGCGAGACAGCTGATTGAATCAAATTGATCCCGGATCCCTGCGGAAACACAGCCACCTCCCTTTCCGAGACCAGCAAGTCAATCACTTTGAACCCGCATGTGATACATACATACCGAAAGCATTGAGAACAGAGAACTTTGCGTGTCCCATCGCGCCAGTCTCCTGTCTCCTTGATAAGCTCATTGTTGGTACTAGTACAGCCGAAAAACAATTGTAGTGTGTCGAAGGAATAGCATTTTTTGACAGAGGCAGCATTTACACAGTTATGATTCCATACTGTTTGCAGAGTGAGCTAGAGAAGTGCTGAGATATGACGGGCTTTGGGGAGAACAGGAGACGACGAGCGCGTCGCGCGGTGATGGTTTGATGATCACTTCCTTTTTGGGGGGGGGTGGGTCGTGGGAAGTATTGGGTGATCCAGAGATCGCACACCTCTTGGGATCTGCGGCTGACATGGTCAAATCACCTGATGTTAATATGAATAATGACTTGACAAAACCCATGGCGTCAGGACTGTGCATGCATTGGCTCCTCCGTAGCCAGACTTCAGAACGCCAGAAAACATTAAAGACAGTCGAAACTTTTAAGCTTATATGGGTTGAAGACAGGAATAACAAGGTTGATAGTCCAGGGCCGGGCATAAGTCTGAGAGCTCGTTGGGCTACGGTTCGGACGCCATGGGTTTTGTCAAGTCATTATTCATATTAACATCAGGTGATTTGAATCTTTTTCCTCCGCATCCACCATGTCAGCCGCACCAGATCCACCTGCCCCTGTCCTCCAGCGCCACCTTATCTTCTACTTAGAAGATGGGTCTCTCATCCTGCGCACTGTAACAGCCTCTTATTTGCTTTCCCACGCATTAATATTGATCCTTGCTGGACCTCAGACATCTGGAATGCTGTGGACTATCTTTTTCAGTTCATGTTTAACTTTCAACGGTACGATTGCCTGCCGAAATAATCAAGTATGCTAAATCCAGCCACAGCTGGACCACAAAGATACCGTCCCTCAGCAGCCTTGTCGCTATTTTGAAGCTGAGCCATTTCCTCGATGTCGACTCCGGGATAGAGTATGCCATCCACCATCTCGATGCCCATCCATCCCCACCTAAACGCACCATTACGTCTTGTCCTCGCCCTCAAACAAGCTCGGAAATTCTCTCAGAGTAAATTTACCTTATATGAAGTCACCCAGGTTGAAGTCCGTCCCAAGTCATGGCCGCAGGCTTTCAAAGGAACAGGCATCTGCTCTCTTTGTTGAACCTTTGCGGGTCATCACGCAGTATACAACAGGAAAAGTTGTCATAATTATTGACGGTGTTGACGAGCTTGCTGGACATCAAGGGTCATATACTTCTACTCTCGCAAAAGCGACTTCTATTCTTTGTGATACGATACATGATCTTCCTCCCCAGGTCAAGGTCCTTGTGCTTTCTCGACCAGAGCCATCAATTGTGGGGAAAATACCTGCTGGAATTAGATGCCTTAGCCTCCCAATTGACGAGTCCATAACTGATATGGGTGAAATCCTGGATGTAAAGTTGGATGATTTGGCCAAATCATACGGGCTCGAGAACTGGCCAAGCCCAGCACAAAGAGAACTGTTGTGTAACCTTGCTGGAGGTCACCTGGGATGGACTCAACTTGCTGTGGCCTGGATCACTCAGCAGCTTGAACAGTCTGCACGGAAAGAGCTCCGGGCACAGCAATTGTTCGAGGATCTGGAAGCTGCAGGATTCGCTGCTGGAGATCTTGAAAGTCTCTACCACCTTATCTTGAGACCAATAACTCCAACTACAAATCCGAACCGTGAAGAATTTCTAAAAGGGTTTCAAATTATTCTTGGATCTTTGGCAGTTCTTCAAGAACCCGTTAATATCTCAACACTGACCAGATTGGTCTCATTTGATGTGGAATCCTCAGGCTTGAAAGGTTTGAACACTGTAGACTTCCTTGATGAGATGAGCAGCATCTTCGTGGATGGAACAGGTCTAATGACCAATGACACAGTCCCCAATGCACACACATCCTTCTTCGAATATTTGACAAGTGAACGATGTGATCCTTCCCTCCATCTCTCATCTTCAGAGCACCATGCCCGCTTCACCAAAGCCTGTTTCCGTATTTGTGAAAAGGAACTCGGTTTCAACATTGGCAATATCAAAATGTCTTACCACAGAAACAGTGAGCTTGAAAGGCAACCTATCCTTCCGCACATTGTCTATGCATGCAAATATCTGGGACATCACCTGGAAAAGGCCAAAGAGCTGGATCGATTCCGTCCAGACATCGACAACTTTATGAAGAACAGTTTTCTCGAATGGTTAGAAGTTTTGAGTTTAACAGAAGCTGTGGATTCTGCGGCATCTACACTGCATAGCATGGACATGCACATTCACGTAAGCACTATTCCCATTTAAATTACTTTAGCTCACATTTTGTTAAACCCCAGGACCCCTCTCTTGTCCTCCTCATTCAAGATGGCATCGAGTTCGTTGAGGGATTCAAAACTCCCATTAGTGCTAGTGCTCCTCATATCTACAGTGGTGCTCTAAAAAAGCGCCGAGCCCCGTTTGAGCTCATTTCGTGGTCGAATTCCTTCAAACAAAATTGTAGCATGAACGTTTAGTGATTTCAAGCTCATATGCGCAGAAAAAACTATACCATACCTACTTCAATGTCCCGAAATAAAAATATTTGGCGCATTCCGAAAAATCGACGTTGAGAACTTGCTCGCTATCGAAAAATGGTCATCACTCCATGAAAGTACTTGAAAAATGAAGTATACTCACATTTTAGTCCACTTGATTTGATACTCATTTGAGCTCACAATGGGCACTGCAAATAGGTCATTTTTGCCATTTTGAGAGCATTTTTGGCCATTTTCGCCTAAAATGGCGAACTTGAGAGCCTCCGTGTGAGTTCAAATGAGTATCAAATCAAGTGGACTAAAATGTGAGTATACTTCATTTTTCAAGTACTTTCATGGAGTGATGACCATTTTTCGATAGCGTGCAAATTCACAACGTCGATTTTTCAGAATACACCAAATATTTTTATTTCGGGACATTGAAGTAGGGATGGTATAGTCTTTTCTGTCCATATGAGCTTGAAATTACTGAACGTTCATGCTACAATTTTTTTTGAAGGGATTCGACCACGAAATGAGCTCAAACGGGGCTCGGCGCTTTTTTAGAGCACCACTGTACATCTCTGCTCTCCCACAATCTCCTACAAGATCTCTTATACGCCAGCAGTATCTGCCCCACTTTACACAGCTTCTATGTTTGAAGGAAGGTGCAGAGACCTGGGATGAGAAGCCAACAGTAGTCAGGCATGCTTCACTCTCTGCTGAAGGAACACATATTGCAGCTACATTCTCTGACAAGAGCCTAAGAGTGTTTAGTCTGCCAAGAGGAGAGATTTTACACGCCAAATCTATGGTGGATGCATGGGCTGTTGCAATCTCCACCAATGGAGAGCTTGTGGCAACAGTGGCCAAAGGAGCTCTTTGTTTATGGTCGGTAGAGGAACACCAGGAGATGAGGAGATTCCAACTGGATATTGTCGATGAGGAAACGGGTGAGAAATCTACCAACTTCTCTGCAGTGCCTCTTTCTATGTCTCCGGACCAAACCATCATTGCAGTGGGATGCAGGAATGACATCTCTGTGTTTAATTCACAGAATGGCTCCATTCCATCTAGTCCCTTCTTGGGTCATACACGTTCTGTCTCCTCTGTTGCCCACTCCACAGACAGCACTCTTATAGTTTCCTGCTCAAAGGACCGTACGATCCGGGTCTGGGATGCTTTAGACGGCATTTGCAAGTTTACATTCAAGGGAAATGTTTCTTGGGACTGTGTTTCCTTTTCACGGAAGAACCAGATTGCTGCAGGGAGTATCGTGGACTGTAGCATCCAGCTGTGGACTCCTGGTACAGGCGAATCATATGTTCTCATGAGCGATGCCAATGTTGCCTCACTTGCATTTTCACAAGACGGTCAGTTCCTTGTGGCACAGACCTTGCTGGGATTTGGTGTCTGGGATCTCTCAACCCCCAAAAATAGCCCGAAAAATATCCGGGATTTGTCTGTGAAATTCACTACTTCCATTAGTTTCTTTCCTGATGGAAAGCAAATCATGACTAAATCGTGGGAAGGAACAATTCAAATCTGGGATGTAGAGAAACCCCTGCTGGTGGATACTGATGCAAGGCTCGAAGGTGCTGGGCGTTGGATTGTTGGTCTAGAAGACCAGCTGCTTTTTTGGTCTGTTTATAGTGTCAGTCAGCCCAACAACACCCTTATCATTGGACCCCATCTGGATCCAGTGCAATTTGTTCACGGAGAGGAATGGCACAACTGTAGACAACCTGTTGCTATTGCTGAAAGTCGGGCAATGAGATAATTAACAGCATTTCCATGCTATTCAATTTCTCACCTAAATTTCCCGGTACTGACTATCATCTTGAGATGTAAATAGCTGGTAGGCTAGTTTTCATGTACTCAGTTATTGAAATCAGATACTGCTTCGGGTCCCAATACTCTTGTTCACTGAAATTTTTGGCAAGTATTGGATGAAGTTTTGAAAAGAATTACATTTTGCTTGTTCAACTAGGATCCCCAAACATCCCTACGAGTTATCCAGAATGACAAAGCTCAACGAGTAACTCAGTGTTAAGGTGTTGAAGCACAACCGAAAAAAGTATGGTCTTGCAATCAAGTTTGGTTTACTATGGCCAAAAAACAAATGTTGAAACAGCTCCTAAACTCTCGGTTCAATATTACCAAATTGAATGCGCATTCCCAAGGACACAATTGTCAATAGGGTTCAATGGCGCATCGTTCCGAGTGCACAGCTACTATGCGTCAGTATCGCACTGATGTTGGTTGACTGACGCCTCCAATGATGGCATTCGGAATTATTCGGTTCAATTGATCTGAATATTCTCTGTAGAGCCTGGTAACGTAGAGAGCCCGCCAGTTAGAGCTTGGGCCGAGTTATTCACAAAATATTCTTCAGTTTGAGAACAGTTGCCGGCCATGCAGACATCGAAATTAAGTGCACAGTGAAGTGGCCCGGATATATTATTTGCTATGCTTGACGTTTCGTAGATATCAAGGACCCAAACGCACGACATGAGTCCATGTATGTCCATGAAAAAACAAGGGGCCAACCAGCCGTCAGTTATTCGCTTTGGGTCGATAACCCTAGTCAGATCCACGGCGTCAAATTCATTGGCGTCGAATCTCCATCAAGTTTTGAGCCATATAGGCCCCCCGAACCTCGCCAACCCATCACTCGGGAATATTGGCGAGGAAATTATCAGAAGGACTCTAGTGCTGACCGCCAACAGGTCCTGAGTTCCAAGCCTGACCAGGTTATTTACAAATTAATTACATAGTGAGAGCTCGGGTCAAAGAACAGCTATATTGCAGTGTCCAGAGGGCATAAATGAGAATAAAGGTAACGAAGATCAAGGTTAACGAACTTGGTGTAATATCTGATATACTTGATTATCCAACAACAAATTTCTTATTTAGTGCTAGCTCTAATTTCAAGCTGGGATGTCCCGCGGTCAGCATTCCGCATGTGCACACTATTTCATTTTAATTGTGGTGTAATCCGACGATTTTGGACCCAATTCAAACTCTATTCAAGTCATTTCGGTAACCTCGTGCCATGCACCGCTGCTGTGTCTATGAAAAAACCATGCTGTGTATTGCTCTAATCTAGGCGGTTGCTGGGCATTCTTCTCGTGTATTTTTCAGTATTTACAGCTCAAAATGTGTCAGTATAGTTGCGCAGGTTAATGTGTGAGCTTAAAAAGTTTTTTTGCCAGCAGCCTGCAAGTTCGCATGCATTCTGCGTCAAGACGTGCGACGTCAGTGCACAGTCAGCCATGGGTCAGTTGGATTAACAGTAACTGACCCAATCCACAAATGGCCTCCAGGAATATTAGCCCAATTACCCCAATATATACCATTCAATCCTAGTGAGTACGAGAATTGCTTGTTCAACATATTGACGAATATGTCTCAGTGGAGACAAAGATTGAATTAGAGATGAGTCTTCTGTGCATTTCGCGGCGTTGTGCGATGAGATGTTGGTCTTGTTAGGTATATTGTATGCCTTGAAGTTTTTTCCACCAGGTGTGAGTTAGGTGGAGATTTATGGTGGACCACATTTAGAGAAAGTTTATATTCTGGCTGTGCCAAAAAAGGGTGGCAGTTGGCAGGCCAACGAGGCTTTGAAGGTTTTACAAAAGAGGTACACGAAATTTCAGGAGGAGGGTGAACGGTGGAATCCATTAAAACCGAGACGCACTGACTACATGTGTGGCATGGAGGCATGAACAATAGAAGAATTGGTAAAAAAGAAGATCCACAACTTATGTCGTGTGGCGTTGAGGACCTCCAGGAGTCGTAATATAGGGGGTACCAGTACATATTTGCAGTAATTTGGTGGTATATTTTTGCGACTCGGGCGACGATGGATGCATGCGTCAATCCATGGGAATCCCATAATATGACTTGAAACGTGACCTTGCGGCAGTGTGACAGTATGCGTCAATCATGCGCCGATCTGCGTCAATTGCATAACGTCACTGCGTCAGTCAAACGTCAGTACAACGTCAAAGCGTCACTTTCACCCTGCCCCTCAGAATTACGATATAAAATACTTTTAGGAAGGTATCCAAAATTTTGGCTACGTCAGAAAATGATTTTTGGCAATCTCCGTCTCGACGGGGAAAGGTGATACGATGAGTTTGAAGGTGTAATGCTAAGACTTCGTTACTTCGCCGACATCGTCGCCCTAAAGTCGCTGATAGCACGGTCCACTGCTGATACTAATCATACAAGACGCTATACATACTCGAGCTTAACCTGGCCCTCCCTTGAAACCCCACTCTTGAAACTTTGTTTCTAACACTGTAATCAATGGTCAAGTTCACCTTATACACTGGAGGTTATAGTGCGCAACCATCTACAACCACTAGCAGGCAGTCATTAACAGGATTCACACACGTCCAGCATCCTTCGTTGTGTCATACCTTTTTGACACCCAAACGGCTTCGCTGACCTACCTGGACACCATCAAAACGTCGCAAAACTTGTCCTGGCTCACACAGCACCCACACAGCCCAAACCTAATATAGTACGTCTTCCTCACATTGGTTGTCTAAAGAAACCCAATACTTGGGGCGAACAGCGCAGTGAACGAGGTGGGGCCGCTAGGAGCGCTACAGTCCTATACGACCTCACCAGGTGATGGGAGGGCACTCGTGACGGTCTATTCCACCCATCCAGGAGGGATTAAGTTTATAATGGGGGTTTACCTGATGCATGTTGAGATTTTGTGTTGATGTTGCAGGACTTGTTGAAAGGCTGTCGTTCTCTCGACAGACACTAACGGGCGAACCACAAAGACACACACACGTTGACAGGACCACGATATATTCCGAGCGGCGAGACAAACCAGGCTACGAGCAACGGGGGGAATACAAGGTGGAGAAGTCGGGGGTTTTACATGCGGTAACAAAGGTAAGGTAAATGATGTATATATGTAATAGGCTGGTCCGTGCACAGAAGGCAGTACTGTAATGATGCACATCAGTGTGAGGATGCCATCCTTACACTTGTTCCTTCAGGGTATTCAAGGTTTTAGCTGTCCAAAATTCAGGGAATATGCTTCAGAACTCACTCCATAGTTGGCCCACTGTCAGTTGGGTCTCAGGTTGTCTATTTGAGGCCAACCTTTCTTGTGGACCACAAAATGACATAGCTGCCATCAGTATCACTGATCTCTCGGTGGCTCTAGCCAGTGCCAATGAACCCAGATTTCCGAAACAAGTTGGGTTATCTGCGGGTGGGATCCTGAGGTATCTCTGAATGGTACCTCTCCTGGCTGCGTGGCTCCTCCGTCAATGACGGTATTCCCGACGTTGAAGTTCACATTTCGTATGACATGTTTGAACGCGCCGTCTCTGACCTCCGCCTTTCCGGCCGAGGTTCCTTGATGGTCAAATTAGACCTCAAGGACGCTTTCCGCCATATCCCCATTCGGGTCGCGGACCATCACCATATGGGCATGTTCTGGAACGGTGGGTTTTACTACGCCCTCGTTTTCATGTTCGGCCTACGCTCTGCTCCGTACATCTTCAACCTTTTTTCTGAAGCTCTGCACTGGATCATTTCTCGTCACATCCCGGCTGGTCTTCGTCACTACCTTGACGACTTCTGGTTGGTCTTTCGCCCAGAGACCGACCCCGCTATTGCGCGTGCAGTGGTGGAGTGGATCCTTGCTCTTGGGGCAGAGCTCGGTCTTCATTTCCAGGAGGAAAAGACGTTCTGGCCATGCCTGCAGCTTGACTTTCTAGGTCTCGATCTCGACTCGGACGCTATGGAAGCACGCTTACCTGAGGACAAGCTTTTGTACCTCCACAAATTGTTGAGTGGTTGGGGCCTTAAATGCACCTGTTCCTTGGGGGAGGTTCAGGAGCTTGTTGGTTTCCTCCAGTTCAGCACACAGGTTATTCCCCGGTCTCGCACCTTTATCCGACGCTTGATCAACTTCTTGTCAAAATTTTCCTCACCTTTTGAACGCCGGCATATCCCTTCGGGTGCGCGCTCCGACATCGGTTGGTGGTCGTCCCTGAGCACACACTGGAATGGCGTACAGCTCATCCAGCCCCAAAATCGTTGTTGCGACCGATGCAAGTGGGCGTAAAGGTCTCGGCGGCGTTTGCGGGGATCGCTGGTTCTCCTCACGGTGTCCCAGACGCTACCACAGCTGCGACATTCAGTTCAAGGAGATCTTTGCTGTACTGCAGGCAATTCTGCGTTGGGGCGACACATGGTTTGGCACCCATGTTGTCTTTCAGTGTGATAACCAGGCAGTGGTCCATTGGCTCAGTGACAACACAGCACAATCTGTTGCGGGCATGGGCGTGTTGAGGCAGATTATTCTGCTATCTTCCATTCTACATTTCACTTTTTCAGCTACTTGGATTCCAACCCACGAGAACGCGCTCGCTGACGCTGCCTCTCGTTTTCAGTACAGCCGCCTATTTCAGTTGGCTCCACAGCTCTGGCTACACCTCAACATGACGGCCTCAAAAAGGCTATTGAACGGGGATCGTGATATTGAATTTGATGCAAATTTGATTATAAAGCACACAATTGTTAAACAAACAGCTGCAAGCAATCGAAATTTGATTGCTTGGAGCTGTTTGTTTAACCATTTATGTGGCCGGGGCAACAACAAAGGAATCTGAGGAGACCATTGAGGTGGTAGCCAGCAAAATTCCCCACAGAATGGTGTCCTCAGATTCCTTTGTTGTTGCCCTGGCCATGTAAATTGTTAAACAAACAGCTCCAAGCACTCAAATTTCCATTAAATCCCATGCCACAATCCCAGTTCAATAGCCTTTTCGAGGTCGTCTTGCTGAGGTGGGCCGCTCTCCCCCGGGGAGCGGTTGATTCGGCTAAACCGCTCGTGTTCACTTCCCACAAGTCGCAGCTCTGCTCGAGACGATTGGCGGTTGACAGCCGTCTTTTTGCCGTCCCGTCCCGTCTCGAGGTCCAAAATAGGAAAAGACGGCCGCTTTTTGACGGCCCGCAACCGCCTCAGCATCACAGATTGACGGCCGTCCCCGTTGACGGGACAGTAAACTGTGATAGAGTCGATGACGGTCGCGGCTGTTTTAGCCGCGGTCGAGAGCTCCGAAATGTTGGAATGTTTGATAGGGAAGTCCGACATGTTTTGTCGCGACTTGAGTTGGGCGACAATACCTTTGCAATCATGAGATATATGTTTGTTTATCAAAGGAGACGTTACTCGCAATGATTAAGCTCGTCTCGTTGGAGTCGTCGCGAGCAAAATCCCCTAGGGTACAGATATATGTGGGGAGAGGAGCTTCCCTCCTCTGCCGCCTCAGCATAGTTCAGAAGGAATTTTGCTAGTTTTACTTGGTCCTCAATTTTTCTCCCCTTCATGAAACCGGCTTGGTTAGGATGCACAAGAGACGGGGCAACGTTCATGAGTGTTAAAGAGTAAGTCTTCGTCATTAACTTGTAGTCGCAGTTGAGACAGTAGAATACATTACTAAGGTTATAAGTAGCCAGAACAAAGCATTAAGATGAGAATGGGACATAACGGCAATTTGCCATCAAAACAGCTTGATCACGCTTATATAAGCGCACGATTCTGGAACCGCGGTTGCCGGAGGCCAAAGTAAGGTATGATTGCGGACCAAACTTTGTGACAAGTTTTTGTCCCAATTTGGAAATCACTACTGACACCCCAGTTTTTATCGAGATACAATGTTATTGTGTGAATGGGACTATAAGAAGGTCCTCTATGGATCCCTGGGAGCAAAACATTGAAAAGTGGAAAAAATGTTTTTCGATTTTGCGTTTTCGGTCCGGGCCGGTATTAGCCGGTGGCTGTCGACAATAGGCCCATAACCTGTAGAAACTAGATACAGTGTATCTCAGTCAGCGTGCGTAGCAAGACTATATAAATATATGTGCACCTAGATACAGTGTATCTGATGAATACTGAATAAGTAACTGATGGATATAAATAGTCGCGAACACTTTACCTCAGTCAGCGTGCGTAGCAAGACTGAGGATAAAGAGTCGAACAGGTCTACTTTTATATAAAGCCCGGGTCCCGATGTCCCTATAATATCGAACTTTCTGGCACGTCAAAACGTAATGTCCAGGACACATTTTTAAAATCTACTCCCGAGCTTCAATTCAGTCGGAATTGTCCCAGTATCCAATTCAAATATGGCAAAATTTTCTGAACAATACACGTAGAATAACTCAAAATAATTTTTGGGCCTGTTTTTGTGGCCATATCGGGTCCGTGGGAGCCCGTGTTAGGTGCATCTGGATCAGCGCCAAAACACAGCCACACATATGCAGTTTCGCTGTCTCGGAAGGAAAACAGAATCATAGTGGCCCAAAAAAGGTTTTTCAACTATGTTAAAGGTGAACAAGTAGTTTGCTGTGGTCCCTGATACCTACGATGAGTGAGGAGCTCAAGTACAAGTCTTGAAGGCATTGCCAACAAATGGTCTGGATCATGCTTAGTAAGCACACAATTTTGGAACCGCACTTGCTGCTACTCACTGCATTCAAATTGCTGCCATTTTGAAAAGCGTGACCTGGCGCAATAGAGGTGCATTCAAAGGGCTGTGTGGTTTCGTAAACTTGGGCGACTTTGTATAGGTATTTTGCGACAAGAGAAATTGTCTTCTTGTAAGAGATCATTTGCGTTGAAAACTTGACAGATTCCATGCTCCCCAGAGCTGGAAATCTGCGTATGTCGTTCTACAGAGGGATTCAAAAATGGGTGGCAAAGGTTCCTTGCCACCCGGGCCACTGTGACAACTAAGGGCGCGGGGGAGACGGATAGAGGGCGGGGATGGGAGAGAAAGGATGGGGATGCAACCAACAGTTCAAGCGGTGCGCAGTCCGTATCACAAATCACAAACTGAACGCGCTCGACGCCACCATCTGTCGGCCCGACACGTCAACAACACGTCAAGGCACGAGCGTGTCACGGCGCGCGGAAGGTTGCTGTGAGCTCAACAGCAATAGACAAGCCCGAGTCAGGCGGCGCGCGCGCGGTGGGAGGAACATTTCGTGATAAATGACGCCGAAGTCGCACTGGCATGTGGTGAACGGGTGGGGTAAGGGACACAGTGGAGTCGCTGAGGACGTATGATGCGGCGAGGGTGGGCGGGAGCGTGGACGACGGTGGCACAGTGGCATGGTGGAGGAAAGAGAGAGGTGTAACGCGTAACGAGGCGGAGAACGAAAAATCTTTGCAAGCCGAAGCCTGCCGAAAAGCACCTATCCAATAAGGAAATGCTTAGTCACGAACCAAGGGCGAAAAGTCAAAGAGTGATTCTGCAAGTCTAGGACCAGTGGCTTCGCGCTACAAAGTCCACTGCCTTCGCGGTAGTGCTCCTTATTACCAAGTGAGAGCAAAAACTGCATAGCATAACTAGTGATCCGCTGAAAGCGCAAATGCTCGCGAAGAAGACCGAGGGAGCGCTAGGCCTCGAGGCGTGATCACGCTTACATTTCTCCTTTTCCTCACAAATTTTTTCCCTCGTCGTCGGGTCTGAATCCGGTATCAATCGAACCGCGCCATAAAAGCGCATCTTTTGGTGATATTCCCAGAGCAATTGACCAAGAATTGAACGTTTTTGAGGGCATTCTTTCCCCCAAGGTCTGTCAGCCACCGCGAGCACCGTTTGTTCTTGTTTTCTGCAAAATCTATCCCCCTACCCCTCGTCACGTGTTAGGCAAGAATTGCTTCGCTTCGCTCGCAACAAACAAATAACAAACGTGAAGTTGGCCAAAGAAAGTGGCAGTGCTGCTGACTAAGTAAGACCAAAAAAGGAAGGTGCGTCGGCGCAAGCTGAGGAGGGTCACGGACGACAACGGCGAGCACGAAGTGCTGTGGTTAAAAGGTGATGTAGACCGCAAGAAACCCTGTTATACAACAGGATGCGCAGTGAAATGAGACTACAGGCATAAAAACTAGCTGGATGCGGGACCACTGAAGTGGATGTAGTTTTTGATTTAAAAAAAAAAGATATTTTCTCGTCTAGCAGCATCTGTCCAGATGGGAAGGGCTCATATGGGAGGCTCTGAGGACTACTGCGGCACTTTTAGGCAAAGCAGAGCGGCTCAGAGGCCCAACGGCACATTTCGGCATCGGAGATGATGGTGGTATAGAAGAAACTAGAATGGAATGGGATATTCAGACTGTACAGCATTTTATCGAACCAGGCGCCCAGTCATGATATCGGTGTAACACTTGCTGACATGCAACGATTTAAGTACCAGGCTAGCGGCGGCTGGTGGAAGCCTACCGGATCACAAGATTACACTCAGGCTGGTCACGAAATAATCTCGTTTCTCCGCAGAAACAAGGAGCTTCAACGGCGACTCGGTTGGATGGATAAATTCAAACCGAAACCTGGTCAGCTTCTGATTCCACTTTAAACGGCTCTGATGGCCACATCCTCGCCCAGGTTCAATAAAGCTCGAATCACGCCGCAAGGCTGTCTCGGGGCCATGGCGCAATGTCCTTGGTCCGCTGTAGTCCCCGGAATTGGAGGCCCGTGGCAACGGAAAAAAATTGGACAACATGCAAATATGTTGTCTCTCAAGTCGGTTATATATGGAAGAAAAAGTCGTGAATATTTTTCAAGTACAGGGTCGGCTCCAAAGTGTACTGAACTTAAATACTGAGCTTAAATACTGAGCTTGAAACACAGGGCACGGAGACCGTATGCGCAAATTCGTTGTCTCCGAGACTCGGGATACTTGCATGAGCATGCCATTCTCTCTCCCTCACCCGAAATTTATTCAGTGGAACCCGCCGTAGATTCCATCACTGCCAAAATATTCGAGTCACAGTAATTAACTGTCCAACCAGGATATTCTCTTTCTTTGCAATGCGCAACATGACTGTTATGGGAGTAAATGTCTCAGCATTGCTGGGGCAGAAACTGTTGTTCAAGAGTGTCACGTCACTGACCGAACACAGATAACAATTCGACATGTAGATACCGACATCTATTTCATCAACCTTCACGGATTGCATAATCCGCATCTGCTTAGGGACACACTCCCACGCAATCTAACGGCTCCAACCCATTATTTCCCGGATGGGGAGAAGAAGCACGAGGAGTTCGCTGCGCTGATTCGGGTTTCCGGGCCTGCCAAGCGAGCAGCTGCAGTCAAAAAATCGAAGGAGACTCGCGAGAAAAATAAACAGGCCAAGGCCGCTCGAGGCAAGGACCCAATTGACGAACCAGAGGACTTGGAGGAGCTGGAGGATATCGATATGGAAGAGTAAATTGGATGGGACTTGTGACGGCGATGGGCCGGGTGCAGCTTACGAGAAGCTACAATATGTAACCTCAAACAAATATTTATATAACACAAGCGGTTCCTGGGCCGAGATATCGAGTTTACAGGAAGGTTCGTTTTGAAATGTTCACTCAGCAGACTTGAGTTGAGTTCAGTTGAATTAACCGTCAAAGCTGTCTTTACCGTGGACTTGAGTTGAGCTGAGCTGAGTTGATATTCAAGGCCATTTATCGGGCAATCTGTGCGAGTATATCTGAAGGAGAAGTGATGGAGGTGATTGTGCAGGAGCCGCGGCACGCATCCCGAATCAGAATCGAAGCCGTCGGCGCTAGGAGCCGGCTCAGCAGATCGTGCCAGCATTGGGGCATCATTGAGCCGTCATCAAACGAAGCGTCGGGGTTTAAAGGCTTCAGACAGACAGAGTGCTTAATTTTATAAAATATAATAAAATAGGGTGACTCAGCTCCGGAGAAAAAGTGCATATAGAAGGGACCCCATACCACAATGTAATTTAACAGGTTGTTGGAAACTGCTTTTCTTCAACGTTACATTGAAACTTAGCTGCAGACTTTCGCCCTTAACTTCAACCGGTTGACGGTGCATAGCTAAACTAGAACTCATACCATCCGGTCCTGCCAACGATTTTCTGGAGTGCCCACATATGACTCAGAAATTTAGTAGTAAGTAATGAAATTCAACATAAACACATTCTATGCCAGAAAGAAATAATCACAAGGACCCGAGCGTCACACCGAGCCCAAAATTGCCTGAAAGACGCAAAAAAGAGGAAATGTTGATGGGAAATGTCGAAATTTTGGCGGTGTCACGCCAAAATTCGACCGGTGTCGAATTGTCGAATAGGTAAAACCGGTCACGCGTCACACTCCCTGTCGATTTGAAGGAAAAAATACAGTACTCGTAAATAGGAAAATGACGCCGGCAGGCCGGCTCGAACCTGCGCGGACTTGGGTCCCAACTTTGAACTTTTCTTTTTTTTTTTGAAGACGGAAGGACATTATTATTGCAAATTGCAATAAGAGAGACCAAAATCCCCCCTTTACTCCAAACCCAGATTTTTACGGCAGGAAAAGCACAATCGTGGGTTTTATTCTGTTGAATATGTTGAAGGGCACTCCTTCATGAACTGTAGAAGAAAAAAAATTCTGCCAAGTGTCGCAGTATCTTTCGGAGGTACACCTATTCCGGTTACTTTCCGACATATCGAGTAGGTTGGTCTAGGCCATTGTAAAATAAGATACTTGCAAAGTCAAGTTTGAAAGGGGTCGGAGGATGTAATAAAATTTGACGGATCTGTCTCAGACGAGTTGAATCGGATTAGGTTCCGTCGAATACGCATCCAAGACGACCGTCGATTCCATTTTTCTTCTTGAGGCCAAGACATCGCACGCATCGGGCTCAGCGCGGACAGGTGACCTTTGTCCTTGTCAAGGTCAAAACGTTTATCGTTCGTTGACGCCAAGCTGTGCAGAAGGAAAGGCGCACAGCCGCTGCGAGCGTCACGGTGATACGAAGCGCAGAAATGTATGTACTTGTAGCTAACATTGGGTGAGGTCTCATCGCTGGTCTGAGCTTCTACATGCATTTTTCTCTATTCTTCTCGTCTCTTTGGCCCTTTTTACTCGTAAATAAAGTGGACTGAGCCACACATGTATATGCTTATTTTTCTAAAGCATCCGTTCAGGCTGTTGAGCCCGATGACATCGACTATATCAAAGATTATATTATTTCGTGCAATTCGTGTCATATTATTGGACAGCACTAGTTGGTGGGGGGCCGCGAGGTGAAACTCCGCCAGTTATCCGAATCTTTTTGCGAGAATCAGCCTGGCTTCTAAAATCGTATAGAAGACGTGCCTAAATCATATACAATGTTTCCTGATTTTTTCTGCAGACTTCTGAGGAGAGACCATTAATTCACTTGACTTATTCAGTGGCTGAACAAACGGTGTTTGGTCTTGGCTGGAACCTCCTGTCAATCGAGATCAAACTCCCGGATCTTTTCGGATCTCTCCCCTTTCCCGCGCATTTTTATTTTCATTTTCCTGATAAGTTATTTTATAATTTTAGCCCACCGCAATAAGTAACTTATCGAGCCAGAATCAAAAGACATCAAATTGTGTATTGGGCTACAACGTCCGCGTACATGGTGCCTGACCCCGCATACACAGTGTATGCATTTTAATCAGCGCCTGCGGGTTTGGCTTCCACGGTACACCCAATGGCTTGACAAAGGTCAGCCAACCTTTCTGTTTGGCCCGGGGCCCCAGCAGCGTAACGCTTATTGCCATAGTAACCACGACAATAGTCCCTCAGTTCGGTCGCACCCAATCCCTCAATGACAGCAATGGAGGTGAGGGGGGTGGGTGTTTTCTGAGGATAGCATGAGCAGGTGTTTTTCCCAAAGTAATAAAAAAATCCCGACGTCATTATCAGACGGCATTGTGCCGTTTCGGAAGGGGACAGGTACAAAGGGGGTAACGTTGCCATCTCTCAGGGTGCGATTGTAGTTCTACGAAAGGGAATCAATCTGAGCAAGGAGGGGAAAGGCTGCATTGAATACACACCTTTGCAGTCGAAACTGACAGTGCATCAAGTTTCGTACCCATTGCATCAATCTTCCCTTCCAGCGTATCGAGCCGTTTGTCAACTTTGTCTTCCAAGTCATCGAGCCGCTTGTTGATAGGTTCCAATGCTTTCTGCATAGCGGGGCCGAACCACACTGGGGCTGCGTCTACTACCACTGTTGAAGAGTGCAGTCCCTGATGATACAATATGACATACCGCCGCCCGATGCTGCGCACAAGATGGAATCTTCGTATACCAGGGCAGCAGCTAAGGTATGATCATCGATGGCGGCATTTTCTTTCTCTGTGTACAGGGTCATGTCATGAGCTATATAGTGCAGCGCGCAGAGTCGCGCATGCATACCGGCTATAAGAGCGCTTTGGGCATACTTCCAGGCATTAATGATATCCGCTGTAGTGGGGGGATCCCTGGGAGCGGGAGGAAGGTTGACGTTCTGGGAGAAATGGTTAACATTGGGTTCGGGAAGGGGGACAGCCATAACGGTGGGAGTAAAGAGGTGAGCGCCAACACAATGCCAAACATCATCGTGGTTGATAGTGGTCACGTGGATTGCGGAGATAACTTGTCGTCGGTCACGTGACTATATATTTGAATAACTCGTGGTAGCGCGCTTCGCGACAAAGCCCACTATCTTTCGCATTGATAATATCTACACTATGACAGGCTATCTCGACCTAGGATGCCAATATCCGTTAAGGCATTGAGCACCGTAAAACAACTTGCACCTCTGTCTTGACTTCCGTCCCTACTTTGGGCTGGTGGCACCCACACTTAACTATGTGCTGGGTGGGATACACGCGACCCGGATTACTGTGCTACTGACCAGCTAACCCAATAAGCCATTGACCTACTTTGTGTCACAGCTAGAGATCCCCGAAGAAACAAATTCCATTCGTAAATCTGATTCGAAATTCCGGGGTATCGAAACCCTCTTGTATCCTCCTCCTACCTGGATGTTCCGGGTTCTGGTTCAATTTCTGTGCTATCGAGAGCCGAAATTGTCGTCCCATGTGATATACTCACGATCAATTTCTGGGCTTGTTCGACAACGCCTGTGTTTTCAATTCTGCAGTCAATTGCACGTTTCATGGCCAGGATCTCTAGAATTTTGATGTGTCAGTTGAACGAAGGTTATGTCGAGGCGCAGACCCGAGTACACCGAGATTATTTGGCGGTTTGCATCTACAGTCGTGGACAGCCAAACACGACAAATCAAACTGCGACTGAACGGCTCATTTTTGCGCCAATCCGAGTTTAGATTCAGATTCAGCATGAAAAAAGACGCATTTTGAGCTACAAATCGATTTTTTTCCACGAGAAATGAGGAACGGCCAATATTTTGGGCTGGTTCAACACGAATTGTGACTACTGAACTGGCGCATCGGTGGCAACCAAAGTGGTCATGGGGCTGCGAGATATCCACGGGCACTGGGATCTCACCGAATTGCATTGAGAACACAAGTTGAGACGGTTTGGAAGTTTTCGTTGAACTTTCAAACGACTTGTCAGAACGTGCTCTAATCACATGCTTCTTAGTCATGGATATTTGTGTGATTTATTTTGTTACAATGGCTCGACAAAGTATTTTCTATGAGGCAAGATCAGAAAGTACTCATCGAAAGCAGTCGATTCCATACTTTTACGTGATTTTTGGGAGAGATATAGGTGTCCGGCTAAATTTTCAGACCTTCAACTCACTAAATTGCCTATTTGGGAGGAAACCGCTCGTGCCAAAAATTCAACCTGGGGCCATGCGGCAAGATAGATATCACCATTCTCATGGATGTGCCAGAATCCACCAGAAACGCGATCATTGTTGGAGAAATCGGTTAATGTTGCTTCAAGATGTACATACTGTACCGAATCAGTCCACCTGAGAAGTGATTCTTTGCCTCGTTTTCTCTCTGTAGGGGATCTACTCTCGTCCTGCTCATCTTGAACATGTTCGGCGGTTGTGACCGGAATTCCCGCAGTTTCCACATATATACAACCTCCTCGCCTGAAAACCTTGAATTAGCGGTTTTTCGATTCCCAAAATTAACAGAGCAGTTTGGCTTGGAATTTCGTTGGCTATCCACCATAAATTTAGCTTGACCATCCCGTCCGAGGTGAGTCCTGGGCAAAAAAGTGTGGAGAAGCATCAAGCAATTCCTATTCCTTCGATAAATCAATCAGCTGTTTGTAACATAAATGTGATTTTCTTCGCGATTATTCCAATGGTAGGCGAAAAGGAAAATATTCTACCTCTTTTCGCAGGCTTCGCCTTAGGTAATAATAATAATAACAAGGGGATGGGCGGCCTTCGGCCGCCTCCTCCCTCTTCAACATTATCAATTTAGCGATTGTGTTTGCTGGGGAAGGATTGGCGGAATCTAATAACGGTGACCTTGCCCGGTTGGAATCAACGTGCGGATTCCCCTGTCCGTCTTGCCGGTTCTTGTTGTCACTGTTGCCGTACAAACATTCCGAACATCTCGTTTGTTGTTTCTAATTCTCGCGAGGGCTGAGTGCTAAGTATACTAAGGTGGAATTTCATTTCAAAGGAGTAACTCTTCCCAAATGATGTTACTATCAGAGACTGCCTTCTCGGCCACCTTAGCATTTATCACCGCGAGCCCATGCACATAGTCCGACTGATACAGGTATATAGGGTCTCAATCGAAGGCATACATCCTGCGAGTGAGCTGACATTTTTTTGCGAATTTACATGAACATTTCATGGCATGCCGAATTCTTTCGCGGGCGATTGCCCAAAACGGCAAAAACGACCTAACCGGCCACCCGTCTAAATCCTTCGTTGGCACTCGTACTATTCATCCCAGTGCATCCCAAATCATTCGTTGGATCGAAATACATTATTACATACCCTCAAACTGTAAATATGACATGTATAGGGACCATGATTGTTTCCGTTGCCGGCCAAGAAGGATGGCCGGGATCGAGTGCGGAGTAAATAATGTACTCCGCAAAGGACAGAGGGCATTTAGGGCCCAAATAGAGATCCATATGCCTCAATTAGATGTAGTAGGACGTACCTGTTAGCAAACTAGGTCCCCGATATCCCAACTACCTCTCCAAAAAGTCCATCTGTACGAGTCAATTAAATTGGGTGGTTTTCGATGTTACCCCGCCATGAACGGGAGGTTTGACATTAAAATGCCCAACCAGCGTGGTAGGATACATTATGAGGCACCTTGAATGACCGAGCCAAATCCCAGGCTCCCAGCAAACATGGTTGGTTCGTTACAGAGGTGGCCGGTTTGTGCCACTCGAAGTGGCGTCAAGGTCTGTTTGGAGTATCAAGCAGATGAGCGGGAGGTTTTTCACGGATAATTCATCCCCAGGCCATTGCCCCGAACCATGGGATGAGAATGGACCCCTGCACTTGTGAATTGGCCAGGAATTGGGGGAGCAATAAGGAAAAGACGAGCGAGAAGGCCGGTCGGGGATAAGAAATGATGCTCCCACGCCCGGCATCTTGTTCGAAACTCCATCAGCGTTTGATTGCCGCCTTCTCCTGTCTCCAAATTTGACATGCAAGGTCCCCATCGGTCGTGGTCCAACCAACAACCACCAAATTCGAGGATTATACCTTGCACCGGCTTATATTATGCAAGTGGCCGGTTACCTAGTGTGGCCGGATAGGCAGTCGCTGATAGTAGTCGTTACTGTGGATGTGTCACCAACCTCGCGCAAAATCAAAACGTCCCGGGCATTTGGCACCCGAGTAGCAGCACAGTAAAGCTGACCATGTGAAATCTAGGTGTTTCTTGTAGCGATCACGGCGTCTCGGCATGTCGGCGATCGACGTTTCTGAAGATAAAAAATGGCACAATGACGAAGAAACACCCACTCGACATTCATGCAGCGGCAAACCTTTATGGCGAAGCACTTTGAAAAAGGGCATGTACAATTCAGAATGCAATGGTGCAAAGTAGACGAAGCCAAGTTCCATATAGTCTCTTACTAGGGATCCGCTGAGGCACGGTGTGCTCGCGAAGAAGACAGAATATTTTGGCAGTTGACTTTGAGTCTGACTCTGAGTTTGCATCCTTTTGTTTGACGTTTGTTTGTGAAGCACGTGAGCATGACGTGGCACAGGACACAGCCACAGCATTTGGCCTCAAACCCAGAGCGATAACCACCGGCCCATCCAATTTAGAACCGGTATCAAAAGGACGGGTTGAGGAAAGGCAATCTTTTGAGACCCTTTCCAGGCTGGTACGTCGAGAATTGAGTGTTTTTGAGGCCACAGGAATTGCACAGCTTTGCACTTACAGGTTTGTCCTTGTTTGCTGCATATCCCAGCCCTCCCCGCTACAACAAAAAAGTGCTCGTACCTGTGCTTTGTTGTAGTCTGTCGATTCCCTTTGATCTTTGATCGGTACCCGCCTTGTTATGTAATCTTAAAATTTTCGGTTCTCAAGATGCCTTATGCAACGCGAATTTCGATAAAATTTGTGGGTATCGACGTGTAGTGACCCAAAATCAATAACTTCTCCAGCCAAAGCTCAGTGCCAGAGTAGAAGAGCAACGATGCCGAAATTTGATGGGTCGGCATCGGGCCGCTACCCGAAGAGGTGGGGAAGTGATTTGGATGGATATGGTCGACGAATATATGTTGTAAGGGCTCCTTTTACTTTAGAATGCTATTCTAACGCACCTTTCCTCTTGAATCCAGCGAGGGGAATGGCTACAAGCGTAGAAGGACCGTGGGAATAAATTCAAACTCCGCAGATTATGTAACAACCCTACCCTCCATACATCAGTGGTGCGGTAAACTACAGACTAAGTTTAACAATTTAACAATGTGATATTCGTCTACGCAGAAAATGCTTAGGTACGGATACCTCGACGAACCCAAATGGGATAGGAAAATATCGTAAGAGTCGTGATAGTCGTGATCATGAATGCCGCTTGAGCGGCGGCAAGAGGAAAAGCGAAACAATAATGATGTGGTGGTTGAATGAATGGGTGTTCACGATGATGCGCGCGCTGCCATTGTCCGCTGGATGCTCCCAAAAATCCTTCCCGCCAAGCGAATTGCGCTCGTGTGCCAATCTGCTGATAGATGGCTTGCCAATTTACGTCTCTTCACGGTGTCCGGGACCATTTCGCGTGTAATGTGGTCACCAATGCGTGGGATCCGTCCCAGGTAATACTGTGAGATTTTCAGGGGCCAAATGGCGGCGTCGTCAACAAAAAGGGACTTAGCTGCGTTCAAAATCGCGCGCTGGTCCTCTTCTCTCAGTATGCCCGCCTCAACTAATTTCCGCTCCGTCCGCAAGGAGACTTCTTCTCCCGCAGCACATCGCCACTCTTCAAATTCCGCGCAATCCACAAAGATGTGGTGGACGCTTTCCACCGCATCACGGCCCAGTCTACACATACAGGAAGGTAGTTTGGATCTGGATTCCAAAACCTCTGCCGTCGGAAGTTGTCCCGATCGCGCGTAGAGCTGTATGACGGCGGAATGTGCGGAAAGCGCCCTTGTGTAGGGATAATCGGGGGGAGGCATATTGTCATGGATGGAGGTCAACATTCGCAACTTGTTTCCATGTGCGAGCTTCTCTACGGCCTCCTTTGCTAAGAAGAAATCGATAAAATTTCGCGCATTTGACTCGACCCATCCATCCGCTTTGGTGTACAGCGTGTATGCGTCCATGGTGAATGTTGGCGTGGGTGCGATAGGAACAAGCTCGGGAAATCGTTGTGATCCAGAGGCATAATGATCAGCCTCTCTATTTAATTGAGAGGGAAGTGACAACTCAGCGGAATGTCCTCGGGTGTACAGCATGTTGACTAAGTTCCATAGGTGCAGAGCGATCTCAGGATCGCGATCGACGAAACAACCATCAATTTTGATCGAGATCTCACAGCCACAAACATAGTCGTAACTTGTTCAAGGACTTTTCGAGGCAGTTTTGTGCAATTGAATGAAGCCGAAGGCAGCCTTGCCTTGCAGTATTCAAGGAAAGAGCCGCGCCGGGAAGAAGATTGGAAAAAGAGCTATGACTCATGAGGAGATGGCGATTGACAACCAATCAATCAAAGTCGGACACGATCGGCAGGCAACCGGAAATATGCCGCGGCTTGCGACGATCACAAACGGGATTTGACAAAAAGTTTGATATTCATTTCAGTGCAACCAAATTTCGCGCAGTCCGAAATTTCTCAAATGAATTTCTCATAAACACACCATTGTCGTGTGCGAGCACATATCGAACACCGCGCGGCACTCATGACGGTACATAGGCGATTTGATGGACGCTGTCGATCTCAGTTGACATGATCTGTCGATCAATGACGCATGTTGTCTGATTGCGGAAGCGCAATCGGAGCCGCGCAAAGTCAGAACCACGCAAAGACGGCCGCTAGCCATGGAAGGCAGAGGAACATAGAGAAGCAGAGTGGGGAACAGTACACGCTCTGCATTAGTATCGGAGGAGCGGAGGGGCGGAGGGGCGAAGAAAGCGGAGGGGCGGAGAAAGCGGAGAAGACGGCGGAAGACAGCACCAACCAAACACGTTTCCAAAAAGGGAACGCCAAGACCATGGCGTAATTTTATAAAGAGTTTCATAATCCTCACTGCACGTTTGCGCGCTTGGGCATAGCAACAGGACAGGCCTAGTAGACCATGTTGCGCCAGCTCCAGATGACATGTGAATTCCACAGCCCCGTAAAATGGTCGAGCTCTCCTTGGACAATTGGCGGCCATATCCACTTGAAGAGGAGTCTATAATCGTCGCGATCAGCTCATCAATCACACGGTCAATTATGATGCGAGGTACACATGAATCGGATTCTTGGGATTGAAAAGGCCCTCACCTCGGCCTTTAGTGATTTGTAGGAAAAGGTTCGTGCCGCATTGGTCTTGAAACCAATGCCACAAACTTTCGATGTGTGCGTTGTTGGTGCTTTTGGGGTAGCGTGCGAGGTCAATGTCAGGATAGGTGTTGGAGTCGGAGCCGGCGAGTAGGATCGTATGGCTGGTCGAACCGCTTCCTACCGCTTCGAGGTTGTCACTCACTATACGGGGACCATGGAGCATCCCGTCGGCAAAAGACAGCTCGCACAGAGCATCTCAGCCTTCGTCTAATGGGTTCGATACTAGCCAACCGGTTTTCTCATCATGATGGGCGACTCCCCGCTGTCATAGAGCTCAAAACAGCAAGCGGTTGTCGCTCTCTCATGCGAAGCCGAGTATCTGGCTTCGACTCACTGCGCACGAGATATCTTGTGGTTCAGGAATTTGTTCGCTGAACTCGGTATCCCACAGATCCAACCAACAACTCTGTTCTGCGACAACCTACCTACGCTTCAACAAGTGATCACCTCGTACCTCGGCTTGTCGAAGTCTGTTAGTTACCGCGGGTGTCCGATCGGGTTACTCCTCATCATCAAAAGTAAATATCAATCGTCTCATTACCTTGTAACCCATGGGTAAATCCTTGATCCCTCTCATCCACATATGCCCTGGGATACTATCTATAACCTACCAAAGTCTCCCCCCAAGAATCACTTCATTGGGCTGTGCAGAGCCATCACAACATCGGCTGAACAGCTTGAGATCAAGGCAAGTGTGACTGGACTGGCCAAAAACACCAGAAATGAAATACAAGAAGCCATTCCAAGGTCAAATCAATGTTGTGGCATGCACTCTGCCATCCCCTCTGGCCCTGATAAGGTTCATCTTGCCTATTACACCACAGAATAACCAGTCTGAGTACTGGGGATGGAAAGAGTACCATACTTGAGAAGCACAACAACACGGTCAGTTCTGGGGGGACAGGGCACCAATTATGCATCACAAATAGTGGCATATGCCTCAAATAAGGCGTTCCAACACCTCTGATCCCAATGCGGCACTCAACTTACCAAAACGAGGTCGTTCAGTCATGGGGCAGAATGTGGCCCGTACCGATCCCCAAAGCCATAGCCTTTCTGCCACATATTTGGCAAAATTCAACATCTAAAGCTTGTCTGGGATGTTTTCGGGATGTACAGGCACACCTTAGGATGCTCGGTTTGCAAGGGGACAATGTTTTGAACATTGAATTTTAGCATTTGGCACAAAATCACAGGCCTGGAAATCGATCAATTTATTGTCCAAATGCCGGCTATTTTTGAGGCAGTAATTGCCACAGAGGGCGGCCATACATCCTAATGATCGGGTTCATGTACCCCAGTTCAAAAAATACTACATATTTTGGCTTGTAGCAGCGGATTGATATTTACTTTTGATGATGAGGAGTAGAATCTTCTCTCTATTTATAAAATTACGCCTGCCGAGCCGCTTGGTTCGGTAAATATTCGGAAATTTGGTGCATTTTGCATTCAATTTCATCCCTCTATTCCATCAGCTGAGAACGCGTCTTTAGGTATTCCGGTGCAGATCAACAGTCTTCCACCGGCCAACACCGGGCCGAGATCAAAAGCGCGAAATCTCGGCCAGAAAATAATAATTTTGGCTTTCCAAGTTCTGCTCCGGGGGATCTTTAAAGGACCCTATCCCTGTACTATTTACACATTCCAATTGAAAGGCGAGGAAAAACTGAGTGACTAGTTTGTCACGAAGTTGTGTCGCAACCATAATAGATGTTCAAGGTCTTAGTAAATCGAAAAAAGGAAATCAGGGAATTCAATGAGATCCAGCCCCGAGCCCATCAAACCACTGATCTTCATGCAGAACTTGGTCAAATTCATGCTTCCTTGAGCCGTTTTCTCCGGGGACTTGGCACGAAAGGACAGGCATGCGAAGGTCTTATTCAATGAGTGAGCGGCTATTTTATCGTGCGCAACGAATGGCTGTTGGCTGATGAATGTCGTCGTACTTACTCATCGTGATTTACGGTCCTTTAGTGTTAGAATGAAAGTGTTCACGCAAATGCACCGCAAGAAAAAATTCCTGACCCATCATGACACCAATTTGGGTGAAATGAATGATTTTAGGATTCCCATGAGTAGAAATGCGGCAAGAACTTGGTGCCCGTGCATGATTTATACGTGACTTGATTCAGTCGAAAATTACGCCAGGTATATAAGCCGTTCGGGGCATTGAGCTATTTGGTGTGCACGGCAAAAAAGCCATCAAATGGCTCGAATGGCTCCTCCGCAGACTCTCTCATTACATCGGTAGTTGGATCCACCGTCCCATTCCCCGTTGAACTGTACAGGATGTCAAGTCACGTGCTTCAAAAATGTGGACCATGGAAAAGGTAGAAAATAGGGTCACGCGGTTCAAAATGTAAACCAGTAAACTAGTAATTGCGCTCTGGAAAGCACAATAGTGCCTCTGAGCGCGATCTGAGGCGCTCATCGTGCGCATGTGTTGGAATGTTCACAGGAGGCTCAGGACTGCCGGCAGGAGCTAGAGAAGATGGATGAGTAGGGACGAGAAGTCAGAGCAAAGGTGACAGGGGAGGCAAAAATTAAGAGAATCAGGGTTTGCCAATGAAATTGACAATACCCGCGAAGGATCGGCTTCGCGTCTCTTGGGCCAGAACAGAGATCCATCAGCGGGGAAAGCATCACCGACTAGACAAAAAGAGATTGTGCCAGTGGCAGGCCACACAGCTCAATCTGATCCCCCAGAACCCAAACAGAAGTTGCAAGTTGGCAGGTTGCAATGACCTTGATCCCCCCAGAACCCAAACAGAGGTCGCAACTTGGCAGGTTGCAACGTCCTTGATCCCCCAGAACCCATTCAAACCTTAAATATGTGGTCCTTTATCAGCGTTGAAATCCAGACGATGCTGGCGGTTTGTGCATGTTCAAAAAGCTGTATCCAAGGCTTAGTCACAGCCATGGACAGGGGCTGCACCGTCATGTCCGAGCCCAGTGGTATACTTGTCGTACAAAGTAAAAAAGTTCATAAATTGTAATTGGACTGCGCTCTACACTAAAAACATAATTACGAGTACATGCCGCGCAATTAGCGACGGCCGAAATCCCCAAGTTCACACATAACCAAACATTGTACTTCGGGGCCTCTTACGACCTAATCGGCCCATTCTTTTGCCTCGTAAATTGGTTTTTATTATTTACATAGGTATATCGGTATCTTGGGCCCCCCAGATGGCCGCAAATTAGCAAAAAATCCGCTATTTGATTGTGCATCAAATGAAAAATGATGGCGGCAGCCCGGCTCGAACCCTTCGCACGTTATTTGGCCGAATTTGGCCTTCCAGACAACACACCCCCGATATGCCATGAATTTCACGGCCAAAAAGTATCCAGTCTACATGACCATCGGAAATATCACCAAGGAAAGTCGTCGCAAGCCCTCCCGCCAAGCTGCTGCTATCCACGACATTCCGCCCCGCCGTCATACTCTCGCATCTCGAGTTGCGGAGTGTCCCCATTACGGCGCTCTTCATTCCAGCTAAACATCTCGTTGGACTCGGGGTCGGATAATCCTTCCTGGATGACTGTCTTTTGTTCTTCGACCATCTTTCTCTCGTCTTATCGGAGCCTTTCGTGGTCCTCATCGAAGTGCCGAAAACTGTCGCGCGTTTTCTCGTTCGGGTGACATCGGTCTTAACGTTCCAGTTCCTGGTCTCTCTCACCGAGGTATCGACCCGCATTTGTCTGGCATATATCGACCTTCCCCAATCTTGGATCAAAATGACTTTCTCCCTGCGATATATCCCTATAAATGCCCTCCGGGAATTCTTGGTATCTCGTCATCAAAGATTATGGACGTTCACACTGAAGTCTTTCAGTGGACAGTATTGAAGATTGAATATTGAGGGCTGATCCAACCGTAGCGTAGCACTGGTAACTTCTAGTGTCCCAAAAACAATTCACCGCAACCCACAGGATCTTGAAATCCCGGTAGATAAAGAATTCGCGCGTAAATTACATGCTGGGCAATAAACTGAGACATGGAAAGAGTTCCAAGCTTATGCAAGATGTGTATATGTCCCACAGGTGCAATATCCCTTCAAATTCTAGCTCATGCACCAAAACCATCCGAACCACCAGCCATCGAGTTACGCACTGCAAAAGATGCCATCTGATGACCCAGGCAGCGGAAACTCTATTGTTTCACTACACTGGATATGCCGCTCCAGATTCTCTCATTGTCGTGCGTTCAAAGGCCTCTTGTTATCGAACATACATTTGTAAACAGATGGTTAATGGAAAGGACCGAACTAAGATTGAGAGTCAAGTATTTGTTTCTCCCGGTAGCCGAAGGAAAAATTGAATCATTGCCTGCTTCAGCAGGCTGATAAACCATTGGATCCACCGGTACACACATGTTGCTAGCCTGCAACAAGTCGTCAATCTTGTCGCATGAAATGGAAGAGCGTGTGATCCTGTAAAGAAGACCGGAATTTTGAGGTATACAAAGGCTCCCAGTCGGAGGCTGCGTTGGTGGGTGTGGCGCCTATAGGCGGATCACCGAGCCGCGCAACAATCTGTTGGGCCATAGGACGTTTCCCCGGCTCGGTTCCCCAACATTCTTCCATCAGGGGCCAGACAGCGTCCGAGATGCTGGATAATTTCTGCGGGAGGTTACCGTTAACGACGTGCATCACGACTGCGTGCTCCGAGACTTCAAAAAATGGAATTTTCCCCGTGAATATCTGTAGTGGTATATTTTTTACAAAAGGTCAGTGAATGCACTTTGTGGAACGAACCTCGTAACAGACACAAGCAAACGCATACACGTCTGACGCAACGCTGTTTCGATTTCCATGGAGGACCTCGGGCGCTAGCCATCTCGTGGTCCCTCCGGAATGGACGCTGGATGATAATGCAGGGATTTTAGAGTCCATGACAACCGACGATAGCCCGAAATCCGCTAGCACTGCGCGACCAGAACGAGTCACAAGAACGTTGATCTGTAAGCGAATTAGTCCGGTTGAAGGTGACCAATACAAACTGGAGACCGCACAGCTTTTAAATCTCCGTGCACGAGTTTTAAGCTGTGAAGATGTTCCAAACCAATTGCAACATCAAGCACCTGGGCGGCAGTTATGTACTGGACGACACGTGAAGCTTTGCACTCACCAAGGTCAGTCGATTGATTCCGGCAGGATTGCTTCGGAGGTAATTGTAAATATGCCCGTTCTCCATCCAAGGAGATACGAGACACAGTCGAGGTCGGGTATCTACCAGAAAATAGACACCGAAAAACGGGAGTAAATTGGGATGAGTGAGCTGCCGCCAAATGATAGCTTCCTTGCGGAACCCCTGCAAGACGAGTTTGAGTGTCTCCTAGCTGGCACGCCAGTGACACGTTGGTGACTAACCTTCAAAAGTGTTTCGACCTCGACCGTCTCGAACAGTCGCATTACTTTCACACAAACTGTTTCGTTGTGAAAATGAGTTTTCCAAATGTCAGCAAAAGCCCCTCCGTTCACTGGGGGTCCGGTAAGTTGAAGATCTGGGAGTGCAAAGCACCGCGGGTGCCGGCTAGATTTTTTCGAGAGTTTGAGTAAGGCCGCCCAAATCACCGGCCTAATCGGGGAATCCAGGGACGGATAATCCAAAAGCTGTCATAGCCAAGGGTTTCATGGCAGGTCCGGGGTGAAATCATTCACTTACATCTTGCAAAAGATCAAGCAGTTGTTGTGCATCATCATCCCGAGCTTTCGAAAAATCTTGGTAGGCGACAGAATCGCGAAGAAGTCCATCAATTTGAGTGCATATGCAGCGTATGTCGGCGTGGATGATTACATTAACCAGTGGCTTTGGGAGCTCATGGTCCTGGGGATCGACTTGATATTTAGAAGGTGGAGGTTGAAATGCAGCACTTGCCTCAATTAGGCTATAAAATTTCAACGCAGTGCTAAGAACGGAGCGAAAGTTGACCAGGCACGTCGTGACGTCCCAGGTCTTCCAAACGTCCATCAGGGCCAGGAAATCAACTAACCGCCTGTCGAGGAGCCACAATTAAGCGTGGGCCTGAACAAAAATAGAGGAGTACTACTTGTCACCGATAAATTTCTCCCGAAGGCAAGCAAATACGCAGGAAATGAACCGCTAATCCAAGTTAAACACGGGGTCGTGGAAGCCGACGTCCAGAATACTTACTTGCGGCAACGCTCGAGATACGTGGTTATCCATACCTTTAACCATATCACCGACAAATGCGTCCAGAGTTAGTGTTGTATCACTTTCTTGCGATGTTGAGATTGAATTCAACGATGTCCAGAGCACGAGGGCCCCGACACGAATGCCGGCGTCATATTCTGTTGGAGCAAATCGAGGACGAGAGGTTTGGCGAGTCAAAGCCATCAGACGCGCCCAGTCCCGAGAGTCGGGTAGACGAATGTATTCCCGCCATGCATGAGGATAACGCTCGATCCACGAGGAAATTGCTCCACTCTGAGAGGTGAATATCTCACGCAGCATCTTCTCATCTGTGTCATCCCATTGCCACCAACCGAGGTGTTTGTCCGCCTGGGATTCAATAATCGCGAAAAGAGCATCAATGCCCGTTGACCGCAATTTGGGGAGCGAATATTTCGCTTTGACTTGGAATGCAACCCAGAGCATAACAGTCCATACCGCAGGTTCTCCGGCGGCTACCGGTCGTCAGCGAAGTCGCATACCGGACCAGATATGTGGCATACCCTGCTCCGAGAGCTTCGACAACGCCTCCACACTCGCCGCACGAACGACGCAATTGTCGTGCTTGAGCAGGTCGACAATCTGAGGGCCAATGGACTCTCGGAGCTCGGCTGCAATGCTCGTCGGCGGCGCCATACGACCAGATATGAAACATACCTTGCTCCGAGAGCTTTGACAGCGCCTCCACACCCGCCGCACGAACGACGCAATTGTCGCGCTTGAGCAGGTCGACAATCTGAGGGCCAATGGACTCTCGGAGCTCGGCTGCAATGCTCGTCGGCGGCGCCATACTGGACCAGATATGAAACATACCTTGCACCGAGAGCTTTGACAATGCCTCCACACCCGCCCTACGAACGTGCGAGGCGTTGTCCTTGAGCAGGGCGGCGATCTGAGGAATGCACCTCCCAACGGAGCCTCGGAACTCGGCTGAAATGCTCGTCAGCGGTGCCATACCAGACCAGATATGAAACATACCTTGCTCCGAAAGCTTTGACAACGCCTCCACACCCGCCCTACGAACGTGCGAGGCGTTGTCCTTGAGCAGGGCGGCGATCTGAGGAATGCACCTCCCAACGGAGTCTCGGAACTCGGCTGCAATGCTCGTCAACGGCGCCATACTGGACCAGATACGTTACATGCCTTGCTCCGAGAGCTTCGACAATGCTTCCGCACCCAACGCACGAGCGGACGACCGGCGGACCTTGATCAGGGCGGCGATCTCAGGAATAAGCGTCCCAACGGACCCTCGAAACTCGGCTGAAATGCTCGTTGGCGAAACGACGCCATACCGGACCAGATAAGTTACATACCTTGCTCCGAGAGCTTCGACAATGCTTCCGCGGCCGCCATACGCACGGACGGCTGGCTGTCCTCGAGCAGGCCGGCGATCCGAAGAATGAAGATTCCAATGGACTCTCGGAACTCGGCTGCAATGCTCGTCGGTGGCGCTATACCATTCCAGATATGTTGCATACCTTGCTCCGAGAGCTTCGACAACGCCTCCACACCCGCCGCACGAACCTTCCGACTGTCGTCCTCGAGCAGGTTGGTGATCTGAGGAATGAAGGTTCCAATAGACCCTCGGAGCTCGGCTGCAATGGCGCTCGTTGGTGGCGCCATGCCATTCCAGATATGTTACATACCTTGCTCCGAGAGCTTCGACAACGCCTTCGCAGCCGCCGCACGAACATGTGATTGGTTGTCCTTGAGCAGGTCGGCGATCTGAGGAATGAAGATTCGAATGGGCTCTTGGAACTCGGCTGCAATGCCCGTCGGCGGCGCCATACCATTCCAGATATGTTACATACCTTGCTCCGAGAGCTTCGACAATGCTTCCGCGGCCGCCTTACGAGCACCCGGCTTGGTGTTCTTGAGCTGGTACGCAATTTGAGGTATGGAGGTCTCATTGAACCCTCGGAACTCAGCTGCAATGCTCGTCAGCGTCGCGCCAACCGGACCAGATATGTCACATACCCTGCTCCGATAGCTTCAACAACGCTTGCTGCCTCAGTTCTTCCCTCAGAGTCACCGCAATCTCCTCGAATGCAGAGGAGGGGGGGCGGTTAGCAGACCCATTCTCGTTGCTGGTCATTTAACGGGAGATTTACGTCTGGAGGATCGTGCTGGGGAGAGCTGTGGGAGAGAAGCCTGTGGTGCCTCGTGACAACAGCGAGGACAGACAGAATTAGCGTGATGGCATCAAATTCGGGTCTGTCACGCAAATCGAATCGCAGCCGGTAATAAATAGAGCCTGCCGTCACGGCAGAGCCCGCTGACTGTTTCAGTCAACAGATTAAAATCGATTTGTTGCTCGACAATCTACCGATGCCTTGTTTGGAATCTGGATAAAGTCCGGAAAATGTACAGCTTGAGAAATCATCATGCAATGTATTATGAATTCATTGAATCATAGTGTTGGGCCCGATTCTCGCTCGGTCGACACGTCGACCAGCTCGCCTTGGGCACAAGAAACCCTGACTTCGTCAGGGTTGAGCTTATTGCAGTGTGACATTTTTGAAGGACAAAGAAGCAAACGGCACACCAGAAGTTCCATATGTTGGTTCAGAATGTTTGTAGAAACCTGAAGAGACTAGCATGGCGATGGTACAATTTATACATGAACTGGACAATTATCTCAGGTTTTTTGGAATGCTTGAAGTGCGAACACAACAATGCAGCGCCGATATATTCAACAGTGCAGCGCATCATTGGGTATTGATACAGATATGAAGGACGAGAAGTGATGGCAGTAGAATAAGATGTAATTATATTCAGTGTACAGGATCAAAGATACGGCTGTGGTTATCATGCGCGCATGCAAGCAAAGATGTAATTATATTCAGTGTACAGGATCAAAGATACGGCTGTGGTTATCATGCGCGCATGCAAGCAGATTGGATACAGTTATAATTGCAGTGCTGCGCGCATGCGACCAGCCATCATATGCGCGCACGCAGACGGTGTTACAGACAAAGGCAAGGAGCCACAGACGATAAAGCAGCGGTCCCGGGGTCTAAACACACGGATAAGAAAAGATTTAATTGATCTGAACAAGGAAAGAAACTTATGCTGGGACCGTTGGTAGGACGGTTGGGATATTCGCGGTGCTGCTGCTGCATAAACAAATTGCCATATATGGCCTAACCCTAACCCTTGAGACAAACTACAGTGGATGCAGGCCGCGTGAAGAAATGCACCAGACCGGAAACCTTCAGAACTGTCGTCGAAGTTGTGGTACGCTCGGTTCTGTGAACGCGATATAGGTTTGGGTTACAGACAGCAGTCACCGTCGCTATGGATCAAAGTAGGTCACTCCACACTGGTATCTGTCGAGTAGCCATCGATATATCAATGGATAGGCGGGCGTTCGATTCGCCCCTGGGACATTACCAATACGGCAACGGATTTTTTCTCTTTTTCTCTTCCTTTCGGCCCCCTCGGGCCAATCTTCAAGACTGAGTTCTTGTTACTCATGCGTCGGTGAGACTGCGCTACATGTACTATCGAAGGTAAGTACCACTAACCTAGCTTCAATCGTAGCAGTGAAACACCTAGTTCGGCATGGAAGAGGGTGGAGAGCTGGTATGCGTGCAGAGTGCAAGTGAATCACCTCCTGTGAACCGGGGAGAATGGAGAACACGGTGGAGGACGAAGAATACCGCTAAGAAGGCATTGAGAGCGACATCCGTCCACCTGCACCTGCGAAGTATGGATTACCGGAAGTCGCTCCCAGGCCATTCGGAGCGGCCGCGTCGCGCCCATAAAGGGAGACACGGGTGTTTAATCCACCCCAGGACCTAACACTGCAGCCAGAGCGTTTTATTTTGACGGAGAAGCACGCGAGTGGGATTCTATTGGCTTGGGGGAGAGATGCATGCAGCGGAGATATAGTGGAGATATATGGCAGGCAGGTCGCTGGGAGAAGGTATTAATATTGCGTTATGATACGGCCGCCAACGATGGAAGCTGGTTTCATTTCCCTGGTATTCGCAGCGCGATGCGTAGCGGAAACAGTAGCATGTGTTTCAACCCGCGGCGGGAGCGATAACCAAGAGCCATACAGAACACAAGGCAAGAGTAGCAACGGAAATGATTTCCGGATTAATGGATTTTATCGTGAACACTCGGCAAGTCGGACCAAGACACCGGATGTACAGCTGCCAGCATACCCGCAGGAAGAGAGAATGCGGGGATCACAGGTGGAGATCTGGGAGCCTGGCAGCATTCCCAGCCAGAATGCGACCACACGGAGTTAGCAGGCACAGCAGCAACGGAGACCAAAGATCGAGGCGGAGGAAGAGAGAGGGTGACGTCATCACCAGGAGTCAGCGCGGTCTAGACCCTCGGCAATCTCCGGTACCTCTTTCTTCCCACTCTCATCACTCTTTTTTCGTCTCTGATTTTCCTCAGCATTCAACGCCCGTTCCACGCGCACCGGAGTTTGAGGCGAAAATTCGTCGACCGGGATCTGGCCGATACAGGGTGTTTTGGTCGGATATTGGCCAGATATTGGCGAAATTGCGTCATGCCAATACTGTATTATTTCATTCAATTCGTCGGTCACGCGTCACACCAAAAATTTTTGACCCCGGCAATAATTTTTTCTCGATTTATGGGATTTTCTGGCGGAAGTCGAAAATCACGTGACCGACGAATTGAATGAAATAATACAGTATTCGGCCAGTATAGGCTGTTCCCGTGAAATATTGGCCGAATATTGCCCAGATATTGGCCAAATATTATCACAGCTGTTTTTCCTCCCTTTCACAGCTCACAATAAAATTACAACAAAAATGTCGAATGGAATTCAAGTCGAGGTACCACAATATATACACAAGTACCTGCACACTATCGGCTATGCCCGCCTCCTTCACAGGGTACTCCGACTTCAACGCTTGCTGTGCACTACCTTCAGGTCGCATATTATTATCAGTATGGTTAAAAGCACAAGCGACACTCACGTACGATCATTTGTTGGTCCAAATCTTGCAGTCAACAGTTGTCCGAGGGCATAGAACCTAAGCAGGCCGTCATCGAGATGAAGAAAGAAGAGAAAAGGCACACATCAAACTCACCGCAATCTACCTTGCACATCCCGAGGTGAAGGCTTGAGTGGGTTATCGACGACCTCGACAGAGGGGAAAGTTGATAAGGGTGATGGATGGACATGGCGTAGACGGGGAGCTCAGGTACGTCGGCAGACCCTGTGCCGACAAGCCCACAGGACGCAGTGGTAGCCTTCGTGTCCGTGGCAGGCCCCGCCAGCGACTCGACTTCTTTCTCGTTAAACAAGCAACCTCCAAGGCAGTTAGATAATAGTCCAGGATTAGAGCTGCATGGCTCACCTTTCGTCCCGACCTCGATGCCTTCAAAGTCCTTTCCGCTCCGTGTACGTCTCCCAGGCAAGACTGGTATGAGGCTGACGAGCTTCTCAGACGGTGGCGGGGACCCCTCTACCCATCCCTTCCACCCTTTCTTAGCAGCGACCCGCCGTGGCACAGGCAACTTGCGGTGCTGGAGCTGTTTGAACCATGCGCGGGCTGTGCTGGATGAATTGTATGGGCCCGTGGTCGACATGGGAGTTGAAGGTAGGAGTAAAGGTGGTGGCGTCACCGACGCGGAACGTTGCATGGTGACAATACGGATATGTGGTCGCGCGGCCCGCGCGTGCAAGAAGGATGAACTAGAGGCAGCTGTTGGCTTTGACATGGTGTTTTCTTCCCTCTGCACTTCATCATCATTCGTCCCCAGCAAGTGAGTATACGCTCCCATGTCTGTAGAAAGAGATGTAAAGTCGCCAGCGAGAACGGCGGTGGCTGTCCGGCGTCTCATGGGGAGATATCGATGGCGGTGAGGAAAAGTTCACCAAAAAGAACGATACGGGGGTGGGAAGAAGGTGGTGTGACTGTATATAACCTCTCGGCAATCCATCGCCATGCGATGCCGCCTTAGACCTTGATCGCATGCCGGGCATCCAAAGGGTGATTTCCGATTCCCACGCGCCAAAAATCACCAAAATACCCCTGGGAGCCTATTTTTGCGCAGGATTTCACCAGACCGCAAGTTTTTGTCCGGACAGGACCTAAGCATAACCTGACGCAATAGAGAGGTGAAGTACCAGTTCAATTCGGAGTCGGGCACAAATTCAAGCCGGTGAAGTCGTTTGCGTTTGAATCCGCCGGTGTAGGTTTTGTCCAGACGGAACCACCGTACCCAAAGAAACTCGATGGGAGCGGGAACCGTGGTTGCCCCAGGGATATTGCGGGCGACATCGGCATGGTAAATGCCTAAGATTCGGCCGTACACAAAAGGATGTGCGTTAGGGTCTTCGGTCTCGGGCCCCAGCATCATAATGTCGGCGTGCGTTCGCGGATTCATGGAGTCTTGCTCACGACGAACATCATAGCTGGTATAGTTCACACGGAACACCTGTGTCGCGTCAACAGACGAGCGGTAAATGGAGTGCATCCGACTTGCCTTGTGGTAATACAGGCGATCATTCCGTATTAATATCTGCCTCCGTTCCTCAGGAGAAAATTCTTCGTTGTCGGACGTCGAGTTTGGATGTGTTAGTCGGGCCAACAAATGATCCTGCAATTTGGGAAGGAAGTCCTGGTGAACGGTTAGCTGCATGGCCTAAATTGACGAGGGGAGCTTACTTTGAGAGCAGGATCTTCATCATTGTCAGCCAGCCAAGACGGGAGGTGAAAGTGATGGTTACGGGAAGGCGAGATATGGTGATGAAGTTCCGGCGATGTGTATGGTAGCGATTCAGACTCCGCGAAATCGACTGCTGGGCGGCGCAGTCCACCCTTTTTGCGCTTCTTTTTCTGTTTTCCTGTCGACGCCGCCTCGTCGGGAACCGCCGCGATTGGCGGGATGACTGCAGCAGCGGCCTGTCTACGGGTTAATCTCAGTAATGCCTGTTCTCGACGTTCAAGCCTTGTCATTTGCTTGACGGCATTGTTTTTGTTGGTGCGTGCATAAAATCGCTTCACTCGACGATGTTCTAACTCCCCCTAAAAAGCAGTTAATTCGTAAATATTATCAGTTAACGCTTAGAACGTCACGGTACCGTTTGGGTCGAATACGAGTCCGTCGTCCCAAAGAACCGGATTGTACGAACATAATCTCCCAAGGAATGACCCTTGTAAGTAGATAAATTGAAAACCTTCGTCGTCGATGGACCTGGTTTAGCACTAGCAGTGGGGGCGGCCTGCCCACCCTTTTTCGCTGCCTTCTTGGCCTGGCGTCTGCCTCGAGCAGCCTCCTCTGACGGGAGCTCCTTCGTCTCAAATTTGCTACAGGTGCGCTTGGCAAAGAACCGAAGTTGACGGCCGAGACTCGAGGTGACTTCGTCGAGGCGATCCAAGGAAAAGGTTGTGTGCATCCGGAGTTTAGCTAAGCTGTGCCAGTATGCCAATAAGAAAAGAAGATCAAGGACGACTTTGTTGTGCTCGTCGTCGAGGAGACCTTCAAATACCGGAATGGCGCACTTCGAACTCAACCGTGAGCATTTGTTGGTTGCTCTGAGCATTAACTGACCTGTAACAAATCCTCGAAATTTCGTGCTGCAAGCTTTTTCATGGCGGAAGCGTTGTTTGTGAACCGACGGATGGTGGCGCGACCAAATGTTGGAACCATACGGTAGCTTTATTCCCCGTTAGTTATCATGTTCCGATTCAAAACTAGTTATCTCACCGCTGGTTTAATAGTTGAATTGAATCACCGCCGTGCGCAACAAGAATGCGAATCAAATGCACGAAGACGCTTTTCCATACACCCAACTCAAATTCGTGCATGAAATCGACCACAAGCATCGTGTAGATGCTCAGCCCGAATATGTTCAGACGGGAGAATGCATTCTGAGCATGTAATGTGAGTGCGAGTTACTTCGGAATCATAAATTCTCACCAATGTCGGAACCATTGATGTGGCTGAAAGTACTCTCTCAACCATTGCGCTCTTGATCCCGTAGGCTCTTTTGTAGATCCAGTCCCTTGCCGAAGTAACTGTGAGGCGTGTTGGTTCGTCGTCCTGACGTGCATCGGTGACTCTACGCTTCTGATCGTTTACAGTCCCCATTTCGGCTAGCTGAGCCTTTTTAACCAGGCAACGCGGGCAAGAACATGCACCCAGGTTGCGAATGGTTGCCAGAAGGACCCTTATTGCGAGACTGTGAGTGAGACGACTTCATGAGGGATTAATTGCACTTACTTTTCAGGATAATCTGCAGAGTAAGTGAAAACCCGGAAATAGAATCGTCGAAAGATGCCGTCAGGACACTCGAGTACGACACCGTGTTTACAAGCCTTAATGAACTCCTCATCCAAGAGAATATTCCAGATGGCGTGCATAAGCTCGCGTCGGCAGTGAGTCAACAGTTCTGCAGACGGTGCGTCTCCCATAATCATCCTGCACCAATCATTGAAGTTATCCGGCAACTGATTGAGCGTCAGTATAAGAACGAATCGGCCAGGATGCGCAGACCTTAGGCATATATGCAACGTGGTGGCAAGCTCCGGCGCGTGGTTTACCGCGCACCCATTTAGACTGATTACCAAAGAAGAGGTACAGTGGCCACAGAGACGCAGTCCCAAAATTCGCAAGGTGAGTAGAGTCCGACCAGAACATGAGAGCTGCAATGACGCGCTCCAGGGTACACCCTGGTTCAGGGGGCTGCTTTTGTAGCTTGTTGTGCGCAGCAATGAAGGCGTCTGTTGAATAGATTTCGTCGTATACACGCTGAGGTTCATCTGTCGGTTTCGGCTTCCAGAAGAGTTTGAAAGGAGTATAATGGAAGAAACGCGAGCTTCGATCTTGGAATGCGCCTTTAATCACTTCAGTGAGGTTACGAAAATGAAGACCGGGTACGGAAAAGACGGGAACATCTTCGTATGATGCGTGTTCCTTGCCATCCGGTACCTGAATGTCCACAGAGACCTCACGCCAGCCGTCTTTGACCTGGGATGTCTCGGTGCTTGCGTTCCCCGGCTGCAGCAGTCCGTCAATACTGGCGGCAGGGAATGTATGACTGCTTACATCCAACGGTAGAGCCTTCTTGTCAGTGCCGTCCAGAAACTCATCGAATTTGGTAGTCTCGGCGGCAATATCGAACCCTTCCAAGTCAGCCTTGTCGAATTGATCCGACTTCAGAAAAAAAACCAACTTTGCCATTTCTTCGATCGACTTCATGGCGGATCCGGTCCACATCCAGTTCATGAGACCGAAAATGGTGGAGTTCTTAAATGGCCCCAGAGACTCTGGGGATGTAGGGAGCAAGGAAGCAGCAGTCACAGATGTAGAGGGAGCGAGACGAGTATCAACCGCCTCAGATTGACCGACAGGCGGCGGAATATTGGATAATGTTGCCGAATTTGCCAGCTTTTCCGGATCGTGAGTCGGTAGGGATGGGTACTCGCGATATAAACCGAATGAATTCTGAACAGTTTTCACAGCTTCCCACACATACGCAGAGATCGTGGGCGGCGGAGTCCGGTCAGAATCAAGATCCTCAACCGATGGTGCTGGTTCCGAAGGGGCGGCCTCTGGGAGCTGCTGCAACAACTTCCAAGTGGGACGCCGAGTGCGAACAGGTCGTCCAGCAGCTGAGACCTCCTGAACTGGAGAGGGAGCTGGTATTGGTGAAAGCTCGGGATCCGACAGCGGTGCGGCATCCGGCATTTCAATGTCGTTGAGGTCAGGCTCCTATTAAATCATTGTCGGCTGAATTCCGATTATTATCGAATGCAAGACCACTGACCGTCAAACGTGGACTCGAAACAATATTCGGACTCGAATGGGACTCGTCCGCTGCAGATGATGTGGAGGCTACAGGCGTCTCGGCCTCTAACCTCCTACGCTTCTTGGCACGACGCTTCTCAAGAGCAGCGTCCAGGCTTGGATCTGAGGCAGACGCATGCGGACACTTTGCTTGATGAATCGAGAGAGCTGTTTGCTTTGAATAGCTAGCAGGGCAGGGAGGGACACAGGTATAGATGTTGGCCATGAGAAGCAAGAAGAATATGAGGACGCCTCGGAGGCTCCTCATGGTAGGAGGGGAAGAAGAAAAGTGCTGATTGACTCGGACGTCGTCATTTTGAATCAATGTCTCAAATTTGAATTGAAATTCATGACTATGAAATACAAATTATTCTGCCCCTGAATCTTCACCGAGATCCGGCAGAGTCGCATAACGGCTACGGGTGGGGCCAGAAATAGGTTGTAGGTAAGGGTGTTCGATACGAAGGGCGGCAGGATTAATCTGTAATGTTTCAATTGGGGTGGGAATATTAAGGCATACAACACAGGGCAAAACATATTACAGGAAAACTGCCAGTTGAATAGGGGAGGCTGTCATCATATTCATACGTGGGAGATTGGGTCCTCGCCGCTGCTTGGCGGCGATCGGGGACGTCATCGTACCACGTTGGCGCAACGGTATTAACGAGAATCGAAAATGAAAATCAGGACCCATCAGGCCGCAGGCTGGCCATCACACTAGGCTCGTCACACGAAGTGATGAGGCGTGTATCTTTCAAACCAGAAACGAAAACGATAGAATGATGGCCGACGAAGGCGGCAGGCCGGCAGCGAGGGAGCAATCAGTGGCGATGCTTACCCGTCCCAGCCATAACCACGGAACCATCCGGTGGCTATGCCCACCATTGCCCGGGTGGCTTTGCATTCCATATTTACCACTTATCAAGCCTAGTTGTCCAAGACAGTTCTGCCAATGCCTCCCGCTCTTGCTTTGCTGCCGTCTTCGAGTTGGGCGAGGGAGGATTTAATTTATTGTTCATTTTTTATTTATTTTTATTTTTATTTTCGACTCGCTTTCGGGCAGGTGGAGTGTGGGGACAGAGGTACGAGGATCACTTTGTTGAAGCGTCTATCTACTAGCTACGAGAGAATAGTGAAACTGATGGAATTATGCAAATTACAATTTCGGCATTTATGTAGAGCACCACTGTACTCGTAATCAACTCTGTCAATAATTCAGAATCTATCTTGTTCCTGCCAGAATTCCTCTCCCTAAACCTCAGTTCACCTCTCGGTGCTAGAATTTACCCTCTTTACTGGATTTCCAGCACTCAGGTTTTCACATAGCTTTTGACCTTCAAGTTCTTCAATGACATTTCCGTAAAAGTCTATCTCTTTCCCGTCGTCGTCAAGAATTGCCCATCCACTTGACATGCAAATGTATGGTCAAACCGGAGAATTTTGGAAGTGATGATGCCCACCAACCGAAACGGACGCTTGCCAGGACGTGGTTGTCGAGCTTTGGGGCTCTTGTATTGTTCATACAGTCTGGTCATGGAGATTGGGGATAAAAATGTGACATTTTTGCAAGTTTTTCTGCTACATATGTGTTGCAGCTCAGAATCCAGGATCAAATCATGTGAGAATTTATACCTGTTTCGTCTGCCATCATCTTTCCGGGCTGCCAGACTTTTGGTTCGGCGTTTTGGAAGTGGCGTCGCCGGGTCAGCGATCTTGCTCGATGGAGCGCAGTCTTAAAAGCTTGGGTGTATAATCTCAACGTTGGCTACAACGGCGGCTGCAGTGGCATCTTTTGGCGCTGCGGGACACTGACGATGACCGTTGCTCAGGAGTATTTTGCACGACGCTAAGAAAATTGTCTTGTGACGTGATCAACAGTTGACGCAGGCAAAACGTGGCCCCGAATGCTCACTAAAAAGACGAAATTTTGAATCAGGATGGAGAGCATAGCATGTTATAAAGGCGTCGCTAACGATGCTGGCAAATCGCGGACCTTCTTCAGAGTAAAAGTCTGAGATAGAACTCAAAATAAGGGACATCATCCGCGGAACCTGCCCAGACAGACAGAAAGAAATTTCAATCTAGCAACTTTATACAGCGCTCGGTTTCCGATACATACGAGTATTCACACCGGCACCCAATCCTGGGCCGTAGTGCAGACGCAATTTACTTTACGACGGAGCGGATGCCCTCGTTCTGGTGTTGATTTAATTTACAACACGTGGGTCGGGTTTTGCTTCTGGGAGTTGAACGGGTTCTACAGCGTGACGGGGCACCGCGGCTGGGTAGGAGACTGGTGGCGGCTCAACTGAAAACGAAATGAAAATTGAAATGAGGAGATTTTACGTAAGAAGAACACACTGAAAAGCAGTATGAAGGCGACCTTGAGGTCATGTATTTGAGTGGCTCAAGGACTACACCGTGGCGCCTGAGCTCAATTCTCGACGGATTCCCTTGGTAGTAGGTTCATTTGATTCGTGTGGTAACAGCAGAAGGCATGGCATCTTATGATTTTTTCTGAGCACCCCGAAATCATTTACTAGGTCAGATTGGGGTGTTTTGAGCCGTCTGAGAGCAGAACATGCCGCAAAGTAGCTGTAGTGCTCCAATTTCTCCAGCCTTTTTTCTTCTCTTGTTCTCGAAAATTTCACCACCTGCTCTTTCATGATCCCACAAGGTAAGCCTTTTGAATACAGGGTCCATGTTGCGCATCGGGTAATCTTGGATGTTGGCAGAAATACCGATGAAATTGTCGGGACGACAGGGATGACCGGCGGATGGCTTCACCAAGGCTGAGGGATTGGCAGTAGCGCTGATACCGCATGAATTTGTCCTTGTGAGTGCCAGCCAGAGGGTGAAGTATCCAAATGAAATCACTTAGCGTCATGAGGGCCAGGGTGGGTGGGGAAAAAGGAATCCAAATCAAGGATGTCCGAGCCGGAGGCGAAGGCGAAGGACTTCGGACGGCGCTGATGATGGTAAGAGAGCAGAAATATCTGCTCACGTCAACAAGCCGTCGATCATAAACATCATTCTAGGCCCAACGATCGTGCCTCACGAGGGCATAGAAACTCATTTATGAGCTCCTTAAGCTGACGTGACCATGATAATGCATGAATGAATGAATGGCAGCTAGGAATGGGAGAAATCCCTGGCGCCAATGGGACGACAGGGATGACTGGTGGATGGCTTCACCAAGGCTTAGGGATTGGCGGTAGCGCTGATACCCAAACCCTAGGAGCAGGGCGACGCAGCGGGGATACCGCCTATTGGTGGTGCAATCCGGCATCTAGTAGAAGTTGCTGGAAAGCTTACTGATGCTGACTGATAGATTAGTAATCCCGAGAGATATTTGTGATCCGGCCGAATGGCCGAGGCATGGCCGATGAATATTCTAGATAGTTTAGTTACAGTATAAATACTTAGGATGAGGAACAGATCCTCATCAGCTTGTAAAACCTGGTCTAACAACCACTTGTGCAATCTTACCTGGAAATAACAACACCGCCAGCCTAAAGCCGAGATCCCCCGATCTAGGCACCCATGTGCCGCGTTCGGCGAGAAGGCAATATTAATGTGAGGTAAAACACACTGAGCAAAGTATAAGGAGTAAAACACAGCAAGGAAGGGACCACGTAGCTGTGTCACATGACCCGACGCGTGGTACGCGTCTTGTCAACACGAAACAACAAAGGTTCGGTTATCGCGAACTTGGGTTCGTGTTAGGCTCATAAAATATCCTGCTCCAGAGCATGATCTACGGACGGCCCGCTTTCGACGCCGTCGCACGTCCCTGAACAGATCCATCCTCGAGATACCCTTCCTTCGTATTCGACCGCTTCTCATCCACTGTTCCTTAAATAAAAAATAAAATAAAATAAATCAATAGCCTAATAGCGGTCCACGGTCGAATACCATCCAGAGCCGTCGCTGGCCGCGCTGGCGACGCGCTGCATCCTCCTTACACCGCACGTGCCCTTCAACGCAAGCCAGTTAGACCCAGAGACGGTGTGGGAGGGGGGAAAAACGGGTACGGCCGGGGAAGTGCGGGATGGTTTGACCTACAAATGGCGTGCGTGACTGGTGGCGGTGAGTCTTGCGGTGAGTAGTGCATAACGCGTTTTGAATGATGAATAACCCAAGGATAGGTTTGAATGCGTTCAGCATCAAATCATGACCACGAACCAAGCACTTGATGATGCACGTGAGTTGAACGGTTCCCTTCCTACCACTCTTTGAACAAGATTTTGGCCACCAACAAATAACTCGAGCTCTCATGACTCCCAGTTACGCACTCTTGTGATTAGGGAACAGGTTGGAATATTTCAGATTACGTTTAAACCTTTTCCTCTCATGGTTATATATTTTCACCTAAAGCAGGTTCTCAGTAACAGTATGAATTCCCAGGAATGAGCTGCAGAAAATATCCTTCCCCCCATTTTCTCCATACCAACACTCTCCCTCCGCCAATTGTTCCCGGTCTGGCAATATCATCCAACACCCAGACTTTGTTAATGGACCTTCAATATCGGTCAAAGTGCTACTTAACTAAGTATCTATATGTATTGATATTTCATTCCACCCTTACACTCGGCCACCTTTGAACGCTCTGAGAAAACTAATGAGGGATAAAAGAAAATAACGGGGTGCGGAAGCCTCTACCAGCAATGTCTCAGTTAAACAAGAGGTCAACATATTCATGGGGATAGACGCACTGTGGCAGCCCGCGGCCAATAGAGTTGTATTGGTTTTGCGGCTCGGGATAGTGGGATCCCGCCGGTCCGTAAAAACTGGTGTTTGCGTGAACAAAGGCAGAGTGTCAGCTCGAAGTTTGCTCACCGAGTGTCAGCATCAAAATCCATGTTTTCACCGTGAAATTCTACGGTCATTTGGGGCGAAGAGTTATACAGAGTGGCCGTCGATCTGGAAAAGAGCTATCCACAAATGGTCCTGATGAACCGGGAGAACGAGCATCTCCGACATCAGCTAAATGCGAAGCACAAAACAGACATCACCGGGCATGCTCGACTCGTGATCAGAAGGAGAGAAAGGGGGTGCACAGAGGACGAATGGGACAACGTCGACGAAGAAGCTTCAGACGCCGAGCCTGAATCGTCAGATGACGGGAATCCAAGCCCCAGTGGCCTCCACACTCGCAGACCAAGCCCCGGCTCGCCTAGTCCACACCCCGAGTCCCAGCTGCAGCCGCAGCCTCTGCCCCGTGGAGCAGAATCCCGACGAGTAGGAAATTGAAATCGTTTGATGGGCAGCGCCGGCGCAACCTGGAGTTCCAAGTGATCTGGACGGACGGCGATGTGACCTGGGAGCCACTAGCCAACGTTAATGATTGCATGGCGATGGATAATTACTTGGCGCACCTCGATATTGACAACCCTCTACTGCTGTCGAAGGCAAATATCTCATGGATAAGACGTTGAAAGCGATTGACGAGTAGTTTCAGACTTGGCAGAGACCTCCTGTATCCCTTGAATGACTTAATTGCATTTGCACTTGGTGGCGAAGCGCGAGGAAAGCGGAGCGAGCGCCCAACGAAAATTTTCCCACGCCTGGCCAACTAGCTTGCCGCCGGCAAATATTCGCCGAGCCATGAAAACGTTACGCACATTCTGCCCCTAACTACACTTCACTCCCAGGATACCAGCCTACATCTTGGAACCGCATAGGCCCAGAGAGGCCAATCCATTCCTGCTTTATACATGCAACATTGCTTAGGTGGCCAACTACCCGGTCCTCGATAGTACGCCTTGCTCGACCCTTGGTAAGGCTTCAACCATTTCCGTTTGAAAACGGTTTAAACCGTTTTTATTTTCATTTAATTTATGGGTGGGCGCAAACGGTTTGAAAACTGTTTGTAAATGGTTCAAATGGTTACAACAAATTAATCACTTACTGCGGCTCGCTGGGTGGATTCTTGCCCATACAGTCTATCCAGAAGAAGTGATGGAACTCTCAAAGTCATACCATCGTCCCAGAGTAAGAAACCGCTCACTTACGGGCGGGATCTTTGGATTTGATGCCGGCCGGCTATCTCGGCGAACACATCGCGCCTGCTTCCCGCCACCATCCCGCTTGATAAGCACCTTGGTGCACCTCTCTGTGAACTGGAAACGGGGGTAAGGTCTTATCTGTGACTTTATTACGGTCAGATAACTCGATTTGATCCTCCAGATACGCCCAAAGAACCTGCCTGCCAAAATACCATCTATAAACTGTTTTAAACGGTTTAAAACTGTTTAAATACCGTTTCCATTTGATTTGTCCGGGTCCGCAAACGAAAACTAAATGGTTGGAGCCTTAACCCTTGGCCGTATGATTCATGCATATGATTTACCATCTCCGATAATTGACGTAGGGTAAATTGTGGTAGTGGAGCGGAAACCGCGACCATGACTTTCAGTCGAAGTTGACCCAAGTCATGTAATTGACTGGGAAAATGGGACTTGGAAAGCAACAGAAAGATTTCTTCTCTGAAGTCCCTCCGCACGCCCTAAAGTTGATTGCGGATCAACTGCCAGCTGTCGCGCTTGCGCGTATTGGCAATTGCGAAAGTGTACGTGATCGTGTAACATGGTTTGTTTTGATGTTCACACAACAACGTCAAACCTCTCTTCCTTTTCCTGCATCTCGTCCCTGCCCACTTGCGCCATTCCTCTCCCCTTGTCCCACACGGGTTCCACAGGCACAGTGAAAATACCTGCCGGTCCTACTTCCATGTTATCCATAACTCATTCTCTCCTAATGTCGTCCACCCGTCTAGTGGAGAGCTCTTCTGGCCACTTACAATAACTTTCCTACCACACGCTCAATTGAACCGCCTGCCTCCAATCAAATCCGCCTGGCGTTTCGCCGTTCCTTTCACAACAGGCGCCATCCCGGCTCCATCTCTCACGCGCGCCCGCGCGCCCTCCGTCCCAGGCCCTCGATCCAAACCGCCCGGCCATGGCCTTCCCTTTCACAAAAGGCGCCGTCTCCCATTCACGGTGCCGTTCCCCTCTTCACACCCACTCGGCTATCCGTCTTCACAAGTGCGGCATCAATTACCTTCAATTACAGCTCCCCCACCCAGCACTATCCCGGCACTATCCCGTCATAACACTGCCCCGTGCACCCGACGGCCCAATTACTTGCCCCCGCCAATGCATGCTCGCTCCCGCCTTCCTCCCGCCCGCTCCGGCCGAGCCGCGCTCGTGCCGCTTACCCGCGCGGCCATCAACGCCGCCACGTCGCCCTCTGACTGATACCGCCACCCACTGCTCGACCTCAATGGCCGCTCCGCTACACCCGGCGGCTCCACTTCTTATGTTCTATTAGTGGACTCTACGCCTATTGGTGCTGCATTTAAGTCAGAAATCCTGTTTTTTGCTGAGGTCTTGTGTTCGATTTCTGGGATCTCTGTATTTTCCCGCCCAACCGCACTTCAAATGCATTCAGTTTCACTTTAAAAGACCAACCACCATTTATCTCTCATTTATTTTGAGTGCAGAGGGCACGTCAGATCAATACAGTGACAATTTTTTTCTTTTGTGTGATTGAAATTGACCCATACCCCCACAGAAAATGCCTTTAATTCATGAGAAGACTCGGAAGAACATGATATTGAAATTCAAACAAGTGAAGGAGAAAAGGTATTGGACAGATTCGTAACGGTGACAAGCCGAAATGACAACCAGACTGTTAACACCAAAAAAAAGAACGCCGCGGAGGCCCACTGCGTGGGGCTTCGGCTTGTTTTTAGGTGTGTAATTCATGTTATTCCAAATTTGGTAGTACTCCGGCGGTTAAGCGACGGCAGATGTCCCAATATAGATAAAGCCGTGCATCTGACAACCGGATAATTTAGGGTAAGTCACCTGGACCTAGCCATTGGAATGGCTAGAGTCGTGATTTGAGTTAGTGAGTTTACTTGGCTAGATACATACATTAGGCTAAAACCTACAGCTAAGGGTGGAAGATCTCAGATGTAGTTCGCCGTCATGCTTGCCGGACCTTGCTGGAACGCAAATTGTATTGAAGGCTGAAGTCGACAGCGGGATGGCAGTCTGCCCGTTTTTGAGTCGCGTAGAGCATGGAACGAGATGTAGTGAGTGCAGTTTGCTTGTCTTTCAGTGAGGACCGGAGAGACGCGATGGTATGCACATGGGAGAGAATGTTGTTATCACGGGAAGTCAGAGAGTCCTCAAGGTGAGCAATGTGGGATGTTTTCTCGGCTAGTCTCGTCTCCAGATCTGCGAGGAGGTCGGTGTACTTCGTCTTCTTCTGCTCGGAGTCCCTTTCCAGTCGTCGCACCCTCTTCTGCCTCCGCGCAAGCTCTTCCTTCAGTCCAGAGTCGGATTTTCGCTTCAAGGAGTTCAAAGATTGGTTGGCAAGTGCCAAGGCTCTATTCTCCTCCAAGAGATCCTGATTTTGAATGGTCACAGACGAGACATTGTGGTCGCAGCTTTTCTGCAGCTCGAGGAAATCCAAATTCTGTTTGGTGACTGTAGATTCGAGTGAGGCAATTTGGATATCTTTACGGGAAATCTGGGACTTCAGAGTCTCTCTAGTGGGTTTCTTCGACGTTTCTGAAGGCTGTGTAGGTGAAAGTGGTTCGTTTTCGTCCTGAGATTTATCGACGCGAGATTCTAAGATATCCTGATTGTTTTTGAGCTTTCCGACGGCTTTACCACGAGTCCTTTGTGCAGTGGGTTGGGCCATGTGTAAAGGATGCCAGGATGTATGAGTTGGGATGCTAGAATATGGAGAAAAGCAGGATTCAGGTAGAGAGCCGCCGCGTCGCCCAAAATTTTTGTAATGACGTCACGTCAAGTATCAGATCACGGGCACGCGTTGAAGCTCAGCGTAGAAACTTAATACCGACTTCAAATCTTTTCTGATGGACTAAGTACCAGAGGCAAAACTGTAGAGATTTACTTGCTCTATGGCCTCCATCTTGCCGGATTTTTGAAGTTTGGTTCAAAATACAGAGCTAATGTCAATTTGGCGCTACATTTACAACTTTTTTTTGGCAGTTGGAAAGAAACTCAAAATCCGGAAAGACGGATGCAATTTTGGGCTTATTTTGTGTGACTTTTCTCTATAAACATGGGTAGTACAATGTTATGCTGAAGTCGTATTAAGATTTTAAAATTGGAACCGACCTCTCCCGCCAACCAAACACAACCAAAGCTGCCGTTTTCGGATCGGCCGATGCCCGTTCCCATAAATTTACGTGGATCAGGGATGTCGATGACACCATGCCATCATCCCGATTCCGCAAACTCACGTCCAAAGTCCCTCGCAAACATGCGTCCCTCCTGTTCCAGCTTCGCTTACACCATGCGCCGCTCGCCAAACATCTACATCGCCTGAATTACTTAGACAGTTACTATATATTTAGATAGTCTTATTTCTACCATATGCCCTAGGCACAAAGGAAATAATTCGTGGTAGCGTGCTTCGCGGCAAAACCCACTATCTGGGTACTGAAACCATCCAAGAACTCATATTTCCATCCAAAATTATATGTTGGCAGCACCAAGTCAAAGCAATTCAAAACCTTATTTCATTATAGAACGATTCCCCCAAAATCATGAGGATGAGCTTAAGATTACAATTTGTCCAAATTCGCTGGCCGGTGCCAGTAAAATAAATTTATTTCCACAGAATATCCTGCGTGCTGCCGGGCGCCCTTATAAACGCATATGTACACCTCCAACAGAAGGAATTTTACAGGTTCAATCAGGCCGAACACCGTTTGACACTTTATAAATAGTGGGCTTGGTACGTTTAAGGTAGGGCTCGTGGACTACAGGCATACGTCACATGATCAAGCATCACAAACGCTTTACTTTCTGTAAAAACTTAATGCCATCTGACACTTGCCCTAATCGAGAAATTCGGGACCACAGAATTGTACAAAATATGTATTAAATCAATCCCTTGGTATCGCTTTTTTGATTTTTTACGAAACGCGGGCGGCATTCCCCGCACATCACCGAAATTAGCCTTTCCCGCCACCTCACGACTGTCAACGCCCTCTAAATGCCCCGGCACAAGCTGGGAAACCTCGCAAATCTCAATACACATAGTCTCAATGCACTCCCAAATCAACCTAGGACTACGGACAGAAAGAGGACGGCACAGATTGGCAATGAGAATGTGCGTGATTCTTGCACCGTATTTGACGCGTCTTTTCATGAATATTCTCTCAAAGGTCGTTCCCCGACCTACCAAAAGACCACGGAAGCGTCGTAAACTCGTAAAGACGCGTCCCGCGTCACCAAACGCATCAACTTCGGACATTAGTGGTGACAGCACAAGTTCCCGTAAATCACTTCCTCGACGGGTTCTCGCGTCAATCGTCAATCTCGTATCCCCGTCGCGTCGCTCCAGATCTTCTTCACGGGCCTCCAGTGTTCTTTCCACTGTCCCATTTCGACACGCTGGAAGACACGCCTGTCGCGATGCATCAGACATCAACTCTGCCGCCAATTACAGTGGTGCTCTAAAAAAGCGCCGAGCCCCGTTTGAGCTCATTTCGTGGTCGAATTCCTTCAAACAAAATTGTAGCATGAACGTTTAGTGATCTCAAGCTCATATGCGCAGAAAAAACTATACCATACCTACTTCAATGTCCCGAAATAAAAATATTTGGCGCATTCCGAAAAATCGACGTTGAGAACTTGCTCGCTATCGAAAAATGGTCATCACTCCATGAAAGTACTTGAAAAATGAAGTATACTCACATTTTAGTCCACTTGATTTGATACTCATTTGAGCTCACAATGGGCACTGCAAATAGGTCATTTTTGCCATTTTGAGAGCATTTTTGGCCATTTTCGCCTAAAATGGCGAACTTGAGAGCCTCCGTGTGAGTTCAAATGAGTATCAAATCAAGTGGACTAAAATGTGAGTATACTTCATTTTTCAAGTACTTTCATGGAGTGATGACCATTTTTCGATAGCGTGCAAATTCACAACGTCGATTTTTCAGAATACACCAAATATTTTTATTTCGGGACATTGAAGTAGGGATGGTATAGTCTTTTCTGTCCATATGAGCTTGAAATTACTGAACGTTCATGCTACAATTTTTTTTGAAGGGATTCGACCACGAAATGAGCTCAAACGGGGCTCGGCGCTTTTTTAGAGCACCACTGTACGGAGTTCGAGACGGATCCAGCGGCAATAGACATCCCGCAGGGCGATAAAGAAGCATACCAGCTGGCTCCTCCGGATGAGGACGATGCGGACAGCCTCGATGGTGATTCGGAGACCGAAGAACCACACCTTCCCGGTGGTCCAGGACTTCCGTGGGAGGAACGGCAGCCGCCAACGCAGGTCATGGCGTTCGAGGCACTGGAGGCGATCAAACTGTTGCTGTATGTCCCGCCTGGCGATGGGAAACGCAAAGCAAAATTCCCACCAAACATCTCGTCGATATTTCGACATTTCTTAATCTGTACACCAGCACCGGGTCCAAGACCCGTGGCAAGTGGATGGAATCCTCGGTTCAGGCTGTCGATCCATGAGCCCTACCTTAGTATTCACAGTTGAAGTGACGACATCGACCGAAAGAAGAGAAAAGTGCATTTGCCAGGGTTCGAACCCACACAACTCAAATTTATCTTTGCAGTTGTTAGAAACCGAAGATTGAAAATTTGGCGGGGCTTCTACGAAATTAGGGCGCTTCTGGACCCACTACTAAAAATAGTGGGCTTACAGCTGTTTGCAAAGCTAATGGCACTTCATTTCCTCGGCAATCAACCGGCAATGCAATTGCCTGGTTTTCGTTTTCGTTTCTCGTACATACCCCTGTCCTCCGGCAATTGTTCGGCTGGTGAGTCTTGGGCAGGCTCCTTCCTACGTCCTTTGGCTGTGGTGCCGGCATCTTCGTCTCCATCGCCGTCGAGTTGAACTCGAGCCTTCCTCTTGCGCGGGGCAGTTTTTTTGGCGCCTGCTGCGGTGGCGTTGCGTTTCGCAACCTTTGAGGCCCAATTTTGACGGAGCGTGGCGGAAAACTCCTTGTGTTTCTCCTCCCGTTCTTCAAAGAGCGGAATTGGAGCAACAAGATCCCGCGGGAGCGTTGCGCGAAGGAGGTGAGCGTTATGGAAGGCGTGGGAATTGATAATAAAACGATCCAAAGGCTCGTGAACAATGAATTTTTTGATCTGGTCGGACTCGACGCGTTCTTGTGTTCGTAGACGTTCGCCATTGGCCTCGCATTTCGCCCTGTAGCAATCATAGTGCACATTGACCTTGAATTTGACGTTCTACAGGTAAATGTCACAGTATATTTCAGTCTAAATTGAATGTGATGGATACCTCGGCCGGAATAATGGTAAATATTGTCTCCCCGTCCCGTCGAACCAAGACTGGCATGCCATAGAGTTCGTCGCGGACGGACAGAACCTGGAACACCTCCAATATAACCACAGCAACAGCAGCACTGTTTGTAAAAATTTCTGAAATGCGCGTGGAGTCCTAAAAGTGATGCATGAGTATAGAAGGGTGCATGTACAAGTCACCTACCGCATCAGTTGCCGACTGAGCGAAAATCCACGATCCGACGAAACATTCATCCAATGATTCACCAACCACTGCCGAACAACGATACCATGTCGATTCGGAGTCATACATACCGTAATTCACCGCATTTGCAGCCGTGTAGACTTGAGAGAATAAACGGCCCTGTGCTTTTGGACCCGCTTGAGCGGCTCCAATTTTACTTCGCCTTCGAAGTTGTAATATAGTTAGCAGAGGGAAAATTGAATAGATGAGAGTGTACCATGCTTCAGTAGCCAAGAAGTCTTTGCAGCAGCGGATGTTGCGACATGAAATGACGGACGCCAGATCCTGCTCTTTGCCATTCTTCAGCGGCACGACAGAACCACCATCCACCCGTCAGACGGTGCTTCAAGCCCTCATGGTCGCCCAGTTGGAGTGCAATGTCCCGACTCGGAGCGAGGTGATTGGAGAGAATGGAGCAGTAGCGAAAAAAGGCATTGAAAGACTCGAAAATTTCGGTTGCGACCCCAACCAATGGGCCGAACTCTACAGCCGCATTGTCAATATGTGCGAGGAGGTGGAGTTTAATCTTGGTGGTGATTTTCAAGGGATCAATGAGGGAGAAAACATCGAGCACATTCGCGACAGCAACTTTGAGATCACGCTGGTTGTATGATAGTTAGTATTAGGACAGCTTCAAGGTACAGTTATAACATACCCGGTATTCATTGATGTCCCTATCTCAGGGACCCATAACAGTGCTGCCAGTTCTCCGGCGGCTTTCCAAGCCATGAACTGATGCTCCGTTACAAGGCCATAAACGTGGAAAACATTTGTTTGAGCAATTGTTTTGAATTGCCGCCCGATGAGAGAACCGACGTACTGCATAATGTAATTCGCACGAATCGCGTGAATTGAGAGCCCGTCTGTGGCCGTCGATTGAAGGCGGAGAGAATATATCTTCTTCTTTTTGGGCGACCATGGCGTGTGTGAAATGTGCCAAATATATTTGACAACACCGAGCAGTATGGTATGGAGAATTTCAACGGGGGCATCCTTCGTTGGATCGAAGCCTGAGAAGAAATCAGTGTACCAGGAGGAAGGGAACAGACAAGCAAGGCACCGTCTGTAGTCAGAATGCACTATACAGAGCGTAACTATTTCCCTTGCCAGTCCCGTAGGTGGGTGAAAACGCGGTGTCGACTGAATGGCTTGCCCTACAGGGCACAGATCGCATCGACCTCCTGAATTAAGGCTCAAGTGGCTCCATAGAATGTATTTGAAAATAGCCAATTGCAGAAGATGCCATCCACATCCCCATAACCCCTCAAAAACATCCATCTGTATACCCAGCTGAAATTTGGTAGTTTTGGGCGGTCATTCTGAACACTTCCATCATCTAAAATTCCGGAGGCGTTATTGCCTTTCTACAGGGCTTTCAATGGACGACATTTTGAAACGCGTGACTTTGAGATATCTTCTGGGCCGGCTTTTTTGGAAATGGATAGACCTGGTCCTTCAGTTTTTTTCACCACTGATAAAATGCGTAGTGTGCGTAGTGACTGGGAACCTTTCGACCTGGGCTCATAAAAAGGCTGTTTCTGTTTCGGTTCTCATGCGGATGTCCGATCGAGAACCGCTTTCATCAACGCGTCGGTCAAAACACAAGTCGTTTCTCTCACATCTCACATAAAAAATCGAATCCAGAAACGAGTTGAGGGGTGCGTCGCGGCCTGTCGGAGATCATGGATTTTCTTAGAGAAACTCAGACATTTATGGACCAGATGGATTGGGTGGAGCGCTACGCCTGGTATGGTGTTAAAAGGGATCTGGACGGCGTGAACGAGGTACTCGGTATAACCACAAGATCATCTTGCAGAACTGATGCCTGCACCTTTACTGTCCCGTCAGAATGAATAATAACTGACAAAACATATCAAAATAGTATTTCGGAGGATGTTAGTACATGAATTGATTACAGCTCTTTGCAGAACTTTGGGCGCTGCCGTTTTTTTTTCTGATTTCGGTGATTTCCACCAGGTCTGCTGCCCTGAGCGCAATTTCGACCGGATTGGCTCGGGAGGAGGTGCGTTGGAATCGCATTGAAATCCGCAGTCAACCTATTACCGGTATTTTTGATGCCATCAGAAAATGCAATTTCTGCCGAAGAATCTCGGCTTTCAGCAAGTCACCTGTAGCACTTGGAGTACTCCTCGGATTGACCTAGTTTTTGGATATGTTATACCTACTCGCTATCACAAAAAGTAACCGGAAATTGAGTTTTCATGGCATCAATTTGTAGATTTTTTGGGTTCCAACACGGTGGGTGTGTTTTTTAGGATATATGACCTCCCTTCACGCAACCATCGGCTTTGAAATTAGTGTCTATGTGCTCAATAAATGGATAAATTTGATCGCACGTGATTCTGCCTCAAACCGCCAAAACTGTTTGAAAACACGCCCGTATACACGCTTTAGATGCCTATTTTGTGCCGGGGAAATATTCAGGGTATGTTTCACACATTTCTACCAGTATGGACAAGGTTAGGAGGCTGATGTATGGCGAGAATAAGCCAAATACTCAGGAAGTCATTTTGGCTCATTTTGGTAAATTCTTTGCACAAAACATGTTTGGCTTAATTTTGCATCTGAGTGGTTTAGTCTTGAACAAAAGCCAATTAGGACACTCTGGAGAGACTATTACAGCTATTTAAATTACCAATTTGGAGAGATTATGTTTTTAATTGGGGTTTACCCGATGCATGTTGCAATTTTGGGGGGTAATGTTGCAGCACTGCTTGCTGGCTCATTCCATGGGAATATCATTGGTTTTAGACCTCTATAATGAGGCCAAGATGCATGAGAGCCCACTCCATGTTCAATCCCCCCTCTATTTAGTCTCAGATTATTTATTTGAGGACAATGTTCTGGGCGGATCGTGAGATGACATAATTGCCATCAGCATCGCTGATCTCTCTCCGGCTCTAGACAGTGCCAGTGATCCCATTCATCCAAAATAAGTTGGGGAATCTGCGTGTAGGATCCTCAGGTGTCTGTCAATAGTTGGTGGTTGAGCTCAGTTCATGTAATCTCCTGTAATAAATCGATTTCCGGTTACTTTTTGTAATAGCGAGTATACATATATTCTAGTCAACCGCGGATTTGGGTATGTCCACATGTAAAAATGTAATGGTTGACCAGAGTGTATGCAGACACTCAGCATATCCAAAAGTTAGGTCATTTCAAGCAGTACTCCAGGTGACTTGCTGAAAGCCGAGATTTTTCGGCAGAAATTGCATTTTCTGACGGCATCAAAAATACCGGTATTAGTTTGACTGCGGATTTCAATGCGATTCCAACGCACCTCCTCCCGAGCCAATCCGGTCGAAATTGCGCTCAGGGCAGCAGAAAAATCACCGAAATCAGAAAAAAAAAACGGCCGCACCCTAAATTCTGGAAAGAGCTGTAAAACTTAACTCGTTCTCTTCAGATTTCGCTCGGAGCAATTATTACTTTTTCGACGGGGCGTTCAATGAAAACCATTTTGAAATGCGTGACTTTGACGGCGGGGTGTCACCAAGCTTCAGGGAAATTAACCCAGACTCGATCGCCAGGACAAACAATGTTTTGCGTCGGGAAAATCGGGTGAAACACCACCTCGAGCGTTCTGACTGTCGGACGAATTCCACAAATGTTGTTAGGTGCTGAAATCAACGAGGAGGATTGAACTGAGCCCCTCGCCAAGTTGCAGAAAAATCAACCCAGAAGAACTCGAGTGCCACGACAAACGATGTTGTGTTTGCATCAAGAAATGGCTGCTCGATTTTAGGTTATGGTGCTAATCACTTAGTAACTGCTACTTTTGTACACCGGATATAACTGGCCGAATTTTTACACGAATTTTTATCCTGATGGTAGAAATGCTTCTTTTGGTGAGAGGAGCATTTTGTCCACAGGTATTCCTTTTAAAGTCAAAACTGGGTGAGATCAATAATTCCCAAATTGGCCACTCCCTGCTAAATAGGCTTAATGGGTTCGAAAATTGCATGAAAAGTGCTGGTTTCCGGCCGCGTTACGCGGGGTTGGTGGCTCAGTTTTCCCTTGGAAAATGCTCATTTTAGGGCTTCTCCAGCCAAAAAATTTCCCCGGCCAACTTGGCCGCTGTACAAAAGTAGTAGTGGCTAAGTGATTAGCACCATAGGCATGTTCTTACATACCCCTGCGTTTGCAGTACTGACCCAGATTTTTGTTATGATGTATTTCAAGGTGTTACGGGAAGCAGGATGTTTCATGCCCTCTGTAATACCTTAAAATACACCATATCAAAAAGCCAGGTCAATCGGAGCCGAACTCCCCTCGTGTGATATATTCTGCGATGAATCCACCTTTGTTTGTACCACAAATTGTGACAAACAGCCATTTGAACATACTTGGACCATGCGAGACATCATTGATCACGGAAACAGCCCGATATCACACATCATTCAATATAAGGAATTTTTACAAGTTTCTTTCCATCACTAATTGCACATGAATTAGCCTGCCAGTGCTAGCTCAGTTTCAAGGAAACCCTTGAAAAACTGACTGAGTTACGGTCAATTCTCCGGAATTATCCCAAAACAGAAAGATTTGGCCGCGCCTTCGGTACTTCAAAAGGCTACAGCCATTGTCAATGAGACAGAAGTTTTTCCCATTTGGGATGTTTTCAAAGAATTGTTCATAACTCGCTGGATTCTTACCCGTTTTTTATGAAAGCTAGCTAGATTTGCTAGGCTAATTCATGCAGAATTACTGATAGAAAAATATTGGCCAAAATATTTCATATTGGGAGATGTAGGTTTTCAGTTGATTTTGCTGTTGAATGTGCTCTAACGCTGTCAGAACTTGTGCAACCAACCTGGTTTTCTGTGAGGGAAGACTTGCATACATTCTGAAAAATGCATAGAGTCAGAATTCCACATACAGTCGGATCTGTCATAATGCATTAGGTCGTAATGCATAATTCTCATAATGCATAAGGTTTGGGTGTCCACCAACTTGGTAGGCTGGGTTTTTATGCATTTTTGTTGTGATGCATAATGCATACACTTTTCGGCACATTTATGCATTTTGAGACGCAATGTTCCATTGTTTTTTCTTCAAGTAGTATGCATTTTTCGAGCAAGGAGTATGCTTTAATTCACTTTTCTGGCAAAAATCAACCAATTTCGTGGTTTGTGTGCAGAATCACGACCGAATCACCCCCTATTCAACCATAATTGCCTGTTTCGGTCAACTACGTAATGTCGACTGGCACTCGCAAACTCAATGCATGCAGTTGAAAAGCAAACCTATATGGCCAATGTCACTCCATAACCATATTGTTAGCGTGGCCCGCCAACGTTAGATGATAAATGGGATTGATCAGCAAAAGTAACTTTTGCCATCAGTTGGCATCCATTGGAAGTTTGACCACCAGCGAAATGCCTTCTGTGTTGGGGTTTCACCCAGAAAGTCCGATATTATAGGGACATCGGGACCCGGGCTTTATATAAAAGTAGACCTGTTCGACTCTTTATCCTCAGTCTTGCTACGCACGCTGACTGAGGTAAAGTGTTCGCGACTATTTATATCCATTGGTTACTTATTCATTATTCATCAGATACACTGTATCTAGGTACACATATATTTATACAGTCTTGCTACGCACGCTGACTGAGATACACTGTATCTAGTTTTTACAGGTTATGGGCCTATTGTCGACTATTTGAAGTCAGACAAGCAGAAACATTACATTTAATCTCGTCGTGCACCATGGGAACAACCCAGACCCCTGTTACGACTGCTCTGTCGGCCGTTCTTACCGCCATCAAGGCGCCGTCGCATTTCCAAGACTTTCCTGCCCTCGACAAAGAGAAAGAAAACTATGTCGATTGGTCGGAGACATGTCTCGATGCCCTCACTCTCACTGGCATACGCAAATACGTGGAAGGGAGGATCCCCCAACCCACAGACACTCGCCCATGCGCCTGATCTCGCGATGCAGGTGCTCCGTTGCTCCGCGCACGAGGGTATTGTTTGGACACAGCGCAGAGCAATTCCGCCGCACGCAGGAGTGGCAGGGAATCTGCTTGTCGCATTTTATTTTGAGTCTGATATACAGGTCCCACATGAGAAATAATGTTGCAAAAGGGGACAAGAGGACAGAACGCACCTGCGACATTCCGCACAGTTCACTTCGCCTGGTAAAGAAAAGGTATACCCATGAGCCAACAGAAGCCATTGACAGATGGAGTGATAGGGACTTGCCCCGACTTCGTTTCACCTCGAGCTCGCGTGCACGGTTGACACTGGCGCCAGGGACGCCGTGACTTTGAGAGAGACATTCTGCGCTAACGGCCTCCCACTCACTGCGTTCCGACCCCTTGTAGACATAGGGTCTGTCTACCCCCGTAGACGAAGGGTAGACGGGCCCCTTCGTCTACCTATGTCTACACTATGTAGACACGGCTTGTCTACATAGGTCTACATCTGGCGAGGTTGGTCTACGTTGGATGTCGATGTCTTCGCATCGTTGCTAGCTCTTCATCCGAACCAGCCTTTTGTCCAATCAATCGTAATGGGTCTCCGTGAGGGTTTCTGGCCGTGGGCCGACACCCAACCGGGCATCTACCCAGAGACGTATGACGTCTCCGATTGTCGGCTGAAGGCCGACAAAGAGCGCGAGTTTGTTAGGGCTCAGCGTGACATTGAAATTAGTCTTGGGAGATTCTCCCCATCTTTTGGACCGGATCTGCTGCCGGGCATGTACAGCATGCCTATACACGCGGTGCCGAAACCACAATTAGAGAAACTGTGTTTGGTTGTCAATCATAAGATGGGTCAGTTCAGCTTGAACTCTATGATCCCGCGCGAGGCAATCGCCGGTGCTAGACTCGATACCCTAAAAAATCTGGGAGATCGGATCCTTGCGCTACGCCAAGTCCATGGCCCGGACGCAAAGTTCGTGGTATGGAAGTCGGACGTCTCGCAAGCGTACCGCTGCCTCCCCATGCACATCTTGTGGCAGATCAAGCAGGTCGTTACCGTCGACGGCCGCAGGCATATCAACCGATGCAACAATTTCGGCAACCGAGGTGCCGGGCGCATCTGACGTCATTCATGGGCTGCGTGAATTGGGTTGCCAACGACCTCGGCATCGATAGTTTCGTCTACATCGATGACATGTACGGCACAGACCTCGCGGACAACATGAGTATTATCTCCCTTACAGTGATTCCTTCCCCACGCAGCAAATGCAAACTCTGTCCCTTGGGGACGATATCAACTTGAATCACGAGAGACCAAAGCATTTGTGGGGGGCGCAGCTCACCATTATTGGTTTCGAAGTCGATCCCAACACCATGACAATCACTATGTCGGAATCCAAGTGCGCCGAGCTATTAGCTGGTGTGGAGGAATTCTGTCGTGTCTCGGCGGGTGGCCGACGTCATCCGCTGCGTAATTTTCAGCAGCTGGCTGGGTGGATTAACTGGTCGCTCAACGTATATCAGCTTTTGAAACCAGGCTTGTCACACGTCTATGAGAAGATGGAAGGAAAATCACAGCCCGATGCGCTGATATTTGTCAATGCTGGCGTTGTTAAAGATCTCACCTGGTTTGCTGGTCATGTCCGCGCATCGTCCGGAATTTTGCTCCTCGAGTTGCAAGACTGGGATCCTGCAGAAGCCGATGTTGCGGCGTATTGTGATGCCTCGCTTGGCGGGCTCGGGATTTACTTCCCGGCGAGCAGGCTTGGTTTCTAATCACTGCCCCCAGACAACCCCCCAGTTGATCAAATATTCTATTACGAGGATTTTTGCGTATGCTGGTGCTTTCATGAGATCGCTCGACTTGTGCGCGCCAGCGGAAAGGTCGTCATGCGAAAGATCACTGTTTGGACGGACAACAGCAATACTTACGACATTTTTTATTCCCTGCGCGCTAAGCCACTGCACAACGAAATCCTCAAGTCCTCTGTCGACGTCGTCCTCGGCAACAATTTCAAACTGCGAGTCCTGCTCCTTCCAGGAAAGAAGAATGTTGTGGCTGATGCCCTTTCCCGCTGGGAAAATTCGAACGCGATTAGCTTCGTCCCCGAGCTCATCATCGATGGATTGCGAGAGCTCCCCACCATTCCTGTTTCACCCCCTCGAGATACGCTGGGGGCTACGGAAAAATGATGGAACTGTCCTCCACGTCCCGGCAACCCGTCCGGGAGCCGTGGACACTTGACCGCTTGGTTCATGTTGCGCTGGGTTTCAGCATCGATTCTTCCACTGCTTCTTTATACACCTCTGTCCTTAATTCCTACATCACATTCTGCTGAATGCACCAATTTTCCCTGGAACCCACACCTGAAACCTTGAGTTTCTACACCGTCTACATGAGCCACCACATCAAACCAGATTCCGTTGACTCGTACCTCTCTGGAATATGCAACCAGCGGGAGGATCATTTTCCTGAGGTCCGCAAGAGCAGAAATTCCCGCATCGTCTCGAAAACTTTGGCTGGGTGCAAGCGCATGCGCGGGTCGGCTACAAAGCGCAAACGGCCGCTTTCTGTCGCCGACCTCATTGTGGTTGTCAATTGGCTGCGGGATCGTGTAACGCGCGGCGTTGCTGTGCACGATGATCTCTTGTTCGTGAGCGCGCTTTTGACCGGTCTGTACGCATTGCTGCGCTTAGCCGAACTCACGTACCCGGACAAGGTGGCGCTCCGCAATCCGCGGAAAGTCTCGCAGCGCACATCAGTTACGTGGCGCGAAACCGGTTACAGCTATTTTTTACCAGGACATAAAGCCGACGCGTTCTTTGAGGGAAACACCCTGATGATTGAGAAGCTCACAGGTCCTGCGGATCCCTACAAAAATTTCTGGGATGATAGCCAGCTGTAAAAAACCGGTTGAAAACATTTTAAACGGTTATTTTGCAGAGCCCACGACCAGGACGAAATCTGTACCGGTGAACATGAGTTTTACATACTTCCTTGCAGAACAGAAATACCTACCTCTCCGCCGTCCGAATTAGAGGGTCAGGACGGCGCAAAGGCGACGAGGAAGTGATAGTCAGGAGCAAGTGCAGTAAGTGTGATAAGATAGCCGAATAGCTTCCGAACTTCCGCACTTCTCCCACCGAGCTCATTGTCAACGTCGAAAGAAACTGCTCGTTCCAGTGGTTTGTTGCCTATTGCGCCACATCAACTTCCTATCCTGCTGCTGATAAGAGCAAAATAGACACTACAGTGGTGCTCTAAATAAATGCCGAGCCATGGTTTGACATCATTTCATGGTCGAATTCCTTCAAAAAAAATTGTAGCATGAACATTCAGTAGTGCTAAGCTCGTTTGCATCGAAAAATCCATACCATACCTACTTCAATGTTGTGCAATAAAAATATTTGGGGTGTTCTGAAAAACCGACTTTGTGGGCTGGCATGCTATCGAAAATCGGTCATTGCAGCATGAAAGTACTTGAAAAATGAAGTATACTCACATTTTAGTTGACTCGATTTGATACTCATTTGAGCTCGCAATGGGCACTGCAAATCGGTCACTTTTGCTTTTTTGGGAGCATTTTCGCCCATTTTCGCCCAAAATGGCGAACTTGAGAGCCTCCGTGTGAGCTCAAATGAGTATCAAATCGAGTCAACTAAAACGTGATTATACTTCATTTTTTAAGTACTTTCATGCTGAAATGACCGATTTTCGATAGCATGCCAGCCCACAAAGTCGGTTTTTCAGAACACCCCAAATATTTTTATTGCACAACATTGAAGTAGGTATAGTATGGATTTTTCGATGCAAACGAGCTTAGCACTACTGAATGTTCATGCCACAATTTTGTTTGAAGGAATTCGACCATGAAATGATGTCAAACCATGGCTCGGCATTTATTTAGAGCGCCACTGTATGGCTTAGTGGTAGAGCATGCGATTGCAACTGCTATGTTATTATCGCGAGATCATGGGTTCGACCCCCAGTAGTGTCTTTTTGTCATGTTAGCGTTATCTTTTGAACTGTTCCCACGTCGCGGAAGATCAGATCACAAACGTAACGGAACGTAACGTCGTACAAGCTCTCTTCGTCCCATCACCTCACCTCATGCACGCGCCAGCCTTCAAATGGGGCGACGGGGCAACGCGGCGGGCGCGATGGGCCAAACGTCTCGCTAAAGGCTTCTTCCCCGCGCACCTCGCAATAGTGGCGGACGACCTTATCGTCCCCGCCTTGTTTGCCCAAGTCTCGAAGAAAACCGCCAGCAACGTCCACACAGTTGTCCATCTTTCGGAAACACCTGTCATACAGGACATTAGACATGTCCAACAGCTCCGCAGTCTCTTCAAGCAGCACCAGGAGCAGCTGCTCGCCGTGGACCAAACGTACGACGGCCTGAAGACGAAAACTACCGCCCTTTTTGATGAAATGTGGCTCACAATGAACCTCCCAGCCGAATCGTACCACGCTCTGCTCTGGTACATCTTTTTTCTCTGCTTCAATTTAACCAGCCAACGCCTGCAATCAGGGCTCTCCGCGCATACACTGTACTTCTGGCGCCATGGTCCCCAGTCCAATTACGTGTATTGCGCATGGGACCGTTGCACACCAAAGGTTTTGCTATATTCGCCAGTCGCGACCTCAAGGCGAACGAATTCCTTTATGAACTATCTGGACTCATGTCCATCGACTTTGTGGCGGACCACACCAACCTTTCCGTTGTCACCTACCCCGGGGAATCCACCAAACACATCCTCTTCGGACCCATACGTCTGATCAACCATGATTGTCGCCCTAACGTTGAGGCAATGTTCCTCTCAGACTTTTCTTGCACGTTGCTCATTCTTTGAGTGCAGTTTGTGCATGTTACCGACACGTACGCGATGACGATCCAGACCAACCGCGCCATCTCTCAGGGCGAGCAATTATTCATCGACTACGGTCGTGAATACTGGGAAGATACGCAGAGCCCGGTCAAATGTCCGTGTGCAAGTTGCAACCCCAACCCACCCTGGGGAGAAAGACGCATCCCCGATTCAAATCCCGATGAGCGCCGAGAAGCTAAACGTCTCAAAGCGCAAGTACGCAGAGCGCACAAGGACAAGAGCAAAACGGCACACAAGTGGGTGTCTTTTTTTTGCGCTTCTCCTCGCTCTAATATGTATTAGCAGCATTCATGGGGCGTCGACTAGCAGCAGCAAGAAGAAAAAGAAAAATGGGGAGGAGAAGCACGATGCGAATGATACAGCTGACCGGCGCCGCGAGGTCGACGAGCTCTTGTAGACAGCTAGTTTGATGTATTTTATACATTTCTCCTTGATGGTGGCGGGGCGGATGTGATTCGCGAAAATATTTTATCATCGTCGTCGTTGTTTCGTTTACCAAGGGTGCATACGTACAAAATTACAGAGCACTGTGTCTAAGCGGTATATAATAGATAGAAAATGTAAGGGAAAGAAGAGTAGGAAAAGAAATATGTACGCGTGAACTTTTGGTCCGGGGCTCGGAACAAGGACCGCGACGCACGATTAAAGGTGTGCGCCGCGGGGGGTCGGTGTAAGGTATAGCAGTATATAAAATAAATCGAAAGGAAAGATGGGGTACGCATGTATATAATAAATGAAGCTGGCAGCGAGATGAATAAGGATAGAAGGCGGCGAGGACGGAAACGGGCGGGAGGGGGAGACGAAAAAAAAAGAGAGAAATCCAGCCAGTGTCCTTCCACATTTAAAGAAAAGACGTATCTGTTCCCGTTCCGTTTCCAATCCGGTGCGTGTGTGGGGCGTGCGTTCCATAGGTGTGTGTGTGCGTGCGTGCGTGCGTGAATGCGTAGGAGTAGTAGTAGTATGCGTACTAACGGAAGATCGACTCGGCGCCTCCACCATGAAACGTCGTCACGTTGTCCGTGCGTTGCCGCTTCTTCGGCGTTGCTTTACTGGGCTCTGGCGATTCTACGGGGGTGCGGGATGCGGCTCGGGCGCGGGCTGCTCGCTGGCGGCGGCGGCGGCGGTCGTAGCCTAGTCTGCGGCCTGCTTGACGTGTACGGTGTGGAACGCGTTGAACGTCGCGACGCGTGTGCGTGGCGGCGACATCGGGACGGCGAGCGGCATCGTCCCCACGCGCGGCGTCGGCAGGTCGTCCGTATGCGACGACGGCGTCGACGGGAACGTGAGGTCCGTGTACGGCTCGCGCGGGCTGAGGGGGAGCAACTCGGTAGAGTTGCCTGGGCGCGCAAACGTCAGCACGGACGGTCCATCTCGGCCTCAGTGGGGCTGTCGGTCGTGAGCAGGCCCATGACGGGGAGCGTGACGGTGTTCTTGAACACGGGCTGCGCGTTCTGGATCTGCAGGCAGCGCGGGCTCCCCAGCTCGTCGGCGAGCGCACCCGCGGACCCGCCGCTGTGCGTCGTGATGCGCGACGGCGGGTCAGTGATGGACGTCGAGCCCGAGTCGCGATCGGTGTAGCTGAGGATGGACGTCGTCTCGGACGAGTTGCACGTGCTCGCTGGGTCGTCGAGGTGCGGCGAGCTCGTGCTGGCTGCACGCGCACGCACGGCCCGCGGCGGGTCGAGGACCGAGCCGGCGGGCATGGTCGCGCCGCGCTTGGGCTTGTGCTCGGGCTTGCGGACGCGCGGCGGGGTCCGAGACAATGTCGACGGTGGCAATGATGTTGGGGTGCTTGAGCGTCGAGCCGACGCAAAACTCGGCGGTGACCTTTTTCAGGATCTGTGGCGAGTCGTCAGCGCAAGCACGGGGAAGGTCAGAAGGAGGAGGAGCACCATCTCCTTGTTCCACCCCGGCACCTGGTTCCGCATACTCAAGAACAGCGAGTATATCGGCACCGTCAAGAACGCTGTCGCGGAAAAGAAGCAATCAGTGTTGCGTTCCGCAGCGCAACGAAGGAAAGCGCAATACTCACCCCAATACAAGCTCTTCGTCCGCGGCCACCACGGCCCGTTCGCATCGTGGCTCACGCTGCACGCATAGTGTGTACTCCCGATAATCGTCTACGACGTGATCTTCTCGTACGCCTCCGCGCCGATCGCCAGCCCGAACCCGATAAAGAGCAAGTACACGACCCCGCAGTACATGCGCAGCGACCCCGAGATGACATGATCGCGAGGGATCCAGAGGACGATGAAGCCCTGTCGCCGGGGGTAAGTAAAACGGTGGGAGGGAAAAGAGGAGGTGCTTACAGGGAGAATGAGGACGACGGAGTTGGATGCGACACCGAAGTAGCAGAAGAAGCCGGTCGAGGCCAGGGCCGCAGAGAGGAAACTGAAGAGCTTGGCGACCGTGGCGACCGCGATCTTGCCGAACGGTCAGCTTCAGGATGAACACCTGCGGCTGGATGATCTGTACGACGGGCCGCATAATCTGCGAAATCAATAGAAATAAGAAAATGAAAGCGACGGGAGGAAAAGAAGAAGGAACCCGTACGTAGACCTCCACCTTGTGTTTCCGGCGCTTCTCCCCGCGGTGCTCCTGCTCGTGCAGCCACTTCTCGTTGATTCAATCGTGGTTATCCGTCGCCGACGACGGCGTCTGTGCGGGCGTGTTTCAACCGCTGGGGCCGCCAAACGTTGCGTGCTCGAGGTCGCGCAGCTTCGCCGTCCACCCGCGCTTGCTCGCTAGCATGTCCGTCATCGTCGGCATCGTGGACGATCCCCTGAGGCCAGGCGACGCCTGCGGAGCGCTCGACACCGGTGGCATGCTCTTTGGGCGCTCCTTGGTCGCCGGCTTGAGGGCCACTTGTGGAACGTCATCCTCGTCAAGGGAGAACCTGGTAAGGGGAATGAATGTCAGCTAAGAATTGAGACAACACGCGAGGATATCGGGAAGCAAGGGAGAGAAAGAAAGGGCGAAGTGTAGAATATGACAAGACATCACTGACCTGGAGAGATGGTACCCAGGGCATTTGATAGAGAAAATAGTCGCGGGATGGACGGCACATCCAGAGCCCCGACAGAGACAAGCCCACGAACTGGAGAAAATAGTCGTGGGATGGACGTCACATCCAGAGCCCCGACAATCCTGAAAGACCAAAACCCGCTGTTCCTCAGGTTCTTTGAGCCTGGTCGTGGGATGGACGTCACATCCAGAGCCCCGACAGACACAAGCCCCGTTGTGCTTTTGAGCCTAGTCGTGGGATGGACGTCACATCCAGAGCCCCGACAACCACCCGACAAAACCCTTGACAAAAGCGTTGGCAGGATGCTGATGCCAAACAAGTGTAAAGGTTTGCACTTGTTTACACCCAGCCGCCGACGGTCAATAGGTGATTCAGCCGGAATTTATGCGATCGCTTGTTCCTTCCTGGCATTCTTCAGCCTATTACATCGGACTATTGCAGATGAAGCTCCTTACGATCTTCTACAATATCGTGAATGTCAATGAAATACAATACAAGTTCCTTTAGCTGGCCCACGCCTCCCCCACTCTGACATTGCCTTAAAAGGCATATCAAATTTAATCGCCTCACGTGTTGCCCTGAGCGACCTCCCAGCAGACACTAGTTAACTGGGATCTGTCTTTACATATCTACCAGATGCTCTAGTGGTTATGTATGCTGCATTTGAGTATATTGGTAATCCTGCCCAGTGCAGCAGCTGTCCCGTGTCGGAGCCAAGATCAGAAACCGGCGAGCCTCTCCTCTTTCTATGAAAAACTTTTCCAAGGCCTTGATAACTTGCGACTTTCCAATAGAAGCCACAATTCCGACGAATGTGTCTTTCTGTGCTGTTCCCGGATCAAATAATTGACACATCAAATCATTTTTTTCCGAAAGAAGGGCTCGATATAATTGTTATTTTTGCCGGGATCATGACCAGCTTGTCAAAAAGAAGCGATTGGCGATTTTTACGTTATTTTTTGCGATTTTTTATGGCTTTACTCAAGGTCAGATTGGGAAAAATCATTGAATTTAGAAATTTGCTTGTGTCAGTCCCTTCATTTGGGTCCCAATTCACGTAGAAACTGTTTCTAGGCAGGATCTCCCGACCAGCACATCGCAATTTCCCACGCTTCCAAAATAGGCGGGCTTTGACTCCCCAGGCATACCCTTCCTCACATCTTAATAACACACATTTGAGAGCCTCAGATGTGAGAATTGTAATTAACATGTTAATAACACTGTGAGAAAGGTCTAACACGGACTTTCCTACACAGCGCTATTCCCAACTTCAATGCCTATCACCTTATCGCTCTTGCACAGTCCTTTTGCCTAGCGGTAGTTTCTCCCATGCCCAAATGTCACGATAACGCATCCAAGTTATACAAACTATATTCATCTCCTCTCCTAATACATAAGAGGGCGGGTCGAATGCTGATTGTGGTGGTTGAGAGCCCATTGTTATTTTGCCTGAACTAACGTCCATCGTCTTTTTACAGGCACCTGGAATAACACGACAAGCAGCAAGACGAAGTGGTGGCCGCTTGGTTTTCCTAGTGCCCGGGATGCACCACCGACTCGTGGCTGGGGTCTGCATTTCCTCCGCAGATATCAGTCTCACTCTCTGTCCCTTGCTCCTTTTTGTCGTGGTTTTCCCCCGTCCTCGGCGCCTATCGAGCGTCTATGGTGCAGGTCACCTAGTCACCGCTACCAAAATTTAATGGCCAAATCGGCCGGAGAAACCTAAGCGGACTTCTGGAGGCATTTTAGGCGTACTTTTCAATATATTATGGACTTTATTTTGACTCAATGGGCCCCACGAGCTCGCGTTTGGGACGAGTAGAACATCTGTAGCGTCATTTAGAACCTATTTATGGGCTCTGACAGAGCTTTTTTCAATATAATACGTGCATGTGGCCAAATCGGCGGGCAACTTTTTTTTTGCTCACTCAGTTTTGCAGTAAATAAAAATTCCTTTTACTGATCTTCTCGGGTGTCGAAATAGAGCACATTGGTAAGAGTGATGAAAGTGGATCAAATTTGAAGCCGAAAAAATTTCAAACACTCGCATGCGGTGACTAGGTGACCTGCGCCATAACCCCACCCCCACACACCTTGCCCAATTCGGCCGTCGTCGGCACTTTCGAGTTGTTTCTCGACGTCGACGGTGGTTGGGAGTGGAGACTGGACTTTCAACTATGTTGATATTGGATGTCGAAAGTGTTGCGCGCCGCAGGAATCGGCGTTTTGGAATGATTTGCATATGTACCTTGATTTTGGGGAGCGCGGCTGGGACGACTTGCGCTTGTCCTCGAAGATGATGATAGTGGGGCTTAACCCTCCCGTGGAGAGGACATTGGGGTGTGGGCGCGTTGCCTCCCGCGGCAATTTGGGGCTTTCATGGGATTTGATTTTTTTCTTTTAGTTGGAAGACGCTTTGGCGCCTCGTTGGCAGCCTTGTACGGCTCTCCATCGAGCTCGGCCTGCACCACGATCCCACAAATCAGATCAGCCCCACATCAAAGGAGCGCCTGTTCACCGAAGAGGAGTACGTACGGCCGATGCCCAGGCCCACAACAAGTACAAAGCTGCCGAATCGATCAGTGGCGGTGCCCGCTCCCAGAGGGCCAGAGAAAGGCTTGCTCTGAACTAATCTTCAAGATTATCTTGGGGTCGCAAAGATCAGTGACCTCTTGACAGAAAAAGAACCGCTCAGCAAGCTGATGCCTGTCGACAAGTCAAACCCACCGAAGTCGAATGCAAAGCGACCCCAGTCACTGCGTTCCCACCCCGTGTAGACACACCCAGGTGTACGTGGAGCTACGTGGGGCGACATGCGGCGACATGCATCGATCTTTGGCTAAGTCCGGCTACGTATGTGTACACCGAGATGTCGGTGTACATGCAACTACATGCGGCTACGCGGCGTAGACGCGGTCCGTCTACCCGTCGGCTACGTCTGTCTACGTGCGTCCATAGCGTAGACACAGGTAGACACACCTTCATAATGCTGCATCCCTCGGTCACGTAGGCATATTGGTGAGCTCTAAGTTTAGTAGCTCCGCATTTTAGCTACGTCGGTCTACGTGTGTCTACATCGGTCTACGTGCGTGGAATCTGTGGTATTTATGCATGGAAATGCTGGGGGGATATAACTGCGGCGCAGGCTGCAGCTGCTGCGACATGTCAGCTGTAGTGCCCAAATGTATTCATCTGACAACGTTTGAACCACGAGATCAACATGGGGTTAGAATATTTGGTCAACCGAAGCGGGCGACTGTGGGTTTGTGCTGTTGTTGAAATTTACTGCACGGACCTTGACTACTGCGGCAAAGTCTGCCAAACATGAACCCGAGGTCAGCTGAGAATCTCAATGGGGATGGATCGAGGCAGCTCCATGCAATTAAAAATTAAAAATGGAGCACGAAACCAGGGCAAGACGAAAGGATATCGGATAAATGGAGAAGAGTACAAACATTTACAAAGAATTGCGAAGCATTTCGTTTTCGAACGGTTAATGCCTCGTATCAGTGTGCACCTGTTTGTTCTTCACACGCCACTGATTCTCGGTCTTTCCCGGTATGCCTTACTGGATGCAGCTACGTCCTTCCCACCAATTTCTTCTCTCTCCGCTGCAATTCCGTCGGATCCCAAACTCTGGATGCTTCCGCTGTTCATTATTCTAGGCAGCTTAAGCGGCCGTCTTTCACTTTCTGAATTGTTAACCGTATAAATAACCTCTTCAGAATCTGGCTTCACAAGTGCTCTTTGGTCCTGTCTACTCGCAGATTCGACTCGCCTCTATACCACACATTTCCTCCCGGCTTGGATCGCTCTTCAAATATTATTACTCGTATCTTATTTTATGTGCACCTGTTTACAATCACCCCAGTTTAGGCCTCCTTTCCCAACCACGTTCCGTCCCTCAGCGCTCATCTTTAAGGTTTTCTCCATTAAGGCTGTTCTTTCCCGTATATTCGGTTCTAAATCACAATTTAGCTTTACCGAGCTCCACTATGTTACGTTCCACCAATTGCTTGGTGCACATTCCAGCGCTCAAGGCCCGTTCAAAAGACAGGGTTAACCGTAGCCCTTATCTCACTCCGCTTTCCTTCTCCCACCATTACCACCCCCGCCATTGAGGAATCATCCTTTGGCCCTTCAAGCTCAACATTTCACTGAACGGCAATCCTGGGATCTATCAAGCATTCAACATGAACCGCAAGCGTCAGCTTATCCCTCTACTGCTGTCCTTCGTCTGCCCTGCCTCATCAACACCGCAAAAACGACTGCTCTCAGATAAATCAAGCCCTCCGCAACCGGTAAGCGCCAATACCAGCGCTGTGGCCCTGTCTCCCCTCGCAACTGCTCAATCCAATACTCAAAGTCTGTTCTTCATGGATCAAGTCTGCCGTACCATTCCACCGGGTCTCAAGACATCGCAGCAATGACACTGTTGAGTTGACTCTATTCAATGCTCTGGTCTTCCCTGGAAATCCTTCAAGAGCGAGATTCATGGCAAGAGCTGTAAGACTTTCGACAATACCTCATCAAGATTATTTTGTATCGCTCCAGTCTGCGGCCTCTTTTGCCCTCTGACCCGGTTCCCGGTCTGCCGCCACGCCCCTCTGATCCTGTGCAATGCCGCGTTCACAAACAAATCCACCATGGAGCAGGACGTTGGGAAAATCAGCGGGCTTGCGCAGACGCTGCGAAGGTGCGTTCATACTGTTTCTACTTCTTCACCAGCTGACCGAAGCTCCCCGGATCCCGTCCCAATCCGATGCACAGTCCCTCGCACCTCCACGCTCAGCACCGCCACCGCGCTGCCGAAGGTGCGTACGCACTCTTTCGCTAACTTGCACGCACTGGGGTGTGTGCCTCCACGCTTACCCAGCAGCAGCTGGCATGCACCATGTTGCACAACGCCCACGGCACGCGCGAGCATACAGCGCGGCAGCCAAAGCCGCCTCGATGTTCCTGGAAGTACCCTTTGTTCACCGCGCGGTCCTTTGACTGATGCACCGCTTTGATAGTTATTTTTGCTGGTGAGGATTTTACCAATGCTACCCTAGGTGGAGGCGTCTCCGCGGCTTTTCTTTCCAACTTGGATGTAGTGTTTTTATGTTTGTATAATTACATTACAACGAACAGTCCCCGCTTCCTCACTCACTAAAAACGGTTTGATTTGGCTGTCGGTTTCAGAGTTGTGCACTTTACCTATCCTACCTATAGACGTTCTAAACTTTGTTGATGCTCAACTACGTATGATCCAAAATGAGATGCAGTCCGTTGCCTTCTCCTTTCTCCCCTTTGCACACTCATCAAGTGGAATTCTTATTTATTCAGGCTCTGAATAATGAATCACTTAGCTCTTCCTCCCCATAACGGTTTCACCTTCTTTTCTTCATGATTTTTCAATGTTAGCTTAGGCCCTCCGGCGAGATAAAGCAAAGGTAACAATATAGTTCAATCTGAGAGTCTGCGTAAGTCGTTTGGTTCTACCCGGATTCGAGTGTCTAGAACCATACTGAGCATTTCCATTTCAATTGTGTTCAACAGCATGTGCCGGAGCGAAGCGAAGGCATGTCTTGCTACATAATAAGCAGGCCACCTATGATCGGTGGCGCGGTCAACTTCAGACTAGTTAGCCCTGCATATTATGGCTGGATGTCGCAGGAAACCTTCTGAACATGCCAAGAACAATATTCCACCAATTCTGTAGCTCAGTATCCCCGCCATCGACAAGACCAGAGCCTGATTGATGGCATTATGTGGCTGTGCCAAAATCGATTTTTTTGCCAAACACCTCCGATCACGATTCTAATTTTTGGATCTTGGCCAAAATTTTGGCGCTGTACATTTCTCATAGGAAAAATTTCGGAGTATGTTTTTTGAGCTCTCTGGGAAAATCTACATCCAGGAAAACTAAATTTGAGACTTAAATAATTCCGGATAAGGTCACAGGTTATTGGGTGACTTCCCGTAAGGTAAATATATTCCAGCGCAATTTTCGAGCTTGTTTGAGGGGTGCCAGTGATGAGATCAATGCCAACGATATTCAAGCCTGCGGGTTTCCCGCAAGCAAAATAATATATTCATTGAACTATAATGCGCTGCTCGCACCTAAAGAGAGCTTTGAAATGACATCCTCTGGGCCCCACCATATAAAAGAAGTGTTGCTGCGTCGTGAACAGGTAGGAACATGGACATTCATCTTGTTCGGCCAGAAATGGATGATGTCGAAAAAAGCCGATTCCCGGCTGATTCCAGTGATTGGGAGGTGTTCAAGAGTCAAATTACAGTGAAGGAATATCATGGTCAACGCGTTGAAGGGCCTGTAGCGGCCACGGCCAACGTTTGGAGACGGCAGAGGGTTTGTGACACTGGTGACAAGGAGTGACGATCAATCAAAATCGTCCCAAAAGGTTTATTCCGCCATCCAAATTCCTGGAGGGGGGTGCCTACCCCCCTCCAGGAATTTAATCTACTCGACTGATCCAGAATAAAAGGCCTCCGCTTTTGGATGACTCAAGTGATGGGGTCCTGACAGGTGCCTCGGCATCTCGCCGAAATATTCCCCCAGAATAAATTTACCTTACGGGAAGTCACCCATTTGCGAGCTTTGTTTGTCCACAACTGTAGTCTTACGCGGATTTAAGCACGTTGATATTTGTATTTGCCGAACAAAGCGAGAAATTCTTTGGCCGACCACAGGGATTGATACAGTCGAAGCTGTCTTAATACATATTTGTCGTAACCCATAATCTGTGAAAACAAATACTTACTTTTTGGCGCGTTTTTGGCTCATTTTGGCAGGGATAACGCATAAATTTGCAGTAACCCATACATTTTTCAGTCCACCGATTCAATCCTTTACAATTTGAAACGCGTGGCTTGACATCATAATCTCCGCCCGAAAAAGAAAAGATTTGCAGGAATGTAGCATTGGGAACATTTCCAGCTATCCAGATCCCGCTCGGGGCTCCTTCCGAAGGGTATTCAATCCTTTAACATTTTGAAATGCGTGACTCGACATCATAATCCCCGCCCGAAACAGAAAGAATTTGCAAGAACGGATGGCCCTGATCATTGGGAACATTCTCAGCTCTCCAGATCCCACTCGGGGCCTAGGGAAGTTGCGGCCGGATGTTGAGGGGACGGATTTGATACCTGTGCCATGAGAAAACATATGGAAAGAATCAGGATACGGTACATCAGGAAAAACCCTGTAGGAAATAGCTCGCCGGTTAGTTATGCGGATACAAATAGTACTTTATAGCCGAAATAGGTCTACCTCGCTGGTTTATAGCTGTATAGTAGCTCAAATAGCTGTGAGTTGCGCTGAGTGACAGGAATCGACGAACGACCGTTCGACGAGCGGTGTGAGCATGACTCCTACAGTTCTTTGCAGAACTTAGGGTGCGGGCGGTTTTTTTCCCATTTCGGGACATTTTGCCCAGAACAGATGCCATCTTTTCTCGGATTCACAAAGCTTTACATCTTGAAACGCGTGACTTGGCATCACACAGTGCCAAACGCCACCTTTTCGCAACCCCTCTCGAGAACTTTTGAGAAAGAATTAGAGCTTGAAACCAAAATTTTAGCCACGAAACCGATGAAAAGAATAGGATTAACGTAGAGAACGTGTTTTCTCACGTAATCGGTCAATTTTTCTTCGGGCAAAATTCACTTTTTTCGTTCCTATTTGGGCTTTCGTACGGTGTCCAGCCGCTTGAATAGGGCCCAAATATGGTTTGAATATGGCAATCGGTCTTTTTTTTGCGTCCGAAAGTTGGAAACTTATCCGACATCTTAGCCCTTTACAAGGATAGCTACTATTTGAGACCAGTTAGTTGGCCACTTAAGCATTTATGCCGCAGCCCTGGTGTTATACCGGTGCCGGTGCGAGCCAAACTATGTCAGAATGAGGGCATGCATCCTATGAAGAGTTCGAGTCCGCCAGCACCGAAATACTCGAAGATTTGAGTGCGTAAGGAATTTGTTTTGACCGGCAGTCCAACATAGCCAAACAACAGGTTAGTTGGCCACCCCGCCAACTAACATATTGAGCTCTCAAATGGCGGTGGCCTGCACCCAGAATCATATATACAGGTTATATTCACTATCTAAAACAGTTATGGTGTAGATATGAGGTATATAAATGGGCAGAATACATGCTTGCGATCGACGGGAAACCTCGAAATTGGGGTCGCGGGATGAATGAGTGTTCTTCTACTCAAAAAAAGGCCGCGATGGGTCAAATTAGGATCCAGGCTACTCAATAGGAAATATTTGGACGTACCTGGATGCCCAATTCCATTCCAAGTTGCTGACATCTCCTCCAAAAAATCCGACTATCAGCACGACTGAAATTGGCTGATTTTGGCCAATGGCCTCCAGAGCAATCAGAGGTCATTGGATAAAATCTCGAAAAGAGTCTCGGAATGAAGGATTGTATATTGAGAAGTCCTGTGTAAGGTTCCAGACCGATGGCATAGCGGTGTCGTGGACCGCGACGGTGCCAGCATGACTGGCCTACAAATGAAGTCGTGCTTTTCCCGGGTGTGTTAAGAGTGATAGTTCAGTCAGTTGCCGTCCAGTATCTCTTCAGATGGAAGGCCAGCATCGGGGGATCCGAACGAGCCCCCAAAGTCGTGGATCGAGGAAGAAATGGTGGAGAAATGGCGATGGCAAATGAGGCGAGTGGTCCGATTGATAAGAAATTGATGTCCCCATGCTTCGGATCCCGATCCGCGAAGCCGTAGCTCCCGATCAACCCATCACTTTCGGCTGAAATTTGGTCTGAACATTCGTTGGAGGTCGTATTCTGTTTATACATTATGCCCAGTCATAATTATGAAGCCCTGGTCTTATAGGAGTCAAGTGGCCAACTAAGTAGGGTGGCCAACTAAGGGGTCTCTAATAGTACTGAGTTGATTCCCGCAGTTTTTGAGGAAAAACAAGTTTTTGCCCGACATCTGAAAAGGCTACAAAGTTTAGGTTTGTTTACGCCCAAAGCGGTAGTCACGAGGTGACGGATGGCACTGTAATCCGCGCCCGAAAAGGAAAGAATTTCCTTGCATTGTCCCAGAATAAAATAATCAGAGATTTTCTCGAAAATCGACTTTGCAAACAGGAGCCACAGAACTAATTTTGAGTGTAAGATTCAAGGCGCGCCAGGACGCGACTGATCCATGAGGATGTCACGCGGTGCAAAATAGCTTCAGCTTTTCCAGATCTCAGTTAATTTATTAGGTTTTTCAGTTTGAGACGAGGGGAAATGGATGCTCTATGAAATGGTGCTCTCAGACCTTCGGAAATTCTTTTCATACTCGTTGGAAAAAAAAAAAACAGAGAAAAGAGGAGGAAAGAGAGAGAGAGAGATTTGAAGATAACAGCAGGGCAAGTCCACCAGATTTCGGAGCTCAAAACTCACCGCAGCGCGGAGTGTAGCAAAATGGGCTATCTTGATTACACGTCCGTGTATGGGCTGTAAGGGAAGGAGTTACCGCTTTCAGCGCCAAATTCCAATGCAAGCTCGGCCGGAGACCAGCCGATGGTCTGCGGCTCTTAGCCTAAGAATGAAATCGCGCGGGGGGACGACAAAAAATTCTGAGCAGACCATTGCGACGGAAATTTTGCTGGCTATCTCCACGCCGTCTAATCTTCTCTGCGCTCCCTCTCTCACTCCCTTTTCTCTCTTTACTCTCGCGCTCTCGTGACCTTACACACATTTCGTTTCCACAGCATCTTTTCTTCACACTTTCACGCTACGCAAAATAACCATGGTCCCCCTTTGATTATATAGTACAGTTCTCCCCTTCCCTCCAAAATTGTCATAAATGATGATGTTCCCTCAGGCACCCTCCTGTCGTCGCGGCACCGGGTGTCCTTCGCAAAACACGGGATGCTCTGCCGCGATCTGCTTCAGTCATTCGTGAGTACGCCGGAATCTCCCTCTTTATAAAATTAAGCTGTCCGTCTGTCCGAAGCTTTTTGAACTCCGCCTGATTAGCGCGTAAAACTGCTCCACTTTTGGCTCATCAGCCCCAAGGCTTTGAAATATCAGTGTTAAGATCAATCACCTGTTCACCCAGCGCCCCGAGGACAACACGATGATTCTCCTAGCGCCCCAGCGTTAATCAGAACTTCCACCTGCCACGTGACCGTCGTGTCGCGTCGCGTCTTTTTCTGCTGTCGCCAAGGTCAATTGGGATGTGATCTCGAAACCAAAGCTCCCCACCACAAACACAAAAATCACGTAATCGCCGCTCAAAACTTCATTTTAGATGGTTCATCAGATCGGCCGAACGCGAAGCGTAGAAGCCAAATTCGGTAAGACACTGAGAGGTTGCCTCGAGAGCCATCACCTCGAAGCTCTCGTTCTCGTCGTCTGAATCAGCCCAATGAGCGAAACAAGTTCCTACAGCTCGGGACAGTCAAAGACCACAAATTTGACTGACCTTATACTTGGCCCCCCACTATGACATCACATGAGGAATTGATGCCGCGAGGGTTCGATTACCCAATGTCATTCTTTTTGTAAGGTACAAATATAGCCTCAGGATGTATTCATTGGATGAACCAGGATGCTCATGATGCGTATTCCCTACCCCAATTTACACTTAGATATCTGGTCTTGTCGTTGTTGAGAACGAGCCGAATACTTTTTACAGGTCAAATACGCCGAAATACGTAGAAGCGCAACACTACGATGTGATCGATTCTTGTCCTGGGATGGGGTATTTCGAATATGGGGCTGGCATATTGGTGGTGCCACAGCTTACTAATTCTAAGAAAGCTTAAATTCGCAAAGCCCAGAGCCCGGCTTACAAATTATCTTGGCCGAGCTCGGCGGGGATAAGGCAATACTTAACGAATTTAAGCTTTCTTAAATTATCGTCCTGAGCTTCCCACGAGCAAGGTACTGTAGTGAATTGACAGCCAGCGTTCAAATTATCGGCCTGAGCGTCCCGCATTTTCTGCCGCTACAGTATATTGGCAGAAATCGACCACATTGAAACTGATGAATGCGAATATACATTCTGTAATGAACTGGATCAAAATTCTGGGTGTAGCTACAATGCAAAAGCTTGTGATTCCACATCCGACCGTACATCCACGGATTGACGTCACATCAAGAGCTGCGTCTCGGATGGCAAGGATCCAGGAAGGCCGGCGACGGAACTGGGGCGGGGCCAGGCATAGATGCTGGGGCAGATGTGAAAATGTGAGGATGGGTGGAATGGGGGTGGTACATACCGACGACAACGATATTGTCGCGCTTACAAATAATAATAAGTAAGCCTCAGAGATCATGATGAGTTGCAATATGGAGGAAGAATGAATCGTGCGTTCGGGCAAACATTGCCCCGAGGATGATCTATGCCCCAAGCCGGGGAGGGTTCCGGACCCGGACACGTGGGCCAGCCAATCGAGTACGACCGGATTCATAACTCCGTACGCGTGATTTGTGGATAGGTATTGAATTTGTGGACACCATTGTTGTCGGATAGGGGCTCACATGCCAGACTCCGATGGTCGAGAAAATTTTTGTACTTATGGACATGCATGCCGAACGCAATTGTGTCCTTGTCGCATTGCAATTGTTTCTTTTCAATGGGTACCTCGAGACGCACTATTCAGGCCACACTGGAGATCATAGGAGGCATCCTTCCTCGATTTATGTTCCAGGTTTTCCATGAATCCTCAAGAAGAGTTCACTCCATTTGAAATCCTGAATCTTCTGTCCCTGCAGACGACAATGTGTTGGAGTTTCGCTTACTCAGCAAGCCGAAGTGCCGTTGATGCGCCTCGGCTCGGATCATGATTCAGCGCCTCGGGCGCTTTCGTTCTAGTTTATTCTGCCCGCTGTCTCTTGCTCATTAGCTTACAGATATTTTATTAATGCACAGAACATTCTAGTACTTAGATTGTAGTATAAAAGCTCTTGTGTTCTAGCTACTCAATTATCACTTTTATTTTTACTCAACTCAAATTCGTTCTACCTGCTAAAACAATGGCGAGAAGGAAGAGGAAGAGGAGGTATGTCGTCTTCTATTAGAGTGTTAGAAACGGATTTGACTTCCACCCTTTCTACTGTGCAATAAATATCACTCGCTCTGATACGTCCTGTAATGTTATCGTTTGTGAATGTATGCCGCTTTCTTATCTGCTGAAAATGTGGCGAGCTCGAGAGGCGTTTCTCGGGTCCGCTCTCCGTCCAATGCTTACTTACCTAGCCAGTAGCAGCTACAGTTGCGGCAGTGATCCAGAGGAAATAGGGCAGGGAACGCCGCCGTAGTTTCCCAAACGAGATTCCGGACTCCGGATCTGGAACCACAAACCGGGACTCAGAACCGACATTTTCCCCGTCACCCTTTCTTTTACTTGACTCGATTGAATACGAAGCAGCAGTTCGCTCGTCGAAGACGCGACGGTCGAACACTTTATCTATTTTCATCCCTTCTTGACAGACATTTTCGAAAGCCTTGAACAGTCACATAACCAAATCAGATGAGGGTCACACGTTGTACTGCTGAATAAACCCAACCAGAACTGAATCCATTTAACATGGGGGGGGCGGGTCCACCCAACCCTTTGAGAAAAAAATATCGACATCTGGTGCATTTTTCGGATATTGGTAGCCCCTTGGGGCATGTCCGAACTCGAGCTCCCCATCATCGGTGCGTCGCCTCCCTATCCTGTCACACATTCGAGGTCACGAACGCCACCCGTCTGAACTGGCCCGCTCACGCCTCTATAGGACACCCTCTACTAGTACAAACCCCACGTTATCACCCTCTTTATAAAATTAAGCATTCTGTCTGTCTGAAGCCTTTTTAAACTCCGCTGCTCATCTGACCTTTGCTTCGATCCGACATTACCCCTTTCGACATTCACCCTCTTTATCACCCTCTTTATAAAATCGGGATGCCTGCCACTGCACCGCACAATCTCCATTCTCCTTCAGATAAACTTACAGTTCCCTGCGGATCCCCCGATGGTTTCATATATTCTTACACTTCATGCTATATATACTGGCTCAACGGATGATATATATACGAACGCGCGAAGTTTATATACGTCAACTCACAGTTTATATATACCAAATCACAGTTTATATATGCCAACTCACAGTTTATATATGCCAACTCACAGTTTATATATGTGAACCACACATTATATATTAACACTCACATTATATACACTCGTCAGATCTCATACTATAACCTCCTGTACTTGAATGAAGTGATTTTGTCAGTTAGAATATCTCATATGCTCCTGACGCAGTTCAGACGAGGTACAGGACATGACATACGAGATTTGATTTTTTTTTACAAAACGAACAGCATCTCTCTCTTTATAAAATTAAGCATGTCCGAAGCCTTTAAACTCCGCTCTGGGAACTTTGGGCCCGAACATTCGGATGGATCAATTCTTTGACAGATCGCGCAGCCCTGCCGGCCCCCAGCTACGCAATTGAGCAAGTTGCCCACTAATCGCCGCAAAAGAAGCTGCAGAAGCAAGCAAGTGGGAGCCGGCGCTTCGCGCCGGCGAGCGCTTGTAACTTATAAACAGAGGATAGCGAGGACGTACATGTTAAAGAAGTTTCAATGTTGGACAGTACCCTGGTGTTCAGAAGCTGATAATCAGAGTCAGTACATCGGCCATCCCAAAGCCGCCCAAGCGAGCGGAGTACCGCCAAAATGCGACGTGTATCCGTCTAAATGGGGATAGCCTTTGATGAACGAGTTGATTTTGGGTTGGTCCGGGTGACCGGGTCACGTTGTTTGTGGACTTGAGTATAAGTGATAAAGTATTGACCAGGAACGTTCTATCCCTCCACTTCCCTCCGTTCATTCCCTCCGCCGCACACTGGCATATGGCCCGCCCAATGACCGTTACGTTCCTCGGCACCTGCTCTGGCGGCGGGCCCAACGAGTCCCGCAACTGCTCGTCCCTCATCGTAGACTGTCTGCGCGACAGTTCGCTCTGGATGGTCGACTGTGCAGAGGGTACGACTAGACAGTTCGCTTTTCAGCCCCCCGAGACACCCGTCTGGCTCAAGCCCCAGAGTGTCTCCAAGCTCTTCATAACGCACATGCACGCCGACCACACGATGGGAGTGGTTACGATGCTCAGAAACGTCCTCTTCGCACCTTCCATCGACGTTCCCGTGAACGCACCTCCCAGAATCGAAATATACGGCCCCGCAGGAATCCGCACATTCGTGCGATCTATCCTCAAAATGACCCTCACGCACACCGCTGACAAATACGTCGTGCACGAGCTACTCCGCCTAGAAGATACGCCCACGCCATGTGAGCCGCCGGAGGTGATGCACTCAAGCGAGCTCGTGGGCAGAGACATCCAATGCTCGGATGACGGCTTCTGGAGAGCCTTTACGCAGGGCAGAGGGGTCTTCGGGGACGTCGTCGTTGACGCTGGGCCTATCTTACACCGCGATCCCTGTCTGGGCTTCATACTCCGCGAACCCGACGCACCTGCTCGAAAAATCGTCATTCTAGGCGATATGTATGATCCGTCTCCTATCATCCCGTTGTGCACCGCACCATCCCTCCTTATCCACGAAGCGACGGACGCGCACATCCCGCGCGAAATCAGCCCGAGGAACAAGCGCACACCGGAGACGGTCCTCCGCACCGCGCTCGCGCGCGGGCACTCTATTCCCCGTATGGCCGGCGAGTTTGCGAAGACCATCGGTGCGGAGAAACTTGTCCTGAACCACATCGGCTGCAGGTTCCCAGCACCCCGGCGGGATCGCGACCCGCGGATGCATGTTATGCGAGAGATCGAGCGCCAGGTAACGGAAGCCTGGGGTTCCGGACGGTATGCAATGGCGGCGTGGGATTTAATGCGTGTGGCTGTTCTAGCCCCTGATCCCGCGGCGCTGACGTCGCAGAACCCGACCAAGAAAAGGAAGCGGTCACACAAAAGTTTTACCTGAATATTTCAAGGAGATACCTTCCTGGATTTCATGACGATCTCGACAGTTTATTTGACAAGTTGTCCGCTTCTTTCTCTCGGAATAAAATATTTGGCTATTTTCCGAGGAATGGGTAGAATCATCTTGTACACAAAAAACGGTGTACAGTCAACTCTGTCTTAACCCATACCCCTCGTTCACTCAAAAAAGTATGGGATACTGGCGAATTATGGGTTTCCTCACCAAAAGTTGGCAAAAATCCCTCGAAAATGTATGGCTTACTGCAGAGTAGGGGCTATGACAGGTATGGGTTTGGACAGAGGCGACTGTACATGGTCTGAAAGTACTCAGAAAACCGACCTTACAAATTGCGAACAATTCCATCACTTAAAAAATTCCTCTCAGAAGCATTATTGCCCTTTCTACAGGGCTTTCAATGGTCGACATTTTGAAACACGCGACCTGAGACCCGCGCCCGAAAGGCTGCCATTTCAAAGGCATGACCTCGATCTGAATAACAATACAGGGGTCTGCCATTTAAAAAGCATGGCCTCGATCTAAACAATACAATACACTGGGCTGCCATTTGAAAAGCATGACCTCGATCTAAACAATACAATACACCGGGCTGCCATTTGAAAAGCATAACCTGGGGCGATGGCCGACGGAAAACAAACAAAGAACAAAGAGACATTTCTTTGGCTGGGATTGGGATTACTGTTGATGATGTTAGAGGGAATAGAAAGTGTTCATTGCATACATCTAAAAATTCCAGGCACACAGGGGAGTTGAACTTAGGACCTCCAGATCTCTGCCGACCTTGAAGTGGGACAGCAATAACGATTTAGCTATGCAACTGACGGCAATAGCACAGCTGTCCTCATGTATGTTTTGAGACAATGGCTGTTTTCAATCTCATGTCAATATATTGTGGACATTTCTTCTGACAGAATGTAACCACAGTAGTACACACTGGGATGCAGAGCAAAAGACTTCTAGTACTTCAATGCCTTTCTGTATGGAACCCCACAACTCAGACAACTCAGATAAGGAACTTCAACGACTTGACGCCCGGATAACTGACTCCGAATGTAAAATAATCTGATGTCCTCACACAAATTTGGATGTTTTGAATGCATTGGAGGTCCCTGACATTTGAGAGACTTCTGAAGCAACCTTGAAATGCTCAAATACCACTGCCGCTCAAGGGGTGCTGGACTTGAACTTTGAAACAGTAACTTGACTATTTTTGTTCTACCGCGCATTTGTGCCACCCCATCAATGGAATTTTGGCTCAGTTGCAACTTTCCTGCTGGCTCAGCAGAGTTGAGCTGAGCTGAGTTGAATTGATATTTGAGTTGAACTTCAGACCTCCCGGTTTCTCCAAAGGGGGAGAGCAATAACCACTTGACCATGCAACCGATGTAGGGGTGCAGAGTATCACAGCCTTATTCATGTTTGATTTGAAAAAAAAAAATGGCTGTTTTCAATCTCAACAAGCGTCAATGTGTTGCTCCTGGAATATGGACTGAATTCTTTTCAATACCATGCAACCATAGTATGTATAGAAAGAGAGCATGGCAAAGTACTTCCGATACTTTAGTGCCTTTCTGTATGCAACCCCGCAACTCAGACTTGCCGACCAGGAAAAATATTAAAATAAAGCCGGTAAAAACACAGAGAGAAATGCACACAGTGTGATATATATATGTGAATGCAACCATACACTACATTTTGGGGCTGCCTCGGCCAACCCCTTGGCCGAGGCCCTCGACCAACCTCGGCCAACTTCTTGGCTCGGCCTAGTCGGTTGAGGTTGGTCTAAGGTTGGTTGACCTTTAGTCGAGCTCAATTTCAAGCCGCTCTTCACTAAACCGTTACTATTAGTAACGAGCGATCTACTGATCCGGCAGATAGATCACAACACGTAACGGGCTTTCCAAATTGAGACATAACGCCGAAAGCGACTCCGGCTGTTTGTAACATAGCATAATCCAATCCACCTCTGCAAGGGTTCATGAGTATCATCCACTAGTATTCATCTACTAATATTTTAAACCCCACAACTCTAGGTATTCCCTCAAGCTCTGTTTTCCCCCAGTCCACCAGACAGAAGCCAAAGTCTGCATTGTTCTCTCGCCGCCCGAGTGCACACCCTTCTGCAACTAGGGCTGGCCACCGTATCCGTTCTTCGAGCGGCTCGACCCTGCAAACCCGAAAGGTTGCACCCAATACCAGCTACTGCCGTGGAGGCAGCAGAGGACTGCGATGCTATAGTTGAGTTGGGATGGAAATACTGACTGGTGTCTCCGGAATCACAAAAAAGGTCTCTGACATTTCTTTTGTCCACTTAGTGTACTCGGGCCAGTTGATGCGCTATAAAGACACACTTTTCCAGATAAATCAGCTGTTGCGAATATTTGACAAATTAACAGCGTGTGTTCCAAAACCATTCAATAGATCAATTTCTCAGTCTTTGAGCGCCCTAATGATGCAGAAGGTCCACCAAATTTTCATTTTAAGGTCATTCTTTCGAGTCCCATCATGAGTCATAGTAGCGTGCTAGCGCAAAAGCCATTCAATGGCTAATGGCTGCCAAAATTGGAAATTTTCGACGAACTCTCCACACATTTTTCCTCACTTTGAGTAGACTAAATTGGCGTTACGGAAGCGCTCTCTTGGTCCTGTCAAAGTACCGAATCAGATAAGTCCCATAGAGCAAAATAGGAAGCCAGTCAATGGCTTCAGTGGCTCTGCGCAAACTCTCTAGTGTCCGTTCTTTTTCCTTTTCTCACTTTGAACTCTCTTTCAAGTTTATTTTGGCTAAGTCAACGGTTGCTCGGGGTCCTTATCCACTAAATATGACTCTAGGTTGAAGAGTGATAATGAGCAGCACCTCAAAGTAGACTTGCATGAGTCAATCTGCAACAAGGCCAATGGCAGGAATCGGTGGAGATGGAAATCAGCTGGGGACACCCAAGGGGAAAAGACAACAATGAAGAGATTTATAGGCATTCTGGACATTAGCTGTAAACCGAAATGGGAATTTTCGAGGCTATAGAGCCTGCCGGTTTCGTATTGCTTTTTTATCATCGGCCCAATCTTGCGCGCTCTGCCATTCTGTCACCCGAAAGGCCCAGAGAGGGCCGTACGAGTGGTGACATGACTTCTACAGAGCTCCTGAGGCAGCCAGGAGTCGAAGCAACCGTCTACCCTTCTGAATCCGGACAAATCCACTTTGGGAAACCGATCGAAAAAAATCTGAGCAGTCTCAAGGTTTTTCGGAACAGCTGTAATATTTGAGCCTTTTTTCAATGAAAAATGCCCTAAAATAATCTGCGATGACACCGATTGAGCTACAAGTGGCTGGAAAAGCCAGGCTTGTGAAAATTACCGATGCTAATTAACACGAAATTTTGGGAGTCCGAAAAAGGCTTGTAAAAATAAGGCTATTTGACCCTGGTTGACCACGATCCCTTGGGTGAAATCTAGCCGCCTTGCCGATGCGGAAATACAGAAAATATTGCAAAACTTGAGTCACCGGTGGTTAAATTTTCTGTGGGTCTCTCAGAGTGCTCATTCCAAACCCACCAACTAGATTCCACCGACAAATTCGTACGCATTCCACTTTTGAACGAGGACAAAGCAAAATACTCTTGTGGAGTCAGAACTGCCCTAATACAGAAAATTTTGCAGAACTTGAGTCGTTGGTGGTTAAATTTTCTGTGGGTCTCTCAGAGCATTCATTCCATGCGCACAAGGTTGATTCCACCAAGAATTTTGTGCCCATTCCACTTCTGAACGAGGACAAAGCAAAATACTCTTGTGGAGCCAGACCTGCATGCCCAAATAAAGAAAATATTACACCACTTGAGCCTCAGGTGGCTAAATTTGCCATAGCTCTCCCTGAGCACTCATTCCATGGTAGGAAACCTAATTTGAGCGAGAAATCTGCATCCATACCACTTTTGAACACGGAAAAAGCAAAATATGCTTGTGGAGTAAGACCTGATGCCCAAATACAGAAAATATTACACCAATTGAGCCGTCGGGGGTTGAACTTTCCATGGCTCTCCCTCAAAACTCATTCCATGGTAAGGAACCTCCTTCGAGGGAGAAATCTGCACCCATTCTACTTTTGAACACCGAAAAAGCAAAATACGCTTGTGGAGTCAGACCTGCATGCTCAAATACAGAAGATTTTCCACAACTCGAGTGACCGGTGGTTAAATTTTCTGTGGCTCTTCCTGAGCACTCATTCCATGCTAAAGAACCTAATTCGAACGAAAAATCTGTACCCATTCCACTTTTGAATGAGGGGAAAAAAGGCTTGCAGAGTAAGAATTGCCTGCCTAGATGCGAAAAATATTACACCAGTTGAGCCGCCAGCCTGAGCACTCATCCCATGCCTAGGAACCTAATTCAAACGAGAAATTGGTACCCATTCCACTTTTGAATGAGGAAAAAGCAAAATGGACTTGTGGAGTCAGAACTGCTGGCCCAGATGCGAAAGATATTACACCAGTTGAGCCGCCAGCGGTTAAATTTTCCCTGGCTCTTCCTGAGCACTCATTAAGGGTGTAAAAAAAAAATTTAAAGCATGTAAACATCGGCCGACGCTTCACAAGATATCCTAGATCTCAAATATGTCTGCCATCCGTGTCACCTCAGAAGGGGTTCTGTGTTTATTAGCCGGCCTGAAGTTCTCGGCAAGGCCAGAAGACGACCAAAGACTAACCTGTGAGCCTGTTTGGAGGAGTTTTTTTCACAGTTTTTTACATACAGGTCGGAGGGCCCCCACGTAACATACGTATTTTACCCTGTAATTTACATGTAAAATTGGGCCGATGTAATTTACATTGACCAATTTTAGCCAGCACTAACTGGTGTACCGAAAATTGTCGAGATGTTGATTTTTCTGCAGCTACATTTTTAACCACATGACCCTATTGCCCTCACTGCAATCCATTACATCTTCAAACGCGTGACTGTATTACCCTCACTGCAAAATCGATAACCCTGATCATTCCGAATTATATCAGAATATCTAGCTATATTCCATGTCGATCCGTGCAGCACTCACCGAGATACAGGTAATTCTTTCGTAGGGATCAAAATCATCCCAAAATGTTACATCTTTCGAAATGCATCAAGGCCTTCCTTGGCCAAAATCTATGCCATTTGAACATGCATCTATAGACTGCATTGATCCCCAAACTGCCAATGTCACTGAATAAACAATATTTTTTGCAACTTTTTTTCTATCACTAATTTCCCATGAATTAGCTGAGTAGATCTGTATAGGTTTCATGTGAATCGGGGCAGAACCCAATGAGATATGGGGAATTCTTTGAAAACAGCCCAAAACAGAAAATTTCCGTCTGCGCCTCCGGTACTGCCAATAGCTGTAATTTTCCGTTCGTGCCCTCGGTACTGAAATTAGCTGTAATAATACGATACGAAGCCCCCATTCGAACATTTTATTTTTCAAATATCCAAAGACGATAATTTTGAAAGATTTCCCAGGACATGTAAAATAGGTCATCAGAACATCTCATAAACATTTTTTCAGGGAAACGTTCCTGCGGGGTCGTGGTAACATCGTCGGAACCTTTCACAAACATCATGGGAAATATTGCTGAAATATCGCGGTATAAAATCCAGGCAACTGAGGAAGACCTATGGACTGCTGATTCGGTCTCAGAAATGCTGTTATAAGTAGTAGTTCTCTCAGCCGCAACCATTGCATGAATGAGAAGGATCTGGACGGATTTTCTGCTGGCCTGCATTGCGCACCCGAACATGCACCCACAAGCACTGTACTTTTTCGTTCAATTCGGCAGTCACGTGTCACGCACACCCCTGCCGCTGACAAAATTTGGTTGTTGTCACAGGTCACGCAGGGGTCTGCCGAATAGAAGATCCGTGTCACACGGAATCTTCGCGGGTGTCAAGCAAAATTGCCGAAATGGTTTTTTTGGTCACACGTCACATCCCCTGCCGAATTGAATGAAATCATACAGCGGCGATGGAAAGTCCTGCACGCGCTCGTTTAGGTCCATTTCTGAGCCGAATGTTGGAATCAATAGAGGAAACCAGTATTAGCAGTGAACCCGTTGCAAACGCGCAGGGAATTCTTCGCTAGCTACAGGACTTGAGTACTACTCAGCAGTAATTCAGGTACAAATTTAGTCTGTCAGGTACAAGAATGAACGGCGGGTTCCTGGTAGCAAAGTACGCCACGGGGGCAGTGCGCGCACATAACTTGTAACTCCAACACCGAATCACTCCAAATAAAATTATGGCATGAAATTCGAGTGATTTCAGGGATTCTTGAACAATTCTAACTCTTTATGAAATAACGGATGTGTGAAGCCTTTAAACTCCGCTCTGGGACATCTGGCCCAAAACTTTGGAGGCGCCCGTCAATTAGCACACTCGGTGGACTACTAACTGACCGTTATCTTAGCGCTCAAAGGTAGTGCAACCCGGGCATACTAATTTATCGCCACGAACCGTGAGGAAGTGGATGCGAGGCCGCGAAGCGGCCGAACAGCCGCTTGTTAAGCCATACAGTGGCGGCAAAAAAAATTGCCGCCATCATTTGGGCCCGTTTCTTGACCGATTCCCTTCAAATAAAATGCCAACATGAGCGTTGATGAATTTCATTAGGTTTTGCGTGCTTCAAGCCACATCTTATGTCTTTTGTTGTCTGGCAATAAAATACATTGTAGTTTTCTGAAAAATCGAGTCTGTGGAATCACATTGTATGCAACAATGGTATATACAGCATGAAAGTACTTGAAAAGACGAGCAACATGATATATGGATTCAACCATATTCATTGTGAATTGGGCTCACAACAGTGCCGGCAAGTTGGGCATTTTGGGCATTTTTGCCCCATTTGGTGCTAAAAATGCCCAAACTGGCCATCTTATACCACGCGTTGTGAGCCCAAAACGCTATCGATTCAACTGAACTAAAAGACAAAGATAGTGACTTTTACAAGTACTTTCATGCTGAATATACCATTTTTGCATACAATGTGATTCCACAGACTCGATTTTTCAGAAAACCACAATTTACTTTATTGCGAGACAACAAAGACATAAGATATGACTTTAAGCACGCCAAACCTAATGAAATTCATCAACGCTCATGATGGCATTTTATTTGAAGGGATTCGGTCAAGAAACGGGCCACACAATGGCGGCAATTCTTTTTTGCCGCCACTGTATGATACCGGTTGCGTTGTCTCAGAATAAAATAATCAGGAGTTTTCTCGAAAATCGACTTGGCAGATTCGCACGCGATCAAAAAACCGCGAAGGCAGGCTGAAATTACTTGAAAAATGGAGCATATTCACAATTTAGTTCACCAGAATCAATGTGGTTTTGAGCTCGCAACGTGGCCCGCAAGTTGGCTATTTTCAGTATTTTTGGCACAAAAAGGCCCCAAAATGCCCAACTTGTATGCCCTGGTGCAGCTCAGATCACTATAAATTTAGGTCAACCAACATAATGCAATGTTGAAATAGTAGGAGAGAAACCTGTAAAGGAAGAACTGCCAAATACAGCCTAGCTTGTTTCTTTTATCACGGATTTTGAAAAGCGTGATTTGGTATGGAGAGCTAATTGCATGCCGCAAATTGCCAGATGATACCCAGCACTATTCTGAGCAGCCCTGTCTTTTTGGAATTGTCCCGGCTGCTTTGGTTGTTAAACCATAGGTCACGGAACTCTCCATATTGGGTGTGGCAGTGCTGTAACCTCGGCCTGAATCAGAAGCACTCGTGGGGATTCCACAGCCACAATTTAATCCCTGGCTGTGATATTCCCACTCGCGGGGGGTCCACAGCTACAATTTGAATCCTGGCTGTGATATTCTTGCTCACAATTAAAATTTGATGCTAAAAGCCTAAATCCTTCAAGCGTTTCCTTATCCCTGCCAGATGAATAATTGTATCACGTTTAAATCCCGAATATCTTTCTGGATTTTTCATGTAAATATCCCGTATTTGAGATGCATACACGACATCTCTTTGACCATCCTTTGAGCCAGAAAAATCTAGTCAAAACTAGCGGAGAGTCGCGCATGAGATCAATCTTTTATGATCCAATACTTTTTCCGAGTCAGTGTAGTACTGAGGAACTATGTAAGCAGATCCCTCGTATCACATTGTACCTGTTTGTGAAGACAATGCCGATCAGCTTGCCTTCAACGCCTTTGAATGAGAGATATCTATTCTGCCCTCCCTTTCATGGACTGAGCATCGTTATATTGTCTCTCGCTACTACACATTGCTATGTAGCCCTAACATATTCATTCCGCTCCGTCTCACAATGTGATTTAATATGGAGAGCTGCTTTCGCCCAAATGATTACAAGGTGATAGCCAGCGGAATTCTAAGCAAAACTGTCTCTTCACATTTTCCGCTAATGCCTTCGTTATTGAGAAATCGGCATCCAACCTCTCCATAATGGCGGGAAGCGGTGTTGGGAAAAGCAGGCCGAATCTATAGTGTTGCAAAGGCAATTGCCATAAGATCATACTCTGCCTCAAAACGTGACTTATTATGGAGAGCTGCTTTCACCCAAATGATTGTGAGGTGATAGCCAGCGGAATTCTAAACAAAACTGTCGCTTCAGATTTTTCGTTGATGCCCTCATCATTGAAAAATCGGTGTCCAACCTCTCCATAATGGCGGGAGGCGTTGCTGGGAAGAACGGGCCGAATCCATAGCGTTGCAACGGCAACTGCCATAAGATCATCCTTATTCCGCTCCATCTCAAAACGTGACTTATTATGGAGAGCTGCTTTCGCCCGAATGATTGCTAGGTGATAGCCAGCGGAATTCTAAGCAAAACTGTCTCTTCGGATTTTTCCGCTGATGCCCTCATCATTGACAAATGGGTGTCCAATCTCTCCATAATAGCGGGAGGCGATGCTGGGAAGAGCGGGCCGTATCAATAGCAACGGCAATTCCCATGAATGAACCAAAGACAAATTCATGGAACACTCCCTGGGGCACTGTTCAGTCGTGCTCCCCGGAAATGGACAGGCTCTGAACCACCCTAGAATGCTCCAAAAAAACTCCGCGACTTTCTGAGACTATCACGGTAGATATGTGAAGACATCCCAAATCCGGAAGGCGGATCAAACCTCATGGAACCTTCAGTTCTTCGTGAAATCCATCTCTGGTTGATGATTCAGACCTACTCATCGAGAGCTCTCAATTGGTACTACTCCGAGGTTTTTCCCACGAGATTTTGGTGTGCGCCAAATTCTTCAGGTACTTCACACATTAAATCGCCTTTTTCGGAGGATCGGCGCATGCAAAATTGTTCCTCCGGGGTCCGTTGGGCTACCCACAGCAAAAGGAATCGATTGGCAACAGGGTGGTGCAAGAGAAAAGAGGGAAAGAGTAACATTCAAACCGTGTGATATTAGACTAAAGTAAAGAAATGGAAAGATAACTACTGTATGGGTGAAACGCGTAGGGCCGTTTCTGCTTACAAATCTGCCTTTTATGGTAGTTGATGACAGAACTACCATAAAAGGAAATAAACAGCCCGTTTCAATGCGTAACACACTGTTTGCCGTTTCACCCATACACAAGGCTACAGTATCAGACTTGACTGTCCTCGTCCATTGTCCACTCGACAATGCTTTCGTGCGGGCCAATTGTCTGGTACCAAAAAATGAGCGCAGCCCTTGACATGGCAGTTCCTCAGAGACATTAGAGAGCTTGCGCAAAAGCCGCACGAGCCACATGCGGCTTTTTTGCATTGCGCAAAGCCGCACGGCAAATTTGAAATGTGAGAGGTGTCAATCAATGTAAGCTTACCTGAGGCGAAGGAGAGGTGCTGTGGGGAGAGGGAACATCCTCGACATTGCCTCTACTGTATCGATTTTGCAGTTAGGGCAATACAGTCACGCGTTTGAAGATGTAATGGATTGCAGTGAGGGAAATAGGGTCACGTGGTTGAAAATGTAGCTGCAGAAAAATCAACATCTCGACAATTTTCGGTACACCAGTTAGTGCTGGCTAAAATTGGTCAATATAAATTACATCGGCCCAATTTTACATGTAAATTACACGGTAAAATATGTATGTTACATGGGGGCCCTCAGACCTGCATGTAAAAAACTGTGAAAAAAACCCCTCCAAACGGGCTCACAGGTTAGTCTTTTGTCGTCTTCTGGCCTTGCCGAGAACTTCAGGCGGGCTAATAAACCCCTTCTGAGGTGACACGTATGGCAGACACATTTGAGATATAAAATATCCTGTGAAGCGACAGCCGATGTTTACACGCTTTACAATGTTTTTTACACCCTTAATGCGTGCTCAGGAAGAGCCAGGGAAAATTTAACCGCCGGCGACTCAACTGGTGTAATATATTTCGCATCTGGGCAGGCAGTTCTGACTCCACAAGTCCATTTTGCTTTTTCCTCATTCAAAAGTGGAATGGGTACCAATTTCTCGTTCGGATTAGGCTCCTGGGCATGGGATGAGTGCTCAGCAAGAGGCATGGAAAATTTAACTACCGGCGGCTCAAGGGGTGTAATAGTTTCTGTATTTGGGCATGCAGGTCTGACTCCACAAGCATATTTTGCTTTTTCCGTGTTCAAAAGTGTATGGGTGCAGATTTCTCGCTCGAATTAGGTTTCCTACCATGGAATGAGTGCTCTGAGAGACCCACAGAACATTTGGCCACCAGCGACTCAAGTTCTGCAAAACTCCACAAGAGTATTTTGCTTTGTCCTCGTTCAGAAGTGGAATGGGTACGAACTTCTTGGTGGAATAAACTTTGTGCGCATGGAATGAGTGCTCTGAGAGACCCACAGAAAATTTAACCACCAGCAACTCAAGTTCTGCAAAATTTTCTGTATTAGGGCAGTTCTGACTCCACAAGAGTATTTTGCTTTTTCCTCATTCAAAAGTCGAATGCGTACGAATTTATCGGTTGAATCTAGTCGGCGGGCTTGGAATGAGCACTCTGAGAGACCCACAGAAAATTTAACCACCGGTGACTCAAGTTTTGCAATATTCTCTGTATTTCGGCATCGGCAAGGCAACTATGGTGCGGATCACCTAGCTACCGCTACCCCGTGCTTAAAATTTTACGGCTTCAAATTTGATCTAATTTCTTATCCCTCTTCCAAAAGTGCTTCTTTTGAAGGTACAAGAACAACTGGAAGAGGGATTTTTATTTGCATCAAAACTGAGTGAGCTAAAAAAAGGTTGGCGGCCGATTTGGCCACATGCGTGTATTATATTCAAAAAGCTCTGTTTAAGCTGTGAATAGGTGTAAAATGTAGTTATGGGAGTCTACGATTCTACTGGTCGAACTGCCGTGCAACTCGCTCGGGAAAACGGCGATGAGATGAGTATGTAGTCGAACTGAATCCCCAAACCACCTGTTGAGCTTCTTTGGGTTCCAAATCATTGCGGTACGCTGCCGTCCACCTAATCATACGGTATTCCCACTTGTGAATTATGGTTCGCGAGACCGAGGCAAGCGCTGCTGGCATATTCGCTTTGAGGCCGTTGTAAGTATAATCACAATGATCACGAAGATACTTCTTGACGGCGCCCCCAAAGAACTCGATGAAGTTCAGCTCGCAATGGTATTTGGGGCAAAATATCACCAGATGACCGGCGTCTTCAATAGTCTCAGCAACCATTGACCGCTGCTCGAGGAAATGCGGGTGCAATTCGAGGACCCGCGTCGCACATGTACAGCAGTCTCGGGGAGCGGAATGAAGCTCCTTTTTGCACTCCTTGACAAATTTGCTTGCAGGCCACAAACCCCGCTCTTGAAGAATGGCTTTCATTCCCTTGGGCAGTCCAGGATGCTCCGGATGGTTGGCCGGATAAACCATTTTCGGGGTCCTCCGAATGGCACCATCCCACCACCATCCATCTCGCATGTATGCCTGTTTTCCTCCAGGGTTAAGATTCATACCCGTTTGGGTTGAATTTGTTGTGCAGATACAGAGGCCATTGGGAGTAATTAAATTACTGTAGAATACACTCAAAAGTCGCGTGAAAACACCCTCAGAGGTACACCAAATTTGAAAAAAAAAATCTCCACCAGATTTGGCCACTAATCTCGGCTAGCGGCAGCTAGGTGACCCGCACCATATATGAGATTACCTCCTGCGGCGTGGCGCAAGCGGGGGAGCGCCGCTAGTTCTAAAGGTGAGCGGGCGAGGGGAAGGCGTCAGTACAGGAGCTCTTCCACATGCTGGAAGCCCACTGGGCCTCGCGGGGTCGGAGAAGAGCCAGCCATGCGGCCCACACCGGAGATTTCACCCAAGGGACCGTAGTCAACCAGGGTCAAATAGCCCTATTTTACATGCCTTTTTCGGACTCCCAAAATTTCGTGTTAATTAGCATCGGTAATTTTCACAAGCCTGGCTTTTCCGGCTACTTTTAGTTAAATCGGTGTCATCGCAGATTATTTTAGGGCATTTTTCAGTGAAAAAAAAGGCTCCAATATTACAGCTGTTCCGAAGAACCTTGAGACTGCCCAGATTTTTTCGATCGGTTTCCCAAAGTGGATTTGTCCGGATTCAGAACGGTAGACGGTTGCTTCGACTCCTGGCTGCTTCAGGAGCCCTGTAGAAGTCATATCACCACTCGTACGGCCCTCTCTGGGCCTTTCAGATGGCAGAATGGCAGAGCGCGCAAGATTGGGCCGATGATAAAAAAGCAATACAAAACCGGCAGACTCTATAGCCTATCGCTCGAAAATTCTCATTTCGGTTTACAGCTAATGTCCAGAATGCCTATAAACCAGCTGACGCATTCGTGGACAAGCATACCACTAATTCTGGCTCCATGACAACCTTCACAATGAGCACAAATCCCTCCTCTAAGAAAATCGGCTCATTGGACCCAATTTGGGCTTGGTAGACGGAATTCTCGCTTCGGGGCTGAATTCTCAGATTAGACAGGTTGCGCAACGGCCACTGGAGCCATCTGATGGCTGATTTGACGTGCGCAAACGGATGGCTGGTGGCTCAAGTGGCTGATGAACCAAAGGCAAAGTAAGTTGTATTCAGTGCTGGAATGAGGACTGACGAAGGTGTATCTCACGAAACTACCCCCACCCTTGCCGTGGCACCAATTTCCCCTCGAGAAACAATATTTTTGGTACCAGTCAGCCAGCCCGATGTGTGGAGGATACTGTGAGCCTTATAGATGGTCAGTAGTACTTGCAAATGAATTGATTCATGGAAAAATGAGTTGAGGTATTGGGCCATTTGAGCCACCAGCCACCGATTTGCGCACACCAAATCAGCCACTGGATGGCTTCAGTGGCTGTTGCGCAACCTGTCTATTAGCTGTAATTGACCTTCCGTCATAGCAGGCGCGAAAAATTCATAGACACTCAGAGTACACCGAAGACCGAGATAGATCGGCAGTATGTCTTCATAGACCACCGAAGACCACCAGAGACCACGATAATAGAGGCCGTTTCTTTCAGATTTTCCTGATGTATCGGCCTCGAGGACGATCTCAGGCTGGTTGTCATCAACTGGGGGCTGTCCACCGATTAGTTGGTGCTGAGTCGATATTTGTCCCGATTCACGTACCGCGTTCATAAACTGGCTTGAGACTCGACTGGGCGTGCTGAAGAGCAAATTCTGCCCCCGGATCATCGGTTGCCGCTGACAAACAGGCACAGCATATTGCCACATTCCGACCTGATGCAATGAAAACATACAAATACTGGTTGCATGGGACGGGAGGCGTTGGGTAAAGCTTCAACACGCTCGGGAGGCCTCCTTGGACCGTAGACTCCAAAAGTTGGGGGGTCTCCAAACTTTTTTTTCCGGCCTGACGGCCGGACTATCCCTAGGTCGCCGGTTTGAATACCGGAGTACCCTTGAATAGGCATGGCTCGCACGTTCTCACATACTGTACTTTCAGGTGACGGGTGACAGAGGGTCGTGAACCGGACAATTTTGGTCCAGGTGACGGTGACGAAGCGATTTTGCGGCGTAAATAGCTCCATTTATAGGAATTTGGGCTGAGTGCCGACAAATGAACAATTGATTCAGTGAACAATTGAAGTGGCGGTGACATGGCGTGAACCTTTGGTCGAAATGGTACAGTACCAGTTCACGTCTCGTTCAAATGCGGCCACCAGAAGCGTAATTGAAGTTAAGACTTGGTAGCATAAAATCCTTTATGCCCCAGACTGTCATGCGATGCTCGCATTATGAACATCCTATGATCGGGACACGCAAAGTGATCAGCAAGCGTCCTCGGCCTCGACAGCAAGGGCATTCACCGGCCTCCAATCCCCCCACAGCGAACGGAAAGAACATTGGAGCAACGTCATACGAGTCACATCTCCCCCTTTTGTACAGGAATCAAGATAACAACCGGATCTGCATGTCGTGCAGGTGTGGTTGTCTCGTAACATTCGCTTAGCGGGCTGACTTTATCTCAGGCGTTCATTCCCGGAGGCAGCAACATCGGCGGAGCTAATAGAACACTCACAAATGGAGCATTCAGAGGTCTATCGAGGGCTGCAGAAACTTCCATGTTTCATTCCATTTCATTGACTTTCGTCGTTGCACATATGTACTTATCTCCCAGCGTGTCCAAATGAAGGTCGGCATTATTTTTCCCAATCTGCGAACGCAGTGCCATTAATCCAAGGAGGAAAATGATTTACCACAGTATATGTGCATCATATCCCGAAGCTTCACCTAGCCCAATGTGAGCTGGTCGATACGCATAGGCGCATCGACCGACCGAATCGTTGGCCCAGTTAAAATGCTCTGGGATGAACCAGCATCCACGCACTGACCCGACACAAATATTTAAATTTCGTTCGCTACTTTCTTAGACTTCAGGTAGGCAGCTGGTGAAACCTCGGCTTGTTGTGATGGCCCAATCTGCGCTGGCCGGTGCGCCGGCTGAGCAAGCGTGGGGCCAGTAAGAATTACTGAGGCTCGTAGTGAATTTTTATCCGGGAAAACTTCTCTATGCACGACAAATACGACTTATGATGTTGACTGGGTGAAACATTGCCTTATTGCGATGGTCCTGCTGGCCGAGCAAGCATTGGGCCAGTGGGAATTATTTATGTGGACAATTATCCTCATGTTTCAAATAAAGTCTGCTTGCGAGACTGGGATTTACTTAGGTTTGAGACCAATTTTTTATCAATTTAGCCGCTGTTCAATGGTGTTGCCGTCATGCGATCGTGTTCAGCTTCAACAAACAAAAGTATTCTGCTTTTTCCTCATTCAGAAGTGGAATGGGTACGAATGTCTCGTTGGAATCAGGGTTGTGGGTATGGAACGAGTGCTCAGGAAGACCCTTACAAAATTCAACCACCGGCGAATCAAGTTGTGCAAAATTTTCTGAAGGCCGCGTTATAATTTAGACAATTTATATCTCATGCCGGACTTAGTCTCTGCACCCCATAATAGCGCGTGAATATTAACCCGAACGATTCTTCTGCGTGCACAATCACCCTACTAGGAGTGCAATGGAGAAATGGTAAGAAACTTGAAGACTACGATATAATATGCTCCTCGGGGAATCGAACCCTCCTCGAATAACATTATGAGTGATTCACACGAACCGAAGCCGAATATTGACCGGTGAATGTTGACCTATAGGCATTTTATTAGTGCCTGCCGGCCTCGGCACAACAATGTTCAGAGGCAAAGTTGTTCTTAATGCCAGGAACTGTGTTTTGACCGAGGGAATTTGTCAGGCTCCCACTTTTGCTTTTGGGTAGCTTTACTATTGCTCTTAATTTTTTGAACTACGGAAAACCCCTCGGTCAGAACACAGACTTGTGCATTTATCAAAACTTTGGCGGCCCGACGCCGACACCGCCCAGAAAACGTGCCGGCGTCCCCACGTCAAATTTTGGCAGAGAGGAAACACGAACAAACAATCCACCGATTTGGTGGGCGGTGCCCAGTCCCACATTTTGGGTTCCATTGTGAGACACGGGTTCAAAATACCATTGTGAGGCACGTGGATCAAATGGCCCCTTATCCCGCCGAATTGAACGAAATTGTACAGTATAGTTAACAAAATCATCGGAGGGGAAAGAGGAAAAACAAAAACAAAGCTACCATCGATGTGCGAAACAACATAAGAAAGGGAGACGAGGTAGACATGGCGGTGATGGGGGGGAGGACTGTTTGTTGTGCCGTCAAGACGGTACAGGTGCAGCATTGTAATATAGTTAACAAAATCATCGGCGGGCAAAAGGAAAAAGGAAAACAAAGCTACCATCGATGTGCGAAACAACAGAAGAAACGCTGCAACAATAAAGATGAAAAACAATCAGCACAAGATCAAAAGCCAGCGAGTACCAATCAGCCAACGACAGTGAACATACCAAAAGATAAACCAAGGACAACGGGGAAGAAAACAACAAAAGCACCTAGAAAACCAGATTAGAAGAACAGAAAAACAAAGGAAAGAGATTGAAACCTTCAGTGATAAAAGTGAAACCTAAACAACGCAGAAACAGAAAAACAAACCAAAAAGCTCGTGACTTCCGAATCGGAATTGGGACAGGTTTGTGCAATGCAACAAAATTCAAGTCCCCCAGGTAAATAACATCACAGAAGGCCACTGCAACGAAACATGGGCAGCGCTATATTGCCGCGGCAAAACCCGGCCACCACAATGTGTGCAGGGCCACCTCAACTTTTGTACTGGTACACCCCGGTTTCATGAGTTGCAAAAATAGCAATTTGGGTTAGGATCAGTATGATTTGGTTCATATCTGCCCATCCGGGGCCATAAATGCCTTAGATATCCGTGTTCTAATCAATACCTGTTGACCCCTGGGCCAAGAAACGAAGTATACTTATGCAAAATTAGTTTGGGGATTTTTGCTCCAAAGGATGTATTAGGATATAGAAACACTCTCGCATGAATGACTTGCGGGGGTCCGGGGGCGATGATGTATTTTTACTTGCTTTCAGGATAACTCCTGGAAACCGGGCAAGCAGTGCTTTTCTCAACCTGAATTGCAGAGCATGTACCTTTGCCCGTCCTCAATGACTCCGGCCTGTATCCTTGTCTGGTACAGGAGTGTCCTCGCCCATTTTTCAGGGTTTGGGTTTCATGGGAGAATTCTCTTCGTCATTTGCATCTACGCAGAACATGAAATAAAAGCATCTACTAGTAAACTGAAAAAAAAAAAAAAACACTCAAAGCCCATCGAAGAACAAGCCATCAAGGAGGTCCAGTACGAGAACATGTTGTTTCACTGTTCAGAGGAGACACATTGGATCCAAAAGTGAGCCAGGATTTCAACTTGCAGGACTGAGGAGGAGCCAGCTGTGTGGCCCAACTGATGAGTTCAAAAGAACGAAACCAACCTTCGATGACTCTCCTGGGTTGTGAATGTTTAAATTCGTTTTTAAAGCAGCATCTACCAGGAAGGGAGTTTTTGGTGTACGTTTTCTGAATGCTCATGCAGTGATCTCCCCGTGGGATTATTACCACTCGTTGGCCCTGGTTCTGCGGTCGATTTGACGATTTGACCTCTGGTTTTTCGACTGCGGAAAGCCCAGTCGACTTCGATGCTGGCTCTTCGTCCAACATTCTACCGCTCCTCCAAAAGTCGGGCACGCTTTGGTTGGATCGGCACATATCCTCGCTGGTGCGCATCGGGGAGTTCGGCGTGACAGCAGAAATTACTGCCAACCGCGTTGAATATCTAACCCAGTTCGCCTCCCTTTGCCCGATCCCCGAGATGTCCACCGCCTTTGTGATTAGCGCTCAGGCCCTCAATTCAATATCATGGATACACAGGGACCTTGCTCACTGTGGACGCGCCCATAAAGTACAAGGTGCGTGTCAAGCTTGAAATGCGCAATATATTCTCCTATTTTTAGGATCACGACGCCTGGAAAGGGACCACCGGGACCGCCGATTCAAAAGTTTGGGTTACGTTCCAGCCGGGGAAGTCCGCCGTCAATCTCGTCTGGTGTGCAAACGTACGAGAGTTAGCCCTTGCGACCATGGATCCGAGCATCCGCAAGGCTCTAATCATCCGCCCACGCAACGTCGCGCATAATCATCCAAATGCTTTTGTCGGATATCTATGTCGGGTTTCTCAACATGGACCATCTATTTTTGACTTAATTTTCCAGCAGAAGATCTAGATTTACTTTACTCCGTAGATGTATTGTCGTCTACGTGGCGGCCCGCAGAAGAGGAGGGGAACGGGGCTGCCTGGCGAGACACGAAAGAATCGGCGAGAGTGCATCCTTAGTTATGTTGTTGGGACGCGTACCCTTGATCCGGCGGTGGATGACCAGAGTGTGGGTTGTGATGGTCGTATTGCCTGCTCAGAAGAGCAACGATCAGCCTGCCGTTAACATCGCTTGCGAACCGACCAACCCTGCAAACTCGCGGCACTTTTTGTGGAGTTGGGGCGGCGACGCGGGGCACCCAAAAGGCCAGGAGAGATCTGGATACGGGTCCGAAGCCGAGGAGGAGAACGCGGCTTCTTGGTGAGGTTGGAGACGACTGGCGAGAATCCGTAGGACAAGCTTGAATCCATGCGGTTGCGACTTAAGTTGACAGTGCCACCGGATATAGGTCGCCGCCCTTATTACAAATCCAAATTTGTTCCCACGGCCTTTCCTATCGCGCCACTGCCTTTCGACTCTGCCTGGCCTCTCTATCCTCTGCTACCTCACCATGACCCCTCGTTTTCGCTGGCGCGACCCCCTCGCTGCCGTACACAGGTTCAAGTTCGCCGATGGTCAGTTATTTAAATTTAAATGCAATCTTGCGCGTCTCGGCAATTCAGGTCAATTCGCAGCTCGAGTGAATGTCTGTATACTGCCCCAGGACACGACTTCTCTGGTATCTGCGATGCCGGTTCCAATATTCAGACTGCAGGATGAGATCTGCGTGATTCTTGTTGGTTCAGTGGATACTGTGGTAACTCACGACATGCTAAAAAATCTCCACTGCTGGTGCGCCAGGAAAAGATCAAGAAAGCTCTTTTTTGGCTAATTGAACATAATCCTCTGTATGCTGATCTCAACAAGAACACCGTAATCACGAATTTGGAAGAATACCCAACATACGACTGCCCGTTCGCAATTACAGATTTTCTACGTACAAACTCTGCCAGCAAGGAGCTTCATACACCTCATATTCTGGTCAAGCAAACACTGAGTTATTTGGATCTTTTGAACTTACCTCAACCTCACTTGTAGATGTGGATAATATGGAGTCAACGTATCAGCAGCGAAAGCTTGAGGCACTACAACGGCTCAAGAATCAGGAAGCAGGATTTGTGAAGTTTCCATCGGGTAATACCCCTTGTCCACGTCGAAAAATCCTCGTGTGTTTGGGTGGTTATGGCCAACTCTTTTTCCATATGGTGTCGGAATGATTGATAATAACAATGTTCGGATTTCACCAGACATCCCATTTCATCAGGTTGATACATTACCCCATGTACAGCACCTGTTATCCATCCCAGATCGCCGTTTCCAAGTACACAAGTCCTTCATTTTCGTCATGAGCAACATTATAAAGCGTCGCAAATCTCCCTTTCAAGCTCGCCTTGCGACAAGTCGATCCTGGTTGCCCGTAGTGCAAGATTTAATGCAGAAAATTGATGCAGATTCAATGGACAGCTACCGAGCGAAACTTGATGAAAATAGATTTGCAAAACCTGAGACCACTGGTGAGAAAGCAGCAGCAAGCGTGATGAAATACCTTAGTTATGTTTCAGATCACATTCCAGGTTCAATGGGAGATGTTGAGAAAGTGAAGCAGGAAATGCGAAGTACTATCGTATGTGAAGGGTTACCACATATATTTCAACCACAAACTTCGCTGATTCGCATAACCCAATAGCTCAGGTTTTAGGACGCGAAATTGATCTGGACAAGATTTTCGATGTCCTCGATGAAGGATCAAAAGAATCAAGTGCGCGTGCAAAGGCCCTAGCTAAAAATCCCGTGGCAGGAGCGGAGTTCTTCGACTTGATGTTGACAAAATTTTTGGAGATCGCTCTGGGCACAAAGAGGACATCAAAAACTGGGATTCTGGGCAAGGTCAAATGCTGGTATGCTGCGGTCGAAGCACAAGTTCATGGGTTACTTCACGCGCATAAACTTTTATGGATCGATGGTGCGCCACCTTCGCCTCTGGATATCAAGAAACGAATGGATTCAGATCCCGAGTTTAAACAGAAGCTCCTCGCATGGTACGATGACCTGATATGCCAGAGCTTCCCAAAAGACACAGTTCCCTATACACCGGCTGCTGGCGCTCCGAAGCAACTTCCAGTGCTGAGCCGTCCGTTAGATCCGGATTCCCCAGACTACGAGCGCAGGAGAGATCAACACCACAGAGATCTATGCGAAACCACCCGTTTGGTTCATGAGCATAACGCGACGTGCTTCAAACGTATTCCTCCACGAATCCAATGTTTGATGGACCCCGACTCCGACTGCCGCTTCCAGCTTCCTCGGCCACTGGTTTCAGAGACACATTTCGACGATGACGATGACCTTGTAATACGTTGTGAGAATGGAAATCTGAACGGCCATAATCCGACTGCAACTCTTTGCCTTGGATGCAACACGGATCTCAAGCAGACTGCATCAGGTTCAACCGCAATGACCATGGTTGAGTATATGTGCAATTACACTACAAAATTGCAGCTACTTAGATACTTCGGTTGTGTTCTCCGCCCTTTGCGCATCAATCAAAGTGTTGCGAGAAAAGCCTCCAGAAGACATTGATGGACAGGTTGACAGTTCAGAGATGACCCGGTTAATGTTGGTTAAAACAACGAATGCTTTGGTTGGTAAACGGGAGCTTACGGGCCAACAAACTGCTAGTTTACTGTTGGGCCGAAAGAACAGCTATACGTCACACGAATACGAGCAGTATTGGTGGCAATCCATGCTTCGAGATCTTGCGTAGGACATTTTTACTATGGAGGTCGAATCGGATCTTGTTCCAGAGGCAAACAATGAAAATCGAGAGGAGCAAGAGGATGACAACAATTTGGGTTCCCGCATAATTATCCCAGAAGACGAAGATGACCGAATGGTCTTACTCACAGCCGAAAACGAGAGAAATGCAGCGGAAAAGAAATATTCAAGACTATTTGAGGACCTATTTCACAGTCAACACCTAATTAGAGAGCTTGTGCCAAAGCAGCATGCCGCTTTTTGATTGTGCAAAAAGCGGCATGCAGCTTTTTTTTTTCTTCCTCTGAAGGCCATTACGACTGTGTAATAGCATTGTGGTGTTGAAATTTGAGAATTTGTAAAAAGCTGCATGCCGCTTTTGCACAAGGCACAAAAGCGGCATGCCGCTTGGCACAAGCTCTCTATTGACTGCGCAATTACTCCTGCGGGTCTGGTTACGCGTTTGACACGTCCGTTGCGTGTCTACTGGGTTGGCCGTCCTTCCTGAATTTTTCCGTAATTGTTTGCTGAACGGTCCCCACCCGAACTTGATTTGATGTGCAGTTGGGACATTATGAGAAATTTTGTGAAGGAGAAGAAACCCAAGTCCAAAGCCCAGCGTAATACATACCTCAAATTCAAACCAGGACATCCTCAGTATGCGACGCACTGCCTGAAAAAATTGGATACTCAACGAATACCTGTTTTAATGGGATATCGTATTCCTCTCAGTGACTCGGCAAGGACGAATTGAAATATGCTGTCGCTATGTTAGCATTGTTCCAACCGTGGTCAGATGTCAAGTCATCTCCCCTCAAGCTCTCGGATACATCATGGCAAGATGCTTGGGACAAGGTCAAAGTGTCCAAGTCTTCAGAGCATGCTAGAATTGTGGCCAACATGCAGCTTTTATATCAGACTCGGGATGCCAAATTTGACTTTGCGGCGAAGCGGAGAAAACGACTCACTGAATTGAAGATGGTGGCCAAAAATAAGGGATTTGACAGCGAGAACACGGACGAGCAATATGATCCAGTGTGGGAGAATGCGATGCAAACAGCTGTTGACCTGGATGATTTGGATAGTTCAACTTTGCTTAAGGATACGCGAGCCACTCGTGACGCAAAGCAAATAATCGCAGAGGCTCAAAATACTGGATTTTACTTTGTAGCCCAAATTCCCAGCAATGGAATCCGTATGAGATACCACTCAAGATCCATCCTTGGAATGAGGATGACGTGGTTGCAGCGGCTATGGCGGCCAAGAAACTGTTGAGTGAAAAAGATTCATTGATTAAGCGTAGACTCCGAGCTGCCGAAGAGAGCGATAACCAGGCAAGATATCCTCACCACCTGTTACGGCCGTCTGAAAAAATATCAAGAGCGCCGTGTACAACCCTGGTTCATTGCTGTTAAAAACAGCTGCACGTAGTTGTTCCATCTCTGTCTGTTCTGTATTGACATTAGGGACAAGGCCACGAGTGAACGTGGGTGTCTGCTCCTCCGGAATTTCTCCATCATCTGGAGGCCCAGTGTCTGGATCCTGGGATGGGAGAGTTTGCTCTTCCACAGTTCGAAGCTGATCCCGTATAGATGCATCTTCAGGAAGATTCTGGACACGTTCCCAATCAATGGTTACACGTTGTGATTGGAATGTGGGATGATGCTGATAGAGGTATTCAAGCCATTGGTGTACAACTCTTCGTCTGACCCGGAAATCCTGGTGTACGTCTTCATCGGTTGCAGGATCAACTCCTCTGCGCCGCATAATGATGACATCACATTCCTCAGGCAGCAATGGAACCCTGTTGTGTATGACTGCAGTGTCTCGAGCAAAGTTGCAGCAGTGTCCAGAATATTTGTACTGCCCCCCCGCGAACTTGATGCAAAGAGACAAGTGCGTGGACTGGGGAAATGATCATTTCCTCGATTTGGGTCAGAGCAGGCAGCCCGGGAGGAAGATCACCGGGACTCATGTGATTCACTGCGTTCCGACCCCCCTAATCGTAGACTGAGTCTAGGCACCAACCAACACCTACACTGGCCTCTCAGGCTAGATGGCTAGAACATGGTCTGTGTAGCTGAGTGAAGGTCTGCCTATCCCTGCACAGGTGAGTCTAGGTGAGCATATCCCGGCGTAGGTCAGTGTAGGTGGTTTCAGTTACCTACACAGAGATAAGCAGATCTAATCTTATGAAAGTAATATCATTATGTCAATCCTCTTCCCCAAAAAGCATTGGAAAGGCATTAATTTCGGGGCAAGGAGATTTTGACGCAGCACTGACGCTTGACGCATGCAGCGTCAGTCTGCGTCAGTTGAATTTGCGTCAATGCTTGAACTTACCTTTGCCGGTATCCTGGAGGGCTGATATCCGGCAGGCATCTAGGTGGGTCCTTACTACATCGTTTACAGCATTAAAGTATACAGATAGTCATCATTGAGGTCGTTGAAAATCATTGACTAGATTCCATGCAACGTCAGTTAGCGTCAGTCATGCGTCAGTGTGACTGCGTCACAAGCGCCGCAACTGACGCATGCGTCAAATTTCAGCGTCAAGTCAGCGGCAGTCTGCGTCAATTCGGCGGCTTACAGCGTCAGCTGCCCTTCCTGTATGCGTCAATCTGCGCCGGGCTTGCGCCGTGACACAACGTCAGTGTGATCTACCTGCATCAGCTCAACATCACTTTCAACCTTCTCCGCGCTGCCAATGCACCACTCTGCGTCGGTGCTGCGTCGCTCAATACCGCTCAACCTAATCTCTTTGACATTACTGTCCATGCCGCCGATGTTTTTTTGGTCGGCACTCAAAATTATTCAATCTCTGGCACCACTCTGGCCGCCCGTCTCTCACACTCTCGATGACTTGCCAAGCTTTGGATGGTTGAACCTCACCCTCATACTCGCCTCCTTGTAGCCTTTTTGGGGGAGGTCATTGTGCCGCGATCCGACTCCAGACAAGCAATCTCATCTAAATTATGTTGCAACAATTCACGCCGCCGCTGCATCGTCGGATGTTGTATTGTTGAGGTTGGTTGATTTATCCTGAAGGTCTATTTCCAAGATTTCCAGCTCTCAAACTGTTCCAATTCATTTTTCATGCATGCAGATAGGCTTAAAAGTCCGCTAGCAGTGATTTCAAAAGCTTCACAATTGCGTGCGCCAATCTGCGTCAGTGGGTGCGCCGCTGCGTCAATGCACAGCCACCCTGCGTCAGTTTGCATTGACGTTGACTGACGCTTCCACAGACGGGATTCAAAATTAATACAGCAAACAACTTTAATACATCCCTAAAGTACCTAACATCCACGACAACCCGTCATTTCCCACCTTGTACAAGTTATTCAACAAATAGTCTTCCGGTAGGAATTAGTATCCAACGCGCACTGACTCAGATTGACTCCAGACCGTCAAAGATCCTACCTTACAATTTCCTGGGACTGTTTTGCAATACATACAAGAGGAGAACTCCAACAGAATGGTCATCTTTGTACAACTCTCGATATTTCTGCCGAGCCACGAAAACCTTTCCAAGGTTCAACCTCCACAGCTCCACAAATAGGTTGCTTTTCCTTCAATATTACCCAAGTGAATGTGGATCATACATAAAACACCATTTCTGCCAGAAGTAATGCTCCGCTGAATCTGTGCGCTGACCAGCGTCAATCTGTGCGCCGCTCTGCGTCAGTGCACAGCCACCCTGCGTCAGTTTGCATTGACGTTGACTAGAGATGAACTGCAAAATTAATGTGTCAAACAACTTTAATACCTTCCACAACCCGTCATTTTCTGCCTCGAACACGTTATTCAAGAAATAGTTTTCCGGTAAGAATTACCCGCTGACCTCTATTTTTCCCACACTATCAAAGAGTCTCCATTATGAGTTGCCAGGCCCCTCTCGCAATAAATTCGAGAGAAAAACTCCAAAAGGAAGGTCATATTCGCACTCTCAACATTTTCTGACCAAGCCACGAAAACTTTCCACAATACTAGTTCAACCTCTACAACTCCCCAAATAGTATCCTTTTGATTCAATATAACCAAACTCAATCTTTATCAACCCAAGCACTCCATTGCCAGCAGAATTCATGCTTCACTGATGCTTGCGCCGGCCAGCGTCAATGGTGCGTCGCTGCGTCAGTGCACAGCCACTCTGCGTCAATGTTGCATTGATGTTGACTGACGCCTCCACCAATGGCAGTCGGAGTTGCTGGATGGAATATCGGCCGTGCAGGCAATGCGAAAATTAACTTTGCCGTTGCCTTCTAGACGTTCCAACTGCCTTGCCATCGAGACAAAATATAGACTCAACATTCTGTCGAAAGGCTGAACATGGTCATGTATGGATTCTGTCGTTTATAAGTTGCTGCTAATTATCCTCGACATATTTTGTGATTGGCATGATCAATGACCATCAATGTCAAGGACTCAAATTCAAGGCATGAATGACTCTGTATAAAGTCCATGCGCAAAAAAAACGTCAAGTATTCACGTTTGAATCCAAGCAGTTCGGATTCGGATCCACGGCATGTCGAATTTGTCCCGTGGCATTGAAAACGACCTCTAGGAGTAGTGTGGGGTACTAGCATATAGTTGCAGAATGGCGATGTATTTTTGCGGCTGGGTACGACGATGAATGTGTGCGTCAATAATGGAATCCCACAAGATGACTACTAAAACGTGACAATGCGGCAGTGTGACAGTATGCGTCAATCAACCGCCGATCTGCATCAATTGAAAAACGTCAGTGCAACGTCAAAACGTCACTTTCACCCTGCCCTTAATTTCGGCCTTTTTCATCATTTCTCGCTATTGTCCCGAGGTTCCGACGCTCTATGAGAATTGAGCTACTCTGTGGGGATTCATTCGACTGCGCTATTCTCACGTCTACCATTGGGTTTTCCCGGAGATGGGGCGACAAACACATTTCCTAATTTTGAGGTCTAGATCTGCCTGTTGTCCGCCTTGAGGTTTGAGTTCACCTGAGGTTCCCATGTCCAGGTTCGTATGTCCCGCCCGAGGTTCCTACGGTTTGACAGAATTGCATTAATATGCCTGTCTACTACCGGCAGAAAAGCTAGTTCTCCCGGGATCATCCCTTGTAGTTGGCTTTCGATGTGCCCTCGAATGTGATTGGTGATGCAAATGGTTCTGAATTCCCTGAACCACCTATATAAATGCTGCAGCTTGTGTTGTCTCCCCACTCAGCTATTGTCTTGTCGTCCCAGGGCAAGGCATATGGCTGGACATCATCCTCCCAGAGGATCCCGCTCCTCGATCGCTACGCGCGGCAAACATGCCCCGCAAGCTCAGCGGCCCACCGCCATTGCTGCACGTGGTGGAGTCCCATCCGTGCTCGGGTTCATTCCTCATGATACTGCTGTTCCCCCAACTGAACCGCTGTACCGCAACTACTATGTTTTTCTTACATTGCCATTAAATGTCTTGTTATTTTCAGGTTGTCGACCGGCGCAGTTCAACACAACCGTGGGACTTCCTCGGAAAACCCCGGTCATTCATCGGACGGTGTGGGTTCGGGACCAGCGTCCCTGTAAGCCACTTTCCGTCTGCATTTTAGCCAATTCTGAGTATTGTAGGGCATCTAGATCTTCCTCAGTAAATGCCGAGTCTCGAGCAGCTTCGCAGGAAAACCAGCTACATGAAAGGGGCCATTGGGTGCGAACACGCCTGCACCCGGCGTGGTACATCCGATGCGTGCTGCTTCTTGTAGCGGTCCTACACACACGGCATCAGGTTTCATTCAGAGCATGTGCTCTTATTTTGACCTGTCTCAACTTCATCTTCGTCGGACTGCCCGGAAACCTTGTCGGCACTACAGCAGTGCCACTTCCGTGAAAAACCGTGTTTTCCCGCCTAGGCTTGAAAGACGACAGGTTCACGGAATACATTCTTTGCTATCGGTGTCACCGGCCCTTCGACAGGGATATTCCAGCAGATACTCTCTGTATCTGTGAAACCGAATTGTTTCGCCCCGCCACACAACAACTGTTTGAATCAATTGCCTCGGCCGTCACTGGACTGCCTGCTAAAATTCCCCACTTGGTGGCACCGATTCAAATACTGTCTGATGGGCTTCGAAACTTCTTCGAGCGACCGGGAATGATCCCTGCTGTTAATTTGTGGAAGGATCGCCCGAGCGTACCTGGGGAATCACGAACCATTCAAGATGGCAATATTTGGAATACTATCAATGGTAACGATGGCCAACCGTTCTTTTTTGGACCAAGTTCCAAAGAGAAAATCAGACTCGGTGTTACTTTCAGCCTTGACTGGTGTGTTTTGTTAATGTTTCTGGATGCAGTCTAATTAAAATACGCATCAGGTTCGGGCGCAAAACTAGCAACTATGGACCCAGCCACTCCTCTGGAGTCATGTCTTTCTGTGTTCAGAACTTGGTGGAATCTGAACGGTATGAGATCTTCTCCTCCTCCCTGTCACGTGGCGTTGAACTCGAGACAGCTATCGGGCTAGAAATCTAATCCTCAGTGGCATGCCTCCCGGACCTCGCGAACCCACGGCAGAACAACTGCAACACTACTTGTTGATGATTTGATTTGCCTTTACGAAGATGGCATTATGGTCACAACGCCGGAACACCCGAATGGTAGGTCATACAAAGGATAAGCAGTAGTCTGATTCTCTTTTAGATATAAATGTGCGTGTTGCACTAGTAGGGATAATTGCCGACCACCCAGGTAGGCCCATATATTCTGGCGCGGTCCCCTCAGAAACTGTGGGGGTCCGTACTACATGCTAGGTGTTGAATGTATGCTGCAGCGTTATGTAAATTATGCGGTTTCGCGGACCATGCTCACAATGCTTCACCATGCACCAAGTGCTTTGTTTCGAAAGACGAACTATATTCGGACAGAGTCAGAGGATTATCAACGTGGGAAGAAAGCCATGCAATTTCGCGGACTGCGGGCAACCCATAAGTATGGGCTTGGAAGCTCAGAAACTTAAACGCGGTGCCGCTCATGAGAAATTCCAGGACATATGGCCAACACTCGTCCGGGGAGTAAAGGTCCAGATCATTCGGTTGGAAGGCATGCGGGGAATTGCGCGCGAGGGAGAGCCGCAGCACAGCGGACCCAGAGATCACAGTTCCTGTGACGATCTCCACCATTGTTAGGTTCACATGATGACCCCAAGTCAACTAAAAAATGTACCTTCAAGAAACGTATCGCCCGGTAAGGAATGCCATAAGGTTTGAAGAGATCTGCCACACACAGCTGAAGCACCCGTGCCACAAACGCTCGATTGCGTCGGCACGTAGCACCGAAGAATACACGTTCTCGCAGCGGCATCTGCTCGAGTATCGCCTGTTGGATTTCCTTTGATAGGGCGAAAAATCGGTCCCCCGGTACATGAGGGACGATATCTGGCAACAAAGGTTCAGCGCAACGTTATAGACGAATTTGATTAGTTACCCTCATCGTCTGATGGCCATGGCAGCTCTCTCTGCGCTATGAAGTGCATAACAGCATCAAAGTGAAACTTTGAGCGGAGACAAAGGAAAAACAGGTAGTGTATATCCATCTGCGAAAGCAAGTGGTTCCACGCGCCGCTTGCATAAGGCTGATGCTCAATCAAGGAGAGTTCGAGCTCCCATCGCTGACGAGCCATCCTATGACGAGCGATGTTGTCAAGAGCTATGCCAATCAGCACCTACTGAATGACACAAAAATTGGGGACTGACTGGTAAATGCCATATCGAGGAAGAAGATGGAGGTTTTGTGAGGGCGACGCAGCGGGGAGTGGTTATATAGAGACAGCTTCGTTGCGGTGTACCTGTATCATGTAGATCCAGGAGACAGGATGGGTACAACGTTAAGGGGTGCATTGACTGATGCACCCTACAAAATTGAAATCGATTTGAGTTTCGCCATGTTCATATGTTGGTAAGGCCTAGAGGTGTTTCACATCAGGAGCGGAACAACGTTGTACAACGCTAACCGCGTAATTAGCGGCGTTCAAAGCTGGCCCTATTTGAGTTCCTGTTTGATCCCCTACTTGCTCACTTTTGGTGGTAAAATTGGCAAAAAGGGAGCAAGTAGGAAACCAAGTAGGAGCAAAGTAGGAGCATGTTTGAAATGGGGGGTCCGTATTTTTGAATCAGGAAGCAACTAGGAGACTGTTCCTACTTGTCCGAGTGAGGTATTTACAGGAGATCCTGAAAATAATGACAATCACGATCATTTTTTTTTGCGCGCTTCCCAAAAAGGAAATCCGCTTCTCTCTCTCTCTTTTGCTGTTTCTGCAGCGGCCATGCCTTTTAAAATGTGTTGTAGACTCTGGCGAAGCTTCTACTGTATTGCCGTGACACTTCTGGAGTATTTAGTTATGAAAAAACTGTTTATTCATGATCATATCTAAGTACAACCCGCGAGCAAGTAGTACGACTGCGAGAAGCTTCATCGGCCACGACACCTTGTCGCAGGGGCCGGTACCTTTGTGAGGCTTGCTCCGTCACTCAATAACACCTTCGCATTCTCCCAGCATCTCTGGCACCTTTTGCGATGAGGCGTCGAGTTCAGTGCGAGGACCAAACAGGTCCGGCGTGAGTCGGAGTTCTACTAGACGGGTGGTACAAAGGGTCGGTCCCTTGTGATTTGAGCCATGAATGATACACACCACAGCCTCAGTCAATAGCGTGTAACGCAGATCCGGTGGTCGAAGGAGAGAGAAATGGCGGGAATAAGATCTCGCGAATGGGCTCCGTGCAAATGGATGCGTGGTGATGGGCGGTGGCGCGACAGCATCCGAGTCGACCGGGGCATGAGCTGAATGAGGGCAGTGTATGTCGAGTCTCGCAGTGGACGCCTGTAATGCCGACGCCGCAAAGTGGTGTGGCGTATCGCATCTGCTGTCAACTGCAAAAGAGGTGTTGGCCAGTGAGAGAGATGCGAGGAGACGCAAGCTCCAAAAAGGGTGGTATAAACGCTGACAGTAGACGTTAGGACCAGAGTGCGACTCAAAACAGGTGAGTGCGAGGCGCTGCCAATGAATCCGGAAGTGTAGGAACTTGAGGAGTAGTACCGACAATCGCACGGTCTTCGCGAGGGAAACCTGCGTCCGACAGCAACGGGAGGTCGCGACAGAAGTGCGGGTAACGCCGACGGTGAGCTAGGACTCGGAGTGAGGAGACAGAACACATGATACACACCCATTGGCACTCTCCTCCCCACTTTCCTTCAGTCCTCAGCGGTCCACGGAGTCGTACATGATCCTCCCTGATGGGTCAGGAATGAGACGGCCCCTTGTCTCCGTGAACGAAAGCATGTAAAGATGGGTGTCACTGCGTAGGTCGGAAGTGAGGGTTGACGTAACAAAATGAGTTGCTGAAGCCGCTGGGTGTATCGGGAGCCGAAATGAGGGTCAATACGCGTGCCTGGGTGTCCGACAGCTTCATCCAGGCACATTTCTGCGTAGTTTGAGAGATTGCGTTGAGAGAAGAGACAAAAAGAAAGCGCCCACGAGGATTTCCTTTTTGGGAAGCGAGCAAAAAAGAAAATTGGTGTTTGCCATTATTTTCAGGATCTCCTGTAACTACTAGTATGTCGTGAAAGAAAAATAGTGGTTCTGTGAGAGTAATTGCGTTGTATAAGGAGGGTAAAAATGCAGATGGCGGAGTTGGAAGGGAACCACATGCCCTGGAATAGTATTTTGAATCACATGCTTCGTAATGCCATTTTGAACCCTGTGCCTCACTATCAAATGGTTTAATTCAGCCGAGAGCAGGAGGGATAAGGGAGCACTTGACATATTTAAGGTTTGAATAGGTCCCGCGAGATATTTGCATTTTAAACCCCATGCCCTGGAATGGCATTTTGAATCACATGCCTCGTAATGCCATTTTGAACACTGCTTTACATTGCCAAACATGTGACTGTATTGCCCGCACTGCAATCCATTACATTGTAAACCGCGTGACCCCATTGCCCGCACCGCAATCCATTACATTTTTAAACACGCAACTTTATAGCCCTCACTGCAAGTCATTGTACCAATTGATAGCCCTGATCATTCCGGTCATTTTGGTCTATTCAGATTCCCCTCGGACGCGATGTCGACTTTTCCAGAGACCAAAAAGTGCTTTACATTACCAAACATGTGACTGTATTGACCGCACTGCATTCCATTGCATTTTCAAATGCGTGACTTTATTTCCCTCACTGCAAGCCATTGGGTTTCCAAAAAATCTCAATTTCAGCGCAGTCGCAAAACCATTTGTCGAGGCCCCCACACCGGCAATCGATGGCCCTGATTGTTGTGGTCATTTTAGTCTATTCAGATTCTCCTCGGACGCGATATTGACCAAAGCTTTAAATTGCCAAACATGTGACTGCATTGCCCGCAATGCAATTCATTACATTTTCAACCGCGTGACTCTCGACCACACTGCAATCCATTACATTTTCAACTGTGTGACTGTATTGCCCTCATTGCAAGCCATTGGATTTCCAAACAATTTCAATTCCAGCGCAGTCGCAATGCCATTTTTCCTAGGATGGGTGCGTCAGTGGTCCAATACAAGTCCACAATGATGCAGAGTGACGCGGCACTGACACGCACTGACTCCGCGGCAACCACAAGTTCATGAGATCTTTCAATAGTCCTAAACTCGTGTATTCATAGTCCCTTCGGCCTCCCGGTATCGTGCAGCTCAGTAAGGTAATTGACCGTCATGTTGACTTTTGTGGACAACATCCTGACTTGCGAGCGTGGAATTCCTCGAGATACCCGCACAAGTCAATGTGTCCGGGAACGCAAGTCCATTCCTCTATGCGGAAGACTGGTAAGGACAGATCAAACGTGAACACTCTAACCCATGAATTGAGCAAGTTCCCGCTTGGCAGCCAGGCGTACAAGCCAATGTTGAACATCTGGTGCGGAGAACGATATGCCTAGTACAAATTGGCTTGTGCACTGAACATATCTTCTTCACCCGTAACAATACGCTTCAACGCCCCATCATCCTAGCCCGAAGCACCGGCGCACACTCCCATGATGTACACAACTCAGGATTGAATTCAACACTTTGGCGTGACGGTGAACATTGTTACGGTGTGACTAAAAAAAATGATGAATTTGATTTAAACCAGCCACATTCCCTGTTACAATAGTGCATTTTCAGACAAAATGGCCGTGAAAAGTCACCAATTCCCCGTTAATACGGCCAAGTTCGCACTGACCATTCGTGCGGAGGTCACGTGCGCTCGACAAATTGACTTGCGCACGCAGGTGCCTTCGTGCGATTTTTCTTTGGCTGCTTCAAATTCTCGCTCAGTTCATGACTGCATGGACTGACTCTTCAACGTTCGTGGCACCACAAATGTGATAAAAGCAAAAAAATATGAAGCGCAACTTGTTCGAGTCTGAAGCAAGGGGGCATCGGCATTTGAAAAACGGATATAGGGTTTTTTTTCAACCCTCCCCTCCTTCCATATAGGGAAGGAGTTTCCCATCCCTAGCGGCGGTCCGCGCTTCCCGGTCATGTGACGGCCCACCGCCACCCTGGCCAATATTTTAGCGATTGTCCTCGACATCCTCGTGCGAGGTCCTAGTATTGAAGAGGACATTGAATATTCAATACTTGCTTATTAGTTGACTCATTTTGTTGGTAAGGTGAGGCATCTCAGGCCTTGAACAATGCATGCGAGTGCCGACTGGTCAATATCTGGCCTCTGTAGGCCTCCAAACACTCGAATCTTGTGTTCCCCACCTCATGGAGGTGCAAAAGGTGCTCTAATTTTTTATTTTACTTGCCCCATAACATGTAGGAAGAAGTTTTTTTTCAGGCCCCCTCGGGTCCTCCCCCCCTCCCAATATCCGAAATTTTAATGCCGATGCCCCCTTGGTCTGAAGCAACTTGAATTTCCTTCCGAGAGAGGGAAACACCAATAACCTTTTTAGGAAAGAAGTTTGTTACGTCATTTCAAAGTCAGATTGACCAGCTTAATGCGAATACAACGCACCTACTCCCAAGGCAATGGGATCTTGTCGATTTTGTCGTTGTTTATCTCTGACGTCACCCGCTTCGGGCACCCGGTCTGCAATAACCTTTTTTGGTAAGATTCTTGTATTGGTAATTCAAACTCAGATCGACTGTTCTGTCTTTGACAGGCTTGCCCTTTGAACGACAGAACAGTTACTGGTCTAGCGACCACGAGAAACTCCTCGTCGTAGGGCCGCGCAGAAACCTTACAAGGTGGTCATAGTCGGAAGAACAGGTGCAGTTCTGCTTTTTCTTCTCGGTTAAACATATTCTGGCACTTAGTTTCCACCACCTACTACGAAAGGATCAAATACGTCCGAGGAACAACGTTGGGGTGGGGCCCCAAGATGACATTGTGCAGGGACATAACTCAAACACCAGGCAGGCAGTTCTCCATCACATTGTTATATCTATTCCATGGTTGGCACAGTGTCCCTCCCTGTTTGATGCGAAGATCACCCTGAAATTCACTGTGGGGAGAGACTTGCATCAGCCTGACTACCTGTATTGCGTCGGGCTGATTGAGGGCATTGCATCAGCCTGACCGCTGAACCCAATCAGCCTGATGCAATGTGCCCAATCAGCCTGATGCAAAAACGGCAGATTTTGTTGGTCAGGCTGAGTGTGTCGCACAATCAGGCTGAGTGAGTTCACTCAATCAGGCTGATTAGGGTGGTTCAATCATCCTCATTGTTCATTCAGTCAGGTTGAGAGCTCAATGTAATTTATTACTGGTACGCAAATACAGGTGTCCTCGTGCTCCCTACACTACGTTGTAAGTATATGTTGAGGTCCAAGAACTATTCGGCGACGTTAGAACAACATGAAGCTGTTCGTAAATGACTTACAAGAATATCTTAAGATCTTTGGTTGTTCGTAAAGGGCGACAGGACCAAGTCGAGAATCGAAAGACTCGAGTCAGATTTCAACGAGGCAGGTCAAAATGTAGAACTTATACATGGATGGCGATTGCCCAAAACATGACCGGATCGCGCTCCCCGTTTGCACGGGAATTCGCATCCGCATGCCTTGCCGACTAAGCAACGCGTCTGTTTCCACGGACGCGTGCCGACTGAATAATATACGATGGTACGCCGAGTACACGGTGCACCATCACTGCCGAGCAACGCGCCCGTTTCCACGGTACGCGCGCGGACTATACCCTCCCACTACGCACACGCAACCCTCGAGGCTCGAACATCCGAGGTGTAGCGTGTGGTTTGGTCTGGGTTGTGCTCTGCCTAGGGGAATGGCTGCTTGGGGCATCCCATCTCGCTGCCGCTTCTAAGGACGCGAAGGCCCGTAGCCGTGGTGCTAGGATGGGTTGCCCCCCGAGCAAGGAAGGGAAAGGAGGAAGGGGAAAGTGGGAAAAACATACCTTGGAAGTTCTGAGGGACATTAACCTGGCTCGTAGCCGACAACTGCGCCATGACGGTCGCGGTGATGGATTGTTTGAGCTTCTCGATGTCCGACTGGCGCATCTTGAATCGCTCTCGTTCCCGCCGTTTCCACCGTGCGAATCGTCCTGTTTGTCTTCCGAGTCCGAGACTTCTTCGAGGTCTGGCATCAATCCGTCGCTGTCCGAGTCCGTGTCCGGAAATTTGGCTGGCCCATTCTGGCCCTCATCCAACTCGGAGTCTGAGTCGGTAGAGTCGTCGTCTGAGTCTGAGACAGTCTGCAGTTCAGGCATGCTTTCGTCCTCACTGTCCCTTAAGGAGTTGAGTTCCTCGGCACCCTCGAACAAACCATCAAAGATATCACTATAATCTTCGAAACAAACAGATGTGTTGTCGGGCTCGAGGCGGGCGGGGTAAAGTGACGATGTGACGTTGTACTGACGTTGCAACTGACGCAGATCGGCGCTGCACCTTTTCTAAACTGACGCGGACTGACGTTTGATTGCCGCAGACTGCCGCAGTTTCAACTGTCCATTGCCGCACCCATCGGCGCCGCTGTAGGACTCAGCGGAAATGGTTACTATTGCCACCTAACTGTCTCTCGTTGCTACAGGACCCCAATCTTGTATCCAACCAAGTCCATTTCCCTCCCCTTCTCCAACCCGCTCGCCGGATGTTTTTTGTTTCAAAGAGTTACGCTCAAGAAATTCACTCCCAGCTCATCGCCACCGTGTCGATCACACTTGTTGACATTGACGGTTTAAGCATAGCGTGGTTACAATATGCTTCAAGTATGCTTGGTTCCTTTCCAACATTTCTATGTCTCGACACACTAGTATCCGCCAGAGATTTCTATTCATTGAATGAGGTCCGTGGGCTGCGCTCACGACGCTTTCACGACTGTGTCCGCCGATCTGCGTCAAATAGTGCACAGCCACCAAAGCGGGGACATTGACGTTGACTGACGCTTCCAGAAATGGCCTTTGGGATTAACCAACGGAATGGCTGTAATATGTCTCCTGTAAGGCCTGGTGCCCACAAAAATTGTTCTTTTGAGTCCTTCTACAAATTATTTACAAAATAGTCTTGACGTTGACGATGGAGTTGCTTTCCGGAGTATATGGTCCTTGAATTGACTCCAGTGGAAAAGCAGCTCGGTAATTTGTCTCCGGTACTCTATGACAACGGATCCAAGTCAAAGGATCCAACGGCAAGATACATAAACATGGTGGGATAGTCAATTCAACTGTATGCGGTGGAAGAAAGGAATCGAAACCACCACTTACCACTGCCATTCCCTATTTTTTGGTACAGTTCCTTGTGTCTATTATTGGGCCTTAGAGTTAAATCAATGTCGGGGACTCTTTCAGTATTCTGCAATAGTCCTACAGATAACCACGAACACGAAGTGGTTTTGTTTTGTTATCTTGGCATGAATAGTTGAATTCAATGTTCTGTCACCTTGAGAGGTCTCAATGCTGCAGTTTTCGACTTGGATGCATTGTGGTAGGATACTGAAGAAAAATTCTGCGTGTTGTTTTATGCTGGAGTTAATTCTGAGTCGATTATGCACTGGAAAGTAATTCCAACATTATGTCTAATTTGGGAATAACTTGGGGAAAATCACAAATTATGGCTTTTTGTGCTCACCTAGTGTTATGGCATGTATATAATAGTCCTTCCGTTCATTAATCCCAAATATGATCGTCAGTCAACGTCAGACAAAACTGACGCATGGTGGCTGTGCATTGACGTCGAGCAGCGAGTGTTGACAATATTAACGCAGCTCAGTTCAATATACTGTTGAGAAATCACGAATGAAGGATCATGAAATATATTTACAACCTTGAAAGGCAACTTTGAGGAGTTATGTATGGCTGGGGATTCTCAATTTGTTCTGCTCGGTCAAGTTGAACTTGCTGCCAAGGTCACGGTCCTTACAGGTTCTTGTGGCTGAAATTTCGGGTTTTATGCCTTGATATATTGTATTGGAAGGCCATAGTCGAGCCCGTTTAACAGTGCACCCTATTCCGAGGTCCACATGCCCGAGAGAGTAATTTTAACCTCAAGATTAATGTGCGACCTTGGTCAAGGTATCAAATAAAGGGTTTTTGCGCATGCAGCTCGGGATGTATTGGAGTGTTTCTGGCCATTAATCCAGAAAGACATTGCTCGATGCGTGTATTGACGCACAGCGGCGCACGTATTGACGTGAATCGCAGTCCTGAAGCGACTGAGTCGGGCCTGCAGTTACAAGATTTCTGTTCAGGCAGTGGTATATTGGAGTGGTTTGAGAATGCGAAAAGAAACCTGTTTTTAAGGAGGATTCAACCAGCGGCAGCAAGACCGGCGCAGAGCAGTGCAAGAACCGACATAGATATTAGAAAGGTGCATGGGTGACGTAGAGTGAAGTTAGGCGTTGACGTTGAACTGACGCAGAGAACTCAAACTGCGGCGCAACACCGGCGCTGATTGACGCAAACGGAAAATGCGACTGACGCTGCAAGCGCCCCAATTGACGTTGCTTGGCGCTGAACTGACGCTGAAAACCGGCGCAAACCGGCGCTGTGACGTTTGTGACGCAAATGCATTGACGTTTGATTGACGTTGACTGACGCTGCACAGACTTTTGTTCCATGTTTTTCATGACCTCAATGCTCACTATCTGTATGGATCTAGGTGGAAAAGTATGTATTGACAACCCTTCATGTGCATGTCGAATATAGGAGCTCCAGCATAGGCGGAAAGGTAAGTTTGACACTTGACGCAAAATGTAACTGACGCAGACTGACCTTGCATGCGTCAAACGTCAGTGCTGCGTCAAAATCCCATTGCCGGGGCTCGAGTGGGTATTCCTCATCGCTCTCGCTGTCCGTAAATCCTCCGGACACGTTTTGACCTTTTTCAACAAAGTCCAACAACACATTCGATTCTGCGCTCGCCATCCAGGCGGCATTGTCTTCGGCCTTTGCTGCTGCTGCATTGGCCGGGGATTTCCCTTTTCCTTTGCCTTGCGGACCCTGGCCGACCTTGCCGCTGCCCTCTGCCCAACAATCCGATTTGTAGTGACCCTTCTTCCTGCTCAACATCTTTCTTCGACTTTGAACCTCCGGCCCGACCCTTCCCGCTGGAAGAATCATTGGAGTAGAAGGCGACATCCTTGTTGTCCTTCTTGCCATTCTTCCTCAGAAGTCGGCGTTCGTATTCGTCGGTGACGGTGAGCATGAGGTCATTCGCGGAGAGGGTGGTCCCGAGCACGCTAGACGTAGCGCTGACTGCGGAAATGTAGGGATCAAATGAGTGGGGTAGGGAACCGAGAACGATTGCGTAAAAGTCGTCCTCGGTCAGGGGTTGACCCATTGCTGCGAGATCTTCGCGCATGGTCCTGAGCTTCGTGAAATGAGCTCGAATATCGCTACGCTCGTCACAACGACTGAAACCATGCGAGATTTCTTCTGGAATTCATTTTCGAGTTCCTTCCAAATATCGCTGGCAGTTGTTTTGCCTCGGATCTTCACGAAAAGTGAGTCTGGAATCGTCCCAGCAATCTGCTATTTAACAATCGCCTCCCCCTGTTGCCATAACTTCATCTCTTTCTTCCAGTCTGTGTCCAATGCCGATTGAGCTGCAGTCAAAGCTAATGCAGCCTCTCTGATGGCCAAAGCGGATCAACTTGCTGCATGCTCCTCGAGGTGCTCTGCGAGTCCTCGAGCATCGACAGCCCAAAGGAACCGGTCCTTATCGATGACCCAGTTGAGCCCGATGACTTTGAGCTTGGGAATACTGTAGCGTTTCGACCAAGTGTTCGGTCACTGGTCACAAGGACCATCGAACCGAACACTTGGTGGAAGTGGTCATAGGTCACCATGGTTTTGGATCGATGTTTTTGAACTTTTCCGTCCCAAATAGGCAATTTTTCGTTAAAAGGCAGTTCGAACTGTTGGCAAACGAACAGTTGTGGTCACAGGTCACAACCGGCGAACACTTGGTCGAAACGCTACAGTACGCAAGAAGTCATCGCCAAGTTTGGTTGTGGTGGACGACATTGTGTAGATAGATTGTTGAGGGATTTAATTCAAGTTTGAGGCACGCAATATGAGGATGATCAAAGTGGCGAGAGAATAATGAGGGGCGGGGCCCATAACCTATGGGAGGTTTAAATTGATGGGGGTTCGCAAGTAAAGAACAGACTGAATATATTCAAGAGACAGGTAGGTATTTACCTTGATTACGAGCATCTATGAGTCAGAAGAGTATTGGTATTGTAGCTAGAGAGATCTACTATTGGCAAAGTAAACAGGGCAACGATGAAATAAGGATTAGGATGTGAAATGGTTGCATAGTTGCATTTGGTATTGGGGTGTTCAATAATCCATTGGTTATTGAACATGGTCACGGGTTGTATTTCCGACAAATGCTTCCCTGACTTGTTTTTTGTAATCCTAGATATGCGTGCAAGACGGCATCTTGTCGATTTAAAGAATATTTGACCCAGAAAAAAATGAGCACGTTGGTCAGTTGTCCAAAGTGGGTAACCAGATCGATTTCAACCTTCCAGTGGATACCACAATTCTTGAGAGGTTCTGGAATCCAAGATATGCGTCCGAGGCGGCCTCTCATCATACTTGTGAGGATACTGTGCATTATTGCAACCACCATAGGTCTGCACGTATCGTCCACGTCACCAAACGATACTGTCCTTAATACTCAACAACAAATATCCGCCAGTGGATTGGAGTCAACGTTAACTTCCTGCCATTTTCGAAAGGCCCAGAAGGTTTCAGTCACTTACCGTACACATTTTCTCATATACTGATGCGGTGAATGAAGCTGACTTATTGACTGGTTGCAATTGCTGAAGTCTTTGCTCTTGTTTCACATCACAAATCGTCTTGGACTTATTCCAGGACAACGATGGTGCTCTCGTTCGACGTTGGCTCGGGTTCAGCACCCATGGCGTATTCCATGGTCTCCGGGTCTGCCTTGTTGTAATAGGATCTGTTATCCGACTCCAGTGCCACCATGCACTCGGGAGACACTTCACCTTCGAAGCCGTGATCAGGAAAGACCACGAGCTGGGAAAAAATGGACCGTATAACTATATACGTCATTCAAGCTATACCGGCGCACTCCTCGCATATATTGGTCTCATCACATATTGCGGTAGCAACCGCACTTGGTTTTGAGAATACTTTGCAGCGACCACTGCAGGCAAGGTTATGGCGGTATCTCCCTTTGATCCAAGTTGTTAGTTTGTACATTGGAAGTGCGAAAATGATCTGGCCTACTCAGAATGTTCATATGTGTGTTCAGATTCCCGGAGAATCCGCCGCTATCATGGCTTGATGTCGAAAATTGAGAAGCTGAATTACTTCTACCAAGCCCACCTCGGGGTGAATTAAAAAAAATCGGAGTAGACAGTTCGATTCATTGAATTTTCCTGACGTGGAAACTACGTTTCCCTAAGGCAGATAGGATGTATTCTTATGCTGTAGGCCAGGAACATGAGGGAGGGGATGTTGACGCTAATATCCAACTGATATTACATTCATACTCAAGATCTTCGTTGCACTTAAAAACATTCCAGGGGCTGATAGCATCTATCCCTGTCCCAAAATCACTTACCGGCCATTTTCTTCCGGTTTACCTCTCCAGCTCGAGGCAAGACAAGGTGGAAGTCACACTTGTCACGTCATGTCACACACATCACCAACGGACAGAAATATATTTCCTGCATGAAGAAAGGAGCTATGGATATAAAACTTGGTGGGAGACCTTCTCTAAATTGTTCTCCGAGTCCATTGAACCCATAAAATCAAGATAATTCCAAATGAACTTGTTTTGCCTGATGAAAATGGGATGTACATCTTCCCGTGAAAAGATCGGTTTCATTACAATAGAGATGGCCCATTGGCTCAATTTGAGTAGCCAGGTCTCTTCTAGGACATCTAATAAACATTTCCTCAGTCAAGACTATGAGAATCCCAGTTGAAATGGTGGAGAAAACTCGGTTTGAACACATCACCCTTTTTTGGCAGTTTGTACCAAGCCTCTCTCCGAGAATCACCGGCTCGCCGGCGCGGAGAGAGGGTTGCTCCGAACCTATTATTTCCCAGTGTTGTCCTTGACGGATTTTTGACGGGTTTAGGAGAATGGTCAAAAGGTTTGACTGTTTATCCTTGACCCGTCAAGGCACGGGCCGAGACATCCGAGTGGGTGGATGTCTCAATCGGGATGCTGCTATTTTTGCCAAGAAAAAAAAGAAATAGTCGGTCAACGTTGCGTCAACGACATCATCGTGTGCTTTGACCCGTCACTGACCCCGTCAATGACCAATTAATTGCTTAACGGGTCAACGATTCTTCACCCCTCTTGACCTTTCTTGTCTGACCCTGACAACACCGATTATTCCATTCATTTTGAAGCACGTGCTCCAATGACCATGAATTTCGGCCATTATTCAATTTATTGTGATTTTCCCTTCATTTTGAAGCACGTGCTTCAATGGCCTTTTTCTTTTTAATTCCACAGTAGTCCCGGGGACAATTTTTGAGGCGCGCACTGCGGATCTGTATAGTTAGGGACATTGCGAACAATTCTCTCGCTTTAGATTCCGCCCAAAGCTATCATTGCATTTTCCGCGAGGCATTCAATATGAAGCGCGTGCTTCAACAGCCTTCCATTTGGACCCTCAGAGTCAGGATGAATATGTTGCGGCATTGGGCGGGAGAGGGGAAACACTTACCAGTTCTAGGCGCCCGTTGATGTGATGCAAAACGTTGTTTTGTGCGTCCCGCGAGCTGGAGTTTCAATCCAGATGATTCACTGGTGGAAAGGACAGGCGGGCGTCAAATTGTTGCACCGTAGCCAGAAAGGAATCTGAAGAGACATTTTTGGTCAGAATCATGCTGGGTATCACGTCGAAGTCGAGGGTAGCTCCCGCGGGGAGAGAGTTGAGGACGGAAGATTAAAAGTTTTCCCATTTGAGGTTTGTGGGAAGACAATGGAGAGAGACAGAAAGTCTTAGAATTGCGCTGGGTACAATCTGGGATGGAGCGACTCAATGTACTGTTTTTCCTGCGCTCTGAATCCGAAATTCAAGTGAATCACCTGATTCAGTACGGAGAGGTTGTGGCTGTCCCGAACAAATGCAAAATTCACACGAATCACCCGATTCAGTATGGAGAGTTGCAGCGGCCCGGAACGGAATTCTGAAGAGACAGAAAGTGTTAGAATTGTGCTGGCTACAGTCTGGGATGGTGTGACTCAATGCACTGTTTAATGCACTGTTTTTCCTGCGCTCTGAATGCAAAATTCAAGCGAATCACCTGATTTAGTATGGAGAAGTTGTGGCTGCCCGGAACAGAATTCTGAAGAGACAGAAAGTCTTAGAATTGGGCTGGTTGCAATGTGGGATGGTGCGACTCAATGCATTGTGTAGGGTTTTCCAGTCGGGTTAGGGTCTTACACATCTTCCCCAAGGTTGCGAGCCTTGATCTTGGCTCCCGAGGTCACGTGCCGGTGTCCCTGCTTACCCCAGTATCCGCACCCTTCAGGCTTCAGGCGAACAGAACGAGCGCACAACCAAAGGAAACGGCCTCGAATTGAGGGCAGGGCAGTCATCCTGCTGAAAAATGCTCAAAAATCACGAGATAAACCACTTTTCGTCGCTCAGACAGCGGCTTTTGGGGCAGGTAAAAGATCCTAGGAGGCCATCCCTGGACATTTGGAATGTGAATCGATCTGTCCGACTCCCAAGGCAAATTGACAAGAATTGAAGGCAGGGTGAGTGACTGAGAAAGTTATGTTATGTTTGCTTTGGACGAGCACGGATGTGTGTTCGTTTTATTCAACCTCAGCCATTCCGTATTACTGCAATTACGATCAATTCCATGTGCGTCAGCGACAGCCATTCAGGCAACGGCGGCCAATGGCTGTTCCTTCTGATCCAGCAAACAACGGTGAATTTTGTGTTCCACTTCCTTCAACGGCAGTAAAATTTCGTGTTCCCACAACTGCAGTGAATTTCATGTTCTCTCAACTGCAGTGATCTTGTGTTGCTTCAACGGCAGTGAATTTCCGTGTTCCTTCAACGGCAGTGAATTTCTTGTTCCTTCAACGGCAGTGAATTTTGTGTTCCTTCATATTTGTTGCAACTGGGTAAATCACGGGAAAATCACGACTCGCGAGCCATGCGCCTGTTAAAATATTCATGTTCTTGAAGAAGATTGCTCAATTCACATCCCTGGGACAGGATTTGGACGCCAAAAAGTCTGACATACCTTGCGCGATTCACACTGAATATATTCGGTGCGACTGGGTAAATCACGGGAAAATAACGACTTGCGAGCCATGCGCCCGTTAATTAATTCATGTTCTTGAGGAAGATTGCTCAATTCACATCCCTGGGACAGGATTTGGACGCCAAAAAGTCTGACATACCTTGCGCGATTCACACTGAATATATTTGGTGCGACTGGGTAAATCACGGGAAAATAACGACTCGCGAGCCATGCGCCCGTTCAAATATTCATGTTCTTGAAGAAGATTGCTCAATTTACATCCCTGGGACAGGATTTGGATGCCAAAAAGTCTGACATACCTTGCGCGGGTCACACTGAATATATTTGGTGCGACTAGGTAAATCAAGGGAAAATAACGACTCGCGAGCCATGCGCCCGTTAAAATATTCATGTTCTTGAAGAAGATTGCTTAATTCACATCCCTACGACAGGATTTGGACGTCAAAATGTCTGACATACATTGTACGGGTCACACAGAATATATTTGTTGCGACTGGGTAAAACCTGTGAAAATAACAGTGCGCGAGCCATGCGCCCGTTAAAATATTCATGTTCTCTAACCCTGTTATGGATTCTATGGGCAGTTACATAGATCCACATAGACACTCATAGACGCCATAGCAACGTTGCTATGGTGTCTATGGGTCATCTGGAAAACCGTAGCCGACACATAGTGGGCTCATAGTGTTATAGCAGTCATAGTGTCGCATAGCGCTGGACAGCACTATGTGGTTGCGCACCAGGCACTATGCAGCACTATGCAGCACCATGGTGCTGTGCAGCAACGACCATGCGCTACTAATAGACTAAGACTAAGTCAGACCAGTGGCAGTGGCAGTGGCAGTGGCAGTGGCAGTGGCAGTGTGACAGTAACTACTATGCAACTCGGTACCTCTCGCGAGACTGGTGCAGCACGTCCTGGGTACAGTAAATCACTCGCAGACTTCTTGTTACTGTTTTCAACAAATATTTATTTGAGCCATTGATTCGTTGTGGTGATTTAGGGACTGGTAAGTTTAGCAGGAGAACAAAGATACTTATTATTTTTCAGCGCACAATGTATCCACAACTCAAATAAGGTCGTCTTAGCGTGAATAGGAAATTAATAACATTGGATTAGAAGAGCCGACGCAATATCTAATCCTCCAGTGTGGCATTCGCGACCTCTTCCGTTGTCACCATTGTGCAAGGCGTTCGGAGGTGACGAGTTACAACGAAGAAAAAACGAAAAAAAACGCACCAGAGTCCTGAGTGTTCTGTAGCTTTCCTCCGATAGCGCTTCGATGTCGTCGAGCAGGCAGCATCATGCTTGCTTCAAGTTTACAAGAGTTCGGCGAATTCAGAGTCGTAGTAGAGGGAAATTGAAGGCCGGGCGGAGTGGATGCGTCGGGGAGCTCTTCTTCGATACCTGGTGGAGGCGTTGAAGGTGGATCACGAGCACAAGTGATAGTATCCGTGAGATTAAGACCATGGAAGATGGGCGTGAAAGAGAAAGGCAAGTCCGATCAGCACGTGCACAAGCAAGCGCAAATAGTTGGTTCGCTCTTTCTTCCTCCTACCACCATCCTCGCCTCCCCTTCGAATGGCGTCTCTCATCCAATCTAGGTCGCTGTCGCAGAATGGTATCTAGTTAAGTGTTCCAAATCCTTGGCACGCGCTTCGCTGACGAGACTAGACGACTTCAGTGAGTGGGCTTCAAGTTTGTCGCATCCACAAATGCAAGATTCTAAGACATGGAAGGACAGGGCTACCATCCACGGGCGGCCAGGACTAGGGTGGAAATTTGAGACGCGCACAAGGCAGCGTGTGGGCAGGGTGAGCCGTTCGTAACCTATTTTCATGTCCATAACTTCGACTTCACCTCTTCTTCACCTTTACTAATTGACGGTCCCAGCTGACGACACCTCGGTTGCACCACTAAGAGTTTGTGAGATACTGCACACGTTCCGCATATTTCCCCAGTGTTATCAGTGCGTTCCCAGCCCAGGTGTTTGTTTGTGGGCACTTGCCAGCAAGGGTATCTGTGTTGCATATAGTATGTCCCCCGTCGTCTCGCTGGGTTCAGCATTGAGCTTACCCCTCGTCCTTCGGATTTGTTGATGCAAAGGCCGACATCGGTTCGTCATTTATCTCTCTATACTCAAGTGCGACACATCGATTAACCACCCCTGCGTAGACGACCGCGTGCGCATAAGCGCCCTCGTGCCCGTCGGCTGGATGCGCACCCCCAGCGGCATCTTCTCCGACTCGCCTTCCTCTGGATGGTCGCAGGCAGGAGCTTCGCGGGCCCACCTCGCTCGTGCAGTTCGAGAACATCCGCGGAAACACAGCGACGCTCGACACGGGCTTGCACCATCCGTCCATATCCAGGGACGTCAAGACCCCAGCACCGCACGCGACAACAGACTGGTATGTGTGCGAGTTTGTTCTACTGCCTATCATGCTAAATGTCCCTGTCATAATTATAGGCGGCCCAATTCCCTTCTTCCACGAGGGAACGTCCATATCGCTTCGGCCGACTCGGACCTTCGTGGCGTTCGTCAAGGTAAGCCGTTAATATTGGATCTCGGTCGGGGATACTGATGGATTCGGAATTCAGTGCCAGGTAACGAGGACGACTGCGAGCGCATGCACGCGAGGAAATTTGGTACGCGGAACGGCGTGTTTGTGTGACTGTTTTACATAGTATACATATTCCTGTTTCTTAGTTAGAGCCAATATAATTATTTCGTCCTTATTATTGCATGGTTGAGCGCTAGCAAGGAAGCAACAGAGCCGTCGGAAAGCCATTATATGCGGCGAACTGCACTGCACAGTGCTCCATAGTGCTCCATAGTGGCCGCGCGCGGCTGCATAGTGCTGCATAGGGGGTATGTACCTATGAGCACTATGGCACTATGCAGCACTGTCTAGCACTATGCAGCTTCAGCTCGTTTTCCAGATGGTGCCTATGTGGCAGCCCATAGCAATTTGGCTTTTTCCTGATGTAGCTGCGCGACAGCTACATAAGATGTAGGGTACATCGGGCTTCGAATTGACTGACTAAATGAGCGAAGCATGACGTAGCCACATCAATGCCCGTAGTTTTGTTGATTGTTCAACAGCTTCTATGCCTGTGCAACCTTCCTCGGCTCAGTACGCAATCTACGGTTCTGCCATCTCAGCCCATCTACCGTCGGATCTTGGACAGGCTTTTATGCTACTACTTTCCCTTTCCTTTTCAACATTCCTCTCCTTTCGTGCATCTTTGCCGTTGAGCCTACGTCTCCTTTCCGGATCGCACAGCCTACTTCCTTTTGCGTACCACTGCGTTCTGGTTTAAGGTCCTCGAACATCACTTTCTCCCTGCACCCCGCAATGACTGTCCTCAACATCCTTGGATTCTTCCAACTGAAAACTGCGCGTCGCATTCCCACCACCAAAGCAAATTCTTCGTATACTACTTGGCTTATCCACTACGCAACCAACGTTTGGTGTGCCAACAACACTCGAGTTGCGGCCGAAATCCGTCTATGCTACCAACGACACGCCGGATTGTCGGGACACGTGGATGGGGAGTTTCAACTTGAACAGCACACCTTGGGAAAGTTAAACTGGTCCCACTTCGAGCGAAGCTGAACGTTTTGTCCGAAGCTTTGTTTTGTGGGGTGTCTAACTTGCTTAGGCGGCTGGCTTGTCACAGAAATTCTCCGCTCTGGAGGCTTGGGGCTTGCGCTGTGGCGGGGATTCGTTCCGACAGCGAGCCTAAGCCTTTCACTTTCATCCACGTTCTCGGTTTGAGCAGTCGTCTGGTGTTGCGGTTGCATCACAGATGCTAGATTCAGATTCCCAGATTTTGCTATGCCCACCGCTGATCATTAGTGAGGGGAAGAGGTATGCCTTTTGCTTGGCAGCTTTGATTCCGTTCCTGAGCTATGACGTGGGGCAGAAAAACTCTTAAAAGTGTCACCTTTGCATCCCCACTCACTGTGACTAAACGTTATGGGGAAACACAGAGCCCCGGCTCTAGACAGCCCCGCCCCGGAAGGCGTCCATTCCGGTGAGTTGTCAGGCTTCCGGAATTTGACAGTTTAACCGAGTGGATGGGCGCTTCTTAATGAAGACGAAAAAGAAATAGATTTTTACGGAAACGTCATCGGGGAAGGTCGGTCTATCCGAAGAAGCCGAGCGTGACGTTGGCGAAGGATTCAGGGCAGGGTTGGAGGTAAGCCTCTTTGGAAGCCAATCCTACATTCCGAAAAAAAAACTGCTTTCGCTCTGAAGAGAGGCTGAGTTTTCAATATGATTCGCTACACTGTATACCCTTTCGTCTTGATTTCCTGCCGTACTGTCGTAGCTGGAGAATATTACTCTGCGGGCCGTAAAAACACGGCGGTGCCCGGTGGCCTTGATTGAAATACAGCATTCTAGATTCATGTGGCATCTCTCTCTTTATAAGATTATCCATGTCTGTCTGAAGCCTTTTAAACTCCGCTTTGGGGAGAGAGTAAAAGCCTGGCAGTTTCCATGAGTGGGACGGAGCCCTTTGTTGATATTCTAGGATTGCTCTTTCAAATAACTTAGTCATTTAAATTGCTGGTGCAGAGTGAGTTTAATTTACCTGGGAGAATGAAGGACAATCCAGCGATTGTCAATTGTTTGACCTTTGGAATTAATGAAATTGCGGCCATTGTTTGGCCTGCATATAAAGGATGGGCCCCCAGCGGACGAAGAGTCGTCATTGAAGTCCTCATTTCATCGGGGAGCAATTCGGACAAATCGATATCAATGGTCCGCCAGAGCCGCGGAGTGGATAACCGATAGTCAATTACAACCGTGCATGTGATGACATGAGAAAGTATTGTACGCGAAGAGCCTCATGAATCGCATCCTGACATGCTGTTGAACCGTAGCGCTTGAACAGATGCATAAAAACCCCTGCCTCTCACGTTGACCCGCGCCTCTTCCCCGCTACACCCCACCCATGTCTTCCTTCGATATCGCTGTTCAGAGTCCCAGTTAAATGCCGGCTCACTAATTGTCCATTCTTGCTGGTCGTTCAAAGCTTCTCAACAATCTTGGTATCCACCGTAACTGTCAAGGCAAATACCGAACATTTATTCTAATAAGTTATTAACTGCCAAGGTAAGGGATCGAACCAGGCACAATAATATTTTTTTTATGGTGGGCACCCGAAGCTCCCGTGCAGCTTGATGCGCAACAGAAACGCACAGCGCTTTGTTGTATTCGTCGTCGACGCGGTGCTGGAAGCGGGGGATTGGATAAACTTTCCCACGTCATTTCACAAGTCTGTCCTGCTGCCGGTTTCATGTCGTTTCTCAAGTCTGCCCGCCGAATGTTGATTTGTTGAGTTGTTCTGAGATTTGCTTTTATACGGAAACTTGAAATTTGAATTCTAATTCTGATTGGGAGCAGTTCTGAATAACAAGCCCTAAACCAAGCAGACGATACGTAGAGAGATCTAATAATAGTCTCCTACTAACAAAGCACGGGGTTCAGTGCTGTTCATGCCAATGCTCGACATCTTCTCACCCCCTCCCTTCGCAGCCTTTACTCCGTTTCCGTCGCCTTGCCGTTCCTTTCCTCACCAAAGAAGACCAATTAGAGTTCAAGAAACTCCCTGCTTTGATGTGCTTTGATGGAGCCAGCGAGCGCCCTCATTTCACTGAGTAGTGGGACATATATGTTTCTGTTTGGCGGGCATGATCCCGAATCCCCACTGGTACCACGACTTACCATTAACATGATCAGTAATTTCTCTGATTACCATCACTACCAGTTACGATTAAGGTGATCAGTGAATTTTGTGATTGAGAAACTTACCACCGTTACCCTCAGTCATGATTAAGGTGATCAGTAAAATTTGTGATGCCTTTAACCTACCACAGCTACCACTGAACTCCCAACCAGCATGACTTAGAAATATTTTCAGTTGACCGATACCGTTGGTACCACAGCTAACTCAGTGCTACCACCACTACCACAGAGGGACTTGGCCCAGATCCCCTCGCACCTATACCTCAGCTACCACCATTACTTCACCCAAGAATGTGTAGCACAGAATGACATTCACACGCAGCAATGATGATACAAGATACGGCTGGGAGTATACAATGAGAGGTCCAAGACCAACAGAATAGACAATGCCAAGCAAGGCAAGAACAGGCTGGTGGGGAAGATGACGGGGATGTGGACTACTAAGTTGCTCACAAACAGGCCCAAACCGTGTCTTGACCATGTCAATCTCCTTACTATTCCCGACAATATCGCGACCATGTTTGGGCCACATGAGCAGAAGGGCGGAAAGAGCCGTGAGGCTCCCATCAAGATCTGCGGTCATACCTTGATGTTCGACGAGCTCGCGACGGAACAGAAGGTTGACTATATGTCGACAACCGACGAGATGGCAGGGTTTTGTCTGGAGTATGTTGCTGCACTCGAAACTCTAGCGGTTGGCAAAGATACACGGACAGTTGACACAGCCGTGACAGCCGTCAGAGAAGTGAAGGTCCACATTGCGCACGACACGACTGTGGACGCGATCTCGCAGCTCTCGTGACACGATTACGGAGCCAAACCTGTTTTTATTGGGCCTGCTTGTAAAAAGGGAAACTGGCGAAGTATGCTCGAAACAATGCAAAGTGTCCTCGAAACGTGGAAGCACGAGCCGGATGTGGAAGCGAAGCACGAGCCCATTTTCTTGGTCACGTCGGATGGCGATTATGCCCAGCGAGATTCTTCCGGGGAATCCGCTTTTCCCCTTAATATGTAACCTGCGTGGTTTTAACCGGCGGGTGAGGAAAGATAACATTGCTACGGATATCGACTACAGACATCTTTTCAAACGTAGGTTTACAGCCCTTTGCGGAACTTAGGGTGCACACGTTTTTTGTCTGTCTCGGGACATTTTGCTTAGGACAGCTGTCCCGGCCGCAATTTTTGTCCGATTGCCTCGAGATATGGCGCGTTGAATTCGCACTGGAATTCGCAGTCAATGGTACCCTACGTTTTGTGTTTTGATGCGGTAATAAAAAATCCCTCAAAAATCATGGTTTCAAGCAAGACAGCTGTAGAGTGGGTAGTACTGCCCCAATTGACCTATAAATTTGGTCTGACACACTCTTCGATGTTGTCTAGTTCATGGTGTATTAGGATAGTCGATATACTCAACCATTGTGATTTGTAGTGGGGTATGGCGAGGAGGATATTTACAGGCTGTGCAATAATACTCCTGAAATTAATTCACGGTTCAGAAGCGATCATTACCCTGAAAATACTCCGATCTCTTCTGCTCACTTGGCTGCCATTCAGACTCAGACTGCGATAGGTGAGCATTGTTCTCGAAGTTTCCTTGTCTAAATCACTGTATTCCATCACAGAAAACTCTAGCAGCGCCAGCTCAAGCTCGAGCGGTACCAATCCGGCAGAAGCTGCTGGGAATAAAGGCTACCGGCAATTCGACAGCCCACGTCCCGGGATCCGCTCACGCCGTGGTATGTCCTGAATCAGCCTCTCCTTCGTACGCTCTTCATCCAAATCTTCTGATAGGAATGTCTTCGGACGAAAATATTGCGATAAACAGAAGAAGCGTGGTCATCGTCCAAAGACAGACGAAGTGAGAAAAGCATTTGAAAAACTGCCATCCGAGGAGAGGACGGTACATTTTCTTTCGTTTGTGGCCATGATAGGCAACTAACAATGTTTCGCTTACGCAAGCTATCGTTCGTAGCGTACACCATCCTTTCTCGTGCTTATTATTCAACCTGGCCGTTGAACCCCTTGCCTGTTTGATATGCAAATCTCAACTCAAAGGAATTAAAGTTCCTGAAATAGACCAAGACCTTGTGATCTCTCTCTTCGCAGATGATACGACAATATACCTATCTTCGAAGAACTTGTTGGAGTCACTCTGGGAAATTTTGCACCTCTGGTGCGCTGCATCAACAGCGAAATTCAATGAACACAAAACAGTGATACTACCGTTTAGCCGAGCTGTCTATCGGGCAAAGGTATTAAACGAGAGACGAATAAATGATGAGATGGTAGTTGGAGCAATTGCAGAGAACATCAGAATAATCTCAGATGGGGAAACTTGCCGTGTTTTAGGTGCATGGATAGGTAATAAGGCCCCATACATTACGCCGTGGCCTTCGGTGCTTGAAAAAATCACCAACGACCTTGAACGATGGAAATCATCAACACCAAGCCTCGAAGGAGAACGCAATACTATTTTTGACCGGTTAGTTGGCCACTTAAGCATCTCGGCCTAGTCCTCAATGGTTACAGCAAACCTGCCCAGGTCAAACTATATCAGAACGAAGGCATACGTCCTAAGAAGAATTCAAGGCCCCAAGCGCCCAAATACCGCAACATTTGAGTTCGCATTGAATTTATTTTGCCCGACAGTCCAGACGAATGGGAAAAGTGGGTGGTCAAAAATCTCACAGATCAATCACTCGCCCTCGTCCTACAGCTCGTGAATTATGTCGTCATGAACTCGACCTTCCCCGGGAAGATAAAAGATGTGACACTCACGATGTTCCACAAGCGCGGGCTGCGCACCAATCTGTCGAACCAATCGACGAGCTGAAATTCAACAACATGCCCGAACTGCCCATCTCACTCACTATCACACTTCTCATTCGTCGCATTCGGCGTACACCCAGTGGTGGGATCGCATTGGGGCCCTGAACACTTCGGAGATTGCAAAACCCTTGGGACTTCGATGGAATCGAAACTGTAAAGTATGCGGTATTAACGTGCGTGTTCCAATACTTCCTTCTCCACTTTAGGTTCTCACTTATTGGCATTCTCAGGCGCTGACAGGGGAAAGGATACACGACCAATGTTTTGTTTGCGGACAAAAGGGCGTTCATCACCAACCTCTGCTACCGCCCTACCCTGCGGAATGAAACTCCTTTATTAACGATGGCAAAACTGCTGGTCTTTAGGAAGATATCATCAGCTTGCGCTAATATGGCATTTCGAATACCAGAGATAATGGAGTCGTCAACGTCGTCGAGCGCAGCGTGCTACCTATGTTATCTGATGGAATGCCGTCATAGAATACGGTACAATTTTAGCTCCTGATGTGTCCTCCTGATGTGTCCACGCACCTTGATGTGGAATTTTTGCTGATTTCAAGCGCAATTAAAGCTCTCTTCCTCTAGTAAAAATCTGAGACATGTTTATATACCACATCTATCGACTGGTATGGGCCCAATAGAAGTGGTACAACAGACGAAAGAAATGAAAAGGAAATTTTGTGACATTTTGTGACACTGCCAAACTGCCCGCCAAAATCGATTCCACTTGCCTGATTTTCCTCACTGCATGTTTTTGTAGTGCTGTGTTGGCCGCTGTGCCCTAAAAATGTAAATATAAATGAATATACTCCCTTTTTCATTCTCTTATCCGCATGAATTTCTCCCGAGTGAGAACTTGAGTTGTCTCGATATTTCGGTGAACTCTGTTACGGTGTCCTCCGTCTCTATCTGCATGTTCATTTCATAGACACGAGGATTTCAAGAGAGAAAGATCGTGAATTTTGGGGAACATATGAGATGACAGCATAGGTAAGATGGAAGACACTTTTTGTTGGTGCGTAGTACAGAGAACGGACCATTCTTCTTCCAATGCTGAGTCTGTTACACTGCGGGCAAGTGCCATGGCCGTGGGTTCATAGCATTTGACTGGCGTGGGACCGACACTTGCCATGGCGTTGGCACGGCGTTGCACATACGATCAGTTTCCCTTTGTTCTTTCTTATCAGTTTTATCGGCCGAGACCAAGCCGAGACCGGACCGGTGTGAGCCAAACATCGGTTTGGCTCACAAAAGGGTAAGCCACACAACAAATTCTCTTCTCGTGGGACTTGACTGCTGCAGCTGACAGCGGTACAACACTAAGCAGAGAGCAATAAGAACATTGTCTATTCTATGTGAATGGCTGGCCATTTATGCTCAATTTTCTACGGAGATCTTCCGGCTGACAGGGAGACCTGGTACCACCTTGATGACTGGCTAGGCAAAGTCATTCCCACTTTCAACGGGTACTATTTCATGATCGGCTCCATGTTCGATTATTGATTGAACATATTATCTGGTCACGCCGTCGAGTCGCAGCTACCACAACTCGATCCTGAAATAGTCGCGGACAGCATGTGAGCGCAATGCCTGTCAAACCTTGGTGATTGGTGCAGCAGAGGGCAGGCTACGGGGCAAACACTGCAGGGAATGTCTTCCAATTGAATGCACAATTGAAAGTGCGATCAAATGCCTAAATCGGGAAGCTGTATCATCAATTGAAATCAAAGTTTGATGGCTCGGATCGGATCAAAAGCGCAGATAGGGGCTAAATCAACACAAAATTGAAGGTTTTCAATGCAGAGCTTTCCGATGCCTGAACGGAAAATTGCAGCGTCTTGTGCATTCAATAGCCACTGCAATTCTGAGTTGAAATCCCTGTCAAACCTTGGTGATGGGTGTTACTGATTTTGGTTTCTCTGTCCTTTTAACAATTGAAGTAGGATGGCCCCTGTCCAAGCTCAGCCAACACCAACATTGTCCATGGAAAGTCGTCCGGGGACGGCATCTAGGACGAGAAGGCAGAGCATACCTCGTTGTTCTGAATGCTTCGCGTGGTGTAAAATCAATCAATCGCAGCTCGGTGCAACTGGGTGCCGCTGCGACGGTTGCGCGAGAGAATTCGAGGCTATTCTCAGAGAATGTCTTCGGCTCATAACCGCATAACCATGAGAAATCCATAGTCTCCCGTAGTTTGACTTGAGTTGAGTTGAGTTGAGTTGAATTTCTACAGTTGTCTTACCTGGCCATACATGGCTACGCGACAGTGGGTGTAGTATGGGTCAAGGCTGTAACGGATATGTGTAATTAAACGGAACAGTTTTAGAGGAGAGGCAGAAGAGGAAAAGTAAAAGCAGAATCCAGTAGGGGAAAATGGGGTTTGGACGGTAGCAAGTATTGCGTACATCCCGATGCTTGTGTTGGCTGAGCAAATGCCCATTTTTGCTAGGTGTGGCATCGGACTGCATGGGTCGGTCTTGAAAATCAAATACTGGGCCACGCGATACAGCGCGATATCAGTCGATGCCCCTCAAGACGGGGTTTTCACTGGGCTTGAGGAGTTGTGGGATGCTCTGCAATCGTTCCGAGTTCTGACGAATTTTGGAGGGTGTCACGGTCATCCCGGGCGGTTGACGAAGTGACGAATCGGTTGAAATTGTCACGGGTCAGCACCTTCATCGCATTGTGGAATCTACTGGAGAGTTGAAATGGACGTGGTTACCCGTTTGGGACAACTGACCCTCGTGCTCGTGTTTTGCCGGGTCAAATATTCTCGAAATTAACCAGACGCCCCCTTCGATGCATACGTGTGATTCCAGAACCTCCAAAGAATTGTGGAATCTACTGGAGCATTGGACAGCGGGAACGGGTCATCGGGGGCCGAAATAAGAAGACTCAGCATCAGCAACGAAGCGGGTTGAAGTGGACGTGGTTACCCCTTTTGGACAAAGGACCCTCGTGCTCGTTTTTTTCTGGGTCAAATATTCTCGAAATCGACAAGACGCCGCCCTGGATTCATATGTAGGATACCATAACCTCCAAAGAATTGCAGAATCTGCTGGAGGGTTGAAATGGACATGGTGACCCGTTTTGGACAACTGACCCTTGTACTCGTTTTTTGCTGGGTCAAATATTCTCGAAATGAACGAGACGCCGCCTTGGAGGCATATGTAGGATTCTAGAACCTCCAAAAAATTGTGGAATCCACTGGAGGGTTGAAATGGACATAATCACCCGTTTTGGACAAATGACCCTAGTCGTGAGAGGCGCATCAGTTCAACCCGTTCGACAGCGCCGTCGACGTGGGAGAGGTCAAACGCGAAGGCGATGTTTTACCAAACACGCCCTGTTCTATCTGATTATTCTGATCACGACACCTGGCAGCTGTTGATTTAATTGTTGATATTCTGAATTTATAGTCCTACTTCATCCTATAAACATGTATCTGTACATAGATGGTCGAAATAACTACGTAGGATACACGTAAAAGACACGAAGATAGTGATGCCGCGAGGTGAAGGTAGATCGAGGTGGTTACCAGCTCGCCTCGGCGCCTTACTATATTTGGCACCTCGAGGTAACCTGGGCTCGGGCGGTTTCCTAAAACGGTGCAAGGAGGCTTGCAAAGATTCCACTTTGTTGAGGCACTCATCGACCGCCCAACACAAATAAAAGTGGATAGATGCATTGTAGCATGACTGTCCTCTAGGATAATCCAAAGAATCCAATAAAAATCGGTGAATCATAGGTTTCATCCACCCGCGGGCCGGAGGTTTGTACTATGTAGGGCCTACAATGAAGCGATCGAACTGAAACGTCGACTGGAGATTAGTGCACTGAGCTTCATTCAAGCGATAAATTCACATAGATAGGCATCTCCACGTCGTTCTGGGCTCCGGGCATGGCGATTTTCTTCGTTACTTTAGAGGGAGTCGGGGATGAGGGAGCCGAACTGTGATCCCTTTTCACCGCCGACGGTCTGTTCCCCTGATTGTCTTCGTGTACAGTTTGGTCTCCATACGCAATTGGGGGGTCTACAATGATTACAATGGCGAACCAAACCTTCCTCGAAGACATAACCGGCATCGACGATGGAGGCATGGTTAACAAGCACGAAGATTGGGTGCCAGTGTTGGCCGTCGCGGGAGACTACTCTAATGCTCCAAGAAAATCCAAGATCAAGTTAGAAATGAAGCAGGACAAGCATCATCAATGAGATCATGAGTCCCCCTCCCAGATTGCGCACAGCATGCCCAATTTGGGGATGGCTTGCCGGAACGACAGCATAGACTCACAGTGATGATCCGAAGGAATTATCAGTGGTTCGTAGACCACTGCCTGCGACCTCGTTGCGGCTCCGTATATTTTTAGTGCTGTACGGAGCCTACGGTCTCGGTCGGTTTACGCGACGTGCAGTGAACAAGGTGAATCAATTATCTATGTATCTCGTTTTGGCACGGAGTACCAAGTGACTTCTGGGATAGTTGATTTTCGGGAGAGCAAGAGCCACACCAGAAGGAACGTGTTTAGTTCCTTTCGAATTATGGCGATTTTTGCACACATCAAAAAAAGTTGGATGTTACGCGTTACTGAACACTTGGTCAAAATAGTACAGTAAGTAAAAAGAGAAGTATATCGCCCGGTTCGAACGTTAGTCTCGGACCCGACCGCTCGTGACATCCCATTCTGGGAACCCTGTCATGAAGGTCTGGGCACATGAGGACCCATGATTATCCTATTGAAGGCCAGGTCCCGAAAATCTCGAATTCCCCAATTTTTGGCCGACACATTTCGTCGACATTTTGCTGATTTTTGGCCGACACGGAGCTAGCCGAAGCCGCCAAAATGGGTAATTTTTGGTTCCCACGGCCCCAAATGGTGATTTTTTTTTCCCCAGCCCTTTTTTTTGCAGTATTGGCGACCGACCCAGTTAACTGGGGTGCTTTTTGCAGCTAAAGAGCCCAATTAAGTGTGTCTTCGCCTCCAAAACTCTGACCGACCAGCCTGAATCACCACCTTTTTGGCCGAACTGGACCTAGGATTTGGGGCTCCGGGAGCCAATTTTTGGCCGACCAGAACCTAGGTTCCCAAGCCCAAATCTCAAATTTTTGGCCGACACCGGCCCTGGCATCCAAAGGGATAATCATGGGTCCTGGCACATGTCAACCGAATAGCCGTACCATTGCGCTTTGATTGCGCTATCAGACTTTGATGTACTTTTGATGTCGCTTGCCTCTTTTACGGTAACCTTCCCACGGTGTCGCGTAGCGTACTCGGCGTGTATTCAACGTGTATTCAGCGTGTCTCCCTCATGGACGTGTTTCTGGTTATATAAATAACTAGCAGTTACCCGTGTCTTCGCCACGGATGTCGCAAAGTAGTTTGCTACACCACGGAACTATCTTCATCCTTTGAAGTCTGCGCAGAAAAGGTATGTAACTTTGTCCGCTGGATGGCTCTCAACTCAATTCCTGAATTCCATGATCAACATTGATACCATGAGGTCAACATCCATCTGGTTTCTTTTACTTACCGGCGGCTTTGGCCCATTGCCGTTGCTGAATTTGACATTCCGGCTTCGTCACGGGAAGGTTGCTTTCGCTCCAAAATCTAGTCTTCATCTCCCTCAAAGATTAGCTCCAGCCAGTCTTTAAAATGCCTCGCAATTTTTGCCTTCATTTTGCCCAGCTTTCATGACACCCAGCCTGCCTGCATTCTGCTCCATAATTGGCGTTTTAAAATGTCGCCTTCTTCCCTCCCCCAAAACAACATTGTACTGGTGCCTTCTACCAGAGCATCTTCATACTGAAGTGCTTGGGAGACTGGAAATTTAAAATTAATGGAGCGTTACATCCCTCATATTGGCCACATCAATTGTTCCTTTCAGCATATCGGCGGCATGCTCAAGGGACATTGATACCATGTGTTCAACCTCGCATGTGGTTCCTTGTCCCTACGGGTAGAACTTTAAACACAGAGGACCCCGTCCTCGTCTTGGTTCCTCAGTGCTGAAATTCAAATCCCCGCTGTTTTCTTCATTTCAAACTCGGTCTTCATCTTACTCATTTGCGCGAAAATTGCATTCAGGTCTCGTCCAGCCTTCATCCAAAATGTGCCATTGTGTTGCTTGCATCCCAAATTTCTCGCCAATTGTAGCTTCCAGATAAACCACACCTCCATCCTTCAAAAAGTTGCCTTCATGCTGCAGAATTGTCGCTGAAAATCCCATGCTCCGCCTTTTCCATCATGCCAAAGTTCGTCACCTTCATCTTGCCCCGTTTGCGCAAAAATTACCTTCGCCGGACCTTCATATTCATATTTATCGCTCATCTTGCCTGGTTGGCAAGAAACCTTTACCTTCATCCTGCTGATACCTTCATTTACTCGCGCTTTCCAAAAGTGACCGGAATCGTAAATGTAGTGTTTTCCGTTGGAAGATAGCCTTTTTTGGAGAAAGTAACTGACCTGCAGAGTCCATTGAAGGTCAATATACTCCCCAGTAACCTGAGCTGGTGGATATCTTGCAAATAGAGGCAGCAAGTGAGTGGATGTTTGCCGCATTATTTGAGTTGCAGAGCAGAATTGAACACCATTAAAAGTTTTTCATCCACTGACCGTCCCAGCACTCTTTTCTCCCATGTTATCTGTGATCATGCCGTAATAAACATTCTTAAGAATCGTCTTAGAGATCTCCAGCTATCTATTATTATTAATGCAGCCACAGCATACATTTTTGTGAGAGTGTCAACAGTTTTGATCTTCATCATTTGTGGCTGATGTTGGGTGGTAATGATACTGGTATTTTGAGTTTGGATGAATGAGACATGTTCTCTGGATGCAAGACTACATGTACATATGCATAACTCCATCAAAAACTGCAAATTATACCCCTGAAAATCAGAATTCCGGTCACTTTTGGTAAGCCTGAGTACTTTCCATGCGGAAAGTATTCAACTCGAATCTCCCTACTCTCAGCTCATTTTATTTGCGCTACCAGAAAATTATCACCGTGTACATGGATTCGATGTCTATGCATCTCCGGAGATGACAAAAACCAACACAACTGTCGTCTCGTCTCGCACTAATATAGCAAGCGAACATATTTCAACCGCCATTTTTATCTGAGTTCCCTGATCCAATCTGACTTGTTTTGCCTTCAGGCTCCCTCAGCAGTCCCTGAATGAAGCATCCAGAGGTAAGAAACGAACATTTCGACATCGCAGTGGAGCTGGCAGCAGGAATTCAACATTCAAACCACGGCTTTTCTTAATTGGACCAAAGCGTGGAGCGGACAACTGGGTGCTCCACCTCGCTCCACTTTGACGTTTGTCTCTGGACACCCACCTCTTTTCTTATATAGATTTTAAGCACCTTCTGTAGTGCACAATCATCTCGCTATGAGCCGAAATTACGCTCTCAGGCCAAACTTTACCGAGCTCAACTCTGATGACTTCGCAGATGAGCCGGATGCTGCAAGCACCATCGGCGCAGCATCCAGTCCACCAGGTCCACACCTCCCAGATATTCACATGCGCACAGACATTCCTTGGGGCGAGATGGGATCCGACGATTTTCTAGATGAAGATTCAGATGCAGATTACGGAAGTAATACTCGGGCTCGGAAATCTTCAGATCTTGACAAAACTCTGGCTGTCTTGAAATTCATGAAGGATCATTTACCCCGGTTCTCCCTCAAAAACCTCACAGCCTTATTCACTTCCGACAATCCCTCAATCAAGAATGTGACAAATACATATCTTGCTATGGATGGTGCTTTACATCTGCTTGAAACAGCTGTTGGAGACAAGGGCCTCACAGACAATGATGTCGCCGACTGGGTTATGATGCAGGCGGCCACTATTTGCACAGGTGAAGTAAGTGCACCCACAGATAGGGCCTCCAGAGGGCAAAATTTTGGAGATGCAAAATCACTTCGTCTTCCAGCAAACTCAGTTACAGTTGAACGCCTTAAAACATTCTCTACCCCTGGTCTTCTGCAGCTTTATGAACGATCCACTAGGAGTCTACAGCGGTTTTTGCAAGCAGTTATTGGGAAAGACTTTTCGCTTCATACAAATGAGACTGTTGGGCGAGCACAGCGAAATCCTGACATGGTAGGCAAATATTTCATCTAACTATTAAGCGAATTTAACCGCTATAAATCAAGGGTTGGACACTGATTACATCCATGATCTTGAATCTGCGAAGCCGAGAGAGCAATCTTCACGGGGAAATGAATGCCCTCATGCAATGGGATGCACGGGCTCCAAAACGTGTTGTGCAACTTTGAACCGCTATGGATTTTGCACATCTTATCTGCATCAATCGAAAGCAGTTGACAGGTTTTCTAAAGACGGTCTTCGCATCGCTAGGATTGCTGCAAACGAGCCAGGGAAATTGCTTTTAGTGCGCTATGATAACTTCAACTGGATGCAGACTGCCTAGGAAGCATCGGCGACACACGGGAATATCTCCCATGATCAGGTTTCTGCGCTGCTTGTTGTTCTTAGATTGTCTCCTCCGCGCCTTACTGTAGCAATCTGTATGACTGAAACGCAAAAACGGGCCATTACACCTGAAACAGGGTGGGAACCTACCTTATATAGTAAGTTTTTTGCCATCACTTACCATAAAAGGCAGATTTGTAAGCAGAAACGGCCCTCCGTTACGCGTTACGTTTCAGTCATACAGATTGCTACAGTAGGTACTGCAAATTGCTGTAAAGCATGTCCGTACCCATTTCTCGCCCAGTAAAGTTTCGGTACGGAGCACCTATAGTGTACTGGGCTCCTCCAGGAAATTACTGAAAAGTCCAGGAAATTTCCTTTTCGGTAATTTCCTTATCCGGAATAGGGACTCACGGCTATTGATGCGCAACTAAAATCAGACCATCACAGCTGATCCGGAAACTAATGAGAAGGATCGATTTTTTTTTTTGCGCGGTTCCCAAAAAGAAAACTCTCCTCTTTTGCTCTCTTGCCGCAGCAAAACAGTATTTTGACCACATTTCGAGCCGGATTTTGGTCTTGTCTTGCTGGCATGATAGCCAGCAAAATTTGAGTTCGAACTGTCTCCTCAGGTTTGTCTTGACGGCCCTGGTACCTTTGAGTGAACTGGAGCCTGAACTAGAGTAGGCCCGATCTCAGCCTTAGGCGATCAGTCCATCAAAATAGAACACAAATACAGAATTGTAGGTTCATGATTGACTAGGCAAATGCATTGCACAAATCCTGCTCTTTCTAACTCGTCTACCAATCTAATAGAAGTGCAAGCACTCGTTCAGAACAATAGAGAGGATGCACACGAGCCGCATGCAGCTTTTGGCTCTTGTGCAAAAGCCGCAGCGGATTTCGTGTTTATTTTGAGTTAAACACCATCATTACATCTCCAAACTTCTATTCGACGCCTGAAACATCTGAATCTTCAGTACTGTGGAATTCATCTGCGAGGAGAGCTCGGGAAACCCGTTTTTTTCACGGCATCGCTCAAGCCGCTGAATTGTTGGCTCCTCTAATACACCGTTGGTGCTCTACCCGGACAGCCTAAATATACGACGGTCTACTATACACTTGTTTTACATGTGTTCTAGTGAGATATATGTTGTTGAGGCCTCAAATCTTCTGTTGTGGGTGCGGCTTTGCACAATGTCCAAAAGCCGTATGAAGCCGCATGCGGCCCATGCGGCTTTTGCGCATCCTGTCTAATACCTGAGGCACTGTGCCTTCAGAGGTAACAACAGCCTGTCACCACACATATCCCTAGGAGCGATTTTGGTTTTGATATATGGTCCCTCGGACTCTGCCGATTCCCCTAGGACGAGGCTGGTGCAGTAATTGGTTCTCCTAGTAGGATTAATATCTCTATTGAAGGTCTGGGCTTGTGTGTTTATCTCCTTGGTACATGTACTGACTCTGCCTTCCATTGCTTGTAACCACATCAGGCGACATATAGGCATGTTCAAATGACCTATAAAAGTCTTCCCTCACAAAAATCTAGGTCATTTCAACATGCCTAGATGCCGGTAGACTGAATTGACCCCCAAAATCACCCTCAGACCCATCTCACCAACAATAAAATATTTTCGTAACTTTTTTCTATCACTAATTGCGCACGAATTACCCCGAATTAGCTAGCTATGACTCATCCCAATCCGTGCAGAAGTCATCAAGATATGGGCGAATCGGTCGCGGGGATCAGAAAATGCCTAAAACGGCAATTTTCCGATTCGCATCTTCGGTATTGCCATCTGCTGTAACCAAGGAAGCATCGAAAACATGACTTGGCAAGCCTCTGGTTAGTTTTCGGCGAGTGGTTGGTGGCCAATTTTGTGATTTTATTGTAGGGGTTCTCCAAACTGGATGCACGCAGTCGACGATCTCGGATTGCTACTATAGGTCGCTTTCAACCAATCCGGAGGACCAATTGGACACTAATCAACCCAGCTCTCCGCGACAACGCACCGAATACCATTTCACCCGGTTGCTTGTGGCGTCCGATTTTTTCTACACGTAGAAACAGTACTCGTACTCCTCCGCAGGTACTGCTTCGACGTGGTTCCAGCTTATGCAAGTTTTTGGAGTTGTGGAGGATGGCCCACTCGTGACTGTGGATGCGGTGAACGATGTTCTACGCATCAAGGATTAGGTTCGCGGCTCGGGCGGCAAATCCTGCAGGTCAATGGACTGCCCAGCCGCAAATCTGACTGCTTATTGTGGGACAACGGCCACGCACAAAATTTCGTAAGCAACTGCTGGACTATTATCATTACTATCTGATTGTCCTGCCAGAGGGAAATTCGGGTCTTTGGGAAGGTCGTTCTATAACATCACAAACGATGCGGGAGACACTATCCTCAGCTATACCGTGAACGAATCCATGGGCCAAGGGGGTGCTTATGATTTTTTTTCCAAAGCGGACCTCGCCAAACTTGTGTGCAAAGAGTATGCAAAGAAAATGAGCCCAGATTTGGAAAATTCAAAGAATATTGTACAACAGCAGTCGCCAGTGGTTAAAGTTCCTACAAGCGTCCTCGAGGACCTATTGCCTCATGGGGAACATGATTCCAGCTTACAGCCTTTTGCAGTACCGAAGGCGCGGATCAGTTTTCTTCTATTTTGGGATGATTTCAAAGAATTCATAATATCTCTGTGAATTCCCCACCGATTCCCATGAAAAGTATATAGAATTACTCAGCTAATTCGTGCGGAATTAGCGATAGAATGAAATTTGTGAAAATATTATATATTCAGTAAGATTGGTTGACAGGGCCATTTTGTGGATGAATCCGATGTACAACCTTCTAGACACATCCAACTGATGTAGATTTTTGTTAGGAAGGCCTTCAATTCAAAAGATGTGATACTGTAGAATTACCTTCAGTTCGGCAGTCACGCGTCACGGCGCGGGTTGACGGCGCCGAACTTTGGTCGGTGTCACGCGTCACGGCGGCGGTTGACGAATATGTCGGGGTGTCACGGTGGAGTTGAAAAGCCTCTCAAAACTGCGAGAAGATTATTCCTGTGAGAGGGGCGTTAAAAATTCAGCTGCAAAACATGTTTTTAGCATTTGTAAAGGCAGAACATTAGTTTTGAACTAAAACTGACCGGAATCAGGCGGGAAAAAGTCCATGGGAACCAATTTTGAACTTATCTTCGGCCGAAAGGCAATTGAATGTGAAAAATTGCTCCAATTCAATTTTTCAACCACCCATATTACCTTGCAGCAATTTGAGAGGTTGCCGAAATGTTCTGCCTGTCACAGTCGATTTCCGCCGTTGACGAATTGACGAATATGTTCAAGATGTCACGCGTCACACCCCCTGCCGAATTGAATGTAATTCTACAGTAGAGTCAGAATTCTGAAAAGTGTAGTATATCATTCTCGTAAACACGTCAGGACAACAGGCAGTACCTACAGTCAGAAATTATTGTGATATTTGAACCCTCAGCCGAACTGTGTGTGAATTGAACTCTATCACATCCTTCAGAATGTATTAAACGTCTCTCTGGCAAAAATCTACATTATTTGGATGTGTCTAGAACCTTGTACGCTGGATTCATCCACAAAATGGCCCTTATTACCGCTGCCGGGGTCACGAGGCGCTTTGATGGGATCGACATCGTGTGATCGTGACGTGCATCAGATTGATGGGGTCGATAACCTTGCCACTGGACACCATGGACGCAAACATACTCCAGTTCCGTGGCGTACACGCGTGGCTTCAGGATTCAGACGGAAAATCTATACCTCTCGGTCCGACCGCCGTCGTCGAAGGAAAACAGATCACAACCGTACTCGAGGTCAGCAGGCAGAAGGTGCAAAATCTTGGCAAAATCAGCGTTTCCTACTGGCAATGGCACAGCTGACTATAATATACTCCAGAAATTCCACCTGCACTGGTGTAGTGATGGCGGGGCCTCTCCTATCAATGCCTGGTGTGAGATATACCGGCTCCAGAAATTAATAGCTCATAAGAGGCGCGTTGGAGTAACCACTACAGAGGTCGTCCGCGTCGCCAATCACTGCATGTCCGCGGATGATCCTCAGACTCAATCCCGGTCCACGAGAGGACGGCTGGAGCTCCCGCTTAAACAGGATGCATGGCTTTGGCTGCCTTACAACCAGAAAAAGCACAATCGCGTCAAACCTCGGAAAGGTTTCATCTCCATCTCCCTTGAGATCAGGCGCCTGCGAAACCCTCCGGCAGAGACACAGCAGCAGGGGCTAGACTCTCTCGTGAACACGGTGAAAATGGAGATGCTCGACGACGATGACGAGGCGGCCGCAAATCCGCCCTTCATCATTTTCCGATTTGAATTCCAACCCGCTAAAACCGGTAATGAATTAATTTCATTCAACATTTTGGTGCTCACCCATATTGCAGGACCCCGGGTCGCATACGGTCCCAGTAGGCTGAGCCATGTGCGACGATATCCGCCACTTGGTCAAACGCCGGGGGAAGACCAGTCCGCCGAATTGTCGGAACCATCCCGTTCCAGTTCAGAACTGGAGGCTCCGCCGCTTAGAACATCTGAAGTGCATGTTCGTGTGACATTCGAGTCTTAGCTGCTCTGACAACTCCAACTGCGGCAGGTTGTTGCTGGATCATCTGGGCTACGGAAAAGGAAGGCGATGGCCGACTCGGATGAAGGCTCCGTGGACAGAGATATCGGTGTGATGTTGAAGAACCAGGTGAGGAGACTTCTATATATTGTGGTGGCTAAGCCCATAATTTGCTTCCATAGAAAATGATGATCCAGAAGCAACAGGAGCTCAAAGACGTAGGTGATTGATTAAAATTTGCATTCCGAGTTCACCGAAACACTTGAACCTTCAGTACTGTGGAATTCGTCTGCGAGGAGAGCTCGGGAAACCCCTTTTTTTTCACGGCATCGCTCAAGCCGCTGAATTGTTGGCTCCTCTAATACACCGCTGGTGCTCTACCCGGACAGCCTCAATATGCGACGGTCTACTATACACTTGTTTTACATGTATCCTAGTGAGATATCTATTGTTGAGGCCCCAAATCTTCTGTTTTGGGTGCAACTTTGCACAATGTCCAAAAGCTGCAGGAAGCCGCATGCGGCCCATGCGGCTTTTGCGCATCCTGTCTAATAGTCCGGTGCGATGATTATAAAGCAGTTCGGCGGCATTCGGCAGGGCAGGAGGATTTCGCTGGACTATGTAGGGATTCAAGCTCGCACAACACGGCACGGCTTTTTAGCTACGTTTGAATTGTGTTGTGGTAAGTTTCCCTCTCTTTTCCCTCTTTCCCCTCTCTATTTTCTCTCTTTGCAACTTCCATTATGCGGTCCGTCCACAGACAAAGGTCATGGGCCACGAAATCAGACTCCATATTGAAGTTTTATTGACTATCATAAAACTCATGGAGTCTGAGTACGGCACAAATGCTACAACCCTGTGCGATCCCCTTTCGCAACGAACTCATCTCCAGGAGAAACCTGAGGGAGGAAGGGACAGTATGCGAAGAGTAATCAAGATGATATGCATCGGGGTCGACAGCTCGGAGCTGGGCTTGTCTCCAAGCCCCGAAATCCGGGCCGGAATGCAATTTCCATCTCCGTCTACGGCACTCGGACCCACGACGCGCCGTCTCATAAATACCGTACGCTACCATCCACTCCTTGCTTCATCCAATTTCCCAATGTTCCCTCTGATTGAATTTCCGAACTTGGTAAGGATGAGTCTTTGCGAGACTCCAATTGAGGCTGATACTGCGTACTCCCGTAGGACTTCACGCCAACACCGGGGCTTTCACTTGAGGAGTTGTACTCAGTTGTATTTGAACCATCTCGGGTCATTCCACACATAGTTGTGGCACACCAGACGAATGTTCAGGACGAGCCGAACAGTTCAACCATGGCACCAAGATGGGCACATCAAGTAGTCAAACTGCGTTTCCCGGGCTCACGAGCATCCAGTGTATCGCAAAGGTTTCACCCATATGAGGTTGAATCGAGTGGAGCGGCCCTGCGTGTTAACGGGATACCGATGTTGGCAAGGGAAAGGATCCGATCACATGCGGCGCCACAAACCATTCCCGCTGCAAGTACCAGTATTAGTGGCTGCGTCCACACCTCCCGGAGCGCTCCCTCAACTTGCGGGATTCTACATATACCGTTGCTATATGACGCAAGGGATGGAATCTTTGTCTGTCGGGAGTGCTTGTGAGCAGTTCATCAGCTTGAGCATTGACTCTTAAATGATATTTGCAGGACGACCTATTACTCGGCGCACAATGCTTCTTGGAAGAATCTGCTTTTCCATTGGAAGGATCAGCACCCCGATAAGTTTCTCAATATTTCGAAAATGCGCGCCTCGGATTTGGTAGAGCGGAGTCAGAGGATCCTCTGCGCAGAGACGACCAAAGAACGTAGAATTCGGACCACCCAGCGGCCGAGGGTGAAGAAATGAGCAGAGTACCTACTACTGTAAGATAGTGTCGATCACATGTAGAATAGATAAGGGAGCGTGACGGGTCGAAGCATGTAACTTCGATCAGATTCCACATAAAACAAGAATTATCGACAATCATAATTTTTTATTTTAGTAGAGTCTGACTGTGGGACCCATCATGTTTGACGTTGTTTAGCGCGTCACCCTCGCAATTCTATTTTGCTTTTGCTGCATGCAGAAGTAGAATGGGTATTGATTTTCCCTGGAGCCATGAGGTCTGCCAGGGCAACCACAGAAAATTTAACCCCCGGTGGCTCACAGCGTGGAATATTTTCTGAATTTTGGTTGAAAGTCGATTTTTTCCACTTAGCCTATTTAAGCTTTTTTGTAGGAACAGATTCTGATTCTGATTTAGGGAGAGGCAATCCACGGAGTTCGCGAGGTGACCAGTGCTCGAAACCTTTGGCGTGGGACATTGTTCAGATGTGTGTTCAAACAGTGTCAATATATGCCCTTCGCCGACATCTCCTTGGTCACTGAAAAATCCGCAAATATTAGAGCGTATTCGCAACGCAAAAGTTGGCCCACCAGATTTTCGCCATCAGCTCTCAAATTTAGCCGAGTGCGGTGACTGATGTGACGAGGTCGAGCTCTCGCTGGAATGTCCCGCGCGGAAATTTGTCCTAGGACAGTGGGGATGCCTCTGTGGCCGCAATCACTGAACCTTCTAAAAAAACGGGGAAAAACGGAGGGGCTTTGGGCCCTTGGACGGGTTTTTGTGTTCTCTGCCGGTCTGCCGTTCCCGTTTTGGCCGTCACAAATTTGTGGCATCAGCCATCAAATTTTTGACATTTTCGTGATTTCGAGGCCTTTGGAGGGTTGCGAATACGCTCTATTAGTGATCTAGAATACCTAGCCGAGGGCTAACAGGATCACCCAAAAAAGGTAATTTTCGCTCCCACGATCAGGAAAATAGTCCTGCCCTGTTTTTGGCGTTGTTTTCTTCAACTTGGAGCGATCGAGCGAGTTTTCGCACCGAAACAAGTCGAATTGGGTGGTTTTCGCCAAAAAAAGTTTGGCCAAACCTCGGCCAGATCCCAAATTTTGTCCGGACAGAACCTAGCATTTTCGCCTTCAGCCCCCCATTTTTGGGCGCCCATCATTATATACGATGTTCAGCTTCAACTAACTACTGATAATATTGTGGCCGAGCCAGCATCCGAAATTGGCATGAATAGCAAGCTGTATTACGGTACAACAATGTCTCCGCTCTCAGCGGCCTGAATTTTGGCCATAAGTTGCAAGCCCTGGGCCCATGCCACCGCCCGAGCCCACCAAATAGGGAACGGAAGGGTTATCTCAACATACTTTTTGCCCGCCTTCACAATCTCGGTCTCCGGGTAACCACCTTCGCTCCATTCTTCGGGTGAGACACCGAGCTGGAGAGGGATTATCCCCTCGGCCTTGGCATCATTGAGTGCACGAGCGAAAATTTCTGCCGCATCATCACTTTGAAATGGAAATTCGTGATTCGCAACGGCAGCAGCTTCATGGCGGATACGATGGCCTTGATCACCGGCGGTGACCACATGAATGTCATCTGGAAAGAGTATTGTTCATTGCAGGTATGGTTTCAATCGGAAAGATATAACCAACATACCTTCGTCTCCGTATCATTCAAGGACCTCCAGGTTAATTGCGTCGAAGTTGTCCGCATATTTGCCATATTTCAGCTCTCCAATGAGCCTCTGGCAACCGAGTCTCTGGCGCCCAGCTCCATTTGACGATTTGTCGAGAATATTCCGTAGATCCATTTATTGAGCCAGACCATGTACTATATTGCATCATTTGAATGGAATTATGGGGAGGACTCTTTGAAAAACCACGAGACTCGGTTTCCGCGTTGCCCGGCCAACGCAGGCGCGGTCCGTTTTTTTCTGTTTTGGCAAGTTTTCACGAGAACAGCTGCCCTGAGCTCAATTCTCAGCTGTTTCCCCTCAAAATAGGCTCATTTGATTCACATTGAAAATCCACAGCCAATGGAATGCCGGTATTCTTGATCCTTTTACGTAATAGAATTTCTTCCGGAAAAACTTGGTTTTGAGTAGGACACCTGTAGCACTCGGAATACTGCCCCGATTGGCCTAGTTTTTGGATATGCTATATATTTGATGCGGCCCTAGATAACGGCGCATTTATTTATATTACGTGCTGAGTGATTGTGATTTAGCGCACACTTTAGCGAAGTAGATATGCAGACACTACCATAAGTAGAGCTGTCCATGGAAGTTTGAGTATATTAAGCTCTGTAAACACCCACATTGGCTAGGGTCACATCTGATGTATAGCATATCCAAAGATTAGGCCAATCAGGGCAGTATTCCGAGTGCTACAGGTGTCCTACTCAAAACCAAGTTTTTCCGGTAGAAATTCTATTAAGTAAAAGGATCAAAAATACCGGTATTCCATTGGCTGTGGATTTTCAAATGCGAATCGAATGAGCCTATTTTGAGGGGAAACAGCTGAGAATTGAGCTCAGGGCAGCTGTTCTCGTGAAAACTTGCCAAAACAGAAAAAAACAGACTGCGCCTGTTGTACCGCAAAGAGCTGTAAATATGCCATTTATTTGTCTCCCTCCTTGCTGGTACTCCTGACCTGCCCCAATTTCTCGTGTCTTTGCTCATGTAAACTGTGTCCGCAGAGAACCTGGGCACAAATTTCGCAAGGTATTTCAATTGCATTCCCAACGAGATTACATCGGTTTGCTTACGCGCTTGCAGCTAGTTCACGCACTTCATTAGGATTGAACTGAATGATTCAGGTATTGTTAGATAATGTGATTTCAACTCTACAATGCTCCCAGAGTTCCTATACTGTCCGCTTAGGGATTATCAAGAAGTTGAACTTGAGGGTGGCACACTTGCTAAGATTCAGCATCCGAATAAATAGGCTCACTTTAGGGCAGGTCTCGGCAAGTCAATCCGAGCCAAATCTGAGCGCGGAGTCAGTTCTGGCTCCACAAGAATATTTTACTTCGACCTCGTTTAGAAGTGGAATGGGTACAGATTTCTCAGTGGAATCAAGTTCGTGGGCATGGAGTGCTACAGTGGCGGCAAGATCATTTGTCTTTCCTTTTTAGGAAATTCCCATCAATTTTCGCTCTGTGCCCTTCCTTATGAGCCGTAGACCTATAGAAAATGGGGTGCATTGATGATATATATATCTAAAGTGTGACTGCATGCAGAGGTTCGATTATAAAAAATTAATTCTGTATCATTGAGACATGATTGCAAACAAACAACCAGCATAAAGTAATAGCGTGATGTGGGAATGAAGCCATTTTTTCTGGGTCTGAAAGTGATTTCAACTGCTCAGAAGCCACATAGGTTACTTCTCCCACCTGCAGACCTTGCCAGGGCCGGCTGATTGCGAAAAAGCACATCGGCAAGGCAGCTATGGTGCGGGTCACCTAGCTACTGCTACCCCGTGCTTAAAATTTTACGGCTTCAAATTTGATCGAATTTCTTATCCCTCTTCCAAAAGCGCTTCTTTTGAAGGTACAAGAACAAGAGGGCTTTTATGTGCATCAAAACTAATGTTGCCCACGACTCAAGTCGGCCAATTCAATTTATCGCAAATAACATCTGACTAAAGAGTATAACTCCAATGAATATATATGAAGTATGTAGGGTCATAATGGGTGTATAACATATACCAAAGGTTCCCGCCGATACCGCACCGTTCGTGAGAAATATTGGATTTATTAATCGACTCGAGTCGAGGTAAACAATGATTTGGGAATTTCTCCACAACCAAACATCCAATCGCCAAGGGGTTTGGATATATTATGGACCTATATGAGCCCTCTTTATTGGCCATGAGATATTTACCTTTCGGGGGTAAACAATGTGGCTATACGCAAAGTTTGATTTGATCGACTTGAGTCGCGGGCAACATTAATCAAAACTGTGAGCAAAAAAAAAAGTTGGCGGCCGATTTGGCCACATGCGTGTTCACAAGCGGCTGCTCGGCCGCTTCGCGGCCTCGCATCCCCTTCCCAATTCAACTTGGAAGGTCCATTTTGAGAATTGACTTGAGTTGCCGCCTAACCGGCGATGAAAATAATCCTGCCCCATGGCCTCAGATGGTGGAGCTAAAAGACTTCGGAATGTTTTGAGCGCTGAGATACTGGGCAGTGGACCGAGAGCGCTAATTGATGGGCACTTCCGAAGTTTCGGGTTCAAAGGTCCATAAACGGGGTTTAAAAGGCTTTGGGCAGGTGCACGCAATTTCATAAAGAGAGACAGCAGAGGAAACAGGGCTCTATTCTGCTCCAACCCCCCTACTCAGAAGGGGACACCCTACCGAACTCCCCCGCTAACTAGGACGTTTACTTGGACTATATAGGTGCCACCTATCCATTCTGCCATGGTACCGGCATTGTTAATTGCACCCTCGCTCTCATTAACTCGCTCTCCCTCTCCTGTCCAACCACATTGTCCCCCTCCCGTCCCAACCCCTTTTCCCTCGCCCGTGCCAACTCATTCTCCCTCGCCCGTCACGGCCCGTGCTCGCGATTCCTATTCCATCGACAGTGTCTTCCGTGCCTGTACCTGGTCCCAAGTCCAATGGTAAAGACGGTAAACGAAATGGCAAAAGATCCAGGTATAAATTACCAATGTGCTTCATTTGCTTATTTATGGTTCTCTGACCGATTAATTATCTAGCTGCCACTTCCAAAAATCAGTGGCCAAATTAGCCGGAGAAAAATTTTTAGCCAGGGCACGGCCTCAGCGCTTTTGTCATTTATGTGGCCATATCCACCCAGAAATATGTTCAGCTCACTCAGTTTTAAATTGGCTAGCAGATCTGTGCAGACAAAAAAACACTTTTGCTAGAGGGAAAATCTGGGTAAAGCTGGGGCCCACAAAATTTCAAGCATGAAGTGAAAAATTGGGTTTCTTTTTTGTGAGACACTGATGCAAGTAAAGTACGGGCCAAACTATTGAAAACCTCATGAAATTCATAAAAATTCATTGCAAAATTCCAATTTGCCAATACCGTATAATTTCGTTCAATTCGGCAGTCACGTGATTTTCGACTTTCGCCAGAAAAAATTATTGCCGCAATAAAAAAAAAGTAGAGCGTGGCGCGTGACTGTCGATTTGAACGAAATTATACGGTACTCCAAAGCGGCCGGTTTGGCGCTTGAGGAAAGTTTAACGCTGATGTCCCGGGCAAAGCGGAGTTTGGCAATGTGTACACTTTTATAGGCCCCCGCGCGCTTAATGATCAAAAGCCCCGAGGAAGTGCCGTTTATTGAGCGCTTCCAAAGGTGTGGACCGAGTGCTTCCAAAGCCTCGGGCCTGATCTCCCAAAAGCGAAGTTTAAAAAGCTTCAGACAGACAGGGATAATTGTATAAAGAGAGATAAGACCCAGTACTTAAAGTTAGTGGGAATGGTGGCAAAATATAGAGGGGATATCCCTCTACAGCACTGCCCGTACACAGTCCTACTTATTGGCATGGCAATACATCGTTTCCATAGACTCGGAGGATAAAAAGACCTCGGACACGGGGAATCGAACCCCCGACCTCCCTGCAAACTACCTGGAATACGGACATCTTGAGGGCTGTGCACCTTACACCACATCCGATGCCGTCTATATTATGGATTGTTGAAGGAACTGATGCTTCTCATACAGTACCTACCTGCCCCCCATGTCGGTCTGATGCGGTGGCAGCGTGTACCGTCCCTGATACACTTCCCTCGCTTTCTTGCCATCAGGAAAATCCTATTCTCTGAATGTGTCCAAATTTTGCCGAATTGGGACAACCGTGGTAATGACTTGACGAAGTCAAGCGCTGTCAAGCGAAACAAATCGCGCGAAATCCAGAGTCGCAGTCTCAGAATTTGCCATACTGTGAGTTTCTCTAGCCATGGTTCTAGATGCCCAGCCTACAACATTTGCGACCGGATGCTGCTCGAACTTGAAAGTTGAACCAAATGCTCACTGCTCAAGGTGTTGGGGAGGCAGTTGCCGAATTGGCCAAAGTTGAGGATGTAAGGTTAGGGCATCTAAACTTATCCTGATATAGTCCACAGTTGTTCGTCAAGGTAGCTTGTTGGAAGAGCGCTCGCTCCATCGTGGTGGGATGCAAGATGATAAGGTCGACAAGATATGCCTATGTACGCTTCGCTTCGGCAACTCGGGGCAGGCAAGAAAAAAAAGGCCCTATTATCCCTGGCTCACAATAATAATAATATTGACCTACTCGCTGTGACCAAAAGTAACCGGAAATTTGGTTTTGAGAGTTTCTGTCTCAAACTTTTCGCATTTTTGTGGTCAATTTATCAATCTATGATTGATTTGGCGTAGATTGACGCATTTGGACCTGAGGTGGAACCTCTCACATCTAATATATCATGAAATTTCTAAATTGATCGAAAATTGATGATGTTTCCCTCCTTCTAATTGTCTTGATGCTATTTCTGGGTACATCAAGAGCTGATAAAGAGCTGTGGGCTTATAGAAATATGCACCCAAAATTTAGGGGGTTTATGTGCTTTCTAAATGGCTCCATGAATAAATAAAACGAGGGAAACAATCGCCACCTTAGGTCCAAAGCCCTCAAAATCAAATTTCCGGTTACTTTTGGTCATAGCGAGTAGTAACTAGGGTTCGGCCGAGAATCCGGTGGATTTCGGGGGACCCTAGACTCTAGGGATTAATCATACGTAGGGGGCCTAGACTCTAGGGCATTGTGGATTGCATATTGTGCCGGATGCGCCGGTGCGAAAGATTCAGATCCTGGTAACATGGCTGTACTTCTCGTTTGGCCAGAGCCACCATTCTTAGCTACACAGATGCAATTCATTCAATGCACGCAATCAAGTGCTCCGGTCCACAGGAATTGTAGATAATATTTTGTGTATGAGAATCATGACTCTTGGGAGAGGCCGGTTAGTAATACTACACTCGGGCCGCGCTACCCCCGAACCCCGCAAAACGGATTCCGCAGGACTTGTCTTTTGATACCGATACCCGCCCAATTGGGAGAGGCGGCGCCGCACCTTGACCCGAGGCCCATCATTGCCGCAGGATTTGATTTTTGGGGCTGCGGAGTAGGAGGGCACCAGCAGATGGCCTCTCCAGGCTCGGAGACAGCACCTCTGAAATGGCGGGGAGAAAACCGCTCACTGAAACAGGCGACATGGAGGCCCAGCCGGTCCCGGTTGTTGTCTGAGTGTTGCGATGGCATCAGTTTCACCGGGCCGGCTGGTCCACGAGCCTGCCCCGGGAGTCTTAAAAATCTTTTTGACCTACATTTCAAATAAGTTTCAAACATGCTTGAAACACCTTAAAAAGACCATTTCACTGCCAGAGAGCACTTTCTTTTCAATGCTGCAAACAGCTCTTTTTGGGGCTCAAAAAAGCCGTGAAAGTGTGTAGAGGGTGAAAATTTACCTCCACTGAGGCTTTATGTGCCCAGCACAACCATTTAACTATGTCTGCGCAAAACGGCAAGAAATCATGCCACTGATAACCGCGGCGCCACACAAATAATAAGGACAAATAATTGATTGCCGTGAGAAATTGCAAGAAATCCACTCAAAAACGCGACTTTGTATGCCCCATATCTCAACAACCACAAGGTGGATTCCTTTGGTTCAAGACATGAATGTGGACTATTTTTCAAGCCCTTTCACGATCAAATTTCCACATATGGTAACCCCCAAAAGTAAATTTTCAGCAACTTAGAAAATTAAGCTGTTCTGGCGGATTACCAAAAAAGGAAAATGGACAAGTAAATGGTTGGTCTCTATTTTATGCCAATTTGAAGTGAAACTGATGGAATTGTGCAAATTACAATTAGGCATTTATTTTGAGCACCACTGTAGTTCATTTATGCATCTGAAACACATCTTTTCACATTTAATGAACCATAAACACTCACTGCATTTTGACAGGTTCTGGACCCACGTTAGCCGAGATATGCACAGCCGTCGAGGTTAGCCGAGGCACCTCGGGAACGGCTCGGCATATCTCGGCTAACATGGGTCCAGAACCTGTCAAAATGCAGTGAAATCTACATTGTTACCGCAAGAAAACATATATTAGCCTGTTTGCGCAGGAGCCATTCAAGCCATCTGATGGCTTTTTCGCAGCCAATGACTAATCGTTCATATGGATTTTGACCTAGTGCTCATGTCGAGCTCTCTTGCTTCAGTTCTGACCATATGTGAGCTCTATTCCTCACTCAGCATCGAAGGCGGTTCTGGCGGTCCCATTTCGAGGTCAATATTGTGTGTTTCGGCTGATTGTGAGTCAATTACGGTGCAATGGCATTAGAAGAGCATCTCTGAATGACTCCACAGGTATGCATTCCAATGAATACCATTTCTTGAGTGGATATCTCAAAGGAAAAGTCGGGCCATACGAGCTATGGGCCATTGGCTGCGCACTGCAAAAAAGTCATCAGATGGCTGGAATGAATGACTCCACAGGTATGCATTCCAATGAATACCATTTCTTGAGTGGATATCTCAAAGGAAAAGTCAGGCCATACGAGCCATCAGCCATTGGCTGCGCACTGCAAAAAAGCCATCTGATGGCTGGAATGGCTCCTGCGCAAACCCTCTATTTTGCAACTTGATTCAACCGAACGCCTGTAAGTGTATGACGGTCAGTACATGTGGATATACTCTAACCATCTCTTCTACGCTTATCACGACCATTGTCATTTGAGAGGCAAGCGTCGCACATCCAGCTGTCATGGACCCTCCCCTGCTCGAGACACGCTAAATGATACTAAGTTTTTTCAGCGCCGTAAGAATGGTGAGTGGATTTGTGTCATCTTACCCATTTTGTAAGGCAATCCTTGTTTCTGCAGCGTGCGACGTTTTTGGAGGCAGCCGAATCTGCCTTGGGATCTGCAGAGCCGTCACAAATACATGCCGAGAGTTTTGCCGAAAAGTCTTCGTACCCCTCGCGTTCTCTCCGTTTTCGAGTCGACCATCGCACCCCTATGGCTGTCTGTCCGAAGCCATTTCAAACTCCGCCTGATTAGCGCGTTCGAATTAACGCCCCGATCTCTACCTAGCGTCCTGATTTAATATCACTCTTTGTTGATCTAAGACCTGATTAGCGCGTTCGAATTAACGCCCCGACCTCTGCCTAGCGCCTTGATTTAATATTACCTCTGTTGTTGCCTGTACCTCTTTTTAGACACCTTGCAACCCCCCTAGCCTATGTCTCGGCATTATCTGGCGGGTACCTCTTGATGAGAAGTATTAGAGACCTTGCAGACAGGCAATCTTACAAGGAAGTTCAAAAAAGTTGTAAGCAGACGAACATGCCCTTACAGCAGATGGCAGTACCGAGGGCGCGAATCCGTTTTGGGCATTTTCTGATCCCGCAAGCGATTCGCCTATATCTCGATGAGTTCTGCATGGCTTGGGATGAGACATAGCTAGATGATTCAAAGTAATTCGTGCGCAATTAATAATAGAAAAAAAAATTGCGAAAATATTTTATATTTGGTGAGATGGGTCTGGAGGTGATTTGGGGGTCAATTCAGTCTACCAGCATCTAGACATGTTGAAATGACCTAGATTTTATGAGGAGGGCTTTTATGCATTCTGAAGGTTGTGATAGAGTCGGAATATTCAATATCTTAGTTTATCGTGCTTGTAATGACATCAGGACAATAGTAATACACTGCAATAAGGAAACATTGTGGTATTTGAATCCATCCCTGAACTCTCGGCAAATCTGACGCTATCACAACTTTCAGAATGAATAAAAATCCTCCCTCCCAAAAATCTGAGTCATTTCAACCTGCCTAGATGCTGGTAGACTGAATTGACCCCCAAACTCACCCCCCAGGCCCATCTCACAACTATAAAATATTTTGGCAACTTTTTTTCTATCACTAATTGCGCGTGAATTACCCTGAATTATCTAGCTATGCCTCATCACAATCTGCGGAGAACTCATTGAGATATGGGTGAATCGGTCGCAGGGACCAGAAAATGCCCCAAATGACAATTTTCTGATTCGCGCCTTCAGTACTATTGTACAGTAATTCGCGCTTCCCACTCATAATGTGCCCATAGAAATAGGCAGATGATGATGGATTCCGGGCCTAGAGTAGGGTTTCGGGAATTATGCCGACGTTGTCGGAAAAAGTCGCTTGATGACGGTTATGTGGTACCACTAGAAGCCGCACCTTCAAGCAATAGATATGGGAAGCACCGAAGCGAAGCCATGTCATGCAACAAGCGGATTAAGGCTAGGAGGGCGGACTGCGAGCCACCATACTAACTAGTCTGACTCAGTTGGCAAGGGCAAAGCCGCACCTCGGATTTACGTTGGTGGTCGGCAACTCTGCCGGAAATCAGTGATGGAGAAGATGGTATTGCCGCATTTGGAATTTCTGCTCCTGGGGCCACGTCGGAAAATCCTAGAGCAGTCGAGGTAATTCAACAACATTTGAAGTGTACCAAATGTCTGACTTTCAACGTAGCCTCCGACGTCCTGCAACAAATATTTCGATACCTTGTATCAAGCCGAAAGCACTGTTGACCCATCGGACGACTAGCTGAGCAGTGCACCAATCTAAACAACTGCCAATCTAATTACATGGTGACCGGCATGGCAGCCACTGACCATCCACTCCCAAAATGGACTCGGAACGCCGATCCAATGATCCCCCAGAGCCCAATAAAGGGATTCGGCACGACTGACAAGGTCCCACTCAATGCAACAATCTCTCAATGGGTCACACGGTTGAAAATATAGCTGCAGAAAAACCAAATCTCGACAATTTTTGGTTCACCAGTTGGTGCTGGTTAAAATGGGTCAATGGAAATTACATCCGCCAGTTTTACATGTAAATTACAGGGCAAAATACGTATTTTACATGGAGGCCCTCTATGGGAAGCACCGAAGCGAAGCCATGTCATGCAACAAGCGATTTAAGGCTAGGAGGGCGGACTGCGAGCCACCATACTAACTAGTCTGACTCAGTTGGCAAGGGCAAAGCCGCACCTCGGATTTACGTTGGTGGTCGGCAACTCTGCCGGAAATCAGTGATGGAGAAGATGGTATTGCCGCATTTGGAATTTCTGCTCCTGGGGCCACGTCGGAAAATCCTAGAGCAGTCGAGGTAATTCAACAACATTTGAAGTGTACCAAATGTCTGACTTTCAACGTAGCCTCCGACGTCCTGCAACAAATATTTCGATACCTTGTATCAAGCCGAAAGCACTGTTGACCCATCGGACGACTAGCTGAGCAGTGCACCAATCTAAACAACTGCCAATCTAATTACATGGTGGACCGGCATGGCAGCCACTGACCATCCACTCCCAAAATGGACTCGGAACGCCGATCCAATGATCCCCAGAGCCCAATAAAGGGATTCGGCACGACTGACAAGGTCCTACTCAATGCAACAATTCTCTCAATGGGGTCACACGGTTGAAAATATAGCTGCAGAAAAACCAAATCTCGACAATTTTTGGTTCACCAGTTGGTGCTGGTTAAAATGGGTCAATGGAAATTACATCCGCCAGTTTTACATGTAAATTACAGGGCAAATACGTATTTTACATGGAGGCCCTCCGACCTGCATGTAAAAAACTGTGAAAAAACCACTCCAACTGGGCTCACAGGGCAGTCTTTTGTCGTCTTCTACCCTGCCAAGAACCTCAGGCCAGCTAAGAAACACAGCACCCCCTCTGAGGGGACACAGATGGTAGACACATTTGAGGATATCTCGTGAAGTGACAGCCAATGTTTACACGTTTTACAATATTTTTTACACCAGCCACGGAAAATTCAATGACCGGCGGCTCAACTGGTGTAATATTTTTCGCATCTGGGCAGGAAGTTCTGACTCCACAAGGCCATTTTGCTTTTTCCTTGTTCAAAAGTGGAATGGGTGCGGATTTCTCGTTCAAATTAGGCTCCTTAGTCATGGAACATTTAGCTGCCAACGGCTCAAGTGATGTAATATTTTCTGTATTTGAGCCTCAGCCTCCATCGGCTAGCTGTTTCCATGCCGCTCAACTTATGAGAGCATTTTTGGTGGCACACCCTAAAGAGATGCGACTTCAGAGACCCTATTGGTTTTTCCTCATTCAAAAAGTGGAATGGGTACGAATTTCTCATCTGAGATAGGTTCCTTAGCATGGAATGAGTGCTCAGGAAGAGCCATGGAAAATTTAACCACCGGTGGCTCAACTGGTGTAATATTTTTCGCATCTGGGCAGGCAGTTCCGACTCCACAAGGCCATTTTGCTTTTTCTTTGTTCAAAAGTGGAATGGGTGCGGATTTCTCGTTCAAATTAGGCTCCTTAGTCATGGAACATTTAGCTGCCAACGGCTCAAGTGATGTAATATTTCTGTATTTGAGCCTCAGCCTCCATCGGCTAGCTGTTTCCATGCCGCTCAACTTATGAGAGCATTTTTGGTGGCACACCCTAAAGAGATGCGACTTCAGAGACCCTATTGGTGCCTCTTGCTTTGAGAATACTCACTTTGACACTGGTGCTCCTCATGCACCAACAGCTCGGTAAAATAAGTGGGGCCCTCTGCAAGGGTTTAAAACACAGTCATATCTATAAACCCTACAGTTGACTAGTACTGCTTCACATATATAACATATTCAAAAAAAAAAAAAAAAGATCAATCGGGGCAGTACTTTCAGTGCCGCAGCGTTCCTGCCCAAACCGGGATGTTTCCAGAAATCCATTACGTAATGTGATTGGAAAACACGGTATTTCAGAGACTGCGGACTTTCGATGCGAATCCAACGCACCTACTCCCTAGGCAATCCGATCAGAATTGAGGTTAGGGCGCTGTTCTGCTGAAAACTCGCAAAAACAGAAAAAAAACACCCCCACCCTATGTTCCGCAAAGAGCGGTAAATCAAGCAAGTGCTGCCATTTCCCTCCAAATACCAACCCAAAAATCGACAAATGGACGTGATGGGTGGGCAGGAATCCCATGAAATTGACTGCCACACGCCATCTATTCTGTGCGGAGATACACCTGGCTTGGGTTAACCCAGAAAAACTTACAGCTCTTTGCAGAACTTACAGTAGGGCGCCCGCTGTTTTAGGCAGAACAGGCGTTACAGGCTCAATTCTCATCCGTTTGCCTTGTAAATATGCTCAATGAATTTGGAATCCCCATGCGCAGTTTTCTGTGTCCTGGATTTTTTACTTGGGTCTTGGATCAAATTAATGACATTTTGGACATTTGCAGGCAGGACAGCTCTTGTAGTAGTGTTTCACCCCCGATTGCCCTAGATTTTTTGATATGGTGGACTTCTATGTATAATCTAATTCCAGAAATACTGGGATGGTAAGTATGATGTCAGGCTTTCATATTGAAACAGCGGGCTGATTGAGACTAAATCTGCCCAATATTTCCTGCCCACTAGTTTGAAACCAGGGGGTTGGATTCATTATCCCGGTATTTCAGAAACTAGATTATACATTGAAGTCCACCATATCCAAAATCTAGGAGAAATCAGGGGTGAAACATTGAGAATTGATATTGAGGTCGCAGCGACCAAAAAAATCAAAACGATCAAAATTTGATAAAATTTGATCCGCACCCTAAGTTCCGGGGAGCACTTGACATATTTAAGGTTTGAATGGATCCTGCAAGATATTCGCATTTTGAACCACATGCCCCGAAATGGCATTTTGAATCACATGCTTCGTAATGGCATTTTGAACACTATTGAATGGTTTAATTCACATTTTGAACCACGTGCCTTGAAATGGCATTTTGAATCACATGCTTCATAATGGCATTTTGAACACTATTGAATGGTTTAATTCGCATTTTGAACCACATGCCTTGAAATGCCATTTTGAATCACATGCTTTGTAATGGCACTTTGAACACTATTGAATGGTTTAATTCGCATTTTGAACTACATGCCTTGAAATGCCATTTTAAATCACATGCTTCGTAATGCCATTTTGAACACTATTGAATGGATCCTGTGAGAAATTCAAATTTTTAACCACATGCCCCGAAATGCCATTTTGAATCACATGCCTCGTAATGGCATTTTGAACATTATATGTTCTAGAAGCTCTGTTTGGTCGAGCTCGAATGATTGGCAGACACTCGCCAATTTGCAGCATTGGCGAGCTCCGTGATCGGTTCTCCTCGGCGATGAACCTTGACTTCGTCTACGAGGAATATCCGGAGCTCGAACGGAAGCCACGTCGATTGAAGTTGATGCGTATGCGAGATGTGGATCATCTTCGCCCGCAGTCGTGGAGAGGGGAAGTCAGTGCCGACAGTTGTGATCTCGAGGTCTGTTGGAGGGCTGCTGTTATGGGCGCAGAGCGGATTCTGCGAAAATATGGCATCAAGATGAAGGTCCCTTTTGCTGAGCTTTGGAAGCTGAAGGACAGGGACCTCATGCGCCCGTTCGGGGGTAAATACCTAGCAATCTCGTCTGATATTGACCGCTCGATGGTTAATTTGTCTGCCGATCCTTCTGTCACCTCCGCTGGTGAAATCGACCCCGAAGCTGTCAATCCGAATAACCCGCTTATATACGTGGATTTCGACGAGATGATTGCCCGTGAAACGTTGCAATCTTCGATTGCTCGAGACGCTCCGCATTCTCTCTTTGCAGAGATTGATTCCGCTGGACATCGTACCCATAAAAAATCTGTGCTTCGTACTCTGTTCGACATGACCCATGATTCTCACAGTAGTCACGACCGGCTGCAGCGGATCCGTGGTTTTACAATTGGTGGCAAAGTCGTGGTGCCACGAGAGCCCGGCCGACACATCGGTGTCTCCGTCAACACATTTCCAGTTGGGCAATCTTTTCAGCACTCTTGTATGTTATAATGGGACCCATCTCGGCCTCGGTGTAGCGAAGTGTACACTCATCAAGAAATGTATTGTGCCTACCAAGCCCGTATCGATGTCCGCCATGCCGCTGGCGGAACTCCATTTAGTTTCATCGGCTATCCCAGATCTCCGGGCAGGTCCTTTCCCTCGTTCCCTTAACTGCAGATGCCTCTGAATGGGCATGGGACTGTCAATTCATATCATTCTCCTGCCGTGTATCCCGAAAGAATCACGACAACACCGGTGCGGCTGAAGTTGCACGTATACCAAATCTTCAAATTGTTGTCTCGAGTCGAGTGGTTGATCCGGTCCACAAATACGCTCGGGAAATCTCTGTTTCAACGCTCAATTTAAATTCCGACTTGGAGCGAGAGAAGACGTGGGTCTTCTCAAATGCAAATATCACTGCTTATTGGAACCGTCTATGGACATCCATCCTTAACGACAAAAATCTGCACGATAAATTCCCGGCAAATTTTACAGGTGTATCTGGTGGGGCTTTCCCGTACAGCTCTCGATCACAAGGTAATTCTTTTGAGGCTTTCGAGAACAATGTCATCGACTTAAATCTTGCAGGATTGGCCGGAATTGTATATTCCCGAGCGATAGTCGATACCCCAATCCAGAAAACCGTCGCCGACCGTCAAAAGTGTCGGATTTGTAACAAACATGTAAAGACACTGATCGGCAAATGCACGTCGGTGGGCATATACTCAAATCAGCTCTTGGTGTGCCGGAGACTGGTAACAGCGTCTCTGTGAGAAATAATTATCCGCGAAATATTTCAACTTATACGATACCGACAGGTTTCGACGCAATACCCTTGTGGCACTTGTGGCGGGCCTTCAACGAGTGATGCTTGCCAGATCCACATAAAATCTGGGAAGGCAGACTCAAACTGCCCTTCTGCATATTCTTTTTTGATTTCTGCAGCCTCTCAATTTCGGGAGACCCGACCATGCACAAATGTTCCAATCAAATGTCTGCTCTTGGGTTGCACCCAGATTCATTGGAAGTATAATTTCATTCAGCACCTTGACAATCAGCATCCATCGTGGCGGAACTTGCTTTCTTCCTCATTTCTTCCTCAAATTCAAATTTCCCGAGCCGAGCAGCGAGCACTTGGCATTACGGATTCGAAAATAGTTGAGTGGCCGCAAATGACAACACCGAGCGCGGCGGTTCCAGAAGAATCCCGAGGTCAGAAGCGCTCCTCTGATGCCTTGCAGATGTCCCCCAGCCGACGCGACAAGGAGAATGAGAGTCCGCGCGGCGCCGCAGGGCGATCGTCAAAATTAATACGACTTGATACTGTTTCTAGACCTTTCTTGTCTCCCATAGCCTGGCCATCTCATTCCATTGGATAAACTACTTTACTACATTACTCCTGTATGTAGACCTCCATATAGCCACCAATATTGCATTGCTTTCAGCTAGATTTGCGTTCGAAACAATTGGGCGTCGGCGTTAATCCCCAAAGGGGACGAATTCACGTGTGTTGATCTGTGTGCTCGCTTAGCAGATCAGCTACCTCCTGGGTGGAAGAGGAGGAGGTAGAAGCTGTGTGTTGAGGTCGATGAGCGAGTGCGGGGAGAAGAGGAGGAGCGAGTTACAACCATGTTTTTGCTGAAGATTCAGAATTCAAGAGAAAGCTTTTACTATTGTTCACCCCCTTTTGCAAAAGTTTTTTGATGCGAGCGCTGTGGAGGCATTTAAATTCAGATTGCTCTAGAATTTGAACTGGACCAAGCCTTACATATAGTTTATATGCTTGAATATTTTCAGACTTTATCGGGGACTGCGGAAGAAGCCTTGACGATGCCGGCGTGGACCTCGAAATACCCACTTTTGCAAAAGAAATTTGGCGGGTGATTGGCGGCCCATCAAAAATTTGACCAAAACTGACTTTTGATTTTCTTACGGGCTCAGATGCAAGCCAAAGGGCTCTATAAACCTGGGGGTACATTTCAGTATATAGTTATCATATGCTGAATTTATCTCGAGGGAGTCCGGTCCCAACTGCAGCAGCTAGATCAAAATTTTGCAAAAGTGGGTCGTTTTGCAAAAGGGGGTGAACAATACCGTGCCCGTTCCGTCGAGAAATTTCCACAGCGCTCGACGGCACGGTCACGGCACGGGTTTCTATCCTGACGGCCCGTCGCAAGACGGCCGTCACGGCCGTCGAACGGGTTGTATTTTTTTGGCGCCAGGAAGCACATTCCGGGCCAATTAATATCTCCACGGCCACCGCCCACGCAGTAATAGCTCGTACCTTCTGTCTATGACTTTTGTGCTTCTTTTTGCGGCCAAAAATTACCAGTTACAGTGGTTTCGGCAAATTCCGGCAATTGCCGGAGTGTGATGGCCGAGTTTGATCTCGTTTTTGCTCACACTTTTATTTACGCTGCCGGGCCTTCCTCAGCTTCAGGGGGTGTAAAAAGTTGAGGAAAATTCTTGAAAAATTCCTAGGTCTGTTAACAAGGTACATGTATCTCTGGGATTTGACATGTTGCCCAGACTTGCAAAGGTAAGCCCTGAGCCGCCTACGATGAGCAGAGACATCAATCTTACTGGAAAGACGTACTGTGTTTGTATCGCTCCAAAAACCCGGCTACTTCCCATTCATCCATGTCTCCATCGACACATTTAAATGTGTAATCGATGCTCAGTGAAAGGAGTTTATGAATTAATATCGCAATTTGGGGGTGCATCGTTACAACGAGGTTGAAACCGTTTTTGGACATGGCGGTGTGGACGTAACGTTGGTGCTTTGGAAGCTTTACTTCATGGAAGTTCAGATGATGAAGCACCCCTAGAGCATGTTCGCGCTCGTCATCTCGGCCATTTCCAGATAGAAAAGGACAAAATAACTTACCCTCCCATCCCATTCCTCGCGGATGTTCGAATTTCTTTTGGTCGCTAATGAAGTCTCGAAGCTTGCGGCTGTCTGCAAATGCTGGGCTGCTCTCAGCGATTTACAAAGCACTGACAAATTTTCGGTAGGATTTTATTTCACCAGGTGAAAGGTCTGCAGCTGGCTCGAACATTACTGGGTTAGATGTTGGAATCAATAGAGCAATCCAATATCAACAGTGAACCCGTTGAAAATGTGCAGGGAATTATTTCATATCTACACAACATATATACTGTTTTCTATAATTAAGGTACGCATTTAGTCCGTCATACTGCAGAACTTTCTGTCGCCACTGTATGTCCAAGGTCAAGGCAGCCTGATCAAAAGGCGCACAAAAAAAAATTGGTCGTTGACGTCCATGGGGGCCCTGGGCTCAGAGGCAACTGTATAGGTGCATCACACTGGTTCAAGAACCATCCAAGAAAAATGGGCCTCCGTTACGCATTTGTAAGGATGAGACAACCAAGTGCGCAAGAGCTAGACAATAAGTTACTCAGTCTTCACGCACACAAGTGATACGAAGTCTATAGTATTCACCGAGACAATAAGTAACTAGCACAGATATGGTATACTGCGGGTTCAACTCGGGTGGGCCTTGGGTTGGTGTTCTCCTGATGGGCGTGGGGTTTATAATCTGGGGAATGTAAAACTATTTCTCTTGGAAGGGAAATTCCTCGAGATTGGTTGAATCTAAATTATAAATTCGGGTCATATTTATGCAAGTCGGTAACTGGTCTGATTTTGCGCGCGCTAGATTACAGATTTAAAAAGACCCGGATACAATACCGTCCTTCGACGACGACCGGAGGCAGCCCCTGGAGGCCCGTGATCCACCATTGACCAGTCTGGCACGTGCATTATAATTTACCACAGTTACTCGTGGACCGTATATACGTTGATAACAAAATATTCAAACATTTCCGCGGATGGGAGATTAATCACTTCCCCGTTAAAAGTGACCACAGACTTGTAACTACTCAATTAACATGCAGACCAGATGAAAAACCAGGTAAAGGCAGGTGGAGTATACCTTTATACCTATTAAAGACCCGAAAGTTCATGATGCGAGTTGCTACTTTAGCAGCCCAGCTGTTGAAAGACCTCGAAAACGTGAAGAAATCAAAATGGGACCCAACCAATAACATTCAAACTTTGTGGGCTAAATTCAAGTTAGACATAGCAGCATATGGCAAATATTGCTCACATTTTGTGAACGAGACAACCCAGCAAATAAGAACATGGAAAGCTCAATTGAGTATGGTGTTACACGATGAGGACATGCCTCAAGAAGATATATCATTGGCTGCTTATATGTTAGAAAAGAAGATCGCAGACCGCCAACGTGAGGTATCAGAGAGGAAAAGAGCCGTGTCAGATACACGTTATGACATTGAAGGGGGGGCCCTACAAACGACTTCTTGGACAAGGTCTGCTAAAGGCTACCACACCAAGGAATCAATATATGAATTTAAACGTGAGGGAAGCGAGGGTTCACTACCTCAATATGAGAGCGGGTACACTGAATGGAACGAGTGTTCAGACGCCAGCAACAACATGAGAGATTAACAACACGCACCACTTGGTAGTCGAGGTCCTTGTGCTCAGGTGTATTGTGGCCTCGGCATTTCAATCGGGATGGGATTCGCTCTTGACACGCTGGATTGGGGAAGTCGATAAATTGGTGATTCATGGCGACGTTGTTGGACTAGGAATGTGGGTGATGAGTGACATATCATGCTGTGAGGGGTGCTGGGGTCAGTATGGCGGTCGTTGAGACTAGGCGGGGACTCAGCAGCTCTTTTTTGTTGTTGACCTTGCAGACTTAAATAATATACGTGAAGGGTCAAAAAATTTAAATGGGAATCCGTTCACTGTTGAGAGGGCCATTGTTTAAACAAACTTTGTAGGGTTACCCTATGATGAAATTATGAATAGCAGCGAGAGCCAGAAAAACACGGGCCTGGAGGTCGATGTCAAACTGAGGCGGGTGTCTGAGAATAGATAGGTTGCGCAGCAGCCATTGGAGCCACCAGGTGGCTCCACACATGCCAGTTTTGATGTAGTCTCCACATTTTTTCCCACGTTCAACTACACCAAATCGACACTAAAGTGGTCCTTTACAACGCCTGGGAGAACCTGTACCAACTTGAATGCACAGAGCATAATTGGTAGCCACATGGTGGCTCGAATGGCTGCTGCGCAACCTGTCCAATGGCCCAGCGCTTTTTTATCACTCCAAAAACCCGTTCGACAACATTTCGGGCAGAGGCATGGCGTAAAATCTATAGTTCTTCCTTCGAGATTCGTTCGTTGGATTTTTGGAGGGGGATCCACGCAATTGCCATATAAGGTAGTTCCTTTGGAATGTCATTTGAGCTCGCAATTGAGTCTGCAAAGTGGGGCTAGTTTGGTCATTTTTTCCAATTTTTTTTCCCGCTAAAATGAGCATTTTGCAGGCCTCGTTACGAGCTCAAATCACGAGCAATTACGATCCGCATCCATCGAGTTACGTGAACGTGACTGATGTGTGACAGTGGCGTGGGAAAGCGCGAAATTTCGATTTTGAAAAAAAAAAAAAAAAAAAAAAAAAAAGGTCCGTTTTTCGTGCTCTAGGTTGCCAAGAAAAAGTTTCCTGACTATGGAGGAGTTTTTGGTGTACTCAATCATTGATATGTACAGGCAGGACTGCCCTATGAGGTGTATTTTGCTAGAGGTCAATGGGAAGAAGAACATCCAACCCAGAAAACAAAATTTGACCATTTCACTACCAAGTTCACCAGCCAAATCACCGAAATCTATTTTTGCTTTCTCATTTTTCCGAAGTATAACCATATTCGAAGCAAGCAAGCCAGTTCTGATTGTATCAATGCATTGTGGTTGCTAAAGTTCCCTTCTCGCTGTCAAAGTTTGCTGATGTGCACTTTCTCGGCCCCAACAGTGCCCTTGCGGACCACTTGCGGTCACGCCAAAAGAAATATTGAAGTATAGTCGTGGTACTTCGATGTCGGTGTCGGGCCCAGCACAACAAGAGCTCCTGGAGGCTTTTCGGGTACATTATCGTCGTTATGAAGCCGCCGTCCGGGAGACTGTAACGAATTCTGCCGATGCAGTCGTCCTTTGGCGATTAGGCGATGATCTTGAACAGTATATTGCGCTCGTCAACGAAGTCGGTTATTTATTCCTTTTCTTTCTGCTGACGTTGACGTGTTTTCTAGTATTCATATATTTTCGAGGCTGCAGAATTGGCAAATGTACAACGAAACCTGGAGGGAATGCAGAATGATGTCCGACTGCAGTACCAAGACGCAGTGGATCAGTCCCATGAGGGGCGTCCTACCGTTGTCGAGACGGTTTACACTGGTGGGGCGGGGCGCCCTTCAATCTATATCGACCCGGATTTCTTGCGATGGGCATATTCCTTGAGATCGACAGCCAGCATTGCCCGCTTTCTGGGAGTTGGCCGAACAGTTGTCCGTGGTGCTCTCTTGGAGCACGGCATCGCTGTGTCTCGTGAACAGCCCGCAGTCTTGGCCAACACGTACGACGAAGCTGATTATCCCTTTATACAAGACGAAGGACAACCGGCGGCACCAGCTATTTCCTCTTATACGGGTCCATTATCGTCCATCATCGACGACGAATTGGACAGTTTGCTCTTCCGGTTGCGGCAGCATTACCGTCGGGCTGGACTAAGCATGCTTGATGGCATGCTGCGCCGTCTCGGCCACCACGTTCCGCGAGCACGCATCCGCCAGTCGCTACCCAGTCCAGCGCGTGTTCCAAAGAATTACCATCAGGCGGCGCACATACAGTGTTCCCGGGCCGAATTCCTTGTGGCACCACGACGGACAGCATGGTCAGCAGGTCTCTCTCTCTCTCATCCCAGAACTTACCGCTTTTGAAGGTCTCATTCGCTGGGGCATCGTAATTCACGGCTTCATTGATGGGTACTCGAGGCTCATAACGGGGCTGCTCGCAAGCAACAACAATCGTGGACAGACGGTGCTGGACCTCTTTTTAGCCGCCATAGAGATCTATGGAGTACCGTCGCGACTTCGCGGGGATCACGGGGTAGAAAACTTGCTCGTTGCGGCATGGATGGACAGGTTTCAGAGGGAGGGCCGTGGATCATATCTGTGGGGGCGGTAAGTCATCTTATGCAGTGCCAGATGCTTCGCATAACTTGTCTTGCAGAAGCGTCCATAACGTGCGCATTGAGCGTCTATGGGGCGACGTCACGGGCCAAATCGGAGGGACTTGGGCAGACACGTTCACCCTGCTTGAGATCCGACATGGGCTCAACATCAACAACGCCCACCATATCTGGCTCTTGCACTATCTTTTCTTGTACCAAATAAATGAACAACTGCGGTTTTTCATGGAATCGTGGAATCAGCATACCATTCAAATACGTCGTGGCCCTGGTCCCAATCGGTCACCCGCGGACATGTTTTTTTTTGACATGCACGCGCATGGCGTCCGCGGCAGTCAGACTCAGACTGATGCTGCTGCGATGTCGGAGGAGGAAATGGAGGTGTTCGGTGTTGACTGGGAGGCCCTCCGCGACGACAACCTTATGGACTCGCGTGAGGAAAATAACCCCATCAACGAGGAATCTACGTCTTGGCTCGGTCGCGTTGGCCCTCCCCAAAACCTGAATGAGGTGTCGGTCGAGCCGCCGACTGGGCCGTTCTCAGCTGCCGAGATGCAGGTACTCGAAGATGCTCTTGGACATTTGGCTGGTGCTGTTACAGAAGTCGACGTTGCTGCGCTTTGGACGCAAGGCCTCGCTGCTGCTAGACACTTACGTCGTGACCTGTTCTAATAAACATTTGGATTGTCACGACTCACGCATTCTTTATCATGATCAAGACAGGAGAAAGAAGCAAGAATTGAGGCGTCGGTAGAGACTTAACAAACAAATGTACATGCAGCCGCCACTCGGGGTCGCAAGTACGGATGCGGTCAACATCCGCAGACGCAGCACACGTATGATCCCTTGCGCCCCATACGCCGGCATGTAGCTCATCTCCGTGTTGCCTCGCGGACTGCACGTCCCGCCGAAGCTGCATGGGAGCGCACTAACCCGGTCAACGGCCAAAGGAGCTTCGGTAGGAGCGCGCCCACTAGCGTCAAACGAGGGGCGGGTAAGCTGGTTGTCAAAATGCTCGTGAGTAGATATAAGGGGCGAAAGAAAGTGCACACACATACCGCTGTCATGCAAGTGTAGATGGAGAGCAACACCCACGCGGAATAAAACAGGGGGCGCTTCAAAGACTCTCCGATGTCCTGCTTACGCTCATTGATCGTGAGGCTACCGAGGTCGCATTGGTAATGAGCGGGCTGGGCCTCGACACGAAACTACGCTACAGGCTAGAAAGAGGGGCAATGAGCAATCGAAGAGCAAATGAGTTGGTACGCACTTGGGCAAGTCGGGTGCATTTTTTCCCATAGCACTATTGTCTCCCATCGCAGCTCCAGCATCTTTTTCATGTGGCATGACTAGCGTAGCCGCGCATGTAGCACGCAGCGCGAAGTCGCGCGCGCGGAAGATGTGCGGCTTCGGGCGCGAGACAAGCAGCACGCCGGGCTCTATGGGAGGAACTGCGACGACGGCGCACCCGTTCACCGCCTCTGAGCTCCACACCAGTACCCGCGCCAGGATCTATCAGGGCCATCCGTGCCTGGCAAAGCGTCACCTCTAGTAGGATGAATCTTGAATCAATGACAGCGGCGACATTGGCCAACTGCATAGGTGATAGAGAGCGGCACATTAGCTTAGGTGCGTACATAGAGAAAAAACAGGCCTACCCGCGACGGAACGTAACCCGAGGCAGTAGGCGCCTTGCCGCATATCTCCGAGCTCACGATTGACGATGGCGAGGAAGCCGAGGGCCACTGACAACGAGCTTCAGCAAGGATTGAAATATTCACCGCTTGGCACCGATGCCCGCACACTGAATACTCACGCAGATGAACTCCGGTCAGACGGCGGCGGGATTCTAAAGGCAGATGCCCATGGGTGCCCATGGGATCCCTATGGGTACCCACAGATGCCACGGCCGAGTTGAATGCAGAGATAGAGAGCTGGAAGTGCAGAGCGCAGAGTAGCAATGTGGAAGTTGGACGTGAGAGGTTCGACGTTGGTTGCACAGCTTACAGTTTCAGACTTGGTTACGTGATTGACAGGTTGACACTTGAAAGTTGATCCACGAATAACCGGCGAAACCTCTCCCTTGAAGGTTGAATCGGGGCTGAAACCAGTGTAGGGAGTTAAATAACCCCTTATTTTACGCACTTCACACCTCATCCAGATATAAACGACGAAAAAAACGTTCATACACTTCAATCATATATTTTTCTTCTGCCAGGATTGAGACTATGAGGCTCAGACTCCCAGGCAGTATTCCCAAGTTCTGAGTGATGGGAATAAATCATGGGTATCTCCAACATCATTGGGGATATAAATTTATCCCTTTCAAAACTAATAGCTCGGTCGAGCTATTGCATCCTATGTTGGGACGGGGCGGGCGGGAAATTCTGAAATTAGCTGATAATAACAATAAACACACTGTAAAGGCCTGGAATAAATTTACACAGAACTTACTGAGAGTAAAAGAGAGGGGAACAGCATAGACTGGCCCTGGAGCAGTGGGATTTCATGAACAGTCAGAAAGTGAATGATACTTTGACCGTGTTTGGTGGTTCAAACACGACGTGTGTGGTCACCTGATATGCCAGCACGTTACCCTGGTCACAAAAAAGTTGTCTCTTTGGCGTTTCCGCTCATAAAAGTTGTCGCTCGGGAAAGATGTAGGGAGAAAGTTGTCACCTGAAAAGTTGCGGCTCAAAATGCGGGAGCACAAAGTTGTCGCAAAAAACACGAGTTGCATCCATAAAACCGGACCATGTGAAATTTATTTATTTATTATGGGCGATATAGGGTGCAAAAAGTTTTTTTGACAACTTACCAACATGGGCAGAAAGAAATGACAACTTCGGCCAATGTTTACAACTTCAAAAACATTTTGAGTTTTCGTAACAACTTCATTCCGAATGTAGGGAATCGCACCGTACTGTACGTATCTGTCACATACTATCCCCCCCCACCATCGCGGACAAACCTAGAACTCGGACAAACGAAGATTTCTCGTCCAATATTGGACCATTTTCTGAGATCTTTGGCTTAACGTAGACCTTAGGATGCAGCCTAAAGATATAGAGTGCAAAACCCTTACAATCCCATATCCTAGGGAATATACCACTACGGAAAGTTGACAACTTGGGTGATTTTCGCTGATTTTGCGTATTTTAAGGCTTAGGGCCCTCTCCTTAGAGTCATATTACTTCATGAACACATCTACAAGATACTTTTGAATCATAAGAGTGCCCATATAAAAATTCAGAGGCATAGATAGCTGTCCTGTAGCCCTCACAATGGACCGAAAGATCACGCCATATCTGCCAAATTGATCTCCCAGCTGCCAAAAGTGATGGTAATCAATTTCATGCTGCCTGTCGACCACCCTGGAATTGCCTTGACCTTTCCTTCATACATGCTATAGTTCTTACTGAGGTGCTCCACCCTATAAAGTCTGGAGCCGCTTCGACCACAAGGTGGTCATATCCAAGGCCGGCAATCAGAATTTGACGTGTTACCTAGAACTCGGACACCTGGGCACCTCCGAAAAAACGACGCCGTTTGCCCAATTCTTACCCGTTTCTCATGAAGTAAAATTTGAGACCAAAGTGAAAGACGAAATGCTGGCGACGTACCTATTCAGCTTGGGCCCAAAACCATTGCATAAAATGATATCTACCGATTTTCCTTAGGTGTCCGAGATATAGGGGGGGATAGTACGGTCACACGCAAATCACGTATCACCGTACGTATGGCCGGCATACGGTCTGCATCCCTCGGCCCCGAACGCCGAGACCCACCCAGAATGTTGGCAGAACATTAAGCATTCATGATGCCCTGCCGCTCCCAGCCGCACAGGCTGCCAGGAGCCGAAGGGAGCGAACGGCACGAATTTCGTATGTCACGCCGTATGTCACAAATACGTACGGTGCGATTCCCTATTCATTTGGGTACAACCTCGCCGAGTTACAAGCTGTAGGTTGGTCAACTTGGGCAAAACACGTTATGTGATTGATACATGTTCGGATTTCTCGAGAGGCAACTTGAGATTTGGATTATTCCAAGGGCTGCAACTTCAGAAGGTTACAACTTTTGAAAGTTACAACTTCCTCAGGATGATGTTTAGCAGACAACTTTGGACTTGTTATATTGTACGCAGTAAACAAATGGCCTGGTTGGAGTCTTTGTTACCGTGCCTTTAATTGCTGAAAATTGCCGTAGATCCCCTTAAAGCTCTTGAATTTCCATTAGTCTGCCACTCGTACCCCAGGTCAAACTTACAAGCCGGAAATGAATGTATTCCTTCTGAGGTTTACAAGGATTTAACCGAGAATGGCATTCCCGAGAGAATTAGTGGTACCTTGCATCATATATTGCTTTGCACGTGGCCATGCGTAAACAGTTTACTGTATGTCACCAGGTACCTGGCCGCCCTAGCATTTTTGGCCATGCTTCGAGGCATGTAGTCCAAATGGAGAGGTTAAATGTGGTTCGAAACGAAGGTGTGCATCGTAGGAATCATTAGAGCCAAGTTGGACGAATTTATGTGGTGTTTTAGTGTCGGTAGGAATTTTCTTCGGACGGCATTCCCAAAAGGGGTTCGGCTTCAGATGAGGGATCCCGGCGCATGGGAGTGTGACTGGGATGCATGAAGGCACTATTATACACCAATAGACTGTGTATACGGGCTATGAGGGTGGAATAAATATCAGCTTCTCAAACCCAGCTTGACCCGCGGAATGGGGGTCACGAACTAACGGCGGCGTATACGACGGATAGAGGCGTTGAAGCCCCAAAATAAGATACATTTGGCCTAATGGGATGCTTATGGACGTACCTGACACCAGGTCCCATCCTCTTGGCTCTCACTGCTGCTCCAAAATCTCAGATGTCGGTCCGTCAGAATCCGAATGATTTGGGCTATCGAATAGCATTGAGAGTGCAATATAGGTTGTATAAATCAAACATCCCAAGATAACAAAGTTATGGACCACTATGATGGTCCGTACCAGGTGACTGGGGGCACACCCTTCACTGGATATACAGGTGGCCAGATTGCAGTACATGGGATCAGAACACAATCACTATTGCCATCTTGGATGGCGGGAGGCAGAAATCACGTGGTCTCCGGGAAATGTAGCAGAAAACTTGGAGTCTGGGAAGAAGAATGAGCCCCCAAACTTGTGGATCAGTGAAGAATTGGTGGAGAACGAGGCGAAGTGACGCCTCGATGGCGCTCGGAGTTAAGAACGTGATGGTCGCACGCTTAGGCCGATGCCAAAAGACGCCATAACTTTTGATCGGCACATCAGTCTGCCTCCAAATGGCAAATTTGGCATGTACTCGCGTTGGAGGTCCCCAATACCCCTCCCACAACAGTTTGAGTTGTATATGCTTCTATTGTTCAAGTGGCCAACTACCTAGTGTGGCCAACTACCCAGTCGGATACAGTACACTGGACCAACTTAACTGTGGCCGATCTGGATTACCTAGTGGATGATGGCAACCGGGGCATCGATATGTACTCCTCGTCGCGAGGCAAGACATCATGGTGGGAGCGGAATGAAATGTATAATGTCCTGGATTCCTTGTTCTTTTGTGGAGACAGGGTGTATGTAATCTACAAACCGTGTTTTCCTCAGCCATTGCATTTGTATGCAATCAAACATAAAACTGATGTCATTGAGATTGGATTGAAGCATCCACTCTGAGCGGAAGGGTGAGGAATTTTAGACCTTTTCAAGTTTCATTCGGTGCATGATTTCCGGATGCTAGTGATGGGCTTCTTCAGGCCTAAGTCCAAACCTGTGAACAGGCTGCCCTGAAGTTGTCGCCTGGGTGAAATCGACCCAGCGAACATTGTGATTCACCCAGAGCAAATCTGTCTCGCCATGAGACGACCCTGCCTAAAGTTGCAACTGTTACACTTTGAAGTTGCATCCCACTGAAGTTGTACCCAAGGAAAGTTGTCTATAAGAAAGATTTCGAAATTGCAGTTGTTTCAATTCTGAAGTTGCAATCGGACCAAATTGTCTGAAATTTATGCTCCAAAGGCCAAGTTGTTGTTGTAACTGAGCCCTGAAGAAGTAAAATCTTTTTGCACACTATATTTCCATACGCCCATATACTATTTGAAGAAACTTGGCAAAATGCATGCAACTTTCAGTTGCAAGCCAATTTTGACCTGCAACTTCTTGTTTGCATGCAACTTCTGGCGTGCAAATTTTTTCCCTCCAACCTGTATGCCTTTTCTTTCTTTTCCAGCAACTTCGCAGGCTTGCAGCCCTGGAACTCTTAAATCAGCCGAAATTATTATTTGATGCAGAACGTGATGGCATTCGTGGCCGTGTTGTGCTGATGTTCCAGCAAGATACGTTAGAAACTATCTAAGGAAATCGTCGAAGGACCGACCAGTCATCCGGGCGTCCCTCCTGAATACCATCAGCGGGAGGCATAGGGACGTCGGTAGTTGCATCGGACAGCTTTGAAGGTTGTTGCCTGCAAGCGCTGCGCTGTTGAGCTTGATATACTCTGTGGTCGCAAACACCGTCTGAGAAGGAGTCACCGGGGGACCAGTATTTGCCGGCGGGTCACTGAAGTCGACACGGTCCGTTTCTGCCAAATCATATGGGTCAGGATGAGTAAACAGAAGTTCCCCGATAGCCTGGTTAGTCGCGAGTCTTGTCGGAAAAATCTTAAAAGTGTTACTAGATCTACTCAAAGGTACTTCAATGCGGGGCTCAAGAACTTCAAGATTCATGATCCTCTGATACCTCAGAGACAAACTTGCAGCACTGAGGGATGGCAATAGGATATGATAAGGATGTCCTGGTATCATTCCTACCTCCTGAGTGACACCAGAAGCATTTGAGAATTGAACCTATGTGATTGACTCACAAACGTTATAGTACTGAGTATGGGGAGGAGAGGTGAGTTCATTGTTCAATTTCAACTAATATCTCCACCTCTTTTAGATTTTCTGTTATGTTCTGGGCATGGGGGTTCATTCTCGGCATCCCATTGCCATTGTCCCATGCCCTGGAGCTCGGCAGAAGCAAGGAGCGAGGCCAAACAATGTGTCATTGATGGGAAAGTTGGTTGAAATCCCACGTGAGCGAAATCCGAAGAGATGGAATTGTTCAGAATGAAATCAATCCGAAGGGCAACGAATGAAGCTTCGGGCTCCCCCATCAATTGGAACTCAGGCACCGCTCAAGGGGAGTACAGTGCAATAATTTCGATTCTGCGCATCATTTAAGCCTGCCCATCCTTTTGGAACTCAGGCCTCGCTCACGGGGAGTACAGTACAATGATTTCGATTCTGCGCGTCATTTAAGCCTGCCCATCAATTAGAACTCAGGCCCCGCCCCCGGGGACTTCAAAACAATAGTTTGTGTTCGTCCACCGTCGAAAAAACGGACCCACAACGTGGGAGTGCGTAGAGCGGGGATCAGTCTGTCCTCGCACGGGATTGCGGAATAATATCGCCAAGAAGTCGCCAAGAGTCTCAAACGGGTAGTCCGCCAATAAGGTTCCATCGCGGCGAACTTGCCTAAAGTTTTCTGATGCGCGGAGTATCAGGGTTTATAAAGGCACGGTTCATGTGGGAAACTCGGGTCGGGGTCAAAGTGTGAAGGCGCATTGGACTGGGGTAGAAATCCAGACATCATTCGATGTCGGCGGGGGTTGGGAAGTCACGCGTTTCAAAATGGAGGGAGCTTCGGATGCGGTTCACCCCGCCGTCAAAGTCACACGTTTCAAAATGGTTTCCATTGAACGCCCTGTAGAATTTAAAAATGGGGCACTTTTTCCGAAGTCGTACTCCTCGTTATGCATGCACCGCCGGGGACAGAAGCGGCAACACTGGATGTTGACGCCGCATTTCGTCGTTGTCTCGACCACCAGAACAAAATCTGTGAGTCCTTCTGCAGCCACTGGGGAACTACTATATTTCTTTTCACGTTTTGTCTGGTTAGAGTACGATCTAAAAATGGCTGTTTGGTCTGACCTCAGTCGTTGCCACAACCCCGACTGTAACCCGACTGTAAATTCAAGGCTCTTGCCGCAAGTTCTGTCCCCCGGGACCGGTGGGCGACACATGCATGCCTTGCTTACCTCGCTCTGCATCTGCGAATGTTATGGCAACCAGCATGACCGGGCCTCGGGTCCATCGGCACCGGCTCCCCCCCACCCGTATGTACAACTCCCACATTCTCTTGATGATTAATTGTTGACCCACACTCAGTCGCAGCCAGTGGGCCCCGTGCCTTCTGGATCGGGCACTGCTCCACTGTTCACCACCGTCGGGCAGACCGCTCGCGACCGGAAGGCGCGGATGGGAGATACCCTCGCCGAGAATATCAAAGCCAACGTCTTCGATCCATCCTCCAAGGTCATGTTTCCTATTTTCTTTTTGTACTGCCTTCCAGTGCCTCGATGCATGCTCAACAGAGGTTATTCGAAGGTTCGTTAACCGCTCGTGAGACACAGACAGGAAAGAAACTAAAGAAGATCAGAGTTGACGCCGGTGGAGAATGGATCAACCACATTTGGCGGGACTTCTGTGCAGCAGCGGGGATCATTATTGAAGTCACTACTCTGCACTCGTCATCACAGAATGACTCAAGGGGACGTGATATCCGAACAACTGTCGAGTTTGGGCGGTGCTTTATGTCCGACTCCGGTCTGCCGCAGAGTATGCACCATTATCGGCATCACTATCTACATTCACGGCCATCATACTGCTGTGCGCAGTATGAATACGCCAGGTCCTAGACCACCTGAGTTCACCGTCGCCCCCTGCGAAAGCCGTAGCATCATATCTGTCTAGCTCGTACAGAAAGCTACCATGGCCCGGATTTCACAGCCCAGAACGCCCCGTGAACATCTTCAGGGCAAAGGGGAGGTAAGCTGTCTCGATGTAATTAGTGTACTGCCATTGAGCCCTGACTACCTAAGCCCGTCCAACCTCCCAAGGCCCTGACGGCGCCCTTTTCGTAGTCTCTTATAAACAGACGCTACAACAAATTTGAGCTCATACTTCGCTTTGTTGTAGTCTGTCAATTACCCGTGATCCGCGATCGGAGGTCAAGGTTATTATATAATCAAAAAATTGTGGATGTCAAGAGGGCTTTCAGGGTGTGTCTTTCCACAAATTGGAGTAGAGTTCAACTTCCATGATCCAACTTGAGTCTCTTCTCCTGCGAAATCTCAGCGACAAACGCGAAGAACAAAGATGCCGAGTTTTGATGGCTCGGCTGCTTACGGAGCAGGCTTTTCGTCCCAGCTCCAACATGGACAATATCATCCAGTCTGAAGAGACAAATGTCTTTAGAATACGAATTTAACCCATTTTGCATCCAAAATTCTTATGGTGAGGGCGCTGGAAGGGTTGCAAAGCTTTGGGGTAAATTCAAACTCCGATGTTTATGTAATAACCGCGACCTCCAAGCACCTGTCACCGGCTAAACTACAGACTACCCTTTTCGACCAATCTTAAAATACGCAGATTTATTGGAAATCTGCAGCGTCTCTCGGACGATATCAACGGGGACGAACAGTCCAGCGGACATATAGTCATTTGGCCACACCCTATCGGATTCTCAAACGGGACCAAACGTCTCAACTGGGTCAAGGAGCTTCCATATCTTGCGGAATATTCGTACTTCACGGAGTGTTTTCGCAAGAAGGCACCTGGGCGGATGTGGGTGGGACTCTTTGTGACGGCGATTGAGAGCTGGGTTGGGAAGAAAGTCCTGGCTGAATGGCACGTATGGGCGGCGATCATCATCAGCCCAGAAGCACCGGCCACGGGCAAAAAACCACTCATCTACGATTGCGATGGGAAAGACGTCGACTTTCGCTACTGTCGCGCCAGAGAAGCTCTCCCCCTTTCCATCCAGCGCGATCTTTGGGACAGAAGAAAATGCCATTCACGGAATTGTGGCGTTCCAGCTACAATCCGGAAACCTGTGGTCAGAACCAGTGCATGAAATACACTTGTGAATTCCTTATTCACGCTGTTAGGTCACCGCCCCACGTCACGGTAGGACCAGATGGCAAGGAGATCATTGACGGGTTTCATCGGGTTCTTCACCTATGATGAAGATTACTTTACCAATCTGTAGAAAATCCTCCATAATGTTATGTGGACTGATATATCCATTCACCCTCAGAATGGCGGGGTTGCCACTCCGCAACTTATCCACTCTTTATACGTCTTTCTGGTTAACGACTTATTGCCTCTCAATTTACTTGAATGCTACAAACCCATCGCCTGTCACCAAGGTATTTACTGGTTTAAAGTCCTATGTACACATGTGAGCGAAGCTGTACGACGAAAACGACAGAAAGAATGACTACTCGATGCATGGTTGTGGCCTACACCAACCAATTTACGCAAACCTCACGGTCCCACCCCCTCGAATTAAATGTGGTGGAGCCCTCGCAGGTGCCCCCAACTGAAATCTTCCGAGTCTGCGCCGACTTGTGCGAACCTACCCAAGTGATGCACACCGATTTTGCGTGTGTGTGTCGCGCCTCTACTCGCCTACGCATCGTTGCACAGCATACACACAACGGCACGATTCTGAGCGTGTGGAAGAGCTCCGGTGCCGACGCCTTCCCCACGCCCGCCCACTTATAGCACTAGCGGCGCTCCCCCGCATGTGCGCAACTCCGCATGAGGTAATTTCATAAAGCCGCCTTGCGCCTCCCAGTCGTAATTGCTCTTTTTACGCCCTTTTTCGCGCGCTTCTTGCAACAGGCGCTGAGATTCGACATTCCGCTTGACGTGATCTGCTTCCATGGGCTTCAGGAAGGGCAGGAGAGTGCCAGGCAGGCCAGTCTCTCGCAGACGGACGCTTCAACAAAAAATCTCGTACCTCGTTTGTTGAAGTCTGTTGTTTACCGCGGGGATCTTGGAGGGGATCTGATCGTGTAAGCGCGTTATTACGCAATCGCGGAGTTTCAGCTTGAGCGGCAAGTGCCACAGTCTCTGCGCTCAGTCTGAAAGTTTTCCATCCCCTTTGAGCTGGGTTTGATTCTTTTTGCTTGAGCCGGCAATTGATCACCCCTAGGGCATCAACCCGTCCGTAATACGCCCACGGGCGTATGAATTACGCCGTATTTTTCTTACGCCACGGCCAAACCCGTCCGTAAAGACCCACGAAGAAAGGTCAAACGGGACGGGTCCCGTACGTACCGTCCGTTTACGGCGTATTTACGGTCAATTTTATATGAGCAGCCGAGATCCAAGGATACAGATGTATAGAAGCTACGGACATGGCAATCAAACATCATCTTCGTCCCCAACAAGGTCAATAATTGTCTTGCGGGCCAACCGAAGCCTGGCCTTGACAAACATAAGAGTTTGAATGGTCTCAGCCTTCAAACTCGCGCGGCGAAGTCCAATTGTATCGCGGCCACCCGAAAAGATCCGTTCGACGGCAACGGCGGAGCCTACACAATGAATTGGTCACTCGGCGATCATCAATGCTGTGATGAGGTGAAAGAGAAATACCAGGTATGCAGAGAACATTGCGCGCCAGACGGTATAGTTGAGGGAATTGCCGGCGCCGACTGTACCACCACTGCAAGGGATCAACCGTCTCGAACGGTTCGGGGACGCTGGTGAGTCTGAAATATTCGGCTAGCTCGTTGGAGATCGTTGCGGCTGATCCCCTTTTTTTGTAGCGGCTAGTGAAGTCGACCTTTTGAGGGGATCCCAGTTCCGGCTGTGATTCCGTAGGTGGGGGATCAACTGGGGCGACAGCGGCGTACTGATCGTCGAAGTGCGACTGTAGACTGAGTTTTGATGCCTCGAGCTCCATGAGGAGCTCGTCGTCGTCTGCGTAGTCCTCCCGTAATGTCTCATATGAGATGCGAGGGTCCAGAACTGATATGTGCGAATCAGATTAAAGGCAATGAAGATAAAAAAGAAACTGACGTGCAGCCCAACCGTAGTATCGTGACTGATCAAATTTAGTGAAATAATCACTGAGCTTACGGTGGGCGTTGACCAGGCCATCCTTCAAAGCAGGATCAGCAGATGCGGGGAGTTCAGTGATGATCTCCTTGAGACGTCGTTGAAGGCCGCGGAAAATGGCGTGAGTGCTGGACAACATTGGTTGCTTTGTGGCCGACATCTGAGTTGTCGCAGAACGAAAAACTTTGAGCCATTGAGTGACCATCTGTAACGCTTCCCATTCCGTTGAAGTTAGTTCGTGCTCTCGCAGCTCGCCATCTTTCGCAACATAATTGAAGATCGGTGTGCGGTACTGCAGCGCACGACCTATTAGAAATGGATATTATTAGTGTTGAGAGTGAAAGATTGCGTGAACACCTACGAAGCATCTGATGAGTCGAGGACCAGCGTGTCTTGACATCGAGAATCAGCATTAAAACACTGTTGATGGTCCCGGGTGATGTGTTCATGCAGTCTCGAACTTCCTTCTGCCAAGTCTTGCGACGCTGGGGACTGGACCGCACATGGCGCACAATTTTGCGAAGCTTTAAACAAAAAGGTGAGTAAGAAGGAGGCAGATGGGCGAAGATTTTTGCCTTGAAGACAGCACTTCCAACGAGGCTAGTCGGTTTCACGTACTCATCGTCGTCGACATCATCCACCTCGCTGGCCCGATTGTCCTGCACATGGGAAAGGGACTCTATAGCAGCATCCTGGTACGCAGTGGACCGAGATTTCGCCTTCTTCTTCTCGTCCTTTGTGAGGGCCCCAATTGCTTCAAGAAGCTAACGAATTGTATGAGTTTACAAACGAGATCAAAGTTGGCAAGCGCGCACCTTGAGTGCTGCCAAATGTATGGTGTGCGGCATGCATCGCATCCGCGCATGTCGGCTGAAAAGTGGGATACCAATTGATCGGCAACGACTTGCAAACGCCTCAACCATAGTATCATTATTTGTAGCATTATCCATTACAAAAGCAGTTATCTGAATCAAGTTAACTATCTGGTCCACCAAAATCTGAAGCACGTACCCTGCCCATGATCCCGAATTTTTCGACAGTCTCCCATACAGCAGCGGCCATGTTCTCCCCAGAATGCTCGCCGATCAGCTCACGGAAATCGATAAGACACTCCTCTGCCACCAAAATTAGACGTGAAAACACGGCCGAAACAACCACGCACCCAGTTTGCCATTATTCCCAATGTAATGAATGACAATGGCCAAGAATGCAAAACCATTGCTTGAAGTCCATGCGTCGAGTGAGAGAACAAAGTCTGATGTGTTCTCCTATGGATATTCATTTATCGACGTCTCGCTCAAGCGTAGGGGGTATGCAACGTACTTTGAACATTTCCGTGAGACCCGCAACCATCTCCTCGCCCATCTTATCAATGCGTAACTTGATGGACTGGGCATGTGGAATTTTAAGCTCTTTGCGAGCTGGATAGTGAGTGTACTGGAGGAGTTCACGAAACTCAACTGCGTCAACAGCGGAGAAGGGTTGATCGCATGCCGCAACCCATTTTGCGAGTAAATCTTCAAAATGGTGTTGATCCCACGGCTCCTAAAAAGAAGTGAGTAATACAGAGAGACGAATAACAGATACAATGTACCTCCGATGCAGTGGCCTGCCTTTCGAACATCTCCTTGATGTTGTTCGAGATCAAGTCGAGCTGGTCCAAATATTCGGCTGTCTTCTCGGGCGTCATGGGAGTACTCCCTCGGGCCAGCGCGAGTTCTATATCAGTCGGAGGAGTATTCCGGCTGTTGAGAATCTTGAAAAGGCGATAGTGAGCAAGGAAGTGTGACTGTAAATGTGATTGGAGCCCTGAAACTCATCAACACTGACGCAAAGAGTGTTCCATGTAAACACACCATGGGTATTGTGGTTCATCTTGCGCCCTATCTTTAAGACTTTTCGATTTCCAAGGTAGCACTTGTAATATCGTGCACCCTCTTCCACCGAGCCATCCGCATTCTGGTCGACTTCTTCAAAGAAGTAATAAATGGCATTCCGCGATTTCTGTGCAGTAGATTAGTGGAGTATTCCTTAACATCTGTGACAAGCTCACCGGTGTATTGCGCTTTTTGGGTGCAGTTGAAGGTTGGACGGGTGTGGAGGGTTGCATACTCGAATCAGGCTGCTCCTGCTGACCATATTGAAAGAACGAAAGAAAATACATTGCATACAACATACTGGGGGATCTGTAGCCCTCGCCTTGCCCTTCACTTTTTTCTTGGGTGGCTGATTAGACCGGCGGCGGCGGCGGGAATTCTCGGGAATGGTTTTCGTAGGTAAGGAGTCGGCGAGCTAAACAAGTAGTCATTAGCTGGCCATACGCAAGGGGAAAAAACTTACCTCTGCATTTGGAAGCACCTCCTCAATGTCACTCTCATTACTACTACTGCTTGTGTCGTCGCTCTCGTCCGTTTCGAAGTCCAAATCTTCTGGATCGGAGTTGACGGTCGGTTTGGCTTTGACTTTCGGTTTTGATTTGGTGGGACGCTTGCGCTTTGTGGATTTGCGAGGGTTTTCTGGGTTCCCATCAGAATCCATCTGCTCAGCTTCCAGAAGCTCGTCGATCCGAGTGGTGTCCCGATCACGACGTGGTCTGGAAGAGGATGCTATGGGTTGATCTGGACGCGCTAAGTGATGTTCAAAATAAATATCAGATGATAACACACCCTGCTTTCCACCGCCCAGAACCGCTAAGTTCAACTGTAGATGCGACAAGTTTGAAACCCCGTATGCCCCGATGGCTTCTTCCCAGGCAATTCGTCGCCCTTGGTAAGTGAAGTAAAAACACTTCCGGTCGGCGGGGACGAGACCAAGGTCAGTCAGACAGCGGTAAAGGTCATCTGCGGTCATGGCTGCGGTCACAACTGAAACATATTTAAATTATAAACCGACGCCTTCTCAAAGAAAAATTGGAGACTGACCCATAGGCACAGAGCGATGATGGGCTCCCAAGATGAAGATTGTGAATCGATATTTACCGCAGGTGCGTTCAAGCCGGCGCTGGGACATGTAGGAGAAGTGAGATCGATGCCGCCGGCGACCCAGTATCAACGGTAGAATCAAATGATATCGAAAAAACTGAGGGAATGCAATAGCCACTACCGAACGACATTCAGAATTCATATAATCTCAAATTCACCCATAACTTACTGTAGAAAACCACCGAAGAGCCACTGCACACAGCTAGATATGCCAGAAAAAAAGCGAGATCATGCTGGGATTGGTGACCAGAAAGGCTGAGACGAGACCCGAGGAGGGTAAATGCTGTCAGTCCGGATGCGAGGGGCAAGAGAAAAAGTGCGAAGTTGACGAGAGCCCATTTTACACAATTGAAAACCACAGCTTCAGGGCGGGATGGGAATAAAGTACCACGTTCTATGGATATAATAATTTAAGCCTCAGTGAAAGATCTGAGATATTGAATTGAACGACGTACTGGGCAGAAGCTTGCTACGAGGCTGTTCCTCGTATTTCACCAGTCCCTGAAACATGTCGGGCGCTCAGAACGCTGAAGAATATTATCAATAAATGAGAAATAAGTTGGGAGTGAGCCGCTCACCGCCGTTTGATGGGGACCGACTCGATTACACCAGAATATATACGATGCGGAGTGCCTGAGTTTAACTAAATGGATAAATACGAGTGCCTTAGTATAACCAGAAGGAAAAAGGGAAATTTCACAGGTTCATTTTGTGTTCATGTCCGCCCTCCCTGCAGGTCCGCCCCTGTGGCAAAACAGGGTCCCCGTCATGTCAGAGGCACTAATGGATTTATTTGCCGATGTAGACATAATTTTTGCAGCCACGCCGGCCAGTTTTTGAAAACCCGTAAACGCGTTTACGGACGGTTACGGGTACGCGTTTACGGCTTGACCCGTGCCGTTGCCGTACCGTAACAGGTTGAACCAACCTGGCTGACGGTACGGGGACGTAACCGTATTTACGGGACGTATTTCCGTAAAAATACGGGACGGGTTGATGCCCTAATCACCCCAATCCGGATCCTACAATCGCCGGAACCACAGCGACGATTCTCTCCGCCTACGCCTACCCAAGTCAATTTCGGCCCGACTACAGAGGCTATCAAGGCGGTCCCATTGAGATTGCCGCTAGCGCTGGTTTAAGCACTTCTCTGGCACGAAACCGGTAGATGTTCATGAAATGTCCACAGGAGCAATATATACAGGGGGTAGTTGAGTTTAGCGGTTCTGTGTGTATTTGATCGTTCCATGCGCCCAGGGTGGGTCCTAGTTCCAGGGACCTTCATCGCATTATCCATATTTGACAGAAATCCAAGTTGAACATCAGGTAAGTTGTTACTGGCCTGAGCGGTATAACTCAACGGTATGACAGAGAGTTGTGATTTCTCGATTTTCGGACGTTGGGATGCTTTTGGAACCACCGCAACCTGTTCTGCATTTCCCGGGGCACATTACAGTACGATGTTCGCTATCTTCAAAACCATGGCCCTGCGAGAGAGTTAGGCGCAGTAAATCCGGAAGACTGAACGGAAACCTTTGAAATGTTACCCTTTCGGAATGTTGCCCCGATGACGGGATTTGCCGCACCCGAATGAAAGTGTTCTGTTTGGTTACTGTAAGAATGACAACGAGGGGCGCGGCCGGGGAAAATCTGAACAGACAGTTCTCCGTGAAATTTTGCGGGCTATCACCTGAGCGAGCGGAATTGGAGAAAGGCTTTTAAGTGGGCTCAGGCGGTTAACTTTGGTGACATTTCGCTGGCTATCAAATCACCTGAGCGTTCGTTATGCATAGGGTTCGAGCGTCCACCGACGCTACGTAGTACACTCCAGAATCTAGATCTAGAGCAATGGATATAAGTACAGCATGATAAAAATGAGCATGAGATGTATCCACCGATGTGTGGGGGGGAAGGCCCAAAATGTTCAATTTGCGCGCGCGCGGGGATGAGTTTATCTGGTTTGCGGGGCGGAGGTCAATATTTTGGAGGTGGGAATAAATGTGCATCGGGACCGCCATACTTGGCACACTGGAACAGGGTACACGGTTTAGGCTTCAGCAGGGGCCTGTTTTCGTGGTTATTGTCATTCAATACCCAGCGGTGGTCAAATTAAAGTCAGGACTAGTTGTCTGTAGACTCAGTGTAGAGGTATAAGTTTAAATAAACGAGGCACCAGTTTAGATTGTTGAAGCGTTTGGCTGCGGTTCGAACTGTCACTTCAGATTTATTTTGGCGTCTCTGGTGCTTTTGAAAGGAGCTCAGGGCTCTCCATGTCAATCCAAACAAATGCACGTGAACCTCGGCACAATAAGCCGAGATTTCGCATCAAAACAGTATTTTGACCACTGTGAAATCAATTCAAGCCGGATTTTGATGGGGTCTTACTGGGAAGATAGCCAGCGAAAATTGGGCTCGAACTGTTGCTTCAGATTTATTTTGACGGCTCTGGTGCTTTTAAAAAGGAGCTCAGGGCTCTCCATGTGGAGGTGGGCACCGCCTATAGGTGTCCAAAGTCACGCTTTCACCAAAAATGGCAATTTCTGTGCGGCAAGTTGGCGGAAAGCGAACTAGAATTAAGCTTTTCTGAGCTGCCACAAATCAGCACGGCTGTACGTGCAAATCCGTGGCCGCTCCATCCCAAGCTCCGCTGACACGAATCATACGACCCACATTCGAAAGCTCAAACCCCACTGAAAAGGTGAGCACTGTATATAGGGAAGTGTTCCCCCATCAAACTTCATCAAAAAATCTGCCTCGGTACAATTAGATACCTCCGGTAAGCTATTATCTCCGTGCTCCTCCTCCGCGATCTGCACTTGCCCTATAACGGCGGGAACGAGACTACATTTCGAAGGGAAGCCATATAAAATACACCACAGTATTTCATTCAGTTCAGCGGTCACGCGTCACGGACCCCCGTGTCGGCGTTGAATTCGGAGTTTGGCCGCTTGTCCCGCGTCACGGAGCCGTCTGTCGAAATGGTTTAGCCCCCCAAGGCTAAACTCTTCGCTCTCCAGTCGCGACAAAATTGCCGTCGGGGTTGCCATAATCCTGGACTATGGCAACCCCGACGGCATTTAGTCCAGGCCAAAGTTTCTTTGTGGGTCCACTGTAAATAAAGCCCGTTTGAGAGCCGCCGGCCGGTGGGGGCCCGGCTGGGGGGGAATGTTTCTGAGCGCTCAATGTCACCTTGGGAGCAACGTAACTGATTTGACGGACGAAGGGAAGCCGTACAAAATAGGATGTACTTAGGCACCACGCATAATCAACCCCCCATGGCTAAAATCTTTGCTCTCCAGTCGCGATACAAAATTGCTGTCGGGGTTGCCATAGTCCAGGCCACAGTTGTATTCTTCCTTCTCAGGTCGCACTTCTGGGCTTCCTCGTCGACCTCGTTGCCATTGGATGCCTGCGCCCAGGATTCGACGGACCAGCCCCCCAAAACCGAGGTGTCTCTCTCGCTAAATGGTCCGCCGACGTCTGCGTTCAGAGGTGCGTTCGTTTGAGTCTTGGAGGCCTGAGGGTGAATGGTCGGTCTAAATCGAAAACGGAAACAGATAACTTACGACCGGAGCTCAAGTACATTACCAGCTGGCCTGTGAATGGGTGGTGTACGTCGACAAGCTAGCATCACGTTGTATGGATGGAGGCTGACGAAATACCTATCCTCCGATAGCGAATCAAGTAATTGAATACGTGCGCGCTTTTCTGTCCTTGATTCTGGTTCCTTACGTTCGTACGGCATTACCAGATGAATCTAATCTACCTCGCCCAACTCACCGGGAGTGTCCCAATCATTCCTCGTTTCCGACCCGTTCACATGGGTTCCAACGCCTCTCACCTCGACTTCGGCGACGTCTTCGACATTCCGCGGTTGCAGACAGGCTTAGGGGCCCCGATCCTACAATGGCGGGAGGTCAAGGTGAGATGTGCGTGCAGACCGTTCACAATGATCCAATTTCTGCTGTGCCAGGACCTGAAGAGCAAAACGGTGGACCATCTGGGCTGCTGGGATCTCCAGAATAAGAGTTGGGATAACGAAAGGATATATCTCGAACCGCCAGTGGACCTCAAACTCGGTACGCATCGCATTCCATGCTTCCTCAATCTAAATCTTATGTTTTCTATAGATATTTCATATACCCGGACGCAAAACTGGGCATGGGGGGTCAATGGTGATGGCGGCGGAAATGCCAGCATGCTACTATGGCCTCTCGCCGCTCTCATATCCTTCAATCAGCGCGCCGCCAGCCTAGGGAGGTTGCCCCCCGCCGAGGCATCTCCTCTCCACCGGGTATCGCTTCCGCCGGACTCCCATCTCTTCTGCTGCAACAGTCTATACTTTGGTATCTCCGCGCTCGAGGCGGCGGCAGATATCGACCCTGCGTGGCAAACGGTCGGCCGACACATGCATTGGACGTCAACGCTCCAGGACACTGGCATGAGCTACATCCGGAGGACCCTCGGAGTTGAGGCGAACGAGCCAATCCCACCCGTAGGCCACCCGGTAACAATGACGCCGTGCTCATTCATCTCTTCCTTAGTTTTTAGCCCTTCACGTACGAAGGGGCGACTTCATGATCTGGTGTAACGTCATCCACCACATGCCCATGAATAAATGCTTTGCGCCCCTCTCAGCGTACGCGCGACGGGTCAACGAGGTGCGGGCAGAGCTGCTTGAGCGCATGGGCACCCGAGCAGACCACGTCATTGTGACCAGCGACGAGACCAGCCACGCGTGGTGGTGGGAGGTTTCCCAGCTCGGTTGGCTTCGTGTTGAACACTCGTACACCGTCGAGAAATATGGTGCATGGTGCGCTCTTGAGCCTTTGTACCCTTCGTCGACTCGTATTTAATCGCTCTTGGGCAGGTACCCCATGTTTATCGATGCGGTGATACAGGCTACTGCTTCCGGGTTCGTGGGGACGGCCACGTCGACGGTATCCATTCTCGCCCACAGGCGGGTGGCCGATATGGGTGGGGTGTCGAGAATGGTCAAGTGGGGACGCCCTGGCGCTGACGATGATTAAGCAGCGCACGGTGGTTAGCTGCGGACTTGTGAATACTATTAGCGACTGTGCTGCAGCTATCCGATGGCAGTTTTTGCAGCACGCAAATTGATGGCGGATACTTGATCGTCCTACAGTTGTGGACAAACAAAGTCCACCAAAAAAAAAATCGATTTTTTTTGCCGAGATGAACACGCCAATCGATAGATCTCATCGAGGGCTTCACATCGGCATATAAATCATGTAATTCTGTCGAGCCGTTGTGCCGGAAAGTGCCATTTATTGTTGATGAACTGTCAAAATTTTGGCCACCGGCTAAAAAAGCGTGGGAAAAATATGAAAAAAAAATGTGGAATCAACGCGGATTTTCAAGGCGAGTTTGAATCTGAAAAAATTAAAAAGATTCATCGAGCGGTTATTGCGTAAAATAATAATCATCCCTGCATCACATGGTCTGTCACCAGGTTGATCTCCGTGATGTTTCCGACAATACCCCTCCTTTTGTAAGTTCTTATACCCACCCCGAGCTTCCAATTTGAGTTGAGTTGAGTTGAGTTGAATTTCTAAGGTTATTGTACCTGGCCATACAGGGCTACGCGACAGTACTCTACTAGATGTAGCTATTAATGAGAGACTCAGTCGAGAGTATAAGGATCGACTTTATTAAATATACCTAATGAGAGACTACCAGAGTCAGTACAATAAGTAATAGTAAAGAACGTAAGAACATACCTCAGTCGAGAGTATAAGGATCGACTGAGGTTGTTTGTACTACGACGTGTAAAGTAAACAGTCCATCGGTAAACAACCGAAATAGGAAAGCGAAGGAGCTGAATCTCATCACTCCCCCTCAGCGATATCGTCTCGCTCCCGCATCCCAAGTAACGCGCGCAACCTCTCGAAGTCTGGCCTAAACAAGATCTTCGTGAAGATGTCTGCAATGTTCTCGGTAGAAGGAACATGGGGCGTCGCAATGGTCTGATCCCGGACAGCACCACGAATCCAATGATATTGGATCTTGATATGCTTGGTACGATTCGAAATCTGGTTGGGAGTACCAATCATTGTGATTGCTGATGTATTGTCGATGTACAGGGGAGTTGGACCGTTGCACGCGTGTGCGAGCTCATCGAGAACCTGCCGCAGCCATACCACGACGCGTCCAGCGTACGTAGCGGAGTAGTACTCGGCTTCGCCCGTGGACAACGCCGTTGCAGTCTGCTTCTTCGATGCCCATGCAAGAGACCAGATACGAAGAACACGGCATGCCCGGAGATGGAATTTCCGTGGTCTACTGCATTGCCATGGTCCGCGTCGCAAAATGCGAAGATATCCGGGTCATTAGACTCGCCGCCGAGGGTGAGCACAAGGTTCCGTGTCGTGTAAAGGTACTGAATGATTCGCTTTACAGCTGTCCAATGCGCTTTGCCAGGGTTACTCGCAAACTGCGCGACTTGACCAACGGAGTGCGCAATATCGGGACGTGTCATGATAGCTGCGTGGAGGAGGCACCAACAGCAGACTGATAAGGTACGTCAGCCATATACGCCTTCTGCTCATGGTGACAGGACAGTCGGCCTTGGATAGTGGACGGTCGCGACTCCTCTCCATGGGTGTATGAACCGGATTTGAAGCTTCGAGGCGGTAACGGCGAGCTAGGTCGATGATATACCGGCGATGCGAGAGGGAAATGGTGCGTGCCTTTCGATCACGGATGATTTCAATGCCCAGCAGCGTTGATACCTCCCCCAGATCCTTGATAGGGACATGGTCGCGGATCTGCGACTTCAAGAGCTTGACCTCGGACACGGAGCTACAGAAGAGGCCGAGATCATCGACGTGTGTCGAGATCATGGAGAGAGCACCCGGCTTGCGACGAATGAAGACGCAGGGGTCGGAGATGAGGGGACGGAAGCCAATGTCGACGAGGATGGAGCGCAGCTTCTCATACCAAAGGTACGCAGACTGTTTCAGTCCGTAGAGTGCCTTGCGCAATACCCACACCTTCTTTTCCTGTCCAGCTGCGATGTACCCAAGTGGCTGCTTTGCGTAGACCTCTTGGCCAACGGGGATCTCGCTGTTTAGGAATGCGGTGTCGACATCGACGACGTGGATCTCCAGGTCGTAGTGCGCGGCCATGGAACAGAGGAGACGGATGGACTCGATCTTCGCGACCGGCGCGAAGGTATCCCCGTAGTCGACACCATGTATCTGCGTGAAACCTTGGGCAACCAAGCGCGCTTTGTAACGAATGATAACACCGTTATTGTCGCGTTTAATGGTGTAAACCCACTTGGTGCCAATAGGTTTGCAGCCGGGAGGAAGATCGGCAATGGTGTAGGTGTCGAGACGAAGGATGGAGTCGATTTCCTCGTCCATGGCAGCGCGCCATTCAGCGGCATCAGGACAAGAGACCGCTTCCCAATACGTGAGAGGAGTTTCTCCGTGGATAAGGGCAGACAACTCGTCACCGACATTGGGAATGGCGTCGTCAGGATCAGGAGAATCTGGTCCTGGATTGTCCGGCGCGTCTGGAGCAGGAGCTCCCCCTGGATCGGCTGCCTGTTCTTTGGCTTTCATTTCAGCTTGACGGGCTGAAGCACGAACGGGAGGACCCCAATCCTTGCGCGGACGAGAGATTCGAGGTTTTGGAGCAAGAGGAACCTCGGGAGGAATAAGAGGGACGACGGGAGGTTGAGATGGGAGGCTGGAAGGATGCGAGTCGTCAATATCATCCTCGAGAGTAGACGGATAAAATTTGAAAGACTCTGCAGATGAATTCTCCCCCTCAGCCAGACCATAACCAACTGAATGGTCGTCAAATCCGACGTGAATTGAGAAGTACACATCTTTGGTGCGAGGGCGCCAGACCTTGAAAGCCTTTTGAGTATCGGAATAGCCCAGAAAAATTACGGGCTCCCCCCGATCGTCGAATTTCGTCCGTTTAGGATCCGGATTGTACAAGTAAGCCTTGCACCCAAAACGATGGAGGGATTTAAAATCAGGTTTCCGTTTCTCAACGACCTCTAAGGGGGTAACACCTTTGAGCGCGGAGGTGGGATTGCGATTTAGCGTAGAGATTATATAGTTGACGGCATCAGCCCAGAATGAAAACGGGAGACCAGCGTCGATGAGAATGGTGCGAACGCGGTCGAAAATGGTGCGGAATCCGACTTCGGCGAGACCATTCTGTTCAGGAGTACGCGGAGACGAGGTTTCATGACGTATACCTCGTTCCTTCAGGAAATCCTCCAGAACTTTCAGGATGTATTCGCCGCCATTGTCGGTCCGTAAAATCGCCAGTTTCACACCAAATTGAGTCTCCACCGCCACCAGCCATAATTTGAAGGTGGCGAATACCTCACTTTTGCGCCGCAGGTAGAAAGCCCATTTGTAGCGCCCATATTCGTCGGTGAGGGCAAAGACGTAGCGAGCGCCACCCTTCGACCGAACGGGAGCAGGACCCCACAGATCAGAATGAACGCGACCGAGCAGACGCGTGGCTTTAGGCGTCTTGGAAAGGGGAAAAGATGCTCGATGGAGCTTTCCACGCATGCAAGCTTCGCATACGGGAGGTTCCGCGTTAAGATCTGCTGTGGAAATCTGAATACCGTCCAGCAAATTTCCACGAACGAGAGCACGAATGGCCGGATAATTAAGATGGCCAAGACGATAATGAAGGAGCTCGAGCGGGGATAGATGCGAGGTAACGGTGGAAAATGATGATTCCGATCGGGGAAGTGTATCGAGGTGATAGAGGCGATCTCCACGTTTTGTGCCAGTAAATGCGATATCTTCGTTGGAAATTATGTTCCGAAGAAGTATGCCCTGGTCATCTTTGTGGAAAACAACGCATCGGCCATGTCCAAATAAGGTGTAATGCTTGCTCTCGTCCATACGCGATACTGAGATCAGCGTCGGCGAGGAATTCGGGACATAGGCAGCGTCTCCGAATTCAAGTGCAGCAATTTTACCATTTGGGAGTTTGGCCGGGAGACGTAGGGTGCCTCGAGCCTCGATCTTCACTTTGCCGTTGCCAAATCCCCGGACGTCAGCGGAGGTAGGCTTAATCGACGAAGGAATAAATTGAGATCGATCGGAGTGGATAGATGCGGATGTGCCAGAATCAATAATAATGGGTGGCGCGCCGGTCGTACGTGCACTGTACGCCTGGTCATCAGCCATAGGGGAATCATTAGGAGGAAATGTCGAAGTGGAGGTAGAGCTGACGTCACGCGCAGAATAAAGGATACGCGTCGCCACAGGGGCAACATAGGATTGCTCAAAGCCAACAAAAGATGATTCGACATTTTCGTCTCCGTCCCCACCCTGGGTATTGTGGGCCTTCTCCTTGGCCCGTTTCTTCCCCTTTTTCTGCTTCGGTCCCTGGCCCTCCTTCGCTCCGCCACTCGCCCAGCAATTAGCCGTGATGTGCCCTTCGCGTCTGCAATTGGTGCAGAACAGCTTGCCCTTGTTGCGAGCGGAACGCTCTAGTGTGGCCAAGGCGGTGGCGAGGGCGGCTTCGGTGGGCGTCGTATCCGTGCCGGGTACACGCCGTTTCGAGTCGAGAATCCCTTGGGCAGTCCCGACGAGCGTGGTTTTGTCCTTCTCGATTTTCACACCCTGGATATGTTGGTACCAGGACTCGGGATCGTGCGGATCGGAAGGAAGCGTGCAGAGGAGTATGGCCGATGTAATGTGATCCGGAATGTCGAAGGAGGCGATCTGGAGCTGCTTCACGGCTTCCTGGAAGTCCGTGATGTGCTTGGGAAGGTTGCCGCTGTCGTAAGGCTTGACAAGCCGCCGGAACCATAACATGACGGATCCAGCACCCGACTGACCGAATTCGGTCGCAAGCGCGTCCCACGCCTCTTTCGAGGATTTAGCATCGGAGACCTTCACAACGAGGTTAGACGCGATGCAGCCCATGAGTATATTGAGCGCAGATCGGTCCATCTTCTTCCACAAAGGTTTGTCCGTGGCGGCAGCCTCGGTTGCCGTGCCGGTGACGACACCCTTCAACTCGCAAGCGTCAAACGAGGAGAGCATCCGAATAGACCAAGGGAGGTAGTTATGTTCGTCTTTGAGACGATCCGAATCACCCCGCGGAAACCAGTGGGCCGCAGAGGACGGGAGTTCCCATGACGTGGCATCAGGCATAATGGCAGAGGAAGCTTGCACCGGCGTAGAAGATCGTGAGATAGGTGACGAAGATTGGGATGCGGGAGTCGATGCCGGGGAAGGATATAATTGGATAGATTCTGGATCCAGACTTGCTCAGCAATGGATGGGGTATAAAAGCCTATATGGCGGGGCCCATAACCTAATGAGAGACTCAGTCGAGAGTAAAAGGATCGACTATATTAAATATACCTAATGAGAGACTACCAGAGTCAGTACAATAAGTAATAGTAAAGAACGTAAGAACATACCTCAGTCGAGAGTAAAAGGATCGACTGAGGTTGTTTGTACTACGACGTGTAAAGTAAACAGTCCATCGGTAAACAACCGAAATAGGAAAGCGAAGGAGCTGAATCTCATCAGAAACTAGGCGCGTTCAAAAGTGGCCAGCCGGAGCATTCAGGTTGGTAGTAACAGAGAGAGGAATTTACCCGTGTGTCAGGTATTGCAGGCTCTGAGATGCGTGAATCCAACAGTTGGATTCCAACTCCGCGGTAATCCTTATCGCCTGAACCACGTAAATGGTACAATAATGGCCATAGCTTGGTAGTTGATTAGTTGAAGTTTGTGATTGGTTATTACAGTGGATTCCGTACTATCATTTCGAGTTGGGTTCGGAGATTTTGTAGGGTGAGGTACGGCCATAGGTATTACAAGTGGTCGCCGGCGCTTCGCGCCGGCTCCCACTTACTCACCTTCTTTGTTTGTGACTTTTTGTAGAGTACTCTGAGAAGGTTGTTTTGAAATGTCCGACTCAGAAATTGAGTAAATGACGCGTCTGACTGCAACTCTAGTGAATACATGCAAAGCCGAGGAGCGCAGTAAATAGAGAGCTTGTGCAAGCCGCATGCGGCTGCGCGGAGCCGCCTGCGGAGACACCCCGTATCCCTCCCCACTGCGCCCCACATTGCCAGAATACCACTTCAGCCAAAAACCAAAAAACCGCATGGAAAGACATTGTGCAACCTCTCTAATAAGTTCAAAAGATTGGATCTCCAGAAAACGGCATTTCCGCTAGTGAGCCAGCCATTGAGCACTCTGCGGCTCGGCATACGAGCAGAGCTGAATATCATCATTGCATTTTGTGGCTCCTTCGGCAAGAGAGATTGACATCCGTTAATGACGGCCCACCGATTCCAGACCTGTGCCGACACAGGTTTACGGCCCCGGATCGGCCGTTGTCGGCCCACGCTTTTGAATGCGCCTGACAATGCCACGGAACGCAAGTGAATGATTTGTGCATGCCGTTGGATGGCGCTAGTCTGCCGTGCTTTGGTCATGCTGCGCAATTTAACCATATGGAGATACGGCTTCAGACAGACAGAGAGGCTTAATTTTATAAAGAGAGTGATTAGGGATCAGAAGTCTCATAATTCATCAGAATAAACAAATCCGACACGAGCCTGAGTGCGTTTCGCGAAATGCTAATCGTATTCTGAGTGATTATTTTGAATTATTTTAAATCCAATTAAAAAGCCCATGTGATGGCCTCAAACTATTTAAGCAGGCACTAAGCAGACGCAGCATTCTAAGGGATTGGGACTTGGTCGATTTCGTTCTGAATCCGGGATCCTGAATGAGTGCCTCGAGATGTAGTCAGGCTCAGCGCTAGCACACTGAAAGATTGGTGTTTTTTATTGTTGATTGAGAGGAGGCATACACAAGTGCGAACGAAAGCATGAGATTTTCAAGCAGGTGCCGGAATCCGTGGGATTCAGGATATTTCTGAATGGAAGCATGAAATATCCAAGCAGGCACAGCACTCCGAGGATTGAGTATACTTCTTTTGGATTGAATGAAGGCGTGAAATATTCAAGCAGGCGCAGCACTCCGAGGATTGATTCTACTTCTTTTGGATTGAACAAAGGTGTGAAATTTTCAAGTAGGCGCAGCACTCCGAGGATTGAGTATACTTCTTTTGGATTGAATGAAGGCGTGAAATTTTCAAGCAGGCGCAGCACTCCGATTGAGTATACTTCTTTTGGATTGAATGAAGGCGTGAAATATTCAAGCAGGCGCAGCACTCCGAGGATTGATTCTACTTCTTTTGGATTGAACAAAGGTGTGAAATTTTCAAGCAGGCGCAGCACTCCGAGGATTGAGTATACTTCTTTTGGATTGAATGAAGGCGTGAAATTTTCAAGCAGGCGCAGCACTCCGATTGAGTATACTTCTTTTGGATTGAACAAAGGCGTGAAATTTTCAAGCAGGCGCAGCACTCCGAGGGATTGAGTATACTTCTTTTGGATTGAACCAAGGCATGAAATTTTCAGGCAGGTGCAGCACTCCGATGGATTGAGGATATTGTTTTTGGGGACAACTCGGTACAGTCTCAAACTAGGAAGCGCAACACCAGACATTACGTACCTTTGAGGCTTCCGACTAGTCCCCAAATTTATAGGAGCATAGTAGGGTATCATATCATCTTGCCCACAAAAGGATTTGTGCGAAAAGCTCCTGTGAAGCCCTCAAAGTTGCGATGCTTGTGGCCGCATTTCACAGCCTCGAATCCCGACTTACAAGACTTTTCTCTTTTTCTGTGTTCACAGTACTTGCTGGCATATGAAAATTTCGCTGACTTGGGGGTTCTTAACGTCCCTGATTACAGATATGTAGGTTGGACTACCAAAAAGCATACCCCCAGAACTACAATCCGAAGTGTTGCGCTTCTACGTTATTTGGGCATATTTGACGTGTCGGAAAGATTTGCCTCTTTTTCAAGAACTACTCAATGTTGCTTCCAAAGGTAAATTGTGCCGTGGAATAGATACCAATCCGATCCAGAATACAATTTGGACCGAGTGATTTGTGCGAGATTTGGCTCACATATTCATGAAACAGCCTCATCGTTGCGCTTCCTAGTTTGAGACTGTAATTGAAATTGAAGTTGTCCATGTTCAGTTATATATAAAAAAGGCCGGAGGCCAGACGAGTTTTGCCATGCGCCAGCAATGGCCCGCAAGCCCAAGTTGAAGTGAGTCGAGGTTGAAACGTTGATTGCGCAGTTGGAAATGGCCTGGGGAGATTCCAAACGGTTTTGCTTGGCAGTCGACATACATAGGCTTATGATAGCTGTAATGCTTAGTTGAAGCCTGGAGACTGGATTAACGGGATTTCGTCATTATTTGAGATCTCTACGCGGCAGCAAAGCTGCCATCATGATTGAATAGCAAATAGCAAATATGATACCATCATCTCAAGCCTGACTCTCACTCCCACTGCAACGTCCACAAGCATGGGACGAAATCCTCTCCTCCGCCAGCGCACTCTCGTCGCCGCTGCGGCCCTGATTCTCTTCTTCCACGCCCCCGACTTTCTGAAGGTCTACCCCCAGACAGTCGTGCTGGCGGACGCATTCGCCTGGGCGGGCGACAGGTTAATGGAGGCGCTCGCCACCGCATTGCTCTTCATCGCCATCAGCTCGGCGTGCTCGCTGGCGAGCGACACCTATCGATGGCTCGCCTGCGCACCGGCTCCCATCCCCACGCCCGCCGCCCTCGAGAGCGGCACTTCCGGCGTACATCCGGGCCGCCTGCACGCCCTCACAGTCCTCGAGGCGGAGGTCGCTGGCGTCGAACCGCCCCCGCCCCCATCCGCATCCACGCTGATGTCACGCGCAAACTGGCTCTTCAAGGTCTTCGCCATCTTCCCGACCACGGTCATCTTCACCTTGGTGTTCTCCGCCCGCGAGAACCTGACGCTCGATTTTTGCCTGCCCGGGGCAGATACGCTCGGCAAGGCGCTGCTGTTCCTCCTCCGTGGCGGCGTGGTTATATTCGTCGCGTTGGTGGTGTATGTGTTCGGGGTGTGGCTCGTGCAGAAGCGAGCTTCGGTGCCGGCGCGTGTGGAGGTGTTGTTTGACGAGGCCGGACCAGAGGAGGAGGAGATGTCCAATCAGAAGGAGTATATGCAAACGGAGAGGGAGAAGGTCTGATTGGCGTTCTTGTATTGGAATCGGCCTTCATGCTGTATATCTGGTACCATCCGCACCGGTACTTTGTACTTTCTGAATGCTCTAAACTCCGAGTCTGGAATCCAAACCTACAGTTGGAAAGAGGAAAGCTGAACTCGGAAATCTACCCAGACAGGCATCCACCCCATTTCGTGGAGCATGAATACAAAAAGACTGGGTCAAGCGAAATATCCACAGAAAAAAGACAACTGCACTGTTAGTGGATACCGTCGGGAGGAGTCGAACCCCTTCTCCCCAGTTCAATTTTTTTTCCAAACCCATTACACAATTTGTGGAGGCAGCCCACGACGACTTGATTCGACTCGACGTGTTGTGGGTTAAGTGCCAGAGTCTCCCGGTAATTTTCATTCTTTTTGTTCGAGACTGAGAGTCATAGTTCCGCGGCGTTCAACGCACACGAATTGGGAAGTTTAGCTGTGCGAATTTTGAGCCACCAACGAGACAGCAAACCGGACAAAGAGAAACTGGAACCTCCCCACGCCGGTGGGAAGAATCGAACCCACGTCTCCCGCCGTTCAACTGATAAAAAATCCAAATTTAATTTGAGAAGAGCAACCTCCGCGATCCACGACAGCCTATTCGAGTCATTACTGGATGGATTAAGCTCGCGTTCAAGACCACTCATTATTGGAATTGAATTTGAGGTCTCCAACGGTTTTGTGCGTACTTATATCCGGATCTTGAGTGGGAAAAGACGAAATAATGACGAGCAGAATAATGCCACCGTGCATGTTGGATTCGTCAAATAATAGGAGAGAAGAAACAGGGAATTGAAACAAAACAAGGGAAAATCGTTCTTTCCAGCTCACGCCGTCGGGAGGAGTCAAACCTCCGTCTCCCTCTCCGCCTTATCTCAAAATATCAGAGTACAGCCTCCATGGCCCACGACGGCTTATTTACTCACTTATGCCGTTAATTTTATGTGGTTGAATTTACCATCCAAGCGTGACGATATATCAAATGCACAATTCGAATTCTAGCGGCCCAAAACAATTGGATCAGAATGTAAAGGTCTCCCCGATAATCTTCTCGGTGACATTCCACAGTTTTTCAGCATTGGCCTGAGTTTTATAATTAATTGGCCGCACAGTTAAGAGGCGAACAAGCACGTACGGGGTCAGAACTGTGTGGAGCCACCTTGTCATTGGCAACAGCAGAATTATCCAGATATGCACCGGGCTTGTCTGCACGAAAGGAAATGTCAGAAAGACTGCAACCGAGTATTCCTCCTTACCGTTGAGTCGCGGGTCAAAGGCTGCGGCAACGGTGCTAAAAAATCTCTCTATCAATCCCAACTACGCTGTGAGACAGTCTGACGCACGTCGCAGCGCCCTGGGGGATCGTCTTCCACTGGCCCAGCTCGGGATTTGGTTTTCCGTCTGGGAGCAGCACGCCTAGGGACGCATTCAGTCAAATATAGGCGCTTCTAAGATAATGTGCAGACCCATCCCCTGCAACACACGAATCGAGTCCTCCTTCTGATGAACGTTTGTGAAGATGCCTGCAATAGTTTAAAGTGTTGGACAACAATGAATTTTGTTCGCTTACCGCCAGGATGGAGACTGTAGGCGTTGATCTTTCCCTTCGACCGCTTCGACAGTTCGATGGCGGTGAGAATGTTCGCGGACTTGGCTTGGAAGTACGCGTTGGTTGATACATACTTGGCTGGGTCGGGGTTAGTCAGCGCATCGAAGTCGACGCCTGTGCCCATTGCGTGGGCCTCGCTCGACACAAAGACAACACGAGGCGTAAAGGCCGGCGTTGCGGCAGCGAGGAGCTTGGGAGCAAGTTGCTTCGTGAAGAGGAACGGCCCCACGTGGTCTGTGGCGAGTTGGGTCTCCAGACCGTCCGGCGTGACCTTGAAATCTACGAACGACGCGGCCGCGTTGTTAATCAACACCTATGAAGTCGCTGGGTCAGCGCGATGGGCGAACGGACAACAGAATCAAATGTACATGTAGGGGCTCCGGATTCTTGTTGACCGCTTCGGCGGCTTTTCGGATGCTGGCAAAGGACGTGAGGTCAAGGACGAGACGGTGGATGTTGGCGTGTGGGACGTCTTTCTTGATGGCATCCTCTGAGAGCTTGAGCCTGTGGATATAGGTTTCAATGACCGAGCTTCAACCTGGCCAAAGTTCAAACCTCTCCTCGTTGTAGCCCGTTATGACGACGAGCTTTGCATGCTTCGCGATGACGCGGGCGGTTTCGAATCCGATCCCATTGATGGACGTGCCAGTGATCAAGACTACCTGAAATCGGTGCGTGCTGGCTCAGAAAGGATACAAAACACACCATTCTTGCCTTTGATTTCATCAGAAAAGGCGGTGGCGACCTCGTCTGCAGTCGTTGTGTATGTGAAGGCGGGTCCGGTCGACATGTTTGCTCTATCTGTCGATATGGTTGAGAGAGTTCTTGAGGATGCAGTAGATCTTCGCGATACCTTGTTTGCCACCCAGGTCGACACCTTATATCTACGGTTCATACCTCTCCAGATTGTCAAATCAGCATGATTCAGCGGATGACTGGGAATTTACGTCCCTCCAAAGGAACAACTTGTTGGTAAGAAAGGACGCGCGGCTACCATTAGTAAATCAGTATTCATAACCCGTTTATAATATGAAAATTCCGCAATTCCCGGTACAGCCGGCTTTTGAGGTCTCGTGCGCCACGGTGTATCTGGTCCGCAGCAGCAACGGCGCAATGAAGCCACCGTTCCGCTTGAACTCGTCGTGCGTGGCTATCCAGTACCGCGTGCACGGCCTCAAGCGCGTTGGGCGCGCCGAGGTTTAGCTGCTTGGTCCGCCAGATGCGCACGTCGTGCAAGTTGTGGAGCAGCGCGAGCGTGCCGATTCCCTTGCCGCTGCCGGCCGATGTGAGGCCTGCGAGGTCTGCGCCACGAACGCCGTGCGGCGAGTAGATGACGGCGGCGGGCGTGCTGTCGTCGCCCTGCGTGAATACGATGACGACAGCGAAGTGGTAATAGTCGTGACCGCGGGCAACACTGGGCAACACCTCTAGCTGCACGGCCAATGCCGACGCTTAAGTGGTGCGATCATTTGTTGATCGTGATTGTGATCATGATGCCAGTGGACTGAGTCAGAAAACGCGTCCTATCGCGTCCACAGAGGTCCACAGACTTGCGAAACGTGAAGTGCAGAACGCACGTAGGGATAATCATGAATTGCGCTTTAAGTCGCTGGCCTACTGATTTAGGGACGTCTCAACCCTCGAAGACAAAATTCAGAATCGACGGAAATGCTTGGCGGTACGAGGCACTGGTTACTGAGATTTCGCCCGTGATGTACACGTTCTGTAGCTTGCCGCCGGACTTTAGTATAAACAACACCAGCGAGTCAGTGGGGTTGTTCGTGCCAAGGGATTGCTCCGAGAGTTCGAGACTGAGGAGAACTGGGACGATAAAAGTCTCGAGGTAGCCTCCTAGATCATAACGCAAGTTACCCAGAGTCAACAATTCCAAGCACAGAAACTGGATATCTGGCTTCGGCTGATTTCTGTGGCGCCCGTCGACCATCAGCTCGCAATGCATAAGATTCGATGCCTGCTGCAAAATCGGGACACATTCGTCGGAGAATACTCCATCTAAAGTCAGAGAAGTCAATTGAGCCCATGGTAATGTGACTGTGGCAGCTGCGAATTGACGGAGAGAGACTTTGCGCAGCAGGGGAACATCGCGAGATGCTACAAAGACGGCGGAAGGATGTTCCAGTTCCAAATCTAGGTCACGTAGCAGAGGCATAGGAGCTTCGATGGTGAGGAGGTCATAAAATCTTGGGAGACGAGCTTACACTCTTTTAGACCTCCGTAAAAAGGAATTATGGAAAAAGCTTCTGTAACGCTCGTGCAAATGAATTGCTTTTCCCTTATTATTAATTTATTCTGCAGATTTTGCCGAACAAAAGACATGGCTAAGGGGAACACCAGCTTCCTCTCACTGCTCAGATGGTTTTTTCAATAAAACTAGGGAGTTTTCCGACCTCTGGAATCATCACCATCGACTTCCGGGAGGTTCAGCGCACATGGAAGAGGGTAAATTAATTGTTTTGCAGAGTTTCGCTCTACGTTATTTGGCCAAATCTGGCCTACTCGATAAATGCCCTCTCTCCACCAAATCGAGGTGATCGCTCGTACTATCTGGTAGCAAGGAATGCACTATACCATCCTGTATTGAACGATTTTACGGGCAATGGTGATCTAATATGCGGCACCGATCCACTGTTTCGCTTATATGGCCTCCCACTGTATTATTAGAACGGTGATAGGATTCGGAAGCGGTTGAGTTAGGATTACAGCTGTTTCCGAAAAGCTTGACACTCGCGAATTTTTTTTTGCTCTCAACCAACTTTGATGGAGGGCTAAGGATTACTGCTTTGGGCTAGCCGAGCGTAGCCGGGATGCGCCAAGCCGAGGTCACAAATGCGAACTTGCAATCAACTGTACAATTCAAATGTTTTCTTGCCCAGGCCTCACAGACCAAACATCTTCTGTAAGTGTTCTGCCTGCATCCAGGCAACCAGAATATTTTGAGGGCAAGTTTTGAGGTAGGCTGCGAACGGCAGCGGGAGCATTGCCGACGGCAACGAAACACATGACTGATCGGAATCCCAAACCAGGTAATTCTTGGCAAAAGTTGGTTGTGAGCGAAAAAAAAAATGCGAGTGTCAAGCTTTTCGGAAACAGCTGTAACTCAGGAAATGAAGGAAGAACAGACGAGGTGATTCGGGAGTTGGTGCGAATAGTGCTACCGTCCTGGAATACTGACCCTCGGGCATCTTGGCCATAGGACGGTATGCATCTTGACTCACAGCACGACGGCCCTGCATTAACTAGCTTGCATTAATAGACGACGCATGAAACCATCCACACATTGAATAGTACTCTCACAGGCGTCTTCTCCTCTTGGACTCGCCATATATATATATATATACTGATCGGCATTGTACACTAAGCAGTGCTATCCAGGACGGCGTACACACGACAGTGCGTCTTTTTGAGCTCTGGGACCCCACGATATCCTTTCGTCTCGCAGATCCCACCCTTATCTGCCAGCGAGCGCGAAGCACGAGCGGGCTCAGTCCATTGCCAGATATAATTATGTACAGCCCAATTATTCGCCAACAGGATTCCAGGATGCACGCTAGGATCAGCAGGTCTCAAATTCTGTCTCAAATTCTCTTCTCTGAATAATCAGGAGTGGTGACTTCCCTGATCTGTCAAGGGAAGACGAAGAACGCCAACGTGGTCCTTGTATCACCCGTCTCACCCAATCGAGGCAGCATATACCGACATATATTGGCCACACCAATATAACGGCACTTGAGCTGAGGGAAACTCATGAACTCTACATCTAGACGAAGTTGCAGTAAGTTTTTGGCTTGCTCCGCGCTTCCCGAGAAATTAGGGAATTACAACTGTAAGACAAGGACCAAATAAGTCGGTGAGCCGTTCAACTTCTTTGAACTGGAGTAAAATCTACTGGATGGTACGGTTTGAAACTCTTCGGACTATTTTTTTTTTTGGTTAGACTCGTCTCCACGTCATCTCCTTCTTTCTCCTTCCAACGTTCCCATATGGGAAGTGGGCAACGATCCGCCATCATACAGTGATCGCCGCGTCCTCTTTGGACAAAATACATTGATTGGGCATCCGATTTTGCGGATGGCGCCGTCTGGCTGTTACGTCTCATTCCCACAAATTGTCATTCAGATTCTGCTTAAATGGAAGGCCTCTCAGAAGATGCTCTACTGTCATGGCCTCTATGCTGGCTCCCGCTCCGGATTTGAAGTTGTACATATGTGGGTTTAATTTTCCCTCTCAATATTCCTTATTCATTCCAGTCCACAGATCCGGGCCGCTGGTAATATTGGTTGCTGGAGATGTCTGCCCACGCCGAATAAACTTTGTCGAACCATAGATTATCATATTTCTCATGGATGCGGTTCTCTTCGGAGCTCTGACCGTCCAGCTGTGTAAGCCATCTTCATTGCGTCTGTAATTTGGCTACTTGACGGAGAGACGGACGCCAGACCTCTACTACGAGGCCTTCCCCAACGATGTGCTGTCGAACAAGAGTCTGGTTTATACTATATACATCCTCAACCTCGGTACGACAATCTTGTTCTTCGACCTCGCGTTTGCAACTTTCGGATCTGGATTTTCTAAATTTTCGGCCCTGACAACGGACCGTGTCGGGGGGATCATTCTACCGATCCTGGGTGGCCTCGGTGCATATATACCTTTTTCTCGTTGCTATTTGATGCTGAAATGTTGTGCAGTTGCGTTCCTTGCTCAATCCTTCTATGCATACCGGATCCATGTGCTCTCCAAGACTCGAGTAATTCCTTGTTGCATCGTGATCGTAAGGATGCCATATCCCATTTGCTGCTGAGAAAGATTTATTTGTTCATCCAGATCTCCCTGGCTGGCTGCGTCGGTTCAATCCTCCTGGACACGTCCCCATTTATGGAAGGTGAGTAAAACCTTCCATTTTCTTCCGCATTTCTGGGCTGACTTGTTTTGATTCAGGAGCATCCCAGGCCAACTATCGGCCTTCCGTTGCCGTAGGAGTAAATATACACTGAGCGCTCGTGTATTTCTTTGATTCATCTCGTAGGTATGGTGTGGAGCCTCTGCATTATGCGACATCATCATTGCTGTTTGCATGACATACTACGTGAGTATCCTGATTTTCCTTTGATATGCCTTATAATCCGACATGAATTCCAGTTAACCAAAATCAACACCGAATTGCGCTACATCCGAGCCTGGCTATCCAAACTCACCCGACTAACCATCGAGACAGGCTCGTTGACCGGTATTGATTTGTCTTCATTATGCATAAATAAGGCTCTCCTCACCACCAGCTTCTGTACAGCTGTAGTGGCTCTGGTCGCTATGACTCTCTGGCTCGTGTTTCCCCACGATATCTACTACCTCAGCGCGGGTACTACCCTGCCAAAGTTTTATGGATACAGCGTGCTCGTCGTTCTGAATTCGCGCATCGAAATCGTGGGAAGTCGTGGGACTCATCCTGCGACCACCAGCCAGATCATTGCGGCCGTCTCGCTCCCTCAGTTCACTCGTGATACGTGCGCAACTATCGACCGTGAGGATCCGCCATGTGGCGCAATCACTCGGGAGGTATCCTCGAATGTCGAGTCGGATAATGGGTGAAATGAAAGTCATGGGTGTATGTACTATTCTCCCTTCTCTATTTAATCGAAGAGCACTGAAAAGCCAAAGCCACACAGTATTCTCGGCTCTGATGCCTCCGTCTGAGCTCATCTGTCAGGTAACGGATGCTGCATTTCGCAGTTGACTGATGGATTCTTACTCCTCAATAGCAGTAATCAAGTCGACACCCGTTGATACCCAACTGTTCTCGCACATCCTGTCCGATCCAGCTTACCTATTTTACTAATAACCTTCTAGGATTTATTGTAGAGTATAAAAGCTCTGTAACTCAGCCCGTAGCATCATCAATCTATACTTTTATCTATTCCGAATCGTTCTATTCTTCACTGACCTACAATGGGGGCACCCCATCCAATATATCGGGATGTTTTGCACAACTCGGCAGATGGTGTAACAGTAGTCATGAACCGGCCTTCACGGCTTTGTTAAATACCCGTACCTACAAGGGCGCCTATTCATTGACCATCCACCAAGTGCTCGGCTCGCTGGTCCTTCTTCATCCTCAATGGGTGTGGTAAGGGATATAATTGTTTCTCTCCGGAAGAAAAACTTTCATGTAGCAGTTTTTTCTTTCTTTACGGGGCATCGTAGCGAGGGGTGTTGGTTATACTATACCTAGACGAAGGCTTGCTGTCTCGAGAGTGGGTTGAAAAGCTGGACTCAAAGGATTATTATCCGTTCTCTAACGAGATGCTCCTCGGTCGTTTGTCTGTTTTCGGTTTCATCTCCTTCTTCTCGGCTCTCTGGTCGTACTTCGTGCTCGAACTCAAATGACCCGCCGCCCGAACTGCGGTCCGTAATTTATTCTCATAGCAAGGCCTGGTCGCGCGGACACGGAAGTCGTCCGGAGGAGCATCTGTTGTTTGTTTTGCGTTTGGCGGTACTCCGGCGCAATGTAAGATGAAGAAAAAACTGAGGATGCACGCATGGTATTGGCCGAATCATTTTCACCATGGTTCAAGGACGCAAAGCAGTTGCCTCGGCGGCCAAAATTGCAGTTCGGAATCGACAAATCCGTGATATACCGGAGCAGAACGCACCAGAAGCCTCAACGTCGAAAACTATCCCTTCCTGACTTCCACCTCCTCACCGCGTTACTCAGCCGCCACCGGTATCGATGGAGTTCCGGATCGCTATGCCCCGGCCAATGACAACGGTCATGGCCGCGAGCACAGGAACGGGTAGTGGAAAGCAGCCGAAAGCCCGAAAAACTTGTGCTGTCTGTAAGAGCGCTGGTGATCATCGGCGTGCTCCTGATTGCCCGGGAAGTGGTAAGCGTTTGCTGTGTCCACATAATCAGGAACCAGGTACAGTGGGACCAACGAGAGTTGTTCCTGAGTGGTTTCATAGTATTGTCGAGTTTCTTGATGTATATTAGTACAAGATTCTGTCGCTAGTAATGCAATTCGAGCTTCCAGTGGCCAGGTGTGCGCCGTTCTGTGGTAGAAAGACGTCTCTCGGTGGTCGATGCAAAACGAAGGAAGTAAATGTTGCCAGCGAGACTCGGCGATTCGAACACGCGATGGATCAAAAACGTTTTAAGTAAGCGAAGTGACATATACACCGGACTTGGGCAAAATATCTGCCCATCAATATTTCGGAGATACGTAGAGTTTCGGCGACGTTTCGGAACTGTATCTGCCAAATATTTTCCTGGCCAAATATTCTGCCAATACAGCGTATAATTATAAACACCCGATCAGACGTATAAATTGGTGAATACCAAGCAAATACACCGCGTATCGGCGGCCACTGCAAATATTTGGCTGATAGGTGCTGTATTAGCGGCTTAATATTTGGGCCAAGTCCGATGACAATCGAGATACGCAGGGAGCCGGCCATGCAGACAGCCGGCATCAAGAGAATGAGATGGCGGAGTTTAAAAAGGCTTCGGACAGACAGGCGTAATTTTATAAAGAGGGTGATGCTCCACGAAAGTCGAGCAAATGGGCTGGGACGTGAAGAGCGAGGAGACGTCGTCGCAAATGCAGACCCTGAGCCACAGCATTAGACTAATTCCGAAATATTTCATAAATCAGAAGTAGATTTGGGGTCTGAGGTTGTTGGAGAGATCGCCGCATTGAACGCACGATGAAAGAAGATTGCCGAAGGAAAAAGGTAAGGAAGCTGACATCGGCGCGGATTTCCCCGCGGCTAACCGGTGCGGAATGAGAAAAAGGAAAAAGGAGGCCGCGGCGAAAGCCGAGAATCAGGACTCGATGGAGGTGCTTCTTTGGGCGCTTCCAAGTTGGCGCTCGGACATTTCCAAAGTTCTGGGGTCAAAAGTCCATAAGACGAGTTTAAAGGCTTCAGATGGACACACGTAATTTTATTAAGAGAGAGAGACACACACACGGAGAAGGTCGGATTCCATTCCTGCTATGCTGCTATATCTGATCCCGCTTGTATACAGTCTGTCTTGGAATTCTTACTTCCTTCTTCCCCCTAGAGTCGATGCGAATAAGCCGTAGTGGGCCACAGAGGCCGCCCGATTCACACATATTCCTGCGACTGACATGTACTGTACTTTGTTTCTGGTCTGACATTTTCAGCAGTGAATTCTAATCAAACCAAGTCCAAACCTAAGCGTTTCCCGAAAAAACAGACCTGTCCTTGCTCCGAACGACGACTCGCAGTGTCTTAGTCAGGCCTCGGATAGATCAGAGAAAATGAAACCTTCAAACTTGTACTAACAATGTTACAATTAATAATGCCAAAATCATGGCATACACACTCCTATAGGCTATAGCGGTTTTGCAATTGTCCATCGTCTCAATCATGCGCTAATAATAATGTTACACTTGAACGCAACGCGACCAGATGATATGAACCGGCGATTCGCGACTAGCCTCAATTTATCGCACAAGTGTTTCAACGTAGCCAGAAAGACTGGAATCACTTCCATGCTGCTTTAACTAGGTCTGCCCCTCTTTCCGCGATGACATACGTTGCAGCTTGAGTATGAGCACTGGGCACAAATGGCTGGGCGTAGATGTTAGACCAGGCTACATCCACCCGCAGAATACCTCCCACTCACAAAGACCGAGGCGTCGATAATGCGTAATCCGACCGCGCCCTTTACCCGCAGATCAGGATCAACGACTCCATACCGCGCGTTCTTTGCGGACATCGCAGCAGTACCGACCAAGTGGGATGCAGACTGCGCGGTGTTGCGAATATACTCGTCGAGTGCATCCTGAGACATGTTTTCCAGGTCCACGATTGGTGCGGTGATATAGTCGCGCCATGTGGGGGCCTTGACAAATCGTAGCACTTTCTGTACGGCTTGGCGCGCGGTGAAGATGTCGACATCATTCTGGAAAAACCCAACGTCAATTATGGGGGAATCAAATGGGTTGCTGCTGTTGATTGTGACCGAACCGCCTGTTTCAAAGGGAATGGGAAGTAAATAAGGCGACGTATTGGGTTGAGTGCTCACGGCTGACTGGGTTGAGTACGACCATCGCAGCCCCCATGGAATAGTTATTTGCCGGGACAATAGCGCTGTCTGACTAGAAATTTTCGCACCGAGACCAATAATTATTAGTTGGACAAGGGAATTTGAGGTACTCACAGCCCACGCCACCTCGATATGAGGAGAATCAGGGCCGGCTGACGGATCGGTAAAATTATTTAAAGCGAGTGTTTTGGGGCTCAGGCGAAGCCATGCAATGTGTGTGGTCCCTTGTGCCGAAAGCGGACCAGTATGCGATCAATTCCATCGAGCAAATGCCTCATTGAAGCGCGTAGCGTGATGGGTTATTGAATCTCGCGTTTGGTTCGAGTTCACAAACCAACCAGCGCTGAATAACGGTTGATCAGAGGCGTTGCGCCCAACACTCGGGAGATCAAGGAGAGTGGGGATGCTATCCCATCTGAAAAAAACTTCAACAACACAAGTGACGGGAACAGGAAAATACCATATTGTGTGCGCTGCATCCTCCAAGGATATGTGCTTCAAAGAAATTTCAGGTTTATGAGTAGCTATGAGGAATCAACCGACCTCTGGGGTTTCCTATATTACGACCATTCAAACCAGGCTGCGGAACCATGGTGTAATCTATATTAGGGTCACTCACAATCGCCCTTTTTCGCGCCCTTTTTACTCCCTTTTTACTCAGTTTTCTGCTCCCTTTTTGTGCCCATTTTCAATAATGTAACTGAGTGAGCTATAAAATCCCGAAAATTTCACCCCAGTCTTTTTTGATCATCTGGGGTGGTATGCAACCTTTGAGGAACAATAGGAGCACCCCAACTGCGTGAAATAGAGAAAGCGAGTTGAAAAGGGCACGAAAGAGGGCGGAAAAAGGGAGCCACGGCGGGGGGTTTCACAGTTCACTTTTTCCTACCCTTTTTCGTTCTCCTTTTCGATGGATTTCTTTCAGTTTTTCAGCTGGGAAGTTCTTTTTTTCCCTTTTTAACACTTTCTACATATCATAATTGAAAAGGGGAAAAAACCCCCGGTGAAAAACACCAGGAACCACAAAAAGCCCGAAAAGAGGGGAGTAAAAGGGCAGGAAAAAGGGAACTATGAACGAACCTATTATTGTTTGTGAGTCCGCGAAGTTTTGAAGGACGAATTCAACATACTCCATTCGTAGATTCTGTTGGGCTCACTGACAAGATTTCAGAGAAGGGCTGGAACGATCGAGCCGATGACACCTTCATTCCTATGAAATACGTCGACAACTATGTATGAGGGCGAAACCAACAAGGTGAGCGACTCACAAAACAAGAACGGACCAGGCGGGATTCTCAGTCAATCGATTTGCGACCACGTTCCCGGCGGTTCCACCTTGGGCAAGTTATTCCGGCCGCACAACGAATAAGAGAAAATTTCGCGCCTCCCAAAATGACAAAGTCATACGAGAGACCTGGAAGATGTGCGACATCGTCGTAAATCTTGCAGAAGCCTGGAACGAGGTATGTCAGAGTTACTAGAGCTCGCGCCAACATTGCAAAGGGACAAGGCTGAAGAGAATTTCACAGATCGCCTGTTGATATATACTCTCGGAATTAAATGGGCCGATCTCAGAGAAGAGAACCGCGCCACGATTAGAAAGACAGCGATACCATGTGCTCGTGAACGTTGTATGGCAACTGGAGAAGCTCAACGTCCTGGGGTCTTCGTAAGTTTCAACCACGGCAATACCACAAGACACGTTGATCGGAAATAGCATTAAAACTTTTCGTGAATGCCGGGATGCATTGCTAGCCTAGACTATTGTCGGAAGTGGCGTGCTATGGTGGAACTGGCATGAGAAGAATATCGGCGATTAGAAATAGTGGCCGTGCGATGCAGCTTGGTCAGAGCCAGGAAATTTCAAGCCAGCTGACCTTGGTCGACAGAATTAAAAACGTCTTGGTGGATAGAGGAGAGAAGCAGTGCTGCACTGAATAATAATGAACCTACAACAGCGCCAACCCATGCCCAGAACCGAGCTCGACAAATTCATAGTCGCCGGGCGCCTTCTCTCCTTGGGTCCTCGTCTCGTGCGCCACTGCGTCCGCAACCGTGTATCTGGTCCGCCGTAGCAACAGCGCAATGAAGCCGCCGCCCCGCTTGACCTCGTCGTGCGTGGCTATCCAGTACCGCGCGCACAGCCTCAAGCGCGTTGAGCGCGCCGAGGTTTAGCTGCTTGGTCCGCCAGATGCGCACGTCGTGCAAGCCGTGGAGCAGCACGAGCGTGCGGATTCCGGAATCCCTTGCCGCTGCCGACCGATGTGAGGCCTGCGAGGTCTGCGCCACGGACGCTGTGCGGGGAGTAGATGACGGTGGCGGGCGTGCTATCGTCGCCCTGCGTGAATAAGATGACGAGAAAGGAGTGGTAATAGAAGGCGTTGCCTGCGGTCACGACACGGCCAATGCCGACCCAGGACGACCGTCACCGGCGTCGTCGGCCCGAGGCTTGAAGTGGTGCGATCATTTGTTATCTTGTGTTGATCGTGATTGATGTGATGCCAATGGGACTGAATCACTGTCAGAAAACGGAGTCGCGTCCCATCGCGTCCACAGAGGTCCACAGACTTGCGAAACATGTACTCACTGTCAAGGAGGTGAGCAAGAAGGACTGAGGAGACTAAAGAAATGCAGAACGCACATAGGAATAATCGTGAATGATGCTTTAAGTCGCTCGCCTAATTTCGGGACGTCTCAACCCTCGAAGACAAATTCATAATCGACGCAAACGCTTGGCGTTAGGAGGCACTGGTTACTGAGATTTTTCCCGCGATGTGCACATTCTGTAGCTTGCAGCCGGACTTTAATATAAACAACGCCAGCGAGTCGGTGAGGTTCGTGCCAAGGAATTGCTCCGAGATTTCGAGACTGTGCAGACAATAAAAGTCTCGAGGTAGCCTCCTAGATCTTAACCGAAGTTATCCAGAGTCAACGATTCCAAACACAGAAGCCGGATATCTGGCTCAGGCTGATTTCTGTGGCGCCCGTCGACCATCAGCTCGCAATGCATGAGATTCGATGCCTGCTGCAAATCGGGACACATTCGTCGGAGAATACTCCATCTAAAGCCAGAGAAGTCAATTGAGCCCATGGTATATGACTGTGGCAATGCGAATTGACGGAAGACTTTGCGCAGCAGGGGAACATCGCGAGATGCTACAAAGACGGCGGAAGGATGTTCCAGTTCCAAATCCAGGCCACGTAGCAGAGGCATAGGAGCTTCGTGATGAGAGGTCGGATGAAGATTGAGCCCAAAGTGTGAGGTGCTCGAGACGACCTCGTTCACACTCTGCTGGCTACGATGAATTTCGACTGAAAGAGGGCAATTTCGGGACCTGCTCAGCCAGATATCGAATGTATGCAGTTGTCGTCCGAAAGGAATGTCATTGTCGAATATTGATATGACCCTCCAAAGTTCGGGGGTACCCAGCCCTATTTCTAGTCACCTTCGACAGATGTGGGTTAAATGGGCGGGCGAAAAAATTCCTGTAATCGGTGGGCAGAGGGGGTAGGGCGGCAGAAAATGTATGAAGATTTCGGAGATGATTTCTTTGGGAAAAATCAAGACGGGGTACTTGTAGGAATTGAGGCGTTCCTGTGCTAGCGCTTTCTTGATCCGCAACGCGGAAAGGGAACGTTCGAGATCCAAAATCTGAATGCGATCCGCGTCAAGGCCAGCCAGCAACTCATGGCAATGTGGCTCGGTGGCAAACTTGTTGCCAAGAATCTGACGAAACAAGATTTAGTGTGCGATGCACTGATACCATTCACTTACATCCCAATTCAGAAGCAAGTTTCATCAAGAATTCGAACTAGTTGGAAGCAATCTAAACTTGAATAGTACCGTTCAAAGTTGGCCCTACTCGTGTCTATCTCCTCACTCTTAATTCATCCCTGCGACACAGGAACGCACAAAGAATCTGGCCCTAATATTCTCTGCGGACTAGGCGAATATTGCGTTGAACCACGCGACATAAGTTTAATCCCCGCCACTTAGGCTAGTCAGGCAGTTCTGAGTGAATAAATTTAAGCTGTCGTGGGCCATGGAGGCCGCTTTCACCAAGCGATATCTGCAACTGATCGTATAAAGGAAAGTGGAGGTTCGAATCCTCCGGACGGTATTCCAGCTCAAAAGTCTTTTTTTTTACGCCCGTTTTCATTTTAGCCTTGCGCCAGGGCGTCCTGTTGGGTGTGTTGGGTGTATGTAGATGCAAATTTCGTCGTTGATTCTGGGAACTTCCCTGCTTTCGATTCCGTTGGGAGTTGATGGGAAGGGAACTCCAGCCAAGAGCCGATTTCGGCCGTCGGAGTAACATGCAAGTTTGAAGGAAGTCGCTCACACTCAAATAAATTGATATTGATAATCAAAGGGAATGAAAGGATGCTGGACTGCGAAATCACTGCATAGTTACAGATTACAGGAGATACCAAGCAGAAGATAGAAGTAGATATACCGACATGATTCTATTCTATCCAGTACGCGCGTCAGACCGTCAGGTGCATTCAATTTCCACTCATGCCTTCTGCGTCTCCGCATACTCCTTCGTAGCGGGCGCGTCCTCCTCCTCATCTGGCAGAGTCCCCTCAAACAACACCTCATCAGGTGGGAGTGGCACGGCTGCAGCAGCGGATCGTGACTTCGCAATCCAGGCGCTGGCCACAAACAGCACGAATCCAACGAAGAGGACCTCCCAGCCACGGAGGATGTACAACAGCGTGGCACCGACGTTCTCCATCAAGGGTTTATCGAGCGACACGACCTCGTGCATGAAGAACTCGTAGCCAAAGACGACGCTGTGCAGCACGAGCATCATGACATTGCCGGCGGTGGTCGTGTGCCATGTGGCGTCGTCAGACTTCGCGGACGAGGGTGAGGGGGGAGGCTCGGCGCCGGCGATCTCTGCCTCGAGGACTGCAAGGTCGTGCAATTGTGTCGCGGTGCCGTCCTCGAGCGCTGCGGGCGTGGGGGCGGGGACGGTTTCGGCGGCCGGGGCGCCGGTAACCCAACGGTAAGCGTCGTATACGAGGAGACCGGCCGCGCAGACAGCGAAGAAGAATGCGAGCGATGCAATTCCCTGCATGAACCTCTCGCTCGCCCAGGTGAACGCGTCGGCCAGCGCTGCCGTTTGGGGGTATGATTTCAAGTATTCAGGAGCGAAGAAAAATAGGAAAAATGCGCAAAGGATGATGAGATAGCGTCTGCGGAACATAAGAGGATTTCGTCGCATGTTGAAGGTCCAAGGACCTGGTGGGTAATGAGAAGTGGGAGAAAGAGAGGTATCTGTGCCGTCACGATTATATTTGGCTTATTCTTTGCAGTGTTCCGCTTAAGGGCTAAGGCATAATATGGGTTAAGCCTTATCTCTCTCTTTATAAAATCAAGGGTGTCCGGAAAGAGGGTGGTGGACTGCGAAGCGGTCCGCCAACCGCTTGTAAGGCCTTAACATTAAGGGTTAACGAGGACGCCGAATCTTCCGAAGCCTTATTACAGCTGTTTCCGACACCCGCGAATTTCTTTTGAGGAGGGCTAAGGATTACTGCTTTGGGCTAACCGAGCGTAGCCAAGATGCGCCAAGCCGAGGCCACAAATGCGAACTTGCAGTCAACTATGCAATTCAAATGTTTTCTTGCTGAGACTTCGCACACCAAACGTCTTCTACAAGTGTTCTAACCGCTTTTCAGACAACCAGAATATGTTGAGCGCAAGTTTTGAGGTAGCAGCGAGAGCATTGCCAACACACATGACTGTTCGGTAGGTAGGTAGGTAGGCGGAATCCCAAACCAGGTAATTCTTGGCACTCAGTGACTCAATCAAAAGTTGGTTGTGAGTGAAAAAAACGTGAGTGTCAAGCTTTTCGGAAACAGCCGTAAGGGTAATGACAAGGGTAATGATGCCATCAGAAGATTTTCTATCGTGACGACCTACTCATGTCCAAACGAAAACAACGCTCCGGGCGCTAGCTTCCTTGCCCTTTGTTGCGACTTTTTGGCGGAGAAATTCCCCAACCCCCGACCGGGCCGAGCCGTGTACCTCGCGCAGCCTTTACTCGGGAAGAACTGTTGATGCAGGCCGCAGAACATTCTGAGGAGGAACCAGAGGATGGAAAACCCTTGGTCTCGGGCGACGAAATGGTAGGTTCGGACCAAGCCTGCCGTTCCATTATTTGCTGATGCGGGCTGAGTTTAGGGTCAAACAATGGAGAATCACCGGCGCGCCCTACTCAAATGGCGTGAAAAATTGACTAACTCTTAATTAAACCTTATTAAGTAAACCTTATTAAGAGTTAAGGGCTTAGCCAAAAATAAGCCCTTAATAAGCCCTAATAAGCCCTTAAGACGGAACACCGGTTCTTTGCAACGATCACAAAACGTGGGATGTCGCGATGAAGCGCACTTTGCCTATATATGATAGATATCCTTGGTTTGAGCCTCAAGTCTTGTCAAATTCATCGCGGTCACGACCCCCAAGTTCAAGTTCAATCTGTCAAATTCAACTCTGTTCCAAGTTTTGGCGGGCACGCCAAGGGCACGCAGAGCGCACGTTTGCACACGTCTGATGGTTCGCGCGTCGGCCTCGTTCTCATATAATAGACTTTGCCGAAATAACAGCATCAAGCTGTGCAGATCATTGTTGGAGATCATAGATCACTACGGTGATCAAGTCCGCTCGCAACCCCCTTTTCAGAAGTTTTCTCTAACCCTCCCGAGCCCAAATTACCAGTACCCCACAAAGAGTCAGCACTCTACAATGGCACGGTGGTCTGTCTCTGTCAAACCCCGACTCGAAGGCCATGCCACAGCCTACTTTGTTGGCATCTTCGTTATCATCTTGTTCTTCCTCGCTCCTGTTCTCATTGAGCTCTACTATTCTCAGGCGGCCTCAGTGGCCGCCGCCTTCGTCTGGGTCACAGACAAATTTGGGCGCAGATTCGGAGCTCTCACATTCTTCATGGCGCTTTACATGCTTTGTTCCCTGTCGGAAAAATAAAAATAGCCTTATAAGGTGCCGGCATTATAATGTCATGATAAGTGCCGTATAAGCGACCGGCCTGCCCTGTAAGGCGCTTATCCGGCGGTCGGCTAACATTATTTGACACAAATAATTCACGCTTTCCCGCCGCCACGTCCATCGTCCTCGCCGCGACCCAGCGCTGGCTTATGCAACTTGTATGCAACTCGGGTACCCTCTTGAGTAGCATATCAGGGCTGTTTGCCTCCGCTATCCGCCTCTCACAGCAATTGCAAAGCATGTACAAGTCACCCAAGTCATTTGCTAAGTACTGCATGCTCCCGTTTCTTTCCTTCTTTCTCTCATTTTTTCAGCATTTGTTGGTAGTAATCTCCTAGATCTCGGTACACAGCTTTTAGCCACTGGGGCCGTATGTCTGGCAAGCGCGCGGCGCATCAAGCATAGCAACGCACTATGCTGACAACTTTAACTCAAACCCCCGCCACGCATCGCTGTAAACCGTGTATCAGCGCCGCGATGAGATTAAGATGAACGAGGTGCGTTATTCCCCGCCCCTCCTTACCCGCTAGCACGCTTTTTGTCCAGATCCCCGCTGCACTCGGTGCAGGCTCGCACCAACTCCCCCACGACGTGCTCCGATGCAATGCAAACTGCACATGCCTCACGCGCGCGAATTCGCGCTGTGTGCGCCATGTGTTGTTCCAAGGCAGAGCACGTTGGGGGACCACGAGGAAGAAAGGTACGCACCTTGTTATCTTTTTCTTTTTCTTTTCTCATCTTCTTTTCTTCTTCAGCAGCTCGATACGGCTCAAGGTTGATACAGGCAAGGTATGTAGGCACTTTACTATATCTGTTCTTTTCTCATGCTTTTGCTTTCTTTTAACAGCTCGACTCCCCAATTTACGCGCTGTGTCGCACCACAACAACGGCCCCGACTCAGTCGGTGACAGCGAGGAGGGAGGATATATCCGGGATGGTGAGCGGCAAAGGTGCGCCCGCCCGCTTCTTCTACCCTCCCCTTCCCTCTTTTCTTTTTACAACTTTTGTTCCTCCTCAAGACCCCGACCCCGATCTCAATCGCAACACTATACACGCCAACGTGTGAGTTTCAGTCAACGTGGATATCCGGGATGTTGTGGGCCAGGTGCGCTGCCCGTCCACTAACTGCCATTTACTTGCTGATACCTTTTTGTAGGCTAATATACTTACTTACTTTCTTCAGATCCGCACACAATTCCCGCCCATGCACCGCGCTCCAAATTCGACCCCACCGAGTCGATGCACGCGCAATGCCGACACCGAGGAGATCCCACATTGCCCCTGCGCTTGCCTTGCCCCCGCCCTCGCCTTCGACATCAACTTCAGTCCGGGCCTGACCCCACACGCGCTGAAGATCGCATATCGCCGCCCGCAGATGAGACGGACAAGGTGCGTAGGTACGCACCTCATAGTCCCCGTTACTCCTCCTTACCCGCTAACCCAGGCAATGCAGTACACGCATGCCTCCGCCTCCTCGACATCGGTCCGGAGCCCAACCCCGTGCCCGCTGCAGAATACGCATCGGCGATGGGAAGGACAAGTCTAGGGTGTGTACGACCTTATTCCTTCTTGAGCCGCTCACCCTAATCCTGTTCCGATCCGGCTGCACGCTGCATACAACCAGCCCTGCCCCGTCTCCTCACCGACGCCGTGAGTCCGCGCGAATCCGCCGCTGTGCGCGCAAGTTGTCTGTCCGGGCTCAGCAGAATAAAAGTTGAGGCCAGATCGAAACTGAGGAGGGACAAGTCAATGCGGGGAGTGGGAGGCGTAAGGTGGAGCTAGTAGTACATTGTGCAATGTACGCACCTCTTTTTAAATCCTATCCTCTCCCTTCCCTTCCCTGCCCTCCTCTCTCCGTTCGGATCTCCGCGCCCGGATACCGAGACTCCCTGCGTGCGGGTCACTCGAGTCCCGCGCTGTGGGACGCGGGTGTCAATGGTCCGGGCCGTGCTGCGACGGCTCAGGGCAAGCTTCCCCTGCCAACTTGTGGCTGGTGCAGAGCGAACACGTCCACGCCCAGAAGCGACAGGTCCGAATGGGCCGCACCTGCGCCTGGACTCGCAAAGAAAGCCGCAGCACGCCGAGTCTCTGCGTGTTGCACTGCACCCATAGACTCGCACGGGTGCCGCCGCGTTTATGCAATCCAACGGCCTCTGAGTGCGCCGCCGACCTCCGTCGGCGTCGGCTTCTCGTTCTGGTGTGCAGGCATGCAATCCGCAAGGGTGTGATGCCCATTTGTACAGTGCACGGTGCATGGTGCACCCAGACTCGCAGGAGCGAGCGTGCACCGAGTCTGCGAGCTACAATGCACCTGCAGATTCGGGAGTGTACCGCTGCGCGCAGGTTTGCGCAATTCTGCGCGTTCTGCGCGGTGCATCAGTGCCAACATTTGCGCTATGGCGTGCAAACATGACTGCACGCATTACGCATGGGTGTGCGGAGGCTACAATGGGTGGGGAATCCCGCAGACTCTGCGAGCTGTAATGCACACGCAGACTCGGGACTCGGAGCATACCGCCATGCGCAATCCAGCAATTTGAGTGTGCGGCACGATATAGGCATTCGCAGTATGGCATATGTGCATGTCGCGCGAGGGTGTGTGGAGGCGGCACCGACTCGCAGGCCTAGTTTGATGCTCTATTTAAATGCTGCAGAATGTAAATGAGTTTTGGGAAAGCAGGTGTAATGGCGACTATTGTAGCGAGGATCTCAAACTATGCCATATATCGAACACACAAACCTATATATTATCTGCCAATTAGTTTAGCGGTTATGTTGCGTTATGTTACACTTTTCATGTTTTCTCAAGGTCGCTGGTTTGACTCCCTTGATGGGCTTCTCATTAAATTCAGTTCATTAAATATTAAATAGTTGTTAAGAAAAATCTCAGTAATAACTAGTCTCGTCAGAGTAAGTAGTGGAAACCATTAGATTTTTCGCTATAATGACTCTGCCCATTATAAGGCCTTATAACCCCTGTAAACAATATAAGGTCGCCTTATCTTATACGGTTCTTTCATCTTATCATGTCATTATCAAGAGGCCGCGGCCTCACGGCATTATAAGTGCTTATCAGGCCTTATCGGCTTCAGCCGGTTTTTCCGACACCTCTCCAACGACGCCTACCAGGGGCTCACACGCCTCTGTAGTACCCCCACCCCCGGGCCGATTGCGCTCGAGAATGGCACCACAGAGCCCGCGGCGCCCCATCCCACCGGTACCCATATCACTGCCGATGCACCCACCGCAGCGGAGTCAAAGCCCACACTCTTCAACAAGATCGTCTCCCTCTTCTCCTCTACCTACTTCTTATCGTGTCATTGGAACGCCCACTGCGCGAGAATGTCAAGGCTGCGCTGATATACACCCTGCGCGGTCTCGACGTCCTGATCGTCGTGTTCCTTATCTTTGTGTTCGTGCGTCGGTTGAAGCAGCGGCCATCGGATGCGGTGGCGCTAGTACTCGCTCTGCCTGTCGAGGTGCTAGTCAACGGAGTCGCTACAGAGGAGGAGGAGAAGAAGGTTTGAATTCGGTGTATTTCCAATTTCTCGCGACGGAATCCTACTTCCTTCTCTGAGCTTTCACAAATTTCACTGCTGCTCTGAATCATTCTTAGTTCCGTCTGTTCCGAATCCTTGTGTATGAGCCAGGAGCCGTGCATATTCGGCATAAGTCCGAGTCACCGCAACGCAACAGCAGCGACTGGTGCGGAAGCCGCCGTAATCTCCTCGCCTTGCCATCGACATCTCCCGCTTGTCTGATGATTGCGGGAAGGCTGCTTGAAACGGTGGCGCCACATACCTCAACGATGAGTTCGGGTTGAAGTTGCTGCGTTGCAAGTCAACTCAGCGTTCCGAGTCAACGTCCAACTCTTTCAAATAAGCAGGCATATATATATCGACCCACTTTGAATTTCTTTGGTTTATTCCCCGAGTACATCAGCAAGATAGCAAAAAACTTTTGGACTTTCGAACTTTTTTGTCTCGTTTGTCTCCTGGGCGAAAAAAAAGGTCGCAGAAATCACACCTAGATGCCAATGGAATGGATCAAAAAACTATTATTTTTTGGTCTTGTGGGATTTTAGACATGTCTTGTGGTCTTGCGAACTTTCGGTCTTTTTTGCCTTGTACGATAACGTACAAGACCAGACAAGACCAAAAAAGTAAACTGTCAAAAACGCGATGTACCCGGTCTTTGAAAAATAGATGCGCGGTGCCTTAGCGCTAATGTGTACGCTGTGCAGATCACTTTGCGACAGTTTTGCGAGTTCCAACTCTCTTTCTCTAGAGTCTCTCACACTCATCTTCCAACCCACAATCGTCAAACCAGACATACCCCCCACAGACTCGCGACCCTACCATGACGCGGATGTCAGCCAACACCTCCAAGGCCTATGTTAAAGGCTACTCCATTTTCTGCCTCGTCCTCGTCTTATTCGTCCTCGCCCCGGCTCTCATGGACCGCTACTACCCCGCGGCCCCGGCCCCCGCCAGAGCCACCGTGGGCTGGTTCAGAGATACACTTTCCCGTGGCTTCGCAGCCCTTACCTTCCTCGCGGCCATCTACAATATCTGTTCCCTGTCCAGCGATGCTTACATGTGGCTCAGCGGCCTGCGCAGCGCCAGCCCTGCCACCGGGCCGATCGCGCTCGAGGACGGAACCGCAGAGCCCGTAGAACTCACCCTCCCCACCGGTACCGACTCCGACGCCGCTCCTGAGGCACCCACAGAGGCCGAGGCGAAGCCCTCGCTCTTCGGCAGGATCTTCTCCCTCGCCTCCTGCTCCTACTTCTTCATCCAGCAGTGGTTCATCGACGACATCGTGTCGCTCAAGCGCCCGGTGCTCGAGAATCTCGGCTCGGTGCCGCTGTACATCCTACGCGGCTTTGAAGTCCTCTTCGCCTTCTTCCTGATCATGGTCTTTGTGGCCTGGGTGAAGCAGAGCTCATCCGGCGCTACGGCCGCCGAGGGCGTCACGGCAGCGCCAGCGCCAGCCCCGGTTCTGTTTGACGACGGAGTGCCTACCAAGGAAGAGAAGGAATACAGGGAGGCGGTGAAGGCTTAAATTGTGTCGGAAAGTATAAGGAATTCGGTACCTATATGCTCTGCTCTTTTGCTTTTTTTGCACTGTGCCCTTTTGACAATCAATGAACCGTTGTATATTCTGCTTGAGGGAGTCGACATCGAGTCGCAGCAGTAACGCCGCGTGGGTTGCCATCAACGTCTCCCGCCTTTCCTGATAATCGCACGTATGGAATCTATGTTAGGTATGCGACTGGGATCCAGATTCACGTAGAAAGCAGGGACAAATAAGAGGGCTGTTTATCTGGAAGGTCTTGAATCTCGACGCATATGCCCCTCAGATCATCCACTGAGCCGTTCGCGGCGGTGGTGGCAAGTTGCTTCAAAGTTTTCTCGTGGGTGAGTGTGAGTGTGGTAAAGGTCGTGCGACGTTCTCTGAGAGGTGCTGGAAGGCGCAGGAGATTCTGCCTGCGTAAAGACTCGTGCAGAGTCTACGATAGTGAGGGAACATGAAAGAGCGACCGAAAGACAAAGAATGATTGTGGCACTATTTACTGTGTTGGCGGAGAGCAAAAGAGGTTTTGATGTGGCTTGGCGGGGGCAGGATCAATGATTGCCGGGCATAGCCACACTCTCCCACAGCTGGTTAACTCGGACCCGCCTCGGCGTAGTGACTCGTATCCAGTAATGCCAGTCGAAGTAATTCGCGTCCAAGAGCCAACAGGTGCGTTCCTTGGCCGACCTCGACCTTTCATCAACTTGCATACAATACTAGATGCGCAATTCGATCAGGTCGTTGAGATAATCTTGAAGGCTTTCGCCACGGGTATGTAGGGCAAGTCAAGGTCTTCTGGTGAACGCAATGTCATGCGTCAGCAGATGTTATTGTGCAATCCATGTCTGGCGGCAACCCGGCACTTGAACGTGAAGCCACGCACGCTATCTACAGAGCCGGGCTTCTCGAAGGGTGTGTCTTGCTGGCTGTCGACTCTTCTGTGTCGACGGATGTGCTGGGAGTTGCTCTGGCCTTCGGGCCAGGGAATGGTCTCTACGTGACGTGGGTTGCTAATCGCGATCCAATTAGCAAGTTGACGAGACTGAATCATACTAATAGTGAGGCCCAGCGTGCGCTAGGACTCGACGCAGTGACAGCAAAGTATACGGAAGAGATGAAACATTGGTCGGCGGACGTATGTCTGAAACTAGAAGCATGTCGTTGATGTTTATCGTTGACTACCCATAGTTCATACAAAATTCCCGAAAGCTCAAGGACGATACCGTTGGATCCGATGTGCCTCGATGACTCCACTCTGGCTGGCTGAATATACTGACATCATGATTTTGTTAGCGCATCTTGCAATCGTGGTACGCCGCCAAAATCGCAACAGACCCAGCGCGACAGGGCCACGGTGTTGGGACAATACTTGTGAAAGCATTGTGTGAGAAGGTTGATGGTGTCTCATCTCATGCTGTTCAAATCTAAATAAAGTTTATTCCCTCCAGGCTGAAGTGGACGGTGTCCCACTTTTTTTGGACGCCATAACTGAAAGTAATGTAAGTGCGTTTCCCTCCGATTCAAACGATTATTAAATGATCTGTTCTAGGTGACTTGGTACAAGAAACTGGGTTTCGAAGCGAAAGGAACAAGAGACTTTAAGACTCTAGAGTCATTAGGTGGGGACAGATTTCAGTCAACCTTGTTGGTGTGGGAACCGTCGTCGAAAGAACAGACTAGGCAGTAAAATCCCACATACTTCTATTGAAACCGACCATTTCTTTTGGATCTTGTATCAGTCGGAGGCATTTTAACCCTGTTTTGGTGGCTTACTTTCTTGATTGCTGTGCATCACAACACCGACTCGGGAAATACCCTTTGCGCAAGCCGTCGTCGAAAGAGGGAGAGAGGGTATGCACCGAGATAGCTGTTATCCAGTAGGTACAATTCGCATTCCGCCTTGTCATGCTACAGATGCCCCTGGTACTCCAGTGGTTTTCTCCGCATAAACGGCTGAAATGCATAGAACAGCGGTGGATATATGGCGCATCATCGCCTTATCTTGAACCAGTGCTGCGTACGAGGAGAGGTGTAATCGTCTAGCGAAGCAGAAGCCTTCGGATTTAGTCCCTAATTTACCGGCCCTGCCTCGGGGCGTCTTCTGTACAGACACTATCAGTTCCTGTCTTCCTGCCGATGACACCGGCTTCTCCGAAAATACACCTTGACGGCAGGGAATCGCTCATATTTGCAGCAAGAACTCACACACATGCTGTTGCAGGTTGGATTCCCAATACATACATGCAAAAGATCCGCATAAACGGCTGAAATGCATGGAACAGCGGTGGATATATGGCCCTTGGTGGTTCCTCGTCTACAAGAATATTTCCAGCGCTCAGATATATAAGCAGATTTCCTAAATTTCATTGCTCAGATCGACAGATAGCTGCTTCGACCTTACCATTTGACCAATGCACTGGGTACGCCATGCCTCATGGGTCTTTATTACCCAACTACATCTACATTTCCTCCGTAGCTCTTCAGTCTCGTTCTCCTCGCCGTCATGGCAGCGCCTTCCATGGGTCAAGTCACGTTCAACTGCCTCCAGCCTGATCTCACTTTCAACTGTGCCACCTTTATCCCCGCATTTTGCAACTCTATCGGGAACTCCACGGTATCTACCTCCTGTGACGCATTCCGATGCATCTCACGTGGTGCAGATCGTGCAAGGCGACACCATATCGCGCTGCTTCAACGTGCCGGCTTCCGGCGGGCAATGTAAGCTGAACGCTGGGAGATACACACTTCATGACTGACGGGTGCACCCACAGGTGATTTTATCGCAAGGAATATGCTGCCCAACCCTAGCATTCCGAATGTACTGAACTGCGGGACGGCGCTCAATACCGTCGCTGCAGGGTGCATCTCGGTGCGGCATCATTCGTTTCGCAGGCTCCATACATGACGAACAAGCTAGGGTGGGAGTGGTCAGATCATTGGGTTAAACTTCAGGTTCTGGATGGATCCCAACACTGGGAACTGTTCCGTTCCGGAATTCTGATCAAGTTCGCTTGAAGAGCCAAGGGATTTTGAGGGCGTCTTGGTGAACACAGGTGAAAACAGAAAATCAAACATCAGATACGGACTCAGTGTTATGACGGTTATGAAATTCCATGTGCGGAAAGATTACACTGCGGCTTTTTTGAGCATCTCAATTACACGACTCTTGACGTTGGCAAAATGCTCTTGAGAGCCGAATTAACCCAGCAACCGGGATCTGACAATCCGACTCCGAAATCGCCTGAATTTCAGTTGTGGATACAATTCGGGTGAGAGGACCGACCCACTGGGCAGCTTGTCCAAATAGAATCGTAAGAGGCACCAAATCTTCGGTTGTTGGAACAGTAGTCGCACTCACCCCTGAGAGATCATTCTGAATTAACATATGCGACTTTGGAGGTACATATGTACTCACGAGAATCATGGGAGGGCAGCATAACCTAACGGCGGGGAAAAGCTGCAAACTCGGGAATGTCATATAGAGAATAAGGGTTACTAGTACTCGTATGTGCAGAAGATGGAAAAAAAGGAAACGTTGAAATGCTGTAGTATTAATATCAAGTCGTCAAGGGGGTGGCGCGTGACACAAAATTCAAGTTCGTCAATTCGTTAAACAGTCCAAGAGGCCGCGACATCCTCGAAAGTCTCGTCGAACCTTTCAATATTTGGAAGATTTGCGGCGTGTTCTTGGCCCACTCGGAGATTCAGTAAACATTTTTTGGTATTGGTTCTCTATCTCCCACCGCTACCAACATTCACTGGGGGCAAGGAGCAAGGCATGCGGACCCCAAGTGCGTAACCCGCATGTGGTTCGCACTAGGTCAACCTTGGGAACAAAGCCAATAAAGCCCCCATTCACAGACAAAGGCTGGCTTTGTTGCATGCTTTGTTCTTTGGTGGGGGGGAACAAAGCATGCAACAAAGCCCCCGTTTGTTTGTGAATGGAGGCTTTGTGGACTTTGTTATGACCCTGTCCACATGCGCGACCACATGCGGGTTACGCATGTGGCCTTCACATGCGTCGCTGGTTGCCCCCAGTGATTGCTCCCCGCTGCACTGAGTCCGACATGCCGCCCCGACTCTCACTCTCATCCCATCTTAATGTCCGATCATCGACGGCTCCTTTCCATCGCGTCCGGCTGGAAGCTGTTCACCTGCCATGAAACTTCGTGCTGTTGATGCACACATTTGCCTCGCACGCTGAGAGGGACTTTAAATAGAGAGGTTGCGCAAAAGCCATATGAGCTCCCTCACTCAATTCAGTCGAAACAGTTGAAGCCCAGAAGTTTGGGCAAAAATTGAACCACTAAAATGCTGGGGGCAAGAGACATGACCAACATATATTCATATGGCACTCGAGTGTACCCAATATGAATACTGCTTCCCAAGCCATTGAAATGAAAGCCATATGCTGCGCAGAGGAAAAAAGCCGTCAGATGGCTCATATGGCTTCTGCGCAACCAGGTTAATAAAATAAATTTAAATTATTACGTAGTACAGTCTATTGCTGGGATTAGTGCTGGCAAGGCTCGGTTCGTATCAGGTTTTGGAACCTTCGCTCTGAACGCCGAACCATTCGGTTCAGGCAGCCACTGAACCTCGGACCTGAACGCAGGTTTAGGTTCAGTTCAGCGCTCGAACGCGTTCAAATAGTGCCCGACTAGGCCAAAGAACGAAAATCTGTGCTCGCCAATTTGATTGACAGATTATAAAGCAGATTGAGCGACTGAAAATTCCAGTCCCAGAGTCGCAAAGCCTGAGATCAGTGTCCACCTAGTTGAAACTGACAAGGAGGCGTGAACAAGTACCCGAATTGATGTTAATAGTAGGTGAAAATGCCCCAAATCGACAGGAAATGACTTGATTTTTCTACTTGCGGGATCGGCGTTCGAACGTCGCCTGTCCACCCCGAACGCTGAACCGAACCTCACGTTCGGGTTCAGATGATCGCCGAACCTTGAACCTGAATGCGGCATTGGGTTAGGTCTGGTTCAGGTTCGAACTGATTTCGGTCGCGGATCTATAGACTGTCCAGGTAGGGTTCAACTTCCCCGATTCCGGTGAACCGAGTATTAATTCGCGGCCTTGAAGGACGAGGATGAACCGGGCACGGAACTGTCCTTTATCTCATCCAACACTGAGTAAATTCAAACCGTCGTAGACTATCGCGGCCACCTCCACAAATTACCTTGTGTTGCGCTCTCGTAAGCCGCGGGGACGCGGAGGTTCGATTCCTCCCGACAGCATCGCAGAGAAACTTCGTGGCTATTTTTCTTTTCTTTTTGCGCGGGTGTTTTGTCTAGTAATTGTTCTCGCTGGTTTATACTGCTCATAGATTATCCAGGTACATCTCTCAGTCCAATTTTGATTCCACTCAGCAGTAATTATGACGCCGACATGGACGAAAACACCCGAAACTACTCCAATTATTTAATGAAGCCCCGAGTAGATTCAGGCTGTCGTGGGCCATGGCGCCGGTTCGCAAATTAAGTTGGCTCGTAAGCTGGCAGGGGAAGGCGGAGGTTCGATTCCTCCCGACGGCATTCACAAGGCCCGCACTATTTTTGTTTTTTGTTTTTTGGCGCGGGCATGTCGTTTTATACTCGCCACTCATAGGTTATCCAGGTATATCTCTGGGTCCAATTTTGATTCCACTCACGAATAATTATTACGCTGGCCATGGCAGCCAAGGAAGAAGAATAGTCGGAACTACCCCACTTGTTTAATGAAGCGCCAAGTAGATTCAAGCTGTCGTGGCCGTGGAGGCCGTCGTCGCAAATTGTGGGTTTTTACATTTGAAACTGCAGAGTGATGCGGGGGTTCGATTCCTCTCGACGGCAATATTGCATCATGTTTGAAAAGTTTTTTTTTTTTGGTACTATGGTAGGTGTATCGTCTGACCCTGGCTCTTGTTTTGCCTATTTCATACCGTAGGAGTACGAACAAGGATGAAAGCTACCCGAAATTGTCCCACATATCTCATCTAGTAGTGACTGAATTCAAGCCGCCGTGGGCCATGGAGGCGACCCCACCAAATATGACAGTAGTCGCAAAATTTGAATGAGGGAGACGGAGGTTCGAATCCTCCCACGACATATTGACCTATGCCAAATATTTTTATTTCAGACTTCTTTCTTTCCCGACTCTGTCTGTCTTATTTTTGATCCTCTACACCGTGGAGTTTTCTCATTCCTTCGACACAGGAAGGCACAAAACATCTGGTCCTAATATTATCTGCGTACTAGGCGATTGCGTTGAACCTCGCGACATAACCCCACGGTACTTGGCCTAGTTGGGCAGTTCTGGGGGGATATATTCAAGCCGTCGTGGGCCATAGAGGCCTCTTCCATCAAATATTCTGTGAGACTATTGAGGCTGAGGGAGGCGGAGGTTCGAAACCTCCGGACGGCATCCCCAATTAAGTCAAAAAGCTACTCTTTTTTTTACCCCCGGTTTCATTTTAGCCTTGCCTTGTGTTCTGTTGTGTGTAGACGCAAAACTCGTCGCTGATTCTGGGAACTTCCCCGCTTCCGATTCCGCCGGGAATTAATGCGAAGGGAACTCCAGATGGTGAACCTAAGAGCATGGTTTCGGCCGTCGGAGTAACATGGATGAGGTTTGAAGGAAGTCAGTCACAATACACAAATAAGTTTACAGACAATCAAAGGGAATGGAAGGAAGTTTGAACTGCGAAACCGCACAGTACATATGCCGACACGATTCCATTCTATCCAGTACGCGCATCAGACCATCAAGTGCATTCAATTCCACTCATGCCTTCTCCTTCTCCACATACTCCTTCGCAGCGGGCACGTCCTCCTCTTCCTCATCTGGCAGAGTCCCCTCAAACAACACCTCATCAGGTGGCAGCGGCGTGGCTGCAGCAGCAGATCGTGACTTCGCAATCCAGGCGCCAGCCGTGAACAGTACGAATCCAACAAAGAGGACCTCCCAGCCACGGAGGATGTACAACAGCGTCGCACCGACGTTCTCCATCAAGGGCTTATCGAGCGACACGACCTCGTGTGTGAAGAACTCGTAGCCAAAAATGACGCTGCTTAGCACGAGCATCATGACATTGCCACCGGTGGTCGTGTGCCATATGGCGTCGTCAGACTTCGCGGATGAGGGTGAGGGGGGAGGCTCGGCGCCGGCGACCTCTGCCTCGAGGACTGCGAGGTCGTGCAATTGTGTCGCGGTGCCGTCTTCGAGCTCTGCGGGCGTGGGGGCGGGGATGGTTTCGGCGGCCGGGGCGCCGGTAAGCCAACGGTAAGCATTGCATGCGAGCAAACAAGCCGCGCAGACAGCGAAGAAGAATGCGAGCGATGCGATTCCCTGCATGAACCTCTCGCTCGCCCAGGTGAACGCGTCGGCCAGCGTTGCCGTTTGGGGGTATGATTTCAAGTATTCGGGAGCGAGGAAAAAGAGGAAGAATGCGCAGAAGATGACGACGTAGCGTCTGCGGACCGTAAGAGGATTTCGTCGCATGGTGAAGGTTCCTAGACCTTGTGGATAATGAGGTGGTGGGAGGTGGGAGAAAGAGACTCGGAGGCGAGTCACGCAGCTGTGCCGTCACGATTATATTTGGCCTTATTGACTTTAGGCTTTGTTCTTTGCAACGATCATAAAACGCGGCATTTCCTGTTAGGCTGTATATGATAGATATCCCGGGAATTCAAGCCTCAAATCTCGTCAAATTCATCGCGGTCACGACCCCCAAGTTCAAGTTCAATCTGCCAATTCAACTCTGAACTGTTCCAAGTTTTGGCGGGCACGCCAAGGACACGCAGAGCACACGTTTGCGCATGCGCACGTCTCATGGTCCGTGCGTCGGCCTCGTTCTCTGCCGAAATAACAGCACCAAGCTGTGCAGATCATTGTTGGAGATCACTATGGTGACTCAAGTCCGCTTGCACTGGCAATCGCCTTTTCTCCCCCCACAAAGAGTCAGCACTTTACAATGGCGCGGTGGTCCGTCTCACCCCAACTCAAAGGCCATGCTACAGCCTACTTTGTTGGCTTCTTCGTCGTCCTCCTGTTTTTCTTCGCTCCCGTTCTCATTGAGCTCTACTATCCTCAAGCGGCACCAGTGGCCGCCGCCTTCGTCTGGGTCACAGACACATTTGGGCGCGGATTCGGAGCTCTCACATTCTTCATGGCGCTTTACATGCTTTGTTCTCTCTCCAACGACGCCTACCAGGCGCTCGCCCGCCTCTGTAGCACCCCCACCCCCGGGCCGATTGCGCTCGAGAACGGCACCGCCGAGCCCGCGGCGCCCCATCCCGCCGGTACCCATATTGCTGCCGATGCACCCACCGCAGCGGAGTCAAGGCCCACGCTCTTCAACAAGATCGTCTCCCTCTTCTCCTCTACCTACTTCTTCACGCGGCAGTGCATGATCGGGGACATCGTGTCATTGAAACGCCCGCTGCTGGAGAATCTCGGCTCTGTGCTGGTGTACATGCTGCATGGCCTTGAGGTCATCTTCGCCGTGTTCCTGGTTCTGGTTTTCGTGGCCTGGTTGAAGAAGAAATCATCCCCTACTTCGGCTGCCGTGGGCGCCGCGGCGGCGCAGCCGCCGTCCCAGCACATCCAGGTTCCTGATGACGGATTCGCTGCGAAAGAGGAGAAGGGATATATGGAGGCAGAGAAGGTTTGAATTGCTGTTGACAATTGTACGGAATCCGTGTCTACTCCTTAGGCTCTCATCTCCCTTCGGTGCACAGACGCTCTTTTTTTTCCAGTAATGAATGGGCCGTTGTGTATGACCCTTGATGCCATCGACCTCGGCTTGCCACCACCGACAACTCCCGATCTGAATTTAAATCTTGCACCAGAAGCGGCGTCCTTGGCATACCGGCGCCTTCTCTCATGAGTATACCTCACGGATCTCGCTTCAATTCGAGCCCTAAACAAATTAAGCTCTTTAGTTCGGCTGTAGCAGGCCTTCCGCATAGCCCCGCCCTCTGGCTTCTCGATACCTGGTGAAGGGCTTTGAGAAATAAACGCTCGACGCCTTGCAACAGCCGCAAGCTGTGCAGATCATTGTCTAAACGTATAATAGCCTCGCGACCTTCTCTTTTTCGTTCACATTCTTGCACCGTAATCCATACTCACCAGAAAAACTCGTCACCCCACAATGGCACCGTGGTCCATCTCCAGCGAAGCCTATCTCAAAGGCTTTTGTGTCTTCTCCATCATCTACGTCTTATCCATCCTCTGCCTCGTTCTTATCCAGCGCTTCTACCCCGAGGCAACCTCTGTCGTCGCCGCCGCCATCACGATCGATGACAGGGTGGCACGCGCATTCGCGGCACACTCATTCTTCACGGCGCTCTACTACATCTGCTCGCTCTTGAATTGCGCGCGCAAGAGGCTCACCAATGCCATTCTAGCCACCGACATCGAGCAAACGCTGCTCAACACCCCAGGCGCGGTGCGCACCACTATGTGGTGCCTCCTCTGCCACACCTACGTCTTCGCCCACCAGTGGATGACCGCGGATATCGTGTCGCTGAAGCGCCCGCTGCTCCAAAATTTCAAGGCGGCGCTGATGTACACCCTGCGCGGCCTCGACGTCCTGTTCGTTGCGTTCCTGATATTCGTGTTCGTGCGTTGGTTGAAGCAGGGATCACCGGATGTGGCGGCGCAAGCACCCCCTCCGCCTATCCAGGTTCTCGACGACGGAGCTACTACGAAGGAGAAAGAATACGTGGAGGCGAAGAACTGAATTGTACATTCACCCCGGAACTTACTGTATACCACTCGTTTCATCTCGCTTCTGTGTATGGCGGGTTTCGCGTTCGTTTTTGGGGCCGTTGTATCGACTTGAGATCGAGTTCTCCGGCTTTTCTGTTAACTTCAATGGTCATATTTAATCATAATTAAATTTAAATGTACAGTGAACGTGGTTCAAGTTCAACTTGAGCCCAAAAAGTCGGTATCAGGCCTTCCGCATGGCCTGCGCTTTCCGTCTGGCTTCTCGAAACTCAGTACATACTGCTTAGGTTTTTGAGGAATAGACACTCGGGCCTTTTGTGAAAGGCCTGGGATGTAAGCTGTGCAGATCATTGTTACGACTTCGGGTCTTGTTCTCTTCCTCCCACACTCTACAGAGACTCGCTACCCACAATGGCACAGTGGCCCATCTCCACCACGGCCTATTTCAAAACCTATTGTGTCTTCACTCTCATCCTCATCTTATCCAGCCTCTGCCGCACTCTTATCCAGCGCTTCTGCCCCGAGGCGGCCGCCGCCACCGCCGTCGCCATCACCGTCGATAACACGGTGGCACGCGCATTCGCGGCACACTCATTCTTCACGGCGCTCTATTTCCTCTGCTCGCTCCTGAAGGACGCGCAACAATGGCCCACCGGCGCCCGTCCAGCCGCCAGGCCTATTGCACTTGAAGAGGAGCCCTTGCTTCCCCATACCGACACCGATGCCGAACGCATTGTGCTCAACACCCGAGGCGCGGTGCTTAAGACTACTTTCTGCCTCCTCTGCCACACCTACGTCTTCACCCAACAGTGGATCCGGGCGGATATCGTGTCATTGGAGCGCCCGCTGCTCCGAAATGTCACCTCGGCGCTGATGTATAGCCTGCGCGGTCTCGACGTCCTGTTCGTCGCGTTCCTGATCTTTGTGTTCGTGCGTTGGTTGAAGCAGCGACCGGTGGATGTGGCGGGGAAAGCACCCGCTCCGCCCATCGAGGTGCTGGTTAACGGAGTCGCTACGAAGGAAGAAAAGAGTTATATGGAGGCAGAGATGGCTTGAATTGTTGTTGGAAACTGTACGGGATTTGGTACCTCCTTAGGCTCTCATCTCCCTTTGGTGCACAAACGCTCTTTTTTTTCTAGTAATGAATGGGTCCTTGTGGATGACCCTTGATGCCATCGACCTCGGCTTGCCACCATCGACTCCGAGTCTGAATCTGAATCTTGCGCAAGAAGCGGTGTCCTTGGCAGATTGGCGCCTCCTCTCATGAGTAGTCACGGTTTACCTCACGAATCTTGATTCAATTGGAGAGCCCCAAACAGTGTTAAGCTCTTTAGTTTGGCGGTAGCAGGCTTTGCGCATGGCCCCGCTCTTTCAACAAAGAGCCTCTTTGGCTTCTCGATACTTGGTGAGGGTCTTGGAGAAATAAACCTTAATAAGCGCTCGGCGCCTTGAACAGCGTGCAGGTCACTATCTTAACGTATGATGACCTCGCAACCTTCTTTCTTTCTCTCACTCATTCTTCCACCTTAATCCATACTACACTCCCCAGAAAAACTCGCCACCCCACAATGGCGCCGTGGCCCATCTCCACCACGGCCTATTTCAAAACCTATTGTATTTAAATCTTGCACCAGAAGCGGTGTCCTTGGCATACCGGCGCCTTCTCTCATGAGTATACCTCACGGATCTCGCTTCAATTCGAGCCCCAAACAAGTTAAGCTCTTTAGTTCGGCTGTAGCAGGCCTTCCGCATAGCCCCGCCCTCTGGCTTCTCGATACCTGGTGAAGGGCTTTGAAAATAAACGCTCGACGCCTTACAACAGCCGCAAGCTGTGCAGATCATTGTCTAAACGTATAATGGCCTCGCGACCTTCTCTCTTTCGTTCACATTCTTGCACCGTAATCCATACTCACCAGAAAAACTCGCCACTCCACAATGGCACCATGGTCCATCTCCAGCGAAGCCTATCTCAAAGGCTATTATGTCTTCACCCTCATCTTCCTCTTATCCGTCCTCTGTCGTGTTCTTAGCCAGTGCTTCTACCTCGAGGCAACCGCTGTCGTCGCTGCCGCCATCACGATCGATGACACGGTGGCACGCGCATTCGCGGCACACTCATTCTTCACGGCGCTCTACTACATCTGCTCGCTCTTGAATTGCGCGCGCAAGAGGCTCACCAATGCCAGTCTAGCCACCGAAACCGAGCAAACACTGCTCAACACCCCAGGCGCGGTGCGCACCACTATGTGGTGCCTCCTCTGCCACACCTACGTCTTCGCCCACCAGTGGATGACCGCGGATATCGTGTCGCTGAAGCACCCGCTGCTCCAAAATTTCAAGGTGGCGCTGATGTACACCCTGCGCGGCCTCGACGTCCTGTTCGTCGCGTTCCTGATATTCGTGTTCGTGCGTTGGTTGAAGCAGGGGTCGCCGGATGTGGCGGCGCAAGCACCCCCTCCGCCTGTCCAGGTTCTTGACGACGGAGCTGCTACGAAGGAGAAAGAATACGTGGAGGTGAAGAACTGAATTGTACGTTCACGCCGGAACTTACTGTATACCACTCGTTTCATCTCGCTTCTGTGTATGGCGGGTTTCGCGTTCGTTTTTGGGGCCGTTGTATCGATTTGAGATCGAGTTCTCCGGCTTTTCTGTTAACTTCAATGGTCATATTTAATCATAATTAAATTTAAATGTACAGTGAACGTGGTTCAAGTTCAACTTGAGCCCAGAAAGGTTTAGCCTGCCGGTATCCGGCCTTCCGCATGGCCTGTACTACTTAGGTTTTTGAAAGATAGACGTCCGGGCCTTTTGTGAAAGGCCTGGGATGTAAGCTGTGCAGCCTCTTCGGGATTTGTTCTCTACACTCTACAGAGACTCGCTACCCACAATGGCACAGTGGCCCATCTCCACCACGGCCTATTTCAAACCTATTGTGTCTTCACTCTCATCCTCATCTTATCCAGCCTCTGCCGCACTCTTATCCAGCGCTTCTGCCCCGAGGCGGCCGCCGCCGCCGCCGCCGGTCGTTACTTCTTCGGGATTTGTTCTCTTCCTCCCACACTCTACAGAGACTCGCTACCCACAATGGCACAGTGGCCCATCTCCACCACGGCCTATTTCAAAACCTATTGTGTCTTCACTCTCATCCTCATCTTATCCAGCCTCTGCCGCACTCTTATCCAGCGCTTCTGCCCCGAGGCGGCCGCCGCCACCGCCGCCGGTCGTTACTTCTTCGGGATTTGTTCTCTTCCTCCCACACTCTACAGAGACTCGCTACCCACAATGGCACAGTGGCCCATCTCCACCACGGCCTATTTCAAAACCTATTGTGTCTTCACTCTCATCCTCATCTTATCCAGCCTCTGCCGCACTCTTATCCAGCGCTTCTGCCCCGAGCCCGCCACCGCCGCCGCCATCACCGTCGACAACACGGTAGCACGCGCAATCTCTTATTCTTCTTGGTGCTCTACTCCCTCTGCTCGCTCCTGAAGGACGCGTACCTATGGCTCACCGGCGCCAGTCCAGCCGCCAGGCCTATTGCACTTGAAGAGGAGCCCTTAATTCCCCATACCGACACCGATGCAGAACGCATTGTGCTCAACGCCCGAGGCGCGGTGCTTAAGACTATCTTCTGCCTCCTCTGCTACACCTACATCTTACCCAACAGTGGATCCGGGCGGATATCGTGTCATTGGAACACCCGCTGCTCCGAAACGTCACCTCGGTGCTGATGTACACCCTGCGCGGTCTCGACATCCCATTTGTCGCGTTCCTGATATTTGTGTTCGTGCGTTGGTTGAAGCAGCGACAGGTGGATGCGGCGGCGCAAGCACCCGCTCCGCTCGTCCAGGTTCTGGACGACGCAGTCGCTACAAAGGAGGAGAAGGAATACGTGGAGGCAAAGGCCTGAATTGTACTTCACGACGGAATTTGCTGGATGCGGGGTTTGGCACCTACTCCTCTCATTTCGCTTCTGTGTATGGGTTCGCATTCCTTTGTGACTAATGTTGAAGAAGAAATCATCCGCTGCTGCGTCGTGAGCGCCGCAGTGGCGCAACCGATAAACCAGCGCGTCGAGGTTCTTGACGACGGAGTCACTACGATGGAGAAGGGATATATGGAGGCAGACAAGGCTTGAATTGCTGTCAAAAACTGTGCGGGATTCCGTATCTACCCCTTAGGCTCTCATCTCCCGTTGGTGCGCGGATGCTCTTTTTTCCCCCAGTAATAAATGGGCCCTTGTGGATGACACTTGATTTCATAAAATTTCACTGCCGCTTTGCCAAATCATTCTTGGTTCCGTCTGTTCCGAATCCTTGTGTATGAGCCGTGCATATTCGAGATAACTCGCTCGCATCCCGTCCTTGTCCGATCCGGACTTTCAAGTTCCCGCCACATTTTTGCCGCAGTGCCAAAGTACGCTGAATCCGCCGGGACGGCGAAGCCCCTCCCCCACACACATAAAAGACCTTACCTCTTCTCTTCACCTCTCCATCTCCCTCCTTTCCCATCCCAATCGGATGTAACTCTGCCTTGTTGGAACCTGATTGGCTCGAACAAGCTTGGTTTCAAACACAACAGTGGCAATGGCCGGCCATACATTCTTGATCCTTCGCAGACGGGGAACTCGTGGCGGCCACTCGGTGCTGGTAATTATAATCTATGCCGGAACATGTACTGCTTTGAACTCAGAACTGGGACTCCCAGTAACGCCGTGAGCTGAGTTCGTGCAAGCTGCACCCAAGCTTCACCACAAACTCCAAACAATGAGGCATGAGGTTGGCTCGAACTGGTCTGTAAATGCCCCTTCACCACGAAATATATGATCCCACGATTGTCGCGCCAGTTCATGTGGCGGCGGCTGTGTGGCTGATTAGGGGCTCGACCCTGAAAACAAGACTCTGTCGCCGAGTCCAACTAATTTAAATAAAGGCTTTGCTTCTGGTTTCCTTTATTTCCTGGCAGATGCATATCGATAATGCCAACGACCCTCTCGTGCAGGTGAAAAGTGAGTACCTCGTTTTAGTTGAGCATCTGTTCACAGTCGATCTCCAGTAGCTTCTGCGGCATGCAGTTCTTTGCTTCAGGGGCTACAATATACCGGTGTGCCTACTTACCACCGGATAACGCAGATTCTTGCTCATCATCCCTTGCCAGGTTGTACAAACGTCGAGGCAGGTTTTGGGCGGATGATTTTTGGGCCCTATTCGCATTCGTCGCTCTGATTATCCAGGTGGTCGTACTGTTTCTGCCTGTGATTGTTCCCGTCAGGCCTCAACCCAACGCGCTGACGAACAAATCCAGACGAATAATTTCTCGAACAAAAGACGCATAATATGTGGGACCTTCTCTAAAAATCCCATTCATCTGCTTGACTGGATGTTCGCAGCGTTCTACTTGATGGGCACAACATTTTATTTGATCATCTGGTCTGTTAATTGCCAGAATCCTGGTTGATAACTTCTCTAACCCTTTCCCTGAAGGGCGTCTCGACTGAGCATTCTTTCGTACTTGATGGGCACAACATTTTATTTGATCATCTGGTCTGTTAATTGCCAGAATCCCGGTTGATAACTTCTCTAACCCTTTCCCTGAAGGGCGTCTCGACTGAGCATTCTTTTCAGTATCGTCCGGATCGAGCCATCTGCCCAACGACGTAGGCTGCTGTTCTGGGTCGCTGCTACTTTTGTCGCGGCTACATTATTCTTACTTAGACAACTGTTTTGGATTTGCGAGTCAAACCCCTCGTGGAAGAATCTTGAAAGAGTACGGTGTGGGTTGCCGCGACAAGTCGGCATCTGCCAGATCGTCAGTGAGTTCACACAATTTCAACTTTTGGAGATTCTGCTTATGTGGCATGCGTAAAAAAGCGGATGTTATCTCCGACTCGATCTTACTGCTCGCCCCACTGCCATTATTCCGGAACCCAATCGACAAATCCTTGGGTTATAAATTAACCCTCATGTTTTCGACTTGTGTGGTGACCGCAATTGTATGTTAAACTTGTCCGGTTTAAGCAAACATTCACATTTCAACAGGTATCGCTTGTACACGGCGCCTTCATCCTCAGAGACGACGACATGAAGATCCTCATTTCAGCCATGGTCGAGGTATGCACTGGCATCCGTTATTCTTGGAGTCTCTTTTGATAGCTCCAGGCCTGTTTGAGCTTGATTGTTGCGAATATCCCGGTGATCATAACAACGATAGATATTGTTGGTGAACCACACCAGGTTCAGACTGGCAAGTCGGTTCAGCTCACCAGGCCAAAAATACCGCGGCCTCCGCTTGGAATCAGAATGACCTGCCTGTGAGTGGGGGCAGTCGTGGATAGGTTGTCGTCTACAAAACCTGTAGTTGTCTTCGTTGATCCGCTCCTCCCCATTTGATACACATTCTTTTATTTGTCCATCCATTCATCCTCCCATATGTATAATATATAAACCACCATTCTAATTCTGAACAGATTTTGACAGCTCCCGTAGAACTGAACACATGTACCAAGCTACGCTCGCATCTGCAGTTCTTGTGCCACCTGCTGCAGGGTGCACAACACCCGGGTCACACCCATCCTGTGATCCAATGGCCAAGAGGAATTTGCAGTCGCCCGTGTTCTGACAGAATAAAAAATAATGTAAGAACACAAGGTACACTCAGCCGGATCTACAAAGTGTCGCAAATGTATTATTTTGTTGCCCTGGTGGCTTCGATCGCATTGCAGTCCAGATAAGATTGGATGCAAGGATATTCTGGCATCAAGGAGCCTAGAGGTTGAGCCTGTAGAGCCAGGCTGAAGGGAAGATTAAGTTTGCTGGGTGAAGTGCATTGCAAGTGTGACATGGAGAGCGAAGCGGTTGACTTGCTTTCAGTCAGCACTGACATAGGCTTTGCCGATATGCCGGGCGATGATGTAAGCACCCGGAGCACCCGGCAAGGGGATAGTATGACTGCGCTATGATTGTTCGGGCGGACATGATTTGACGTTGCTGGTGTACGCAAACCATCGGCATGAGTATTGACGTGGTGGCGCCGATGGCTCGGCGCTCAAAAAAGCAAAAGTCATTAGAAACTCGTTAGAAACCGTAACGATCACAGGCCCAGGCTTGTCTTGTTCATTGAGAAATATGAAGCATCACGAAGATAAAGGCCCGGTTTTGTCTTTTTCTTTGACAAACCTGAAGGCATCGCGAAGAGAGGAATGACGAGAAGGGTGGGTGGGACTCGGCTAATCGTCAGCAAACAGTGCAACTCACCTAATCGGCACTTGATCGGCAGAGGATAGATTTACAACTCCGCTCAGTGGAAATCCCTGAGCGGCGAGCACAGCACCGTGCAGCAGGCCCAGCGGCGAGCATCAGGGTCCGCGGGCACTCCGCGCCAGATACCTATTAAAAACTCTGTACAAGTTGAAATAAACTGATACACAGAATAATTATTGTAGAGCCCACGCAGTGGGCCCCGCGGCGAGTGGAAGCTCTACGCAGTAGGCCATATCGGCGAGGGTAAAAGATGGTTCTCGCTGCGCGGGCCCGGGGTCTCCCCACGTAAAATACAATAAAAAGTTGAAACTTGGTTGAAACGAGCACAAGAAACCTGGATAAAATTAAAACTAAATACATAATTATGGCTGTCAGGCAAGGAAAGGGCGGTGGGGGGGAAATTTCCCCTCAATCAATAAATTTAGTGTCCAGAATACGAAAAGTGCGAGAAACGGCAGCTCTATGCCGGAGATGATGGAACTGATGCCGACGCCATCAACAGACTCGGCGCCCTTGCGAGTACCTACCCATCTCGTATACCCGTGAAGTTGATAGCAAGATGATAGGCCCGGGTTTGTCGTTTTTATTGACAAACCAGTGGTACCTGAATCGGCATCACTTGTATTCCTGGGAGTCTCAAGCTCCCTGGACGCCAACTTGAACGTGGTCCATTCAATTGAAGTGCCAGAATGAATCTAGATTGGTATTGATCAAGCCGTCAACTAAGAAGTTCCCACTCTTCTCGTCAGACCATAAATACACGCCTTTGGATTGACTATCGCCAACAACTACGCTACCCTTCAAACACCCGACAGCCTCATGTCGAGTTTCATTAGTAGTAGTACATGGACCCTCCGCTTTGGAGCGGTAGACGCCAGCGTCCTCCTCGCATCAGGCGTCATTTGCTTCATCCTCGCTCGAGGTTTTGGTGGCCGCCGCACGACACCGCTCAAAGGCCCGCCGAGCAAAGATTTTCTCTTCGGATGGATGCCCTACCTCATGAGGGTTCCGGATATCGGCGCCGTTTACGAAGAATGGGCACACGAATACGGCTCGGTGTTCGAGGTGCCAACCGCCCTCGGCAGCCGGAAGGTCGTCCTCGCTGACCCTAAAGCCCTCGCCCATTTTTCCGCAAAGGAAACTTACGGATACGTCTACTCGCCACAAGACAAGCGCAGCCTTGAGCGGCTTATCGGGCGGGGGTTGATTTGGGCGGACGGTGACAGCCACAAGAGGTGTTTTTTAATGCTAATTGATATACGTATTTCTGACGCAAGTAAATATCGTACAGACAACGCAGGGCACTGAACCCGGCGTTCAGCAATGCGTCCATCAAGAACTTGACCCCCATTTTCTTCGACTCGGCGTATAAGGTGAGCTTCTCTTGTGAGCCTCAACTAGTGCGAGGATTCATAATTCCATTGCAGGCGAAGGCTGCATGGGATGCAATGATTGAATCAGAGCCAAGTTCAGAAGGAACAATAATTGAGGTTCAGCATTGGTCCGTTTCCAACTCATTCACTCCGAAGCATCATCTATTTATCTCTGGCAACGGGCAGGATGAACTACATTTCGTCAGTTTACGCCTGTCTGTAAATTACGCCAAACTGACCTTCCACAACACTTCACAGTCTGGATACAATCGGACTGACCGGCTTCTCGCACGATTTCGGGGCGCTTTCTGGCAAGGTATCTAACGTCGCGACTGTATTTGACTCCATCGGCTCGCTGTCGTTTATGGACATCCTACTCTTCATGTTATCGTCTATCCTACCCGTGCCCTGGCTCCCTACTGCCCGCCAGCTAATGCTTGACCAGCTCACGAAGACGATGACTGGACTTGCCGATAAATTTCTTGCGACAACGGGCGATGTCACCAAGGACAAGTCTGTGATAGGCCTTCTAGGTAAGTGAAACAACGACAAATCCGAATTCCTATTCGCTTTAATGTCGCGCTCTTGTATACAGTGAACGCAGCTAGTACAGACAAGATTTCACATGAGGAGGTTATAGCACAGGTCTGTGAGCCACTGGTCGAACACTCATTAGACCAATATCTTGTCGTGCTGTTAGATAAATGTCCTTCTGGCTGCGGGATACGAAACAACGGCCAGTAAGTGCCAAGTAAATCTTCTATTCCGCGGGGTTGACGATTATGTGTTCCAGTCAGCCTTACTGCAAGTTGTCATCTCATATTTCCGGCGAGAATAGCTAACCCGCGGCATCGCTCCAGTGGGCGCTCATAGAACTCTCGCGAAACCCCACCATACAAACCAAACTGAGGAATGAGATCCTTCAGGCCGGCGGAGACCTCACTTGGGATGAACTGAACAACCACTCGTCCTTCCTCGACGCGTTTACCTGTGAGATTTTGCGTTTACATCCACCTTTGCAGGAAACAGCGCGTATGGTAGGCGGACGGTTTTTATTTATTTTATACACACACTAAAAAAATATCAACTGAATTCAGGCTGCGGAAGACGACATCATACCGCTGAGCACGCCTATCCAGACCGCGCGCGGGGAGAGCGTGGACGCCGTCTTCGTGCGCAAGGGCACGATGGTGACGTTCCCGATCGAATGCATCAATCGCTCAACGGCGTTCTGGGGCCCTGACGCGAAGGTGTTCAACCCGGCACGCTGGCAGGATGATAGTATCAACCAGCACAGGGCGCGGGAGATCCAGGGCTATCGGCATTTGCTCACATTTTCGGACGGGCCGCGCATGTGTCTCGGGAAGGTTAGTGTTTGCGTGAATTTTGAATTTGCACTGACAAATTCCGGTGGAATATCAGGGATTTGCGGTCATGGAATTCAAAGCCGTGCTCTCCGTCCTCGTGCGCAACTTCACATTTGAGTTCCCTAAAGGCCCAGAAACCGTGATAGGCCGACATAGAAATCTTCTGCCGCGGCCAAAGGTTGAAGGTGAAGATGGATATGCGGTGCCCTTGCGGATTCGGAACTACATTTCGTAGCAGTTGGGAAGACCAGTTTAGTAGTTAACATTTTTAACGTTTGTGATGTTCATGCAAAAGTCGGCATTCAAAGAGTCGGGTCGGTTCCATATCCACTGAGGAGCTTCTGGATCTCCTGTGGTTTAGAACCAGCAGATGCAGCTCGGAGCGCTGTCCCGAACTCCCCGCCTTCCGGTAGGATGTTAATGTTAATAATATCAGCTGAGACTCGAAAAAGAACCTCACCCCGAGCATTTACTTCTGCTCCGTTCTCAACAAGCAAGCATACGATCTCCGGGTGTCTAGCATACGACACTGCTTGGAGAGCCATTCCATACTCCCTGCCTTCAATTCCCTTGTTCATATGAACTGACAAGACACTGGGGGCAAAGAGTCAGGCATGCGGACACCAAGTGCGTAACCCGCATGTAGTTCACACTAGGTCGACCATGGGAACAAAGCCAACAAAGCCGCCATTGACAGACAAAGGCTGACTTTGTTGCATGCTTTGTTCCTTGGTGGGGGGGGGGGGGGGGGGGAGGACAAAGCATGTGACAACCTCCCATTTGTATGCTTTGTGAGCTTTGTCATGAACCCGTTCGCATGCGCGACCACATGCGGGTTACGCACTTGGCATCTACATGCCTCGCTGGTTGACCCCAGTGAGAGCTATAAAACTCCGCACTGTCGATATTTGGGTCTGCTCCTGCAGCTAAAAGCATCCCGACAATGTCCAGATGACCTTTTCTGAGGCCGCTTTGAGAGGGTTCCATACCTACTGCCTTTCGGGATTGTGTCAGGATTATGTCCTCAGAATCAAAAGGTTCCTCACCCTGAACATTGAGGTTTGCCCCTCTCTGGAAAAGAAAGTCCACGATCTGCACATGACCCGAACCTGAGGCTGCTTGGAGCGCCGTCCCGTACTTGCCACCCTCCAAAATCGTGTTCCTGGGGCAGCTTGCAATTGAAACACCCACTTTGCCCGTTCACGTCTGCACCGTTCTCGACAAGCAATTGGACAATATCCAGATGTCCTGAATGACGGATCCGACGCTGCTTGGAGAGCCATCCCGTATCTACCGCCTTTCAAAACAATGTCATTGCGATTCGTTGGGCAAATGAAGAGCACATAGAATGAGATTTGAGTCATCCGAGTCGGCCTCAGTATTGTCCACCAAAAGTCCAGAGGATCCTCCTCTTCCTTTTGAAACTGCAATGGCCCTAATTTAAATGTATCCCATAGGTCTAGGATCCACTTCAAAATGTCAGGGTAAACAGAATAATAATTACACCGAGACACAGAAGCAGAATCAACACAATAAATTCCACGCAGAGTTGAGTCTGACCTCACGAATCAATTCCTAGAAGCTGCTCAATAATCTTTTTAAACCTGCACCCCACCAGTAAATCCCTGAACTCAAAGGTGCACCGTTTTCCCGTAAACGATGAAATTGGTGAATTCGTTTTGTCCTGAAGAGTGCTACGGGCTTCACCGAATAAACAATTAAAATCAAAAGGAGGATGAAGGGCCGGTGCAGAAGAGTCCAGTCGCGCAACGTAACCATTAAATAACGCGGGCGCGGCTCATAAATTGGGCATTTCACCAAGTGATCTTTCGAAACTTACACCGGTTGTCGTTCTCAAGCAAGGTGGTGAGTCTGCGACAGCAGCCACCTATTCAAGCACAAAAATGGCCGATGTTCCGGGTTCTTGAATGTGCCGAGTTGAAACAGAAGAACTTTCGCAGAAACCCGTCAATGTAACGAACTTTCATACATTCCCATCAAAGTGCTGAACTTTTCCGTATTTAAGCGAAGTGACGAAGTGACGAAGGTAGGTATGACTCAAGCTTGACACGGCGGCGCTACATACCTCAAGCTGCATCAACGTTGAGTTCAAGTTGCAACTCAGCGTTCCGAGTTCAACCAGGTCCACTTATTCGAAATTAGCACGTAGCATGACCCGCCTTGAATTTCTTCCGTTTATTCCGTGAGCGCTGAGCACCCCCGTCTTTTGAAAAATAGACGCAGTGCCTTGGCGCTTATCGTGTTTGTATGAGCCAGGAGCCGTGCATATTCGAGATAAGTCGCGGCAACACAGCAGCAGCGACTGGTGCGGAAACCGGAATTCTTTCGCTTTGCTATCGACTTCTCCCGCTTTGCCTGATCATTGCGGGAAGCTTGAGGTGGCGGCGCTACGTACCCCCAACGTTGAGTTCAAGCTCAACATATGCGCAACTCAGCGTTCTGAGTCACCCGAGTGCAACCAGGTCCAATTCTTCGAAATCAGCAAGTCCCTTGAATGTTTTTCGTTTATTCCCTAAGTAACTTTGGCTTTGAGAAATAGACGCGCGGTGTGTGCCTTGGCGCTCAGGGCCACCGCGCCTTACTGTAAGCTGTGCAGATCACTTTGCGAAAGTTTGCGACATCAAACACAGCTCTGATGAATCTCCAGCTCTCTTTATCTCTCTCTCATCTTCCAACCTTCAATCGTCAAACCAGACATACACCCCACAGACTCGCGATCCTACGATGGCGCAGATGTCGGCCAACACCTCGAAGGCCTATGTTAGAGGCTACTACATTTTCTGCCTCGTCCTCGTCTTATTCTTCCTCGCCCCTGCTCTCATGGACCGCTATTACCCCGAGGCCCCGGCCCCCGCCAGAGCCACCGTGGGCTGGTTCAGAGACACACTTTCCCGTGGCTTTGCAGCCCTTACCTTCCTCGCGGCCATCTACAATATCTGTTCCCTGTCCAGCGATGCTTACAAGTGGCTCAGCGGCCTGCGCAGCGCCAGCCCCGCCACTGGGCCCATTGCACTCGAGGACGGAACCGCAGAGCCCGTGGAACCCACCCTCCCCACCGGTACCGACTCCGGCGCCGCTCCCGAGGCACCCGCCGAAGCCGAGGCCAAGCCCTCGCTCTTCGGCAGGATCTTCTCCCTCCTCTCCTGCTCCTACTTCTTCATCCAGCAGTGGTTCATCGACGACATCGTGTCGTTGAAGCGCCCGGTGCTCGAGAATCTCGGCTCGGTGCTGCTGTACATCCTGCGCGGCTTTGAGGTCCTCTTCGCCTTCTTCCTGATCTTGGTCTTCGTGGCCTGGGTGAAGCAGAGCTCGTCCGGCGCTACGGCTGCCGAGGGCGTCACGGCGGCGCCGGTACCAGCCCAGGTTCTGTTTGACGGCGGAGTCCCTACCAAGGAAGAGAAGGAATACATGGAAGTGGCGAAGGCTTAAATTGTGTCCTCGACGAATTGCGTCGGAAAGTATAAGGAATTTGGTACCTATATGTTCTGCTCTCTTGCTTTTTTTGTACTGTGGTTTCACAGATTTCCCGCCCTTCTTTTGACAATCAATGAACCGTTGTATATTCTGCTGGAGGGAGTGCTTCGTATTCGACATCGAGTCGCAGCAGTAACGCGTGGGTTGCCATCAACGTCTCCCGCCTTTTCTGATAATCGCACGCATGGAATCTGAATTCAATGCTGTGTATAAGTTGACGGGCCGACGCTTCCTCCAGCTTCTACATTGAATCGGTAAGTATATCCCCTCGACGCACGTCGATTCCTCTCTGTTCTCCCCACATATATACCGGTACCATAACCCGTGTCCTCCTTTCCCGTCGCGAAAATCGTCCTCGGCATTGTGCTTCGTATCCTCTTCCGCGAGCCGCCTAGCGAGCATAGAATCTTGGGTGCGAGTCTGTGGCGGCCGAAAGTTGGCTTATTTAGCGACAGCGCCGACCCTTGTGTAAGTCTGAGGAGCAAAGGTGCTGGACCGCCGCCTGGTGTCCTTCCAATGTAGTGTATACCACGTCTACTCCCTCGTGCGGGGCGGGGTGTACACGGATCACACACCAGCACCAGCCCTGCCAAGCTAGAGCGCGGAATCGGCAGGACAGCTCCCACGATCTAGCAGAAGGAGCATGCATTCCAGCTCGTCATCCGTCCACTTCGGATTCATCACCTCTTCATCAACGGCGTCTCCAAAAGAAAGAAAGAAAGAGAAAACTGCGCCGGAGAACGCTGCCTGGCTTGGATCCGGAGGTCGAGTTCAATCGCCTTGCCAGCGACGGAGACCTCGCTTTTTCGGATAATTGGGGTAAACTTGTTTTTTTGACACCGGCATACCTCAGCTCATAGTGACCAGCCCAGGTCAACCGAGTGGCGTAAGTTCAACCAAGTTCAATTCATTCAATTCCTTCAAATCAGACTAGCACGGCGCCTTGAATTTCTCCTTGACTTTGGTCTTTGAAAAATAGACGCTCAGTGCCCTCAAGTTTGCGCTTACCGCCGAGACTCAAACAGGCGGCCGGCTACGGGTAAAAAATGCCCTCTTGCTCCACCTCACCACGAGCGTGGTACACAGCACAGAGTGGTCTCTGCGATCGATTTAGCAAATTCATGAACTTCACAGACGCATCTGTACCAAAAAAGCCCTCTCATGTCTGTGAGACGAAACTCGACGTCGATCATAAGTTCCTCGTCCCGGGCCGTGGTTCTACCCCTTGGAGTCTGAGTTCAGTCTGACTCCGGCTCCGCCTAGCTAAACTCCACATTGCGGCTGAGTAAGGCCCCACCACACGTCTTACAGCTTTAAAACCTTCGCGAGCTTAATGGGACTGAAGTAATCCTCCCGAGAGATCGTTTCGAGGAAGAATCTGGGCTGTTAAACTTGAAAGGAGAAATTTGGGAGATATGGCTTTCCATGAAATTTTAATCGATTCCGACTCTGCCACTTGTAAGGCGGTGACCAGCGCTGCGAATCCAGAAGGTTGTTCCGACTGGTGCTGCAAATCCATTGCGAGGAAATATTGAATTCCGGCAGGAAACTTTACACGGTCTAGCGAAAGTGGAAGCCTTGAAGCAAAGGTACTGTACTATTTCGACCGTTTGTTCACGCCATGTCACCCGTCACCGCAAAAGTTCACTGGATAAAGGCTTCAAAATCTTACGATCATGTCACCGACCGCCAAAAGTTCACAGTCGCGCGAATCATCTCGCTGGTTACACGCTCCCCGACGACAATACCAGGCCCGGTGGGGCCCAAGAAGTTTACAACAATATTTAGTGCAATGCTCATCAGGTGCACCACTTTCAACCTCTTTGATTACCATTGGGATTTTTTGTGGACTCTGCTTTCGCGTACCCTTCAAACTGTCTACTTCCTGCTCTAGGCGAAGAGGTACTGAACAGTTCTGACCCGGACGACGCCGAGCGTATTGGACGGGGCCAGCGCAAAAAAAAACTGTTACACATCGTTGCCAGGGCCCCGTTTGGACGGAGCACTAGTTTTTTTTTTTTTTTTGCTGTTACTCTTTGTTAAAATTAGCATGGCTCAAAAATCGTGTTGCCGCCTTCTGATGCAGTCGAAAAATAGGGTGTTCACAACCCAAGAGTCACTGTCACAGGTACCAAATTTGTTCACTTCACGACCCTCTGTCACCCGTCACCTGAACAAATGGTCGAAATAGTACAGTAGATGACCGCTCACAGCCTGTTTGGCAGCGGCTGCCATACCAAACAACGCCTGTCACCATTTTAGGTAATTCGTGCGACACGCGACAACGTGACCAAAACACGTCAGATCTATGGCAGCAACGCGCGTCAAAGTCAGAATCAAGTCAGAATTTTGTCCAGCTTGGCTTCCAGGAACTTCGCGGCTAAGTAAATGCAGAAAGGCCCAGGCCGTGATCGCAAAGATCTCAAATTTCAGCCGGAAATTCCATGTCTTCTCATTTTGTTCTCATTTCCTTTTTAAAGCATAAGCAACGAATTGAGGGATTAGCCTGGTTGCGCACCAGCCATACGAGCCATCTGATGGCTTTTTTGCTGTGCGCACCATATGGCTAATGGCTCATATAATGTATGAAACTGTGTTTCATTTGATCGTTCTAGCCTTCATTTTGGGCATGTATCATCTCCAAATTTCAATTGGCGTCGAGCTTCAGTGGCTAGGTGCCAACTTGAACCCAAAATCATACATTCCAGCCTTTTTGTCTTGAGTTAGGAAGTATTTAGAGCTCGAAGTGGATTCGGAGTAATGCATGAGCATGTACTACAATGAGCGACATTTATGAGCAAAAGTCATCAGGGATGTGCAAAGCCATACGAGCCATTCGCACAGCAAAAAAACCATCAGATGGCTCATATGGCTTGTGCGCAACCTCTCTATTAGAATGGCTCAGACCACACCAGACCTCTCAGTGATATATCTGGAACAGAAGCTCTGAGCTATGTGCACACTTCTGTCTGGTACAAGTTCAATATTCGATCGCCCCACACGCTTCCTGTATGAAGAATCCCATTGACCTCACGCCTGAGAAGTTGTTTCTAATGTCATTTTGTCATGATCAGCTCGAACCACGTATATCCCTGTTGACTCGGAATATGTTGATATTACTTAATCGTGCCCGATCACGCCATAAAGTCGTAATCCCTGTCGATTCGACTCTTCGGGTACTCCGCCCAGCCGAAATGCGATCCAGGTTTGATTCGGGAATCATAGCATAGTACCTATTCGCACCGCTGTCAGGAAGGAAACTTCCGAAAGCCTATGTCAGCAAACCCCGATTCAGTCGGCAAACCCAAGCCACGCCATCTGTAATACTACGGCAAAGCTTGGTCGGGCCGCCGACACATAATTCTTGCGTAACACAGCCGAGAACTCTGAACCGTTTAAATTATAAATACTGTATACCTCTCCGTTTTCCAGGATCTACTTTAACTAACAAACACCCCATGACACAGACACTCCGTATTCCGTTGATTTTGGTAAGAGTCGGTCACTTGGCTGGCCATTCCACTCATTAATTTGCAGGGAGCTGGCGCGTATGGACTGGAAGGTGTTGCCTTTGCCAGAGTCACCGACAAGGCCACCGGCCAACAGCTTGTCGACATCTTCCTCAAGGCCGGGGGTAAGACAATCGATACTGCCCGTGTATATGCGAACGGGACATCCGAGAAGTTTCTTGCTCAGCTGGATGTCAAAGCAGCGCATATTGACACCAAGTAAAATTCATCGCCTCTCTTTGGGCGACGGTTTATATCGTATGCGCACAGGATCTATCCAGCCCAGCCTGGCTCACATGCTCCAGAAAATCTTCGCCGCACCGTGAAAGAGTCGATCGAAGCATTGGGCCCTCACAAGATCAACGTTTTGTATCTCCATGCCCCCGATAGGTCGGTGCCGTTTGTCGACATCGCCAGAGAGATCAACGAGCTGTACAAAGAGGGTCTATTGTGCGCCCCTTCCCTTTAAATTCATTTCCAAGACCGAATCTCTGATTTGTGAGAATAGCCGCGAGTTTGGCCTCAGCAATTTCCATTCTTGGGAGGCACGTTCAACCCTCAATCACATCTTTCTTCATTTCAAACGCTACCCGGATTCTGCCTAGGTCGCGGAGTTTCACTCCATCGCAGAAAAGAACGGATGGATTCGGCCCACCGTCTACCAGGGTGTCTATAACCTGTTGGAGCGTCAAGCAGAGACCGAGTGCGTCTCATTCCGATTTTTGTGTTGTGTTCTCATCGCATTACTAGACTTTTCCCCTTCCTGAAGAAGTTCGGTATTCGCTTCTACGGTTACTCGCCTCTCGCTGGGAGTATCTTGGCCGGAAAGGATCTCGGGGTAGCCAAGCAAGATGGGTCTAGATTCGATACTAAAGCAGTGGGCGACTTCATGGGGCAGTATTTCCTTAGTAAGTACTCCCCCTTGATTCCCGCCGCCCAGGAGCTTCGCGATGGGGTTGTAAGTCTGCCAAAAACCTCGCATTAATAACTCTTGTTGACTATAAATGGTTGGTAGGTTAAATACGGCCTCTCCCTTCCCGAGGTTGCCTTTCGATGGCTCCAGCACCACTCCGAGCTAAGTAAAATTTCCGACGGCGATGCTATAGTTATAGGGTCAAGCTCGATTGAACAACTGAACCAGAGCATCGCATGGAAGTACGTGTTTGCCCTGATCCTCGCCGCATCTCGAAGTACTCACAGTCGCGCAGTGAAGAGGGGGCTCTACCAGCGGAGGTTGTCAAACTGGTCGACGATTTGTTCGCGAGGAACAAGGGGCCTTTGCACCACTACGCGCTTTGATTGTCCCACTTGATTGAACCAAGTACATGAATACGACCTACTCCATCCGCCTCATTAGTTTTTCGAGCCAATAAGACAGTGAGGTGTACCACTATGCTGCCTTGACTATCCCACGTCGTAATTGAACCAAGTACATGAATACGACCTACTCCATCCGCCTTATTAGTTTTTCGAGCCAATAAGACAGTGAGGTGTACCACTATGCTGCCTTGACTATCCCACGTCGTAATTGAACCAAGTATATGAATACGACCTACTCCATCCGCCTCATTAGTTTTTCGAGCCAATAAGACAGTGAGGTGTGCCACTATGCTGCCTTGACTATCCCACGTCGTAATTGAACCAAGTATATGAATACGACCTACTCCATTAGCCTCATCGGTTTTCGACCGAGTAAGAAGTGTTTCAACATTGACACTGAACTGGGAAACTATATAAAGCAAACTATAAAATTTCGTGCCACAGCGTAAGTGGTTATAATTACAAAGCGCTCATATGCAATTGAATGCAATTATTCCTTGGCTCTGAAATGGAGGAAGATGTCATTGGCGTTGTTTTGAATAACTCGTTTACTTCCGCATGAAAACATTTGAAAATGAAAGCGGATCGGCGACCGCACCGAGCTTCCTGAGGCGCCGAGGAAATGCGATTGATGGATTGATGAGCGGCTCGAACGCCCGCGGGGGCTACCGTGCACTTTGCATTACGGTATTACCGTATAACTTCTAATATTTCCTCGCCTTTGCTCTGGTCCCAGCCCTGGCTCCAGCGTGACCTCTGAGAAATCTCACAAGGCGGCCTTCATCGAATGCAATGCGAGGCCCCCGGAAGCTCCGAAAGGTAACTTCAGCGCTCGATGCCTTGGCGCTTACCGCTGAGGCTCTATGTATACCGTATTATTATAGTGTTTTTCTGGCCTTTAATTCAGCCGATAACCTTCTCAGGTCACTCGAGTGGTGTACGTTCAACCTGACTTCAGCTATTGATTTGCATTGACAGGAATCGAACCGCGACGCCAAGTTGAACTCCTTTGCTTCAGTTTTTGATAAATAGACGCTTGGTGCTTACCGCGAGGCTCTAGGTATACCGTATAATGTTTTCTAGCCTTTGCCTCAGGCAAAAACCCATAGCTTTTTTGGCTTTAGTACCAAGGCCAAAGCCAAGCCAAAATTGTGGCCTGGGTTGGCTTTTGGCCTGGCCTAAGTAACAATTCCTCAGGCCAAAGTCAGAAATCGCCCTCGATCCCCTGGTAAAAGCCATGACTTGCTGAGGCCAAAGCCAGGATTGGGTTTTGCTTGGTTTCTGGGCTGGCCTGAGATTTTATGAAGCCACAGCCATGTCTTTCAGGCCAGAAAAACACTGGTAAGGTAGTATAACGACCCAACTTCAAGAACTTCTTCAGATCTTTGAAAAATAGACGCGCGGTTCAAAAAATCGAGGCAAGAGGTCAGATATTTTTTGAACAATTTTTGAAGCGTCTGTCTAGGAGAGAGTGACGCACGTTGTTTTGGGCGCTTATTTGGGCGCTTACCGCCTTTTAAGCTGTGCATTGTTTGCCAAAGTTTGCGGTATCAGCTCTGACGACGCAAATTGCTCTCTTTCTCTCACAACCCAATCGTCAAACCAGACATATCCCCACAGACTCGCGACCCTACAATGGCGCGATCCTCAGTCTCTACCACAGCCTATATCAAGGGCCTTGTCATCTTCACCATCTTCGTGACCATCATCACATTCACTCCTCTTCTCATCGACCTCTACTATCCCCAGGCAACCTCCGTCAGAGCCGCCTTCGTTTGGGCCAGAAACACATTTGCGCGTGGCTTTGCAGCCCTCACGCTCCTCGGGGCCATCTACAATATCTGTTCCCTGTCCAGCGATGCATACAAGTGGCTCAGTGGCCTTCGCAGCACCAGCCCCGCCACGGGACCCATCGCGCTCGAGGATGGCACCGCTGAGCCCCCGGTTCCGGCCGTCCCCACCGATACCGACGCTAGTACCGAGGCACCCGCCCCGAAGCCCAGCGTGATCGGCAGGATCTTCTCCCTCGCCTCCTGCTCCTACTACTTCATCCAGCAGTGGTACCTCGACGACATCGTGTCGCTGAAGCACCCGCTGCTCGAGAATCTCGGCTCGGTGCTGCTGTACATCCTGCGCGGCTTTGAGGTCCTCTTCGCCCTGTTCCTGATCCTGGTCTTCGTGATGTGGATGAAGAAGGGTTCGTCCGATATTGCGGCTGCCGAGGGCGTCCCGGCGGCGCCGGCACCAGCCGCGCCTGTCCAGGTTCTCTTCGACGACGGAGTCCCTACCAAGGAAGAGAAGGAATACATGGAGGCGGAGAAGGCGTAAATTGTGACGCTCGACGAATTGCGTCGGAAAGTATGAGGAATTTGGTACCTATATGCTCTGCTCTCCCACTCTTTTGTACTGTGGTTTCACAGATTTCCCGCCTCTTTTTGATAATAAATCAACTGTTGTGTATTCCGCCCCGAGGGACTGCTTGTGATTCGACGTCGAGTCGCAGCAGTAACGCCGCACATCGGATATGGTCCTGAGCTGTCAACACCTCCCGCCTTTTCTGATAATCGCAAGATCTGAATTTAAATTGCGCAATAAGCTCCGCACTGCGGCCGCCGCCACTTACTAGAGCACGGAACCGACAAGACAGTTGGGTCACACGATCTAGCAGAAGAAGCATTGTCTTCCATTTCATCTGCCATTTCACCGTGCTCCTCCTTGGCAGCGTGTCTGCTACATAAACTGCACTGGAGAACGCCGCCGCGGCACTGCTCTTCATCCTACGCGGGTGCGAGGTGCTGTTTATTGTACTGCTTGAAGGCTTGGGATGTACGGTAGAATCGTGCTTGCTGGGGCCATGGACCAGCTCTTCTATGCGGAAGATTTCTAACATAGACAAGACCGACCTCCGCTTCGCTCCGGTTCAAGACTTTGAGAGCCAGGTGGCTAGGAATAGCAATATTGTTTTCCTGGTATTTCATAACACACTCATAGCATATAAGACAATCACAGCGATGCTGTAGCTCATCGCTTTTCACTGGGAAGGGGAGGTAGCGACAGTACTGTTTCGATATAAAGGAAGGAGCGTCATTCATCGGGGATATCAAATTACAGCACATATACTATGGTCAACCTGCATTGAAAGTCTGTCGGCGAACAGAAGCCCCAGCACAGGTCATAAATGACCAACTGAGCACGGATTGAATTGCATCGCAATATTCTGGAAATCTGAGGGGTCATAGTGGGTGAAAGGTGGGTGTGGGTAGGGAATGAAACAGCAAGGCTTGATAACCGTAGGCACAGTTTAAAAGAGCATGAACATGTCACCGGTTTCCACAGAAATCGGAATGATTTTCGAGGGACGAGAATGGCTTGAGACATTACGGCCCTAACGCCACCGGAAACAACCCAACACTTGAGAGCAGTCCTTGAGCCCAGCATACAACATGCGAGGCACGAGCACTAAAACTGTTGTAGTGTCTGTCTATGAGAGACTAAGCAGTAGCAGTGGACAGACACGTTGACTGTCAATGAGACTTTACTCGGAGGTAAATCGGAGGACGGCAACGGGGACGAAAAAACTGCCATTACAAACCATGGGCGCGCCGTTTTATATTGTCGAGGTAGGACTACGTGGCCAGCCGGACGAATAGATGGAAGCTGTGCCGTAGGCAGCAGCAACTGCGCAGCATTGTGTCTTGTCAGGAAAAGACTGCCTGTAGGTCAGCTGGGCAGCAGTAAAGCCTCAGGGAAAACCTGAAATTGCTACAAAGACCCACGGAGACCCAGAGAGACAACATAGACCAGAAAGTAAAGGCCTGTCTATGATAGACAAGTGGGAGGGGTGGTTTCTCCCACGAAGACCACCATAGACGTCGCCCAGTGTATCGTAGCAGCATAGACAGCATAGTCATAATAGCATCCATAATTTTCAATTGCCACTTAAGCACACACTGATTAATAAACATGGGAATATATTTCAAGTAAGTAGTACAGACAGATACACAGAATGTAACGACATGGAGGACATGGAGGGATGTTGGCAGGTAAAATGGAATATCTGGTCAAAACTCTAAGATCGGAGTTGGATATTGCATGCCGTAGCCACGAAATTGAGAGCCGTTCGGACCGAAATATTGTCTTGGAGACCAAGCATGAGCACATTTCAGATTTGAGATCTTGAGCTTGCTGAGAGCATAGAGACAGAGTGCGCTGCTAGTGGACAGAGAATATCGGCTTTGGAGTCTTGTGGCGACTTGAGGCTTCTTGAATACCAGAGCTTGGAGGTAAGAGTTGCTGGCGCGACATTTTGATGGGAATCCGATATCGTGGAGTTGTTCTTCCGTCTTGAGGGGAGCTTGAGGTGGCGATGGCGTAGTGGAAAACGCAAGAGCAAGAGCTACGGCAGCGACAAAGTGGGAAGCGTGAGGCGGATTGCGTATTTGGTGGTGGGTGAAGGAGAGGGAAGAAGAAAGAGCGACGTCGCATGATCAACTTCCTTTTGACGGGCGGCGACCTGAAACTCGAACGACACTGATGCCGGCAGCATTCACTTGGCCGACTCGGAGCAATTAAGTACAAGTCAACTTCTCCCCCAATCGGAGACTACAATATTTACTTCTGTAGGAATACATCCGTGTGTCAAAAAGTTTGCCCAGCATTTTTTGGCGCTCAAGGAAGTATCAAAATGACTCAACCGTGTTCTGTTGACGTTACAATGAGGTCGAGTTGGACTGAAGTTGGACTTGTCCACAATGTCAAAGCTTAAGAAATACTTTGGGTCTGAAGACTATAAATCTACCCACATACCTATGGTGGACCTCATAGACACACAGTTCAGCTTCCGAGACTACAATAGACATTGAAGCGGGTGCTCCAAATCTATAGACATCCGGAGTGCATGAAAGACACACATAGACCGGCAGTACATCTTCATAGACCACCAAAGATCACCAAAGACTTGGATAGTGCTGGTTGTGTCTTCATTGTCGCAAAAGTCCGTTTTAGGTTATAAGCCAAGATAGCGCCATTTTCAACCTTATAGGCAAGCAGGCATGCTTATAAAGCCTTATAAAGGGTTATAAGTACCTATATACACTTATAACTCAAAGGGACCCCCCTCAGGCTGCATTCCAATTCCAATATTGGTGACATACGCACAGGTTGAGTTGAGCCTAGTGTATAAGGCTCGAAATGGCCTTATCCTGACTTATAACCCAAAAGCAAATTTTGCGACAATAGAATTTCGGATTTTCCTGATTTGAATGAAGAGGCAGTGTCGGACGGCACTGGGATCTAGGAAAGAAGGAGCTAAAGGGAGAGCAAGAGCAAAGGGAAAACGAAAGGAGATGGATAAATGGGGGAATAGCACAGCCGAGGAGCCATTTGCTTAAAAGAAAGGTTAATTCCATTGCAGACGCCAGGAAGGCGGTGAATGTTTAACATCCGATCTGACCGGAGTCGGAGTTTGGAATCTGAGCGCACTGAAACATATTGCAGCTCTTGTGATAGACCCACCCTCCATGTCCTCCCGCAACTCCCTGGCTGATAGCTCTTTGTACACCACCACATCGTCAAGCACTCAATGGGGGCCAGGAGCAATGGCGGGAAAGGCCATACTGGCCATGGGCAAAGCAGTTGTGCGGGGCGCAGAGTATCTCGTTATTACGCGGCGGTTATCCACCATTAAAGCGACTATGCCCTGCTCCGACGACGACCTCTCCCAGCATCGAAATCCTGAGAGTATATTCGATGACCTCTTGGAACTTTCAAGGTCTGTTTGCTGTCTATCTTGCCGCCGCGTAATTCGTATTTCCTCCAGACCAGCGCTCTATCCAGAAGCGCTGCGAATACAAGCCATGCAGCTTATTATTGGCCAGATCGCCAGGAAGGAGACCTTTCACCTCTGGCGCAGTATCTCGAAGTGGGACATTGACCACGAAGAGTTGGTCGCCTTTTTGTCTGAGATCATCGGGGTTGTATTATTTTCCAAGCGAGGGTGAGCAAGATTCGAGCACCTTCAGTGAACTCTTACACAAATATCCACCAGGTTCCCGGACAAGAAACTCGTGAATTCTTATTATGGTTCAGCACCCGGCGACTGCCATCCTTGGTCACCCTGCATCAGCTTCATGTCGGGAATTGCACAGTTGAACGACAACATGTTTCACGGCGTCCTCGACGCTAGGTTCCCTGAAATGATTCTGTGGGTGTCTGCGGCACAGATACAGGGAAGGAACTCGGACAAGAACCTCGAAAACGAGTGTCAAAGCGCGTTCACGATTCTCTCACAACCTCCTTCCGATGATCTATCTGTTCTTTGGGTTGAACAGGTTCTCGGACTTTGTTCTCAAGAGCCAGCCACTTCCCTTCGCAAAATCGTGAACTCCATCACAGACCAACAGTTGTGGGCTGTGGTTGAACGTCGATTATTAGAGATGCATGCGAATGCCATGTTGAAAATGACGTTGGGGTCTATATCCGACGTCCCAAGTCAAAACAGCCTCATATTGCCTTACGAGCCACTACTTTCTGAGTGGTCCGCATCCGTCCTTCACGGGTCCTTGTGAGTTTTGCGCTTCTTACATTTGTGGATAATTACTCACTGCGTCGTGCCTAGTCCCCCCTTATTTCACTCCCAGTTCATACTATCAGCAAGAGTCATGCGGAACTTCTTACGATTTGTAGGACTCGGTGGCGATGTTCACAAGGCGGCTGTCGACCATCTTTCTCGTCTCTCTTACCCCAAACAGGTTGTCGCTTTAACCCGTATGATTCAATGCCTAATTGCTCAGAGCCGTATCGATCCGTATGTTCCAATACTCAGTCGATTGCTCGAACGACGAAAACTGATTGAGAACAGGTCAGCTGTCGCGCTTTCCGTGGCGCTATTCAGCCCGAAAAACCCAGATATTGCCATCCAATTTCTCGTGAATCTCTCGGAATCACTTCGATCGGTCGGAAATCCTCTGCTAGATGCGGCGCTTCTGAACATATTGCCATTTGTCTCGACCAGTTGGGACGCGGCAAGTATACACCAGGACATTTATCGATGGATGTACCTTCCCCTTCGTCGACGTCGATCATCGACGCTATCCTATCGCCCTCACACACTTGAACTTTTGAATAGGATAAGGTCACTCGGTCTTTCCTCGGTGGTAGATGAAGCGAACCAGACGGGGAGTTGGGTTTATTTCCTTCAGTCATTATTTTAGTCACTATGTTAACGGACGGCTATCTTGGAGTTGGAACCACCACGACGCGCGCTTACACAGGGGGCAAACAAGTGGGCACTTGTCATAAGGGCATCCGACAGGCACTCGTTGCGGCATCTGACAGGCATGTGCTTGGCACTTGCCACATTCGGATCAATTCCGGTCCTGCCATCACTATAATTAGCTTTGCACCGCAAAGTACATTCCTATTGGTTTAGCTTAGTTCTGGTCCAATCCCCTTCGGAAGTGGCTCAAATTAAACCAACAGGTGTTTAGGTTTAAGAAAACAAAATGAGTACTGACTGAGATCTTACCCGAGTGCCAAATATCCCCTAATGCTGGTGCAAAATTTGATATACAGTAATTTGTAGCTAGCCAATTTTTATGGTTCCAACAGGGTCAAACTCTGAACTGCTGTTGAATGTTACAGTTCAACTCACCCAAACTGATGCTTCCCAATTGAGTTAAAAGAAAGACACTCAAAGAAATTGCAAACACAAATACAATGATTGGCACTCAGTCCAAATATCTTTAATTGAGTGTTCATTGCGAGAATGCTGCCAACTGGAATACATTGAAACATGTATAAAAGCCATGAAGTAGTCTGAGTCCCAGTTCCTCCTTCAATACTGCAAGGTAATTTACATCTCTGCAGCCATTTGGACAAAGTTTGGTGTAGGCAGTGAGGGAGAGACTAGCACTGCAGAGTGAAAGTTTGTTGCGGGCTCGAGTGAAGATACAGTATTTGGACCAAGTGACAATCACAATGATATATATTTGAGTGAATTTCTTCCAAAGCATCAGTTCATAAAAAATGAACTGTAACATTCAACTGCAACATATTTGAACCATAAAATTTAGCTGGCAATAGATAGAGTATATCGAATTTTGCACAACTTGTATCAAGGGATTTTCAGTACTCGGGTAGGATCTCAGTCAGTAATCATCCCTTTTTTTTCAAACCTTTATTATGATTTAAGCCTAGACACTCAGCGGTTTATTTTGAGCTGCTTCCGAAAAGGATTGGACCAGAATCGAGCTAAAGTGAATGCATTTTGTGCCGCAAAGCTACTTATGATTCTTCCAACAAACTCAACCGTTTGAAACTGATGGCCGGACCGGAATTGATCCGAAGGCAATGAGGCTGTCGCGAGTGCCAAGCACATGCCTGTCGGATGCCGCAGCAAGTGCCACTCAGTTGCCCTTATGACGAGTGCCTACATGTTTGCCCCCTGTGTTAGTTCTTGACACGATGGTGGGGCCCGCATAGGTCCACACGGAGACGCAGTCTGGACTCTGTCAATGACAAGCTATGTCGAGAGTGAGAATGAAAATTACAGTTGAAACTCTTCGAGACGCTAGTTAACATCCTATCAATACCTCATAATTAAGGCTACATGGATGCCCACATCCATGTTCACGCATCATCCCTTCATCAAGCTCGGGCAGCGATCCACTCGTCGTGAGTACCACCGATCTTTTCCCTCTTCAATTCGATTTTCTGGAGACGCGGTAGCGACAGGGCAGCGACACCTTGTTCGATGTCCCTGAGAGTCTTCTCGGAACTGTTATAGATAAGAAGTTCTTGGATGCGATTTCCAGGCCGGAGCGTCGAGAGACTCTTCCGCACCATCGATGAACTTGGTCGGAAGACGCGAAAGGACTCCAGTTTCCTAAAAGCAGATAGACCAATTGCCTTTCGCTGAAGAGAACATAAAATGAGCATTGCGATTTAGCATGTATATGGGAAATGGACTCACCCAAGTCGAACCTACAGGCTGAGGCGAGTCGACCTCGAGGAGTTCTATACTCGCCGCCGCCGCCGCGAGCACGGGCTCGCGGAGGAGCTCGATGATACGTTGGGAATCATGAAAATACAACGCCTTGAGGTGCGTAAAGTCGAAGGGGCTATGACTCGCTCTGAGCCAACAGGGAATACCCTCATTGCCGGTCAGGGAAAGCGATTCGATTGGGATAACTGTGCGGTTGGGGTCGGGGTCGGGATCGGGAAGCCCTTCCTCTGAGCACGGAAAATTTGGGCGCGAAAGCGAGACATGCCGGATGCTCGCCGGTGCGCGCGCCCAGATGTGCAGGAAGAGGCGGGGGTCGTCATACATGCAAGTGAGTTCCACGGAGCGGAGGCGCGGAAGGCTGAGGAGCTGCTGGATTCCGTCTGCGACGGGCGGCGAGAGCTTTGAGTCGTTCCCTGCAGAGATACAGAGGGTGCGCACTTTTGGAAATTGGAGTTTAACAAGGGCCGCGAGGTTTTCGAGGGAGAGCTTCGTGACCCAGACCTCGAGTCGGACGACATACTGAGTGAGGTGCGGGGAGACCGATACGATGTCTAGAAACTGTGCGCACCGCTGGTCGCTGTGGTCGAAGGTGAACCCGATATCTCTGAAGAGCCGCGGTTGAGCAGCGTGTCTCCAGGAGTGGTTCACCGTAGCACACGCTGCTATGTCTGAGGTGTCGTGGAGATACCCAAGGCACTCCTGCGCAAGTTCCGGAATCTTGAATGGGTGACGAGATGAAGGCATGAGGAAAGCTGCAATGAAAAAAAGGGGTTAGGCGGCTGCGGAGTACTCGAGTCAGATTGATCTCCGAGAGCGGTCCGGTCTATTGATATCCTGATCGACTCAATTCTGTTTATAAACCTTTTAGAGCGAACAGAGCTTGAGGGCCATTCACACTGCTGGTCTGCGGCAAAACTCGGTGAACATCATGACTTAAACGAGTACCGAGCAACTTTTGTGTTGTATTTTCTTGACCCCTGACATATATTTGTGAACCTATGAGAAAATTATCCCAATCTTGCCGCGCCGCATCCTAGATTTGTGCGGAGCAACATGCCCCCGGCAGTTGTATGAGTTATCCTCCGGTGCGGAGTGTAGGATCATGAAATATTGGGCCTGAGGCTCCACCGTGCGGCGTGTTCAACACAGAGAACTAAAACTTCTTCGGCAAAGAGTAAATGTTTTGCTCTCTATTATTACCCTCCTCTCGTGCATCTTGATTCACACTCAACTGGATGAATTGAATTCTGTGCCGCAGGGCAGAATTTGACAGTGGATATTCATTTTTTATGACTACGCCTGCAGGAGGTGTACGGTTGACAACGGGTTTTCATTGTTTTTTTGAGATGAGCAGGATACGATATACAAATCATTGACGCGCCAGCCTCCCTCAGCCGCTGCGAGCCGCATCCTGAGCCTGAGGATGCGGCTCTTCTGGAATAACATTTGCAAAGGGATTTGAACGTCCCACAATGACCTGTTAAAAGGTAGGTATTACGTATGTCTCATCATATGTCACCAAAACCATTCATTAAATTCGAAGCTGTGTTTCCTGGAATTTCGAGTCCCTTATTTGTACATATATACGCGTCGCGACGTGATGGGATCACTACGTCACTCTCCGTCCACGTCCACGACAGCAGGCAATGCGAAGAAGGACGATCCAGTACCTTGTCCTGCTGTTTATTGCCGCTGTTGCCACTCATCTTGTAAGGGAAGCCTTTCATGCTCTCGGTTGGCTGACTTCTTTGCGTAGTACTTCATCTCGCCGTCCTCCTCCGAGACGGATTCCCCTCACCTATCAGAATGGAACGACAACGATGAGATCGAGAAGCAAGGTCAGAAGACACTTGCGGCAGACAGTCACAAGCGGGACGCTGTCGTGGCTGCTTTCCAGGTTGGTGCGCCCAAAACGGAATAGAATTAATACTCATCGGTCGACTTGCAGCACGCTTGGTCTGCATACGGTTTGTCCCTTTCGATTTGTTTAAATATTCTCCTTATTTCTTCCTAGAACGAGATGCGATGGGATCCGATCAGTATCATCCCCTTAGCCACCGAGGTTCTAACCTCTCGCAGTCAGGTGGCATCGGGTACACAATTGTGGATGCGATAGACACGATGCTGCTCATGGGTCTTCATCAAGAGTACTCGCGGGCGAGTAGCTGGGTAAGAGACTCCCTGAGATTCGACAGAGATGGTCATGACCGCTGTTTCAATACATTCGAGGTACGCAGTGCGCTCGCCACTTCGGTGTGGCTGATATCCCCTCATTAGACAACAATTCGGGTCCTCGGTGGCTTGCTATCTGCGCTCCACCTGAGCTCCGACGACATGTATCTGCGACACGCCGTCGATCTAGCTGACCGGATGCTCCCAACCTTCAACACTCCGTCGGGGCTCCCTCTAACATCAGTCAATCTGGAAACGCGAGCTGGAATCGCAGATGGATCCATCAGCACCGCTGAGGCTACGACCCTGCAGCTTGAGTTCCGTGATCTTGCGCAGCTTACCAAAAACGACACCTACTGGTACAAGGCCGAGAAGGTCATGTCAGTTGTGAATGCGGCGCGACTTCCCAGTAATCTGGTACCGATATCAATGAAGTAATAATTTTTCCTAGCGTTCTCTGTACCTCGAGGCTCACACACGTCGCAGTGCGAACGACGGGTCCTTTATACAGTCTGAAATCCGCTTAGGATCCCGGGGCGACTCGTACTACGAATATTTATTGTAAGTCCTGCTCTTGATCTGCGAATCATTTATAATCGGCACCAGAAAACAATATCTCCAAACAGTTGGTGCTGCTTTCATACCTTAAAACAATATTAACAAAACCGCGACAGGATCGGACGGAGCCTGTATACCTGAAGGTGCGGATGCGCGACGGGATTGATTGATTTTTGACAACGTAACGTAGATGTACGAGGACGCAATGCAGGGCATCCACGACCACCTTGTGCAAAAGACACCGACCAGGAAGCATACCTATATCGCGGAGCTGGTACCCAAAGGCCCCAACTGGCGAACGTAAGCGCTATTCTCCAACCTGTGTTCTGATTTTTAATTGGCGCAGGACGTGGGATCTCCAGCACAAGCAGGACCATCTCGTCTGCTTTCTAGCCGGATCGCTCATGCTGGGCGCGACCACCGCGGGCGCCCGGACACGCGGCGCTGTTTCGGTACCCCCGAATATGGCCGAACTAACGAAGACAGGCCAGCGCGATTGGAAGACCGGCGTGGAGCTCCTCGAGGGATGTATGGTGACGCACCAGACTGCAACGCAAGTTGCATTTCTCGACGTCATTGTCTGTAGTTTATTAACGACTCCGTTCTCTAGTGGGCTTTCTCCTGAAATTGTACAATTCCAACCGTCGGCCGACCAGCCTAACAGGGACTGGTATATCAAGGGATCGAAGTGCGTGTCTAGTTCCGTCCGCAGATCAGATAACGACAATTATTCAGGCCCGGTGGACCGGCTTCTTACGATGCACGATACATGCTTCGGTCGGCTAATTTTCAATTCTGCATTGTTTCCGTTGCTCACCTCATTGGAATGCATTAACAGTCCCGAAACAGTTGAATCTCTATTCCTCGCATGGCGACTGACCGGGAACCAGCGATATCGTGATTATGCCTGGGGAATATTCGAGGCTATCGAGAAGCACTGTCGCCTCCCCGCGGGGGATATGCGACGGTTGTGGACGTGGATACTGTCCCAGTAAGACACGAAGATAAGCAAGAGACGTTCTATTTGGTGCGTCTTCGTTTTATTGGACTGAGGGATTGATGGTTATTTTTTGGCTGCAGAGCGAGACGCTGAAATACTTGTTCTTGACGTTTGCGGACGAGGGGGTGCTGCCGCTGGATGGTATGTGGTGTCAATACTTACTTTTTCAGTGCCCTTACAATCGTGTCACGATAGAGCATGTATTCAACACCGAGGTATGTTGCGCAGCCAACGGTTGTTGCATTGCACAAACTTACCGTGTTTCAGGCGCACCCATTGCCGGTTTTCCGCCCTTCGATTCGGCCTATGTTCTCCCTATAAATATATTGATTTATGAGAACGAGGCTTTTAAGCGAGGGTCTGGAATCGGGCTGTGGTTCCCGTGGCAGAATCACGATCCGAACAGGAAACAACTAGGAGTTTTATATTGGTCGGCGTTGAGTCTTGGTCGTTGCGACTCATTCAATTTCTTGAATTGGCCGCGCATCACAATGTGGGATACATCAAGAGCGTTGACCGCTTGTCAAAGTCTCTGCCGAAGCCTTTTTAGTTGTGTGATGGCGTGGAAAACGGCCATGATATAATATCACCAAGGAATCGAGAGATTCACAACGAAGTTGCGGAACATTATATGCCGTTTCCATCTTAGTGGCATAAAGTGATATTTTCCGGGGCCAAGAATCGGGTACCCACAACTCAGAGATGCGATCGTACGTCTCTGTATTCATCAGAGTCTTTCGCGAACCTTTGCCTGGACGCGGAGCGGTCAACTCCCTTCGGGTACCATTGGACGCGGACGGCCAACTGCCGTCGACGTTCAATTTCACATCCTGCGGTATCTCTAATTTCCTTTCGTGGACGCGGATCTCCGTCTCGCCTAGATAAAGCCTTATTTCTTCCAGGAGAAGCTTCATAAACCGATCGCTTCCTCATCTCAAACTCAAACTCAAACTCAAACTCAGATGGCCAGGATCTCTGACGCCGCCATTTGTCGAGGGAGGAAAGATTATCGGTGTTGTTCATTTCATTCGAATAATACATGTGCGCTGGTCAACCGCTTTGAAGTTTAACTGAAATTGAAATCGATAAGCAGATTGTCGGTCTTATCGATGTCAGCCGTCTTAATTTTTCAGACAAAATGCGGACCTTGTGGTCAGCCATGAATCGGAAGACGGGTCATGATAAGCTGATTCGCTGTTGTCTGGTCATTTACATCTGATGCTCAGATTCGGGTGCCCGACGACGGGCGTTCCGCATCTCCACCACTTTGCCGGGTGGTTCCGCGGAGAAGTTGAATTCTGGGGTGTACATATAGATAGTATGTCGAAGAAGCCCTGAATCGTCTACCACCCACTCCCACTACCATTCATCATGGCAAGCACACTGATTCGCCTCTTCTCCCAGTTTCTCTTTAGCCTCTATACCTCTCTCCTTGGCCTCTACACCGCCCCACTGCCAGCTCCTCCGCCATATGTCGCGCCGCCAGCCTCGAAAGAGGAATGTACGTATCTAGATACTGTGGTGTTTCGGGACGCGCGCTGACCTCGTCGAAGTGGAATACGCCGACCTCGCTATCATCGATCTATCGAAGGCGGAAACCGAGGCCGGACGCAAAGCCCTTGCTGCCGAGGTGGTTCAGGCGATGACCACCCACGGTTTCTTCTATGTTGTCAATCACGGGTACACGCAAGAGCAGGTGAGTGAGCTCAAACGCAATCGGTCTCTATGATATTCAACCTTCTTCGCTCCTCGCAGACAACGCGTGTTTTCAGCATTGCCAACGTCACGTTTGATAACGTCGATGACGAAGAAAAGAAGACTTATACCGGCCAATCCGGGTCGGTGTATGAAGGATACAAGCCACGGCAAACCTGGGTGCGGAACTTCCTGTCATTTCTACTCTATCGATATTGAAGTGATGCACAGAAAATTCAAGACGGCGTCCAGGACCAGATCGAGCATTACAACAGTGAGTGATATTGTTCATGAATATTGCTTCATGTGCTCAACTGCTTGCGCTAGTCAACCGCAACGTGCGAAAGCGCGAGCATCCGCAGGCGTTGCGGCCTTATCTCGATGAGATCCAGGCGTTTGCGCACCACAACCACTTCAACATTCTGCACCCGATCCTCAGGTTGTCTCAAATTTTCTCTTCGGACGAGCGAGCTGAAATAAAATTATTGTAGGCTCTTGGCGCTGGGGTTAGAGTTGCCTGAGGATACGCTGGTTAATCAACACCAATTCGACGCCGTCGGTGAAACATCTGGTATGTCTCCCGTTGAGTTGTCGCGAACGCCGCGTGCTCAAAGACTTTTCCACAGCTAGGTTCATGAAGTAGTACGTTATTTTCTCGAGACTTATTGCCGGGCCAATCATTTATTTTTCGTCCAGCTTCCCTCGCTCTGAAGACGAAGAGCAGCGCACGAAGCAAGTCTGGCTCAAAGGGCACACAGGTATGCGGCCCTCGACGTTGTGCATCTCGTATGCTTACGTCGTTGAAATCCGCAGATATCGGCTCTGTAACGATCCTCTGGTCTCAGCCTATCGGGGGTTTGCAGATCCTGTCTCTGGATGGGGTTTGGCGTTGGGTCCGCCATATGGATAATGCTTTGGTATGTCTTGGCCCTCCTGGACAATTCTCACTTTCAATTTAATTCCTTCAGGTCATCAACGCGGGCGATGTTTTGACTTTCTTGTGTGGAGGATTTTATCCCGCCACGCGGCACCGGGTGAGTCCACGGATTACTTCGCGTCGAGACACATATTTATTTAATGAGTAAACCAGGTCATCCAGCCGCCTGCCGACCAAATCAACCTCCCGCGTCTCGGGGTGTTTTATTTCTCCATGGCAAACGACGATGTCAAGCTCATTCCTCACGAGGAAAGTCCAGTTCTCCAACGCGTTGGTATCCAGCGACTCTGCAGCAACGAAGAGGCGCCAACCATGGAGGACTGGCGCAAGAACCGCACCGTCGCGTATGGTACAAGTCAGCTTGTTCGTAGTGCTCAAGAGAAGGGGGTGGAAGAAGAGGTTATCAGCGGTGTAGTTGTGAAGCATTACAACTGACGGCGTTCCCATCTCATATCCATGCGGTCCCTTTTAGGATTTTTGTTGAAATTTTTTCGTATGTAACCAGCGTCCTGATCTAACCTTTTCGTTCTTTTACCGAAGCTTGGACGTGAAAGCGATAAGTGTTCGGGATGTAATAAAAACTATTTAAGGTTTCGTTACGCTGGTCACAGTTTTTCCTCAATTTCAACACATTACCATCGGCCCAGTTGATGGTGGCGTGGGAATCGATCACGCGTATATAAAACGCGCAAACGCGCAAATCTTTTCTTTCTTCCCTCTACAATCCAATCTACTGTACCACCATGCCCGCCGCTCAGACTATCCCTTTTCCTGTCACCTCTATGCTCGAGTCCTCCGTTTCTCGGAAGGAAAACACGCCTAAATGTGCGGATAAGGTACCGCGGGCACGTTGATCTTCACCTGATCCCATCATCCCGTCCAGTAGAACGCCGATGGTGCGGTCATCCTCGGGAGTACGGTCTGCTTGGTCTTGTAACTTCGCAACCCAGTGGTTAATAAAGAGTTGACAATTGCACTCTCAGGCGTTATGTGATTGAAAACTTACTAGATCCTGATAATAAATACTTTTCCACCAAGAGCGCATCATGGTTGCCTCGAGCTCCCCTCCAGAATGTCCCCTGGTCTTAAAGTGTCCGAGTCGCCCAAGATGCCGCTCAAATGGAAAATCCACCAAGCATAACTGGGTCCAAATGCCCAGATGAAGAGGTCCGTGTGTGTCGCGAGATGAAAATTGGGGGTTAAAGGACAATTCATTCTCGCCCAAGATGAAAATGCCTCGGAAAAAAAAGTGCGGGCGTGCGACGCATCATTTGGGGATATCTTTCGCGTAACGATCATCCGGCTGGCGGTGCAGAATCTAAGCACGTTCAAATAATGGTTGCGGTAGTTGCGGCTGGCTCCCGTACGCGTTGCCTCGATTGCATAGTCCACTGCGGATGCATCGGATTGACGAGCAGCATGTTGTTTGCGCCGCTTCCCCATCAACTCAGCAGTGTGGTCTTCTTTGGCCTTGACTTTGGATCCTGCTTTGGGCAAAGGCGCGTCTCCATCGGGAATGATATTCCCGACTCGGCAGGCCTCAAAAAGGGCTACTATCTGAGGCTGGTCCGGCCACCTAAGCATCTTTAGCATCATTCCCGTACATAGCGACATTTGAATGCGTGTTTATGGGGTCCCAAATGATTTATCACATACTAAGAGTGGACAATTTTTTTTTCCGGAATTTAGAATACGATTTCATGCCTGGCTGAATTTTTCTTTTCTGGGCGTGTTCCAAAATGGCAAAAACTAGCTATCCGGCCACCCGCCCAATTCACTCATTGCGAGTGGTGCTGTTTATCCCAAGATATGCCAAACTATATAATGGATATGAATGTATTATTATATGCAGAGAAACTTCACATCTATGCATATCAGGACTGTATCCAGATGCCTTTCTGACACAGAAGGTGGGTGAAATTGCTCTGTGGATGGAATGGCTTGTGTTACAGATGACGAAAAGTCTCGACGTCCCAGGCTGAAGTGTATATATTGCCTAGGGATGTATTTGGACTTAGCTGAACACCAAGAATGTCTCTCACGCACTCACAACCAGCTCAAAAAAATCCATACGTATGCACCAACAAATTTGGCGGATTTCGGTCATATCACGCCGTGAACGAGGAATAGGAGAGGTAAAAGCCTGCTAACTCTTGGGTGCAACAACATTGACCAAATCCTATGTCCGTAGCAAGCACCGGGTGTGCGCAACACTGGCGGCCAGAACGCGCAACTCAGGGCACATCAAATTTCTCCTTGAGGGTCCTGCACTTGATACAAAGCATTTGTCATTTAGTGAGTCAACTGTGTGATTCCTCAGATTCAGGGGATGAGAACGAGCCCCCAAAGTCTTGAATCAACTAAGATTTGGTCGAGAAACAGTCAGAAAGGCAGTGCGATGGCGGTTCCAGAATAAGAAATGATGTAAACCTCCCACAGTTTTTGATCGCCGGCTTGCCGTGCCTCCAAATTTGACATACCGTCACATACGGTGCCCTCATAGGTCGTCTAACACCATACAGGTGCCAGATCCAAGAATATTATATTTAGGCTTATAGTATCCAAATGGCCGGATACCTAGTTCGGCCGGATAGGCAGTCGCATATAGTATAAGATAGACCAACATGACTCATCCGCTTTCACTTTCCCTCCGCCGGTGCCCAACTGCCAAATAAATATGTCAGCCTGACATCGAGATTGAGTTGATCAACATATATACCCGGGTTCGTATGCGTCCAACATCAGCAGGCCACCATAATAACTCGAAGAAGCTGTCGAACCGCTGCAGAGGTGTCTCGTCCATATTGCGGCTCGAGTTGAACATTCCTCCGCCCAAGAGAATCTCTTTGTGGAGAGACCTGGGTAATAGCCGTTAGTTCAGAGATGTAGTAGTAGTAGTGCAACCATATTGTCACGAACGCAGATAGATCATGTGCATCATCTCTGCGGGACTCCCCAATGCCGGGCGACAACCTGGAAGTTTATCTACCGGTGCGGCACGAACACCTTTCTTGGCTGCAATTTGATCTAGGTAGTCGCGGTCCGTGGTTGTGGCTGCAACATATTTATATCGGAGTTGTTTGTGCTCGTCTCGATAAAAAAATGCTAAATATGTTCAGTGGGAGATGGGATTTGGAAAAGATGAAACTGACTTGCAAGGTTATAGCAATCTGGATCAACGAGAGAGGAAAAGGGCTTGTCGCATACGTACACATGTTCTCCTCCAAATTAGTTGAAACAAAACCAGAAAATTTCAGACGTGCCAGCCCATCTGCAGCGACCATGAGAAGAGTTGCGTTTATCTGTTCTTTTGCCGGATGCCCATAAACTCGCATCATCTCCCCTGCGTCGATCAGATACAACTCTATGTTGGAAAGACAAATTTTACCTTCATACAACTTGGTTATATTCTCTATCACTGGCTCTAAGCACTCGTTTGATTCCTCTTTACTCGGCTCGAATGGACCTGGAAGAAGGAGTACAAGAGATGTGTCGCCGGCGAGAAAGCGGATGCCGCGCAGGAGGTCATTGATGACGACAAACACTGCTCCAGTTGAATGCAAACAACCTTTCATTGCCTGGAACCTACTCTTATGTTAGCCGTACTCAAGCGCAACAAGAGTTGATGAAATACCAGTCTATGCTAATCGTGAGCCAGAGCCCACAGGGCAACGAGACGAAGCGGGTGGCGACCGAATTATCACGACATCCTTTACATTTCGCCGTGCTCCATCCCATTCGCGCTGAAGGAAAGCGGGGATATTCCGCCAGCGCCAGCCATCGTGGATGTCTTCAAGCGGGGCATCCATGTTGGTGTCCTTCATCCACTGTTCCAGAGATATCGGTGGGGCTGCTCTCTGATCATCTTCCTTCTTCCAATGCCCACATTCCTCGTACTTCCCTGGTCTGCGCATCATTCGTTGAATGGCGATGTTAGGCGGGAAAAAATGGCATAATCTTGGTGGGTGTGCGCTTTTGGCGATCTGAAGCCGTCCGTTTGGTCGTGTACAGAGTTCCGGTACAGCCGTCTCGGCCACAGACTGAGCTGCACGGGGGGACTTTCAGCTTGGAGGGATGATGACGTTTCCAGCATTCCGGACAGACAAAAAAAAATAGCTGTCCACGTTTAGACCGAGTCGTCGCTCAATGGTAGCCAGAGTACGTGCAAATGTAGACAAGTCGTCGGAAAATCCAACAGAGGACAGCGTGGAATGGACGCTATCAAGGTGGATTCTCGAATTGACGTGTGTGGCGCCATGAAAGGCCGCGTTTGCGAGAACATGGACATACGCATGCGGACAGCGGATAGCTCCGAAAAAGCAGGGGTTAGGCCATCGTCATCCGGTTCTATCTCCTCATCTCGATCGGCTTCAGCAAACAGTTGTTCACGAGGATATATAATTTGGATTGCTTTCCAGGACCGGAATTTCTTCCTCTTCGTCCGACGGCACAGAATGGTTGCCATCACTATCATCTTCCGAACTCGGAGAAATGGAGCTGCAGCGTGAGGAGTTCCCGGATTTATCAGAACTTTCCTGAGAACACAAGGAGAGGGTGTCCGAGTCGCCGTCATGATCTGTGTGAGCGTACAAAGCGAATGCAGCCTGAGAAGGGGTTATCGAATCTGAGGCGGGGGAAAAAGCATCTGTATCCTCCACAAGATCATTTAAAAAATTGTGGTGCCCGGGTGGTTCAGCGCTCGGAGATGTCGTCAAAGACGGGAATGATGCTGGGCGAGACCTGGCCGCAGAAGCTTCATTCGCATCAACTTGCAAATGATTTCTACGGGTGGCTGGGAGTTGAGGGATTTTACCCCTGCATTGAAAGCATGGGCAAGACCGAGAAGCCATAGAAATAAAAGCTCTCAGTTGGCCATGGCGATGGGGAGATTGACATGGCAGAGAGCAACAGGTTTTGATGTGTACGTATGTAGCTATATGGTGCGCACGCGGAGGAGCAGGCCTGAGCGCACAGGTTATGTGTTGCAAAATATAATAGGTCGTTCACGATAGCCTTTTTTCCTTCCTTTTTGCTCCCTTTTTTGTATTTCCTCCGTTTTTTTTTTCGGATTTTTTTCCCCCCTTTTCAGTTTTAACATGCAACAAGGGTGTAAATCCAAAAATCTAGGTCCAACGGGTAATATTGGATGATATCAGAAAAAAAAGGAAGCAAAAAAGGGCCGAAAAAAGGCTACTGTGAACGTTCCGGTTTTCAGCTCCCTTTTTTGTCCCTTTTTTGCTCCTTTTTCTCTCCCTTTTTTTCATTCCAGAGCAAGTATGCAGCTATGGAGCACATTGAAGGCCATGTATATATTTCCTGCAACTTTCCGACTCGGAGGTTCAGCGGTGATGTGATTACATAACCCTGATCTCTCTCAGTGACACAAACACATATCTTTCATGCTATCTGTCGCTCCACGAGCGGAACTGCTACAGGAAAGGGACCAGCTGTTTGAAGGAGAGGCAAGCAAAAAGGGGAGCAAAAAGGAAAGCAAAAAGGGAGCAAAAAAGGGTAACCGTGAACGACCCTAATGTAATCTGAAGGTACAGTTCAAGTTTAAGTGCGACATAGCCTGCCGGCTGGCCATCAAAGTGATTGACGGCCAATGGCCGGAAAAGTGGCCGAAAACGTGTGATCGGCCACTTGACGGCCAGCCGAAAATCCGGGCTGAAACGCAGATCGTCGGCCTTATCGGCAGCCGTCTTCATTTTTCAGACAAAGTGGGAACCTTGTGGACAGCCATGAATCGGAAAACGGGTCATGATACACTCCGAAAAATCGGAAGTTTCGGAGGCCCTGATAACGTTCCCGAAAACTAAAGGAGGAACTGGGTAGGTGCTCCTAGTTTCAGGGTACATATAGATATACGCAGGTACGAGCACTTTTTTGTTGTAGCGTCTGTTTATAAGAGAATAATATAGATAGTATGTCGAAGAAACCCTGAATCATTTCCCACCGATTCCCCACTACCATTCACCATGGCAAGCGCACTGATTCGCCTCTTCTCCCAGTTTCTCTTTAGCCTCTATACCTCTCTCCTTGGCCTCTACACCGCCCCACTGCCAGCTCCTCCACCATATGTCGCGCCGCCAGCCTCGAAAGAGAAATGTACGTATCTAGATGCTGTGGTGTTTCAGAATGCGCGCTGACCTCGTCGAAGTGGAATACGCCGACCTCGCTATCATCGATCTATCGAAGGCGGAAACCGAGGCCGGACGCAAAGCCCTTGCTGCCGAGGTGGTTCAGGCGATGACCACCCACGGTTTCTTCTATGTTGTCAATCACGGGTACACGCAAGAACAGGTGAGCGAGCTTAAACGCAATCGGTCTCTATGATATTCAACCTTCTTCGCTCCTCGCAGACAACGCGTGTTTTCAGCATCGCCAACGTCACGTTCAATAACGTCGATGACGAGGAAAAGAAGACATATACCGGCCAATCAGCGACGGTGTATGAAGGATATAAGCCACGACAAACCTGGGTGCGGAACTTCCTGTCATTTCTACTCTGTCGAATATTGAAGCAATGCGCAGAAAATTCAAGACGGCGTCCAGGACCAGATCGAGCATTACAACAGTGGGTGATCTTGTTCTTGAATGTTGTTTCATGTGCTCAACTACTTGCGCTAGTCAACCGCAACGTGCGAAAGCGCGAGCATCCACAGGCGTTGCGGCCTTATCTCGATGAGATCCAGGCATTTGCGCACCATAACCACTTCAACATCCTGCATCCGATCCTCAGGTTGTCTCAGATTTTCTCTTCGGCCATGCGAGCTCAAATAAAATTATTGTAGGCTCTTGGCGCTGGGGTTAGAGTTGCCTGAGGATACGCTGGTTAATCAACACCAATTCGACGCCGTCGGTGAAACATCTGGTATGTCTCCCGTTGAGTTCTGTCGCGAACGCCGCGTGCTCAAAGACATTTCCACAGCTAGGTTCATGAAGTAGTACGTTATTTTCTCGAGACTTACTGCCGGGCCAATCATTTTTTTTTTGTCCAGCTTCCCTCGCTCTGAAGAGGAAGAGCAGCGCACGAAGCAGGTATGGCTCAAAGGGCACACAGGTATGCGGCCCTCGACGTTGTGCATCTCATATCTACGTGCTTACGTCCTTGACATCCGCAGATATCGGCTCTGTGACGATCCTCTGGTCTCAGCCTATCGGGGGCTTGCAGATCCTGCCTCTGGATGGGGTTTGGCGTTGGGTCCGCCATATGGATAATGCTTTGGTATGTCTCAGCCTTGCTGGACAACTCTCACTTTTAATTTTATTCCTTCAGGTCATCAACGCGGGCGATGTTTTGACTTTCTTGTGTGGAGGATTTTATCCCGCCACGCGGCACCGGGTGAGTCCACGGATTACTTCTCGTCGAGACGCATATTTATTTAATGAGTCAACCAGGTCATCCAGCCGCCTGCCGACCAAACCAACCTCCCGCGTCTCGGGGTGTTTTATTTCTCCATGGCAAACGACGATGTCAAGCTTATCCCTCACGAGGAGAGTCCGGTTCTCCAGCGCGTTGGGATCCAGCGACTCTGCAGCAACAAAGAGGCGCCAACCATGGAGGACTGGCGCAAGAACCGCACCGTCGCGTATGGTACAAGTCAGCTTGTTCGTAGTGCTCAAGAGAAGGGGGTGGAAGAAGAGGTTATCAACGGTGTAGTTGTGAAGCATTACAACTGACGGCGTTCCCATCTCATATCCATGCGGTCCCTTTTATGATTTTTGTTGAAATTTTGTTATATGTAACCAGCGTTCTGATCTAACCTTTTCGTTCTTTTACCGAAAGCTTGGACGTGAAAGCGATAAGTGTTCGGGATGTAATAAAAACTGTTTAAGGTTTCGTTACGCTGGTCACAGTTTTTCCTCAATTTCAACGCATTGCCATCGCCAGTTGATGGTGGCGTGGGAATCGATCACGCGTATATAAAAACGCGCAAACGCGCAAATCTTTTCTTTCTTCCCTCTACAATCTACCATCATGTCCGCCGCTCAGACTATCCCTTTTCCTGTCACCTCTATGCTCGAGTCCTCCGTTTCTCGTAAGGAAAACACGCCTCTCAACGCGCCTCTCAAGCAGGTCGCCTTGCTGAGCGCGTTAGACAAAGGAATCACAAAGGGCAGAAAGCGCACAATCACGCTCGTCAACGGCGGTCAGCATGCGCGCGATTTCGTCCTCGACGCGTCTCTGACTTCTGAATCCCTCTAGATGAGGTTGATCTGACCGCGTCTGTCCCTGTCACTCCTGAGGCACGCTCCCATCAGATCACGTATACGCGTCTTTCCATTTTCTGACGCGTTCCCCAGGTCCTCGACGCTATGAGACTCCGAATAATTCAGGTGCCGTAGATTTCAATTCGTCGAGGGACGCGTGCTGACCAGTCATTAGCTCGAAGACGAGCTGGCGACACCCCCTCCCGCAAAACGCGCCAAGACGAGCGCCAGCGCCTCTGCGGTCGCATCCATGTCCGCAGCACCCACAGCGTCGTCAAGCAAGGCTGACGAAAAGAAGCGCAAAATGCAGGTCAAGAAAATCTTTGACCGGTGCGCCCATTCCACACTTTACCTGATCATGACAACCCAACTAAAGCTTCTCTCCAGGCTCAAGAAGGAGTGCAAATCCGACGCGGTCAAATTCCAGGGCTCCGTGAAGAGCATCAAATTCGACGAGGTTCTCGAGCAGACCGAGTTTGAAACGCTCTTCGGCGGCAAGGGGCGCCTCGTGCAGCCGACCCCGCAGAACAAACCCAAAAGCACTGTGACGATCATCGAGCTTGTGCGTTGACGCGCTGTCCTATCTTCCGGACGTGGCGGCTGACTTGCATTGGCAGAATACCGCCGCGCACCTGCAGAGTTTCTTTGGGGACGAACTTAAGCCGCTCAAGGGAAACCACTGGAGCAGGGGTGGTGCGTGCACTGTTCCTCCTCACTTCTATGAATCTTAAGTCACGACTGATCGCAGGAGTCCCGACCCGCGGCTTCGGCTTTTTCGGCGGCGGCGGCGGGTTCTCCAAGTCGGTCAAGCACGGCACGGTCGACGTATCCATCCGCGCCGCCGAGATCAGCTACTCGAAGAACAACCTCAAGTGCACGCTCAAGTTTGAGGTCGGGCAGGTCGGCGGGGGCGGGGGCTATGACAGCGACGACTATTGAGGCGTCCACCCCAAGCGACGGGTCGAGAGCGAGGTGTGGGCACAGGCCGGCCCCGCCTCGCATATAAAATATGGTGCGTCACGTTACATTCCCTCATTGCGGGAGTTCTGATCCTGGCTCTAGAAATCGCGTGCTTAATGCCCCGCTTTCTTTTTACGTTCGTATAAAGCTCTGTATGTCTATGTAAAGTTTTTTTTTATGTTCGCATGGAATCTGTTAATACCCCTCGCTTCCATCCGTGAATGTTTTTTTTTCGCAGTAGTATATGCTACATGCTACATCACAGTCTCCGGTCTGATCTCTCCTCCATTCCCCCAAAGGCAGCTCTCGAAAAATACCGGAGATAAAATCCCTGGTACGCTTGGCCGAACCGTCGGAGACAATTCCGACCGACGAATCAAAGGTGCAGCAAGTTACTTGAGCACGCCAACGCCTCTGTACGCCGGCCTACGAGCGAAATTCATCGGCCCACAGTGGGATCGCGACGAGTCTGTGAGGCACCTGCGAACGCGTACTCTTGAGCGAACGTACTAAATGGCTTAGAGATGATTCAAGAATTTGAGCTCGTTGTCGATGCTCAGGTCTTAGGAATTCTGCGAGGTTTAATGTCATTGCTGCCGTGCTGGTGTCCTGATATGTTTCTGTTCAAGAGTTTTCCATCCTCACTGGCCAGTTTTTATGTTCAGGCATAGTGCGGTTCGCCTCATGGGCTTCTGGACCATCAATATTCAGCCTTGGATGTTTATTCTCTGAACGACGTCCGCTGGAATATGTTCGTGTCGTATTTCTTTTTTTGCCGCCACTGTATGTACCCAGAGCCACGCTCGCCGTGCAACAAGTGTAATAAATGTCTAAAATAATGGTTGAACAAAATCAACCCAACCTTCTGTCCGGTTGGCTTCATCAAACATTCCCAGACACGTCAAGAAAGCCCAAGAAAGATCTTCCTCTAAACTGGTGCACTCATTCAGGGCAAGTAGAGCGTCATTTACCCAAGTGGCGCGTACATAATTGCATGTTCAAGTGAACTTGGGACGTGCAAAGTTGGCCGCCAGCTTTCAATTTTGAGCTCCCGCGGTTTTTTGGATGAAACGGCTCGGACTCGGTGGTTGAGTAGCCTGTTTCCGTATGGCAGCACTGATTCCTCGGTTTGTTTAATGAAAAAAACCTGGTTCCACCCTCAATTCGTTGTTTCATGTCGGAACATGGCCTTTTTGGGCCAGTGTTTGTGGGAATCCCACAGATTGCGCAAGTTTCTGCGAGGGACACAAGGAAATTGTGCAATATAGTCCGTAGAGAATCCTAGGACAAAAAAGCCGTGTGCAAGCTGAAAATTTGGTTTTTGTGTTCGCTGAAAGCCACTGGTGGCGCCAATCCCATATCCGCATCGGAGTCATTCATAATTAAAACGACTTTCTCATACCGGAACGACGATTCCTTCCGACGCTTGTGTACCCGACTGTGAATATTCAAATCTGCCAAATGAGACACAATTGAACATGCCGGACTAGCTTCCGGCGTCATTGATGTCATGTCGCTCCAAACTCAGGAATGGCTTCATATATTCCGACAGACATCTCGGACGATAGGACAAAGGTCCACCGATGGCCATGGCCGAATGGCTTTGTAAGATCTCCGTGTGGAAATGGTCGAGCCTTGAAGCAGAAATGAGCGAACCCCTGCGAGAGAAAACTATCGAAAGGAAACAGATTGAGCCGCGTTCTGCAAGTCGCTTGTTGAAAGGAACGCCGACGGTGAACTCCGGCCCGATGCATTTCGTGATCGCTTGATCACGCTGTGACAGTGTCACAGCCCTCACCTTTCTGCACTCCACACCCCACTTTGCTCTGTGATCTGCAGCTGAAGCCAATATTACAGAACAGGTTTGGCAGTAACGGCAATACGCTACTGCAAAGCACTGCGAGACTGTTGACTCGGAAGTTGGTCTCTAGTACAGTACGAGTCGGTACGACAGATTCGGACAGAATCAACTCAAAACATGAACCATCCTGCCTTTCCCGACCGCCAGTCCTTCAATTCCTTTAGCTTAGACTGGCCTTTGGTCTCGCTACTTTTTCGAAGTGCTGTTCGTAATTTTATCAGGTCATAGGCCCGCTCGCCCTCTTCTCCGGACCCAGGCTGTCAACTCTCGTGTCACAGATCTTTTCAATTCTTCTAAAATATCTCTACGGAGCCTTTTTTTAAGCTGCTTCAACTCCGATCCAGGACCTATGCCGAAATCTGCCGCTCCCGCACAATCACTTCTCTCTTTGCTTCTGCTTCGTATACGGGTCATGGGAACAGTTCATCATCGGCCAATGACAGCTCCACTTCTCGCGGGATGGCCGGATAAATAGTCGCCGTTACCGGAGTGTCAGCCCACTAAACTGACCATTTACAACTGCCCATGGATGACCTGGCATCTCTTGTTTTGTATGGCGTGCTGGTTGTGGTTGCATTTGCAGCTTTCCGTAAAGCATTTTATGGCCGGACGGTGCGCAACTCTCAAGTTTTGCGAGAAAATATCTCATAATTTCCTCAGCTGGACGAGATCCCCATCGTCGGATCTTCTGGGTTTCTTTCCAGCTATCGAGATGCCTTCAAGTTCCTGGTGAATGCTCCGGAATTGGTCCAGCGCGGATACGACCAGTATCCCGACGGAATCTTCCGGATCGCGCGTCTATATTACTGGCAATATGTCGTGTGCGGTCCTAAGCTTATCAAGGACATCGGCAGCGCGCCAGATAACATCATCTCGTTTCGGGAGGCCATTGAAGAGGTGCCGCATATTTCTGTTCTCACTCGCTATCTTTCTCAACCAGGTTGCCAACAGACCCTCCAAGGTTTACTGTGCTTTGTTTTTTCCCATCGAAAAAAATTTAACCGCATATCCAATAGGGAAGTATACTATGGGTCGTGCTTCGAGTGAGCAATGAATGGCCCTACACTCTTTTCTCGATTCTCATGTTTCCTCAGCGGACAATCCCTATCATGTGCGCACCATCCGCACCAGCCTCACCAGAAATCTGCATGCGTGTTTTCCGGACGTCAGAGATGAGATCGTTTGCGCTTTCAACGATGTTCTGCAGTTGCAGGGATCAGGTGCGGACGAACCTCATCCGTTACTCCCTCATTTTCACCGTTCTAAATACCTGACTCAGAATGGAAAACTCTGCCGGTGCTTCCCACAACGATGCCGATCGTGGCGCGCGTCAGCAATCGTCTCTTCGTGGGGCTTCCCCTATGTGCAGTTCTTCGTCCACCTGCGCTTGCTCCGACTGATTGCATCCAGGCAGAAATAAAGCCTATCTCGAGAATAATGTTAAACACACAATCGACGTCATTCGCAGCGCCGGGAGAATTACGTTATTTCCGCCATTCCTCCAACCGCATGTAGCTTTCAAACATTCATCATGCGATGATTGACACAGAGTTATATCTAGGCTCGTCGGTTCCTTGATTCCCCGCATAAAGACGAGCTACGCCACGGCTCTGAAATTTTTAGGTCCCCTGATCGAAGACAGGCTTTCAAAGGAAAGAGAGTTAGGGCCGGACTGGCCTGGGAAGCCTGTGAGTTGTTCAGCGACGTCTAACGACTGGGCTTATCATTTTGTGCAGAATGATCTCATTTCATGGCTGTTGGAGATCGCCGAAGGCGAACAGCGCACCGCACCTGCACTCACACTGCGCGTACTACTGGCGAACATGGCGGCCATCCACACTTCTTCCATGGTGCGCTTGCTCAATCTCGGTGGAACAATGTTATGCATCTCTCGTTTCGTAGGCCTTCACTCACGCGGTCTTCGATCTGGCGACGTACCCAAAGTACTTGCTGCCCATGCGCGAAGAGGCAGAACGCGTCGTCAAAAAGGAGGGCTGGACAAAGGCCGCGCTGAACAGCATGGTCAAGATCGACAGCTTCCTTCGCGAGTCGCAACGCATCAATAGCAACGGACCACGTATGTATCTGCACCTGTCAACTGCCCTCTTTCTGTGCTGACGCTAAACTACCCCAAACAGTTGGCATGTCGCGCAAGGTCGTCGCGAAGGACGGCTTCCGTTTCTCCGATGGCACCGTCTTACCGCATGGCGCTTACTTGAGCGTCGCCGCGCAGGCAACACACTATGATGAGTGTAATGCGTTCTATTTTTCCTCGACTGTGCATTGCCTAATTATTTTTGACTAGCGAACTACGAGAACGCAGCAACGTTCGACGGGTTCCGCTTTGCGCACGAGCGGGCGGAGCACGCGTCCCACCACGATCCCAGCGACAGCCAGGATATCTTCAAGCGCCATATGATCTCCACCGCCGTGGATCACCTGCCCTTCGGGACAGGGAAACACGCTTGCCCCGTAAATATCAATTTTGGATATATTGAACCGTCCTTGACGATGACAATTGGAACAGGGACGGTTCTTCGCAGCGACGGAGCTGAAAGCCATGCTAGCGCATCTGGTGATGAACTACGATGTCAAGGCGGGGGTGCAGGGCGTGCGACCGCCGGACGACATCTTCGGCATAAGGATAACTCCCAGTGCGACCGGGAAAGTGTGCTTCCGGAAGAGAGAGTAGGATATAATATGCAATGTTCTCATCTTGGATACGTATGTACTAGTATGTTCAGGCCTCTTGTTTGATGGGGATGAATGGTCTGGATGAGTGATCTCAAATTTCGAAAGGTTTGGGTTGCCAACAATGGTTCCAACCCGGAGAATCATTCCATGCGAAACTCGAATTGTCCTTGGTCTCCTCTGTTCTTGTCCAGCCAGGGAGCACATTATTGTTCTGAAAACAGCAGCAATTTGAACAGAACTGTTGAACCATCTATGATTTTATTTACACCAAAGAACCCAGATATCGCCAGCAATGTCGTCCAGTTTCTGATGGATATTTCGGCATCACTTCAGACGGTCGAAAATCCAGTGCTGGATGCTGCCCTTCTGAACATATTGCCGTTTTTCGCCGCAAATTTTGACCTGAAAGTATCTACGAGGACCTTGTTAGACGGATGTACTTCCCGTTTTGTCGACGTCGAAAATCGCGGCCTTGTTGAAGAAGCCAACCAGACGGGAAACTGGGTTCATTATCTTCGGCCATTATTTTAGCCATCCGTTTGTTGCATATCCTAGTTCAGATCTAGTATCTTCACAGGAGATCTAGACGTATAGTTGGGTGTCTAGCTTGGACATCCATTTGTTGCACATTAGACCTCGCCTGTCTGAAGGCTGCGCGTTACATTCATAGACCTCCAGTTTAACTCTCTCGCAATAGGTAAGCAATCAAATTGAAATACGTATATCTTGTCCGTGTCATCCTGGTATATATATATATATATATCCTTCACTGTCTCTTCCTGAAACACACCTTTCCGCTCGCACTCGGCGCGATCCTCGTCCCGAACACATCATCCGGCGGGCGCACCCCCTCCACCTCCGCCTTGATATCGTACTCGAGTACCAGATGCGCTAGCATCGCCTTCAGCTCCGTCGCGGCGAAGAATCGGCCCTGTTCCGATCGTAAGTTAAAAAATTCACGGATCGTTCGGAAGAAAAAGAAAATCAAGTTGAGATTCGCAGTTACTCACTGGGCAAGCGTGTTTCCCCGTCCCGAACGGCAGGTGGTCCACAGCGGTGGAGATCATGTGCCGTTTGAAGATATTTTGCACATTAGCATCGTTAGCATCGTGCTGGGCCACATGCTCAGCCCGCTCGCGGGCAAAGCGGAACCCATCGAAGGTTGCGGCGTTCTCGTAGTTCGCTGGGAAAACGGAAAGCATTAGGGATCGCACTTGACCGGTTGGATGAGGAGAGTGCATTACACTCATCGTAATGCGTCGCCCGCGCAGCGACGCTCAGGTACGCGCCGCGCGGAACGACGGTGCCGTCAGAGAAGCGGAAGCCATCCCTCGCGACGACTTTGCGCGACATGCCCACTAGCTCAGTGTCAGTACAGATGAAGGGCAGGTGACAGGTGCAGATACATACGTGGTCCGTTGTTATTGATGCGCTGCGACTCGCGCAGGAAGCTGTCGATATTGAACATGCTGTTTAGGGCGGCTTTCGTCCAGCCCTCTTCATTAACGACGCGTTCCGCCTCTTCGCGCATGGGCAGGAGGTACTCTGGGTGAGCCGCCAGATCGAAGATCGCGTGGGTGAAGGCCTGCGCGGTCGAGAGATACATAAAGTTTAGTTGTTCAGCAGCGGTAAGTGGTTATTCAATGACAGCCGAGCGCGCGCACCATGGAGGAAGTGTGGATGGCTGCCATGTTCGTCGATAGTACGCGCAACGTGAGTGCCAGCGGCGTGCGTTCTTCGCCCTCTGCGATCTCCAAGAACCACGAAATGAGATCATTCTGCGCAAGAAATTAGCTATCAGCCCAATTGAGAAATAGTTGAACAATTCACCGGCTTTCCCGGCCAAGCCGGACCGAAATCTCTTTCCTTTGCCAGCCTCTCTTCAATGAGTGGACCCAAGAATTTCAGAGCCCTCGCATTGCTCGTCTTCTTGCTCGAAATAAAGGGCCCGACGAGCCTACAACAATTTCTGCGTCATTTTCATAAATTATATGTGGAAAGCCACTACTTGCGGTCGGAGGAACGGGGGCCATAAGCCAATTAACGTGGCACTGCGCATGACGTCGATTGTGTGGCGGATGTTGTTCTCCAGGAAGCGTTTATCTCTGCCTGCGTAGAATCAAATTAGTCGGAGAAATATAAAGCTTGTATAGGCCGAAGGAGGAGAAGTTCACATAGGGGGAGGCCAACGAAGAGACGGTTACTGACGCGCGCTACGATGGACATCGTCGTGGGTAGCACCGGCAAGGTTTTCCATTCTGGGTTGTGTAAGCTAGAACGGTGAGGCATGAGTTTTAGCGCACCCGATCCCTGCAGCTGCAGAACGTCATTAAAAGCGCAAACGATCTCATCTCTGACGTCCGGAAAACACGCGTGCAGATTTCTGGTGAGACTGGTGCGGATGGCGGCCTCACTAGTGGTTTTCCACTAGAGGGCACGTCCGATTAAAAGGGTGCGGACAGAAGCCATGACCCACCTATGGCACGACCCATGGTGAGCCTTGCTACAAATATCATGATCTTTCTTATGTCTAATAAGGGGGGGAGAAAGGCCACACACTTTGGACGATCTGTTAACTGTAATTAATGGATGGTCACTGTACGATATATGAAAATATATGCGCACCTCTTCAATCGCTTCGTGAAACGATATGACGTTCTCTGGCGCGCCGCCGATGTCCTTGATGTATTTAGAACCACACACAACATATTGCCAGTCATATAACCGCGCGATGCGGAAGATTCCCTCGGGATATTGGTCGTATCCGCGCTGGACCAGTTCTTGACCGTTCACCAGGAACTTGAAGGCATCTCGATAGCTGGAAAGAAATCCAGCAGATCCGACGATTGGGATCTCGTCCTGCTGAGCGGGTAAGAGACGTGTTCCTGCAAGACTCGAGTGTCGCCGACCTTCTGGTACAATCTTTGACGGAAAAAAGCGAATGCAATCACAATGAGAACGCCAGACAGAATAAGAGGTTTCACGTCGTCCATGAGCAGATAGCCGTGGGTGTGAGTAGTTGACTTGGTTTAAGAGAGGAGACGGGCCTATGACCTGATAAAAATTACGTGGTGCGCTTCGAAAAGTTGCCAAGCTTTGACTTTGAGGGAGAAGACCGACAGAGACTGACAGTCCAAAGGAAGTGCCGGTACGGAGTCGGCTTAACCGCGAAGCATCCAGCCCAGGCAGCCCTTGCTCCGGCCAGTGACCAGTGAGTGTTTGGCCGTGGTAACGCCGCCCTAAGTGGTCTCTGTCCTCATAAGGAGTCCGAGGCAGTAAGCTTGAGTGGAAGATAGTACTTAAGTGGAAGATGAGTTTTTCTGGAAGGCTTGTCGCCCTCTGCCACGCTGTCGCTGCAGTCGCTGCCGGTGATCGCCGCGGGCTCTCCAAATTTAACCGTGGTTACTTGAGCTGTGCTGCGAAGAATACCGCATCTTGAATGAAATCAGGTATAATTTTCATCTGAGAGCTGGAAGGCCATTCAGTTGAACAGATGGAGTACATGAAACTTTTGTACTCGAACTCCCTGTGCGCAGATCAAATGTCGAATTTTGAAAGGATTGGGTTGCATGCAGCGATTCCCAACCCACCTTTAAATTTGAGCTTTCAATTAGAGCTTGATCCTTTCGCATAATATGAAGAATAAGTTTCTTCAAATTTCCGTCAAGGTTCTTGGGGCCTCAAGTATCCTTGACAATGCATTCTAGGTTACGCTTTATTACCCTGCTCATTCAGCCAAAAGACAGCAAGGGAAACAATGAGTGCCAGCTGCAAATTCGTGATGCTCCATGAGACGTCCTGGGAAATGTCCTCATGGAGGCCCAATGACGCAGTTTGATGGTCTTCATCTAAACAAGACTCGTCGGCATCTAGAAATTGATTATTTCATTAGCAAGGAAAAAACCGTTGCTGGGGATTGTTTGACTCACCGCAGGAAAATTTAAATGACCATCTGAATCCCGCTCCGCAGATATGTGATAAAGTGGGTGCTCAAAACGGCGAGCGACTTCCTGGCTATCAGGATCATAGCTCTTGGCTTGATGGAATTTCCGCAGTCCAGCGTAAACACTGGCATCCCAGTACCGTCCCACGAGGTACATACGGAGCGCTATTGAGGGAAACCCGAGAAGTGTTCAAAATCCTCCATGCTAAGCCGGTCGACACCCGCTGGATCGAAAGACCAATATGCCGGACAGGCTGGCCATCTGAATGACGATGACCCGGCGCAAAAGTCTCTGTCTGGACACATGAACAAGAATGCCATGGCAGGGTCAGAGTCTTCCGTAGTCGCCGAGTTCGTGATCTCGAAATAAACATCGTCCGCAAGAGCTGTTGAACAAGTTGCTGTAAGTACCGGGACAATGAAACAACCATGCATTAAAAAATGTACCATAACTTTCGAGCTCCGATGTGATCCCGAGACTCCTGAAAATATGGTTCGCTTGACTGACCCAGGAATCGAAGTTCAGCAGCAATTTGAAGAGAACTGTTGAACCATCTATGATTTTATTTACACCAAAGAACCCAGATATCGCCAGCAATGTCGTCCAGTTTCTGAGGGATATTTCGGCATCACTTCAGACGGTCGAAAATCCAGTGCTGGATGCTGCCCTTCTGAACATATTGCCGTTTTTCGCCGCGAATTTTGACCCTGAAAGTATCTACGAGGACCTTGTTAGACGGATGTACTTCCCGTTTTTTCGACGTCGAAAATCGCGGCCTTGTTGAAGAAGCCAACCAGACGGGAAACTGGGTTCATTATCTTCGGCCATTATTTTAGCCATCCGTTTGTTGTCTAGTATCTTCACAGGAGATCTAGACGTATAGTTGGGTGTCTATCTTGGACATCCATTTGTTGCACGTTAGACCTCGCCTGTCTGAAGGCTGGGCGTTACATTCATAGACCGTCCAGTTTAACTCTCTCGCGATAGGTAAGTAATCAAATTGAAATACGTATGTTTTGTCCGTGTCACAGCTTGGTATATGTATATTCCTCACTGTCTCTTCCTGAAACACACCTTTCCGCGCGCACTCGGCGTGATCCTCATCCCGAACACATCATCCGGCGGGCGCACCCCCTCCACTTCCGCCTTGACATCGTACTCGAGTACCAGATGCGCTAGCATCGCCTTCAGCTCCGTCGCGGCGAAGAACCGGCCCTGTTCCGATCGTAAGTTAAGAAATTCACGGATCGTTCGGAACAAAAAGGAAATCAAGTTGAGATTCGCAGTTACTCACTGGGCAAGCGTGTTTTCCCGTCCCGAAGGGCAGGTGGTCCACGGCGGTGGAGATCATATGGCGTTTGAAGATATCTGATTCGTTAGCATCGTGCTGGGCCACATGCTCAGCCCGCTCGCGGGCAAAGCGGAACCCATCGAAGGTTGGGGCGTTCTCGTAGTTCGCTGGGAAAAACGAAAAGCATTAGGGATCGCACTTGACCGGTTGGATGAGGAGAGTGCATTACACTCATCGTAATGCGTCGCCCGCGCAGCGACGCTCAGGTACGCGCCGCGCGGAACGACGGTGCCGTCAGAGAAGCGGAAGCCATCCCTCGCGACGACTTTGCGCGACATGCCCACTAGCTCAGTGTCAGTACAGATGAAGGCAGGTGACAGGTGCAGATACATACGTGGTCCGTTGTTATTGATGCGCTGCGACTCGCGCAGGAAGCTGTCGATATTGAACATGCTGTTTAGGGCGGCCTTCGTCCAGCCCTCTTCTTTAACGACGCGTTCCGCCTCTTCGCGCATGGGCAGGAGGTACTCTGGGTGAGCTGCCAGATCGAAGATCGCGTGGGTGAAGGCCTGCGCGGTCGAGAGATACATAAAGTTTAGTTATTCAGCAGCGGTAAGTGGTTATTCAACAACAGTCGAGCGCGCGCACCATGGAGGAAGTGTGGATGGCCGCCATGTTCGTCGATAGTACGCGCAGCGTGAGTGCCAGCGGCGTGCGTTCCTCGCCCTCCGCGATTTCCAAGAGCCACGAAATGAGATCATTCTGTGCAAGGAGATTAGCTATCAGTTTCGTTGAGAAATAGTTGAACAATTTACCGGCTTTCCAGGCCAAGCCGGACCGAAATCTCTTTCCTTTGCCAGCCTCTCTTCAATGAGCGGACCCAAGATTTTCAGAGCCCTCGCATTGCTCGTCTTCTTGCTCGAAATAAAGGGCCCGACGAGCCTACAACAATTTCTGCGTCATTTTCATAAATTATATGTGGAAAGCCACTACTTGCGGCCGGAGAAACGGGGGCCATAAGCCAATTAGCGTGGCACTGCGCATGACGTCGATTGTGTGGCGGATATTGTTCTCCAGGAAGCGTTTATCTCTGCCTGCGCAGAATCAAATTAGTCAGAGAAATATAAAGCTTGTATAGGAGAAGTTCACATAAGGGGAGGCCAACGAAGAGACGGTTACTGACGCGCGCTACGATGGACATCGTCGTGGGTAGCACCGGCAAGGTTTTCCATTCTGGGTTGTGTAAGCTAGAACGGTGAGGCACGAGTTTTAGCGTACCCGATCCCTGCAGCTGCAGAACGTCATTAAAAGCGCAAACAATCTCATCTCTGACGTCCGGAAAACACGCATGCAGATTTCTGGTGAGACTGGTGCGAATAGCGGCCTGAGAATAGTGGTTTTCCGCTAGGAGGGCCCGACCGATGAGAAGGGTGCGGACAGTAAACCATGACTCACCTAGGGCACGACCCATGGTGAGTTTTACTACAAATATCAAGATCCTTCTTATATATGAGGGAGAAAAACAAGGCAACACACCTTGGACGCTCTGTTAACGGTAATTACTTAATGGATTGTCATACTATATATGAAATATACGCGCACCTCTTCAACCGCTTCGGTAAACGATATGACGTTCTCTGGCGCGCCACCGATTTCCTTGATGTGTTTAGGACCGCACACAACATATTGCCAGTAATACAACCGCGCGATGCGGAAGATTCCTTCGGGATACTGATCATATCCGCGTTGGACCAATTCCGGGGCGTTCACCAGGAACTTGAAGGCGTCCCGATAGCTGGAAAGAAATCCAGAAGACCCGACGATGGGGATGTCGTCCTGCTGAGGGGGTAAGAGATGAGTTCCTGCAAGACTCGAGAGTCGCGCACCGTCTGGCCATACAATCTTTGGCGGAAAAAAGCGAATGCAACCACAATGAGAACGCCAGACAGAACAAGAGGTTTCACGTCGTCCATGAGCAGATAGCCGTGGGTAATAATGCGAGTAGTTAACGTGGTTTAAAAGAGGGAGACGGGCCTATGACCTGATAAAGATTACGTGGTGCCCTTCGAAAAACTAGCGAAAACTAGCGAAACCAGCGAAAACTGGCGAAGCTTTGACTTTGAGCGAGAAGACTGCCAGAGACTGACAGTCCGAAGGAAGTGCCGGTAAGGAGTCGGCTTAACCGCGAAGAATCCAGCCCTTGCTCCGGCCAGTGAGTCAGTGTTTGGCCATGATAACGCCGCCATAAGTGGTCTCTGTCCTCATAAGGAGTCCGAGGCAGCAAGTACTCAAGTGGAAGATGAGTTTTTCCAGAGTCTAAGAGTTAGGTCTATCGGGGATGTTTACATCCTAAGTCTTTTAGACGTAGATAGATATCAAATTTGTAAACTTGTAAACTTCAAGGCTTGTCGCCTTGGCTTTCTGCCACGCTGTCGCGGCAGTCGCCGCCGGTGATCGCCGCGGGCTCTCCAAATTTAACCGTGGTTACTTGAGCTGTGCTGCGAAGAATACCGAAATCAGGTACAATTTTCATCTGAGAGCTGAAAGGCCATTCAGTTGAACAGATGGAGTACATGAAACTTTTGCACTCAAACTCCCTGTGCGTAGATCAAGTGTCGAATTTTGAAAGGATTGGGTTGCATGCAACGATTCCCAACCCACCTTTTTGAGCTTTCAGTTAGAGCTTGATCCTTTCGTATAATATGAAGAATAGGTTTCTTCAAATATCCGTCAAGGTTCTTGGGGCCTCAAGCATCCTTGACAATGCATTCTAGGTTACGCTTTATTACCCTGCTCATACAGCCAAAAGACAGCAAGGAAAACAATGAGCGCCAGCTGCAAATTCGTGATGCTCCATGAGACGCCCGGGGGAATGTCCTTATGGAGGCCCAATGGCGCAGTTTGATGGTCTTCATCTAAACAAGACTCGTCGGCATCTACACATTGATTATTTCATTAGCAAGGAAAAAAACCGTTGCTGGGGATTGTTTGACTCGCCGCAGGCAAATTTAAAATGACCATCCGAATCCCGCTCCGCAGATATGTGATAAAGTGGGTGCTCAAAACGGCGAGCGACTTCCTGGCTATCAGGATCATAGCCCTTGGCTTGGTGGAATTTTCGCAGTCCAGCGTAGACACTGGCATCCCAGTACCGTCCTACGAGGTACATACGGAGCGCTATTGAGGGAAGCCCGAGAAGTGTTGCTTCCTCCATGCTAAGCCGGTCGACACCCGCTGGATCGAAAGACCAATATGCCGGACAGGCTGGCCATCTGAATGACGATGACCCGGCGTAAAAATCCCTGTCTGGACACAGGAACAAGAATGCCATGGCAGGGTCAGAGTCTTCTGCAGTCGCCGAGTTCGTGATCTCGAAATAAACATCGTCCGCAAGAGCTGTTGAACAAGTTGCTGTAAGTACCGGGAAAATGAAACAAGCATGCATTAAAAAATGTACCATAACTTTCGAGCTCCGATGTGATCCCGAGACTCCTGAAAATATGGTTCGCTTGACTGACCCAGGACTCGAAGTTTGGGTACCACATATGCAGCCTGGGAGGCGGAGTGATGTTTAATACATCAGCCGAGTTGAACCTTCCAAAATACACATCATTAATATTAGAGTATATCCACCATCCAAACGAGATGAAATACCGAGTCCAGCCGTTGGCCATAACCTCCCTGCTGCTCCACACCAACCACCACTGAAAACCCTCACATTCTCCAAGGATGCAATCTGATCATGAACGGCGGTCTTGGATTGATCGCTGGAAAATTGAATTACTGTTCCCAGATTCACCGTCGCTGGGTTGAGAATTAGGATACTCCGGGTCTGTGATAAATCCCAATAACAAAGCGAGTGATACTGCGGTAGTGTTAGAGCATCAATGGCCATGGCTTCTTGTTTCAACGCATCCAAGGAGGCGAACCCACGCCGGTGGGATACCTCACCCACCCGGGAATACCAGTAGACATTTTGACTCGGGACAAGGTCCGCGCAGAGCCGACCAGTCCTCCTGCATATCCACAGTGTGCAGTCTTCATGCCACTGGAACCATTGAGAGCGATCAGGCCCTCAGAGGACAGAACTCACAAGCGGCCGTTGAAAAATGGAGGAAAAATATTCCCCTGCCTCCTGCAACAGTGTCAATGAGCCTGCAAAACAGGGTCACAACTTTTCGTACTCGGTACGCATTACTCTCCAGACAAATCAGTGCTCGTAAAGTGGGCTCAAAGGATGGATAAACATACACAGTAGCCATATATATATACGGTCAAGATCGGTGAATGGCGATGGAGGGCCAGAAAATGTTCGAACGGTATCAAATCTAATGATAATTCAGCTCAAGTCGGTCTCAAGGTGACTCTGCAAAATCGAACACGGCACGCACCATCGTGAAAAACTGCCCCGTGTATCATAGATGACGCCGTTATACCACAAAGTTGGATGAAGGTCGGATGGCTGAGCCAAAGGGGGTTAATAAACATGCAAGGCAATACTACAACCGTCCCGTCCTTCTCACCGAAGCCAAGAATATCGTGAAATATCTACCTTCCATTCCTACCGAGGTCACATATATCAGAAAAATATCGGAAGGTAGCAGGAGCCCACCTCCTGTGCGCCGTCCCCTGGTACAAGGCCACCGTCATATTCGTTTTCTGGCCCTCGACCTTTGCAGAGTATACGCGCCGGGCAGAACCCCGTCCACGCAGGCGAGCGACGGAGAGCGATCCTCGATCCAATCGTATCTCTTCTTGGAGATATATATCTCCTAGCGCTATCATTCGAAAGTCTGCCAGATAATGAAATTCAGCCTTTTATCGGATGGGTGGGCAAAACCTACCGGGACCGGGAGAAGCAGCAGGCACGGTAGTGTAGTTGGAGATGTTGGTGAATGTCCCACCGGCCACGACGAAGTGCTGGGAGCCCGAGAAGATAGAGCCGCAGCCACCATAGCTAGAATAGAGAGACGCTGATCAGACACAACTCAGATCTCCGGTCTGTAACAGAGAGGTGCTCACGAGGCAGCCCTCGATCTTCGAAAATCGAGTGGGAGGTGCTTTCTGGAGAGTCATTATCCATGGCGAAGGGAAGGAAGAGGAAGAGATGTTATGCGTATGGACAGCTTTCGCATTTAAGAACCTAAAATAAACACGACAGCTGTTCCTTGACAGGCACAGCTGTGAGTCTTGAGATAAGTACGGCATCAGAGAAATAATTAACTGCATAACCATCTCTCGGGCTCGAGGTATGTGCTCAGCGTAGCTCTGAATCGCGTTGGTGCCTTTTGGAGAATGGGACGAAACTCATTGCAATCGAGGATGGTTTGACCGCCTGCTGGGCAGTACTAGGCCGTACTGGGATTTGGAATGTCACAGGTTTGGGACCGTGTCGCACCGTATCTGATCTTTCCTCGTGGTCCCACTGATATTTACAGTATTCACCGGCTTTCAAAATTCCAATCAAAAGGAACATCGGAAGTGTAGTTATATTCAACACTGCGGGAAAGTCGTTTTCGGTGAGAGAGATAGGATGAAAGAGGCGCATAACGCACGTAGAATTATGAAAACTATTGCTGAGAGTCGTCCGTGACGTGCGAGGAGGCACAATCGCTCAAATTGTCTTCACTGGCCTCATCGTCGAAGGAGAACTTGAGCGACATGGTCGGAAACGCATCGCGGTACATGCGTCTACTGAATGATCTTTCACCTCCGATGTGCACTTTTCGAGGCTTACAGCCTGATTTCGATAGAAATGAGGTCAGCGCGTCAATGGGGCTGGGTCCAAGTACAGGTTCCGAGATTCGAAGAGTCCTGAGAGCAGGGACGAGGAAGATGTCAGGATAGTGTGTCGGCGTTAGCTCGCCCTCTATATCCAAGGTCAATGAGTCCAAGTACCGCAGCGTGATATCATGCGGAGGAGTGGCATCATTGAACTCGAAGATAATGACCAGTTTGCATCGACGCAAATTGGGAGTCCGCGGTAATATCACCACATATTCAGATCGGTAAACGCCATCCAAGGTCAGGGACGCCAGTTGTGTCCACGGTAGATTGACGGACAAGGTTGTCGCATATCCTTCGAGAATGACTGTGCGTAGCTGAGGTGCCTCGCCAAATGCAATAACATCAGGATCCGGGTCACCCTCAAGTGACAAATGCAATTCCCGGAGTAGAGGCATCGGGCAATTAATGGTGGGGAAATGAGACGGAGACAGGTGAAGTTTTATGACATCCCAGCGTGCGAGGTGAGGTATAGCCGCTGCAAGGATTTCGGGTACATGCCGCGTCTCGTGATCTATTTGAATAGAAAGAGGGCAACCTCGAGACCTGCGCAGCCAGATGATCAATATCTGGACTTGTCGTTCGACGGGAATGTCGTTGTAGTGGCAGGATATAGCCCTCCAGAGCATGGGGGTGGCGAGAGATATTTCTCGCCATTGGCGACAAATACGAGTTAAAAGAGTTGGCGAGAGAATCCCTGTAAGTGGTGGGCAGAGGGGATAGATGGGCAGGAAATGGATGAAGATCTCGGAGACGATTTCACTCGGCAGCGTCAGGACCGGGTACTTGTAGGAGTCGAGGCGTTCCTGCGCTTGCACTTCCTCAATTCGTATTGCGGAAAGAGAGCGCTCAAGTGCTAAGATCGGGGTCTCGGGCACTGTGACCTGAGCACTTTCTGCTTCAAGCCTAGCGAGCATCGGGTTGCCACAACCCGCGCTCTATGCGAATGGGATTCAGTTCTGTGCAAGTGCGGAGTACCCGTTACTAACCTGAGTGATAGCTGCTTCTCCAGTGTTTTCTGGTTGAGCTCTAGGGAGAATCCTTGCAAAGGACGTTTTATAAAAGCTAGCTGAGCTGTTGCCGAAGAGCGTTTGAAATCGAGGTTCAGGGTTGGGTCAAGATTTTAGTATCTCGGTCGCTTTATTTTCCTCGTTTGTCTTGGTCGAGGCGGCCAGAGTTGAGAAACAGAAACAAGACGACGATGGAAGACGCAGAGACGCCGTGCACTGCCACTGATCTGACTTGCCTTTAACCGCCATCATCAGTGTGACAGCAGCGGCAATTTTTCTCTCCCGGTCTTTTATATTTGATTCCCAGAAGGATTTGGCTTGGATGGAACCCTTGAACCCAAAACTACCTCCAAAAACCGCAGATCCTCGACTGGCGGCCTCTTGCGAACTCCGCCGGCCACACGCAAACTTTTCCCCTTTCGACCTTACCACCCGGGATCGTGGTAGTCTTTAAAAGTTTCCTACTAACTTACCCCCGCTCTTCGGTATTCTTTCCCCACTCCTCTTGTGTCGAACCTGTTGCTAATGGCGAGCAATTGAATCATTTACACCCTCAAATATTCGTAGAGAGCGATCTGGGCGGAGATCACTAAGAACCACTCGGACCAGCAACTCGCCGCGCGACTCGAGCTCCTTAAAATGTGGCTAAAACGCTCTGGAAATCGTTCCCTATCCATCCACCTCACATACTTCCGGTCTAACACGCACCCGCTCGTGTCGAAGTACCCACTCGCGTCGCTGTTTCTTCTGCCTGTGGTAGGTCATCGCGAGCGCTGGGAACATGTCACCGTGTGCATGCACCTGCATCTCATTCTAGATGGCATGCCGGTGCCGCGCGATATAACCTTTGTCGCGGACGCTCTTTCCAAACCCTGAAGAGGGCCATTCCCACACGATATTTACTCAAATCGTAGGAATGTCGATTTGCAAAATGGCGAGCACCACTCTGGAACTGGATATTTGGAGCAGGTTTGCCCGCCTTTTGGATGGCGTCAACACTTCGAGGTTTTGATCGTCGTTCAAAACGAATAGTGAGTTCCAGGTATCGCTATTGTGGCGATATCTAACCCCGTATTATATGTATCATCTGAAATAACCCAGAGGCTTAGGCTTAATTCACTCGCAAGTATTAAGTTGATGGATTGACGATGGCTAGGAAGGACAACTACCAAACGCGCGAGAACAGTAGCGTTTTCTTTCACGAAACAGTGATAGTTGCCTGGCCCGAGCTGTCGAGCGCCTCCACCGCCACAATCTGGATAGGATATTCAATTATACTGGCCCACATCCGATGTCAAACGATTTACCTGGTAGTTGAGTGTACCCAGAGACATTCCAAGTGAAGCCCATGCGTTATATGGTTTTGAACCGTGACTGTTCCGCTGGTACGCTTGTTTTGGCGGACAGATATGTACTGCTGGAAGGTCGCGGTGCCTTGAATAGAGGCTGATTCACTTGTTGATGTTCATAGATATCGTATACGGATCCATCAGAGGTTACGGTGCCCTTGTGCGTGGTACTGGAGTCAATAGTGCCGAGGTTAAATTGACACTGTCTTCGTTGATGTAATATTCACCAGAGGGCTGGTAGACCAGCCTGTGGGCGGTTCACTGAGCGTCAACGACAGTAGTTCAGATATCGAGATCAAAACTAACCATAGACAGAGAGCAAAGCAGAAGCAGCAGGGTTGGGGCCAAGGAACCGCCGAAGTTGATCACCCTGAAATTTTTAAAATAGGTTTGGTACTTGTGAATGCGCATGCGTCACTATGCCATCTCACCTGGTTCTGCTTCCGGGGTTCCAAGACCAGCAACCAAGTCGCCGGAGCCGCTCCACTGGATCTCGTACTGTCCAGCGGCGATATTGGTGAAAACCGAGTTCGAATTTGCGGTGAAGTAGGAGTAGAAGAAACCGTCGAAGGTACCTTGGCCGGGTGATGTGGCTCGAGCAGTCAAGTTACTGCTTTGGGGTAGGCCCGGGAGGGCAGACACTCCTGCGACGCCGATTGCGATCACAGAAAGCAGGGATGTCAAGAAAACCATGGTGTTGAGTTGAAACCAATGTAATGAGCGAGCTCCTACCTACCTACCTACCAAGGTTGCCTTATAAGCATTCGGGTTGTTATAGGTACCGGTGAATATCGAACCCGAAGCTCTCCGCGGCGAAAATTGCATGGGAACGGAAAGTCGTTATGGGACAACCCCGGCAGCGTCTGGCAACCACTATAGACCCCGCACCATCACGCGTAGAGGGTGGGTATTGCCAAAGGCAAGTGTTGCTTGCAAGGGACCAATCGAGATCGGAATGCCAGGACGCCCACCCGGCCCATCCACGTGCCACATTGTGGTTGGGACCCGAATGCTTAAACTGTACACCCGAATTTTTAAATAGACACAGACCCTCTCGAAAATTTTCCGGAGTGCCTAATTTGGACTTCAGTTCATGGCTGGGACGAACTGAAAAACCAAACTCAGAGAGAGAGGAAAACGAATTCATAGAAATGCAGGGAGGGCTCGAACCCTCTTTCCCCCATTAATTCGGGTTTCAGCGTAACCTTTGAGGTGGCCTCCCTGGCTCACAACGGCTTGAATTCATAGGTTGCGTACTGTCTAACGATGAACTCAATTTATCGGATTGCAAAAGCTGGACCGTAAGTATTTTGAATTCTTTGGCTTGGCTTGTGAGTGTCCTCATCATCTCTAGTGATAGAGTTTATTCCTGCAGGCTGTGGGCGAGCTGAAGGCGAAGAGATATTTATTGGGTGTCAACGAAGCAGAGTAGGAAACGAAACAAAAACAAGGCTATCTATGACGCCAAATGCCGTCGGGAGGATCCGAACCTCCCTTTACCCCATTCACTGCTAGTGAGGGCGGCCTCCATGGCCCACGACAGCTTGTTTTAAGCAGATTCAACCGGGCATTTATTGAGCAAAACAAATCGAATATGAACACAGCGAATTCTGGTTCGATGAGTGAATAGAGCAAGACTATTAGCTACTAGACTTGTATGCGTTGACGGTACCAATAAAAAAACCCGCAAGATTTTACCCCACTTATGCCGTCGGGAGGATTCGAACCCCCGTTTTCCCCATGCATCCATCGTTACTATCAACTACTTGAAGGTAGCCTCCATGGCCCACAACGGCTTATTCTAAGCGGATACAAATGGGTTTTTACTGAGCAAAACAAATCGAACGTTATCTGGTTCGAGGATTTTGAGCAAAACTGTGAGCAATTTTTGAACAAAAACCGACCACTGTCGGCTCACAATACGAACTCGAGCTCGCAACAACCGTCAAGTCCTTGAGTTGGATGGCTAGTATTACCACATATATATATCACGGTACCGGTCGCCTCAGTGGCGGCAACGACGGGGTACGCAGATCCGGGCGATGCGTAAGTAGTACATGTACATATTTAAAGCTCCGACAAGGCCCGGGAAACACGGATCCGTGCGGCAAAGATCAACTTCCGACTTCCGAGTCCACTCAAAAGTGCTATAGCCTACCATCGGGAGGGGCAACGACATCGGGAGAGGCAATGGCGGTGATTTGCGGGTTTGTAGATCCCCTACTGTGTAATACCACACTACAATATGAGAGTTGGAACCTCAGTAGTATGCAGATCCCTGCGGTGCAGCAGCCTGAGTATGATCCGTCGAGAGACGGGAAGCTGAACCAGTTTAAGCAATTATACCATTTTGAGCAGTTGAACCATTGAACCATTTTAGCAGCAGTGGAGGCGGTGGACTAGGCCTAGGTCAACGGGGTGATATCGCGAGGGATTTGAGAGAGATGAGCGGAATCAGTTGAGATCCATAATTATATGACGGTGAAACGGTGCGCTAAACAGTACGCTTGAAATGCGATAGCAGCTAGGGGATGCTAAACACCCCAAAAACCACCAACACACACACACACAACTGCCCTCTTATTAGCGCTTCCTTTATGTTCGTGGGTCCGTGCCGTAGTATGCGGCAAGCGAAGTCTGAACTCTCAGAAACAGTAACCAAGTTCCAATTGAACAATCCGATGAATGCTCTCAAGTACACTTCCGCTCTCGAAAGTAACCGTTCACGAGGAGTGACCAAAAGAGTAGGACTAGGACTGCCCCAGTCCTATGGAGTAGGACTAAGTCCTATGGGGGGGGAGGGGGGGGGGGATTTATTATACTCTATGGAATAGGACTCGCTGCCGTATCAGACAGCGGATGACAGTCGTCGCTTGAATGACAGAATGACAGATATCGTGGGCATGCCGTACTTTCTCTGATAAACGACCATCTCGGGGTTTGCTGTGCACTGAATTGGTGTTGGATTCAGAAAAGACTTTGCAAGCAAGGTATTTGGGATACTTTGAGTCGGATGCCATCAAAATGTCGGATGCCAAAACTAAACGGCGAGCACATTTCTCAAAGATACTACCGCCTTCCAAAAAGGTAATTTCACACGTGCTGAAAGATTGACTTTGCCGTGCATTCAATTGGTGTTGGATTTGGAAAAGACTTTGTGGGTAAAGTATTTGGGATGCTTTGCGTTGGATTCCATCAAAATGTCGGATGCCAAAACTATACAGCAAGCACATTTCTCAAAGATACTACCGCCTTCCAAAAAAAACCGGAATTTGCGTCGAATCTGCGGCTTTTTCGATGTTCCAAATGCCCCATTTAGTTCTTCTCAACGCTTTATCGGACCTATGCCACGGTTTTTCCCCAACAAATGTCCGATGGCTCTCCGCAACACCTGATATTTAAGGCTGCAGTCTACACAGCTCCAAGCCTCCAACTGACTGTGCTGGACAATGAGCTCAAGAGCAGATTCAGTTGGTGCAGGCGGAGTTGAAACTCGACAAGCAACGGACGGACTTGAGCGAGGAAATCAAGACGCTGCGGGCTGCAGTGGAATTTGAGAAGCAAGCTCGGCGCGATTGGGTCGTTCGGCATGGGCAGATCAATGTCGAAATGAAGGCGTTGCGAGCGGGGCCGTTGAAGGGTGTTCAAATCAATCGGACGCGCACGATAACCGACCAAGCGGATAACATGATACCCGGTGAGACAATTATTTTGTCTCGTTCTTTGTTCTTCTTCTTACGCAGCCCAGATACAGAATTGGGTTCACCGCTTCAGGTGCCAGATATGAGTGAGTAAAGAGTCTTATTTTTTCCTATTTCTCACGGAGGATGGAGCAGATGACCCCAACAACGAGCCGGAGCAAGAACTGGACGAGGATATGGCCCAGCTGGACTATTTTCCCTCAAATCCAAACGGTATGTTGAACTGCTGACTTATTGTTCATTTATTGAGCCTGATCAGATCCGATTTCGACGATCTTATGCCCGTCGACACTACCTTGCCACCTCAGGTTCCCCGGAACATCCGGCCGAGCCACTCTTCCACTGGAGTACGGGCTTTGTGCTCGATCCCGCACTTGAACCCAGCTATCATGGTAAGCACGCTTGTGTTGATGCGAGATGCACAAATTACTCGGCAAAGTCCTAGGAGGGTCGGATGATCCTGTGGCTTCATCGGCTCCCAACTACAGCGCTTCTGGGTCGGACTACGTGCCTTCGCTGCCACCACCACCACCACCGCCGGCGGATCAATCGACGGAGACTTCCGGGCCGTCTCGAGCGCGACGTCGCAAGCGTGAGCCGGAGGTGGATCCTGCAAATGAAGTTGAAGAGGCGAAGTCGAACAGCATCGAGGCGCGCAAGGGGTGAAGAAATTCTGCAAGACAAGATTAGATAGTGTATGTAACATTACTTCATCGATGTCGAGAATATACACACGAGGGTTAGCGAGAATGATCATGTTAAGCGATTGAACGTAACAATCGGCCGAGATAATGGGACTGAATCCTATTCCATTGGACTGAGTCCTATTTCATAGGACTGGGGCAGTCCTAGTCCTATTCTTCTGGTATATACTCACCGTTCACGCA